>JARDYH010000002.1:299769972-300397472 GCA_029215795.1 Anniella stebbinsi | reverse complement strand
TCAAAATGAAGACCTCTTCAGAAGGGGGAATAGTGTTAGAATAGTGCACACATATAACTTGCATTTTAATACCTATATTACATGACTCGTCGACTGTCAAATTCTGTTTAATTGTACAGCCCGTATTTTGTATTTAAATTTTTTATTATGTGTTGAAGAGGGAAGGGCCTCACTCATGTTATAGTTTAGGGCCACAACAAGTTTAAATCCAGCCCTCTCCACCCACACCCTTTCTCTCCATATTTTGAAGTAGATGCTTCTCAGTGCAGTTTCAGCACCCTGTTTTGTGTGTGTTTTACAGTTTTTGAAGCACTGTAATTGCAGAAAGAAAGGAAGAAAGAAAGAAAGAAAGAAAGAAGATTTTTTAAAGTGTGTGTCTACAGCACAGGGCAAGAGAGTTGCAGCTAAACCTACTTCCAAGTAAACATGGTTAGGGATTGGCCTGCAAGTTCCATGAGTTCACCTGAGAATGCCTGCTCTCTATTCTAGTCATTTTCGCAACCTGATCTGGTTAGTTTCACAACTGGGCTAGAAAAGGTGCCATTGTTACTTGCACTAAACATGGTTGTGTATTAAACTTCCAGTTCAGACTTGTCATGGGTTTGAAACTACAAATGCAGAGCAATCAATCAGAACACTTAAATGATTTGTGCAGTAAGAAAAAAGACAGAAGTGATGGGAAAGCATGGGAGGTTTACAATTGGCTTACAACATCATCTGGAACACACACATAGGAACATAGCTGACTTATACCAAGTCAGATCATTGGTCCATCTAACCCAGTATTGTCAACACTGACTGGCAGCGGCTCTCCAGGGTTTCAGGCAGGATTTTTTCCAGCCTTACCTGGAGATGATAGGAATCAAATCTGGGATCTTCTTCATGCAAAGCAGCTGCTCTACCATTGTGTTACGGTCCTGCACACACACACACACACACGTACATATACTACATCTGTAAAATTGCATGAAGGACGCATGATGATTACACATTAAAGGCCTCGTCTGGAAACATTCCTTGTGACTAGTTATTAATTTCCACGTTCAGGTGGAATTTTTAGTGCCTTGTTACAAGCCAAAAACCAAAGCTGCTACATTCAAGTACCTGCATGCTTTGTACCCACAAGGCAAACAGCAGCTTTTGCAGGAACAGCTGTCAACCAGAAAATGGCATGGGAGTGGAGGTTATTCCCCATTCTTGGCACAGCAGCCCTAATCTAAATGCCCACACACTTGATCTTTGAAACAACAACAACAACAACAACAACAACAACAGAGATCAAAAGAATTGCCTTGCTGGATCAAGCCAAAGGTCTCCATCTAGTCCAGCATCCTGTTGCTCACAGTGGCCAACCAGAAGCCTCTAGGAACCCACAAGCAGGACCTGAAGGTAATAATCTTCCCCCTCTGTTGCCTCTCTGAACCTGGAGATTACATATAACCATTATGTCTAATAGGTATTGATACATTTTCCCTCTTTTCTCCTGCATTTGTTTTACACACACACACACACACACACACACACACACACACACACACACACACACACAGAGGCTGTTTCTACATCAGGCTGTTTGCCTTGAGTCCAAATGATAAGGGATCCCTGGAAAATCCTGAATCTTCAGCGGTCCCGGGTGCTAGCGGTCCCAGGTGCTGCCGCGCTTCCTCACGAGTAAGTGCAGCAGCAAAATTGGGCATGGAGCTGCACGTATGGCTCCATGCCCTTCAGGGGAGGGGTGGGTGGCTCGATTTCACCCTGATTTTATTTTTTTTAACCTACCTTTTCAAGGAGCCCAGGTCATTGCACTTCTGATGTGCATTAGGGCAATGATCCCGGAAGCAGCTACTTCTGGGATTGCCCTCTCTCCCCCTCTACACCCCTATGGTGTAAAAAGGGCCATAGTCTGGGTACCAAGCTCTTTTCTCCCTGGGATGGGTCAGAAGAAGCTCAGGGGCTTGCTAATGGGCATGAGGCCAAGCCACTGCACTTCTGCTGCACCAGTAGGACCCACCACTAATGCAACAGGGAGACAGTGCTTCCAAAAAGCAACCCTACTGACCTGCCCCATCTAGAAATGAGCATTTCCACTCATTTCCAGTTGCTTTACAAACCACTAGCTCCCCATTGCACTAGCAGTGGAACTTGCTGGCTCTCAAGCAGCATTGGATACTGCCCCAGTTAATCTGCAGAATCCTCTGGCCCCTGATATTTGGTGGGTCATCTGTCATCAAACAATGACTTACATGTATGAATCATCCATCACCAATCTTTAATAAATACTTTTCAATGCTTTTCAACTGAAAGAATCAGGAACATGGGGGAGAGGGTACTGTAGCACTCATGTCCTGCTTATGGGTTTCCTGTTGACCACTGTGTGAACAGAATGCTGGACTAAATGGACCCTTGGTCTGATCCAGATGGATTTTCTGCTGTTCTGCTGTTCTTATCATCCACAGGTAGCATGTCGCATATGAAGTAGATATCTTTTAGATTCCCTCCATCGCAACTTGTCTGCGCCTAGTTTGATTTTGGTGTGCTTTTTCCCTTTAAAACAGGGATGGGGAACTTGTAGCCCTCCAGATATCATTGCCTACAAGTCTCAGCATCCCTGATCATTTGTCATTCTAGCTGAAGGTGATGGAAGTTGGAGTCCAACAACATCTGGAGGATCAAAAATTTCCCACCCTGGATTTGAAATAACGTCTGCTAACATCCACCTGCCACACCACATTGGAAAACACTGTGGCCTCTCCTAGATAACGTACATTTATCATCATATGGTAGTAAAGAAACTAACTGAGTAAGCCATCTCTTTGGCGTTGTGTTATTAGTCCCACAAAGTTAAATTTATTAGCTTCCAGCCACACTTTTGTAACCTCTAGGTTGGACTTCTGCAGTGTGTTCTAAGTAGAACTGCTTTTGAAGGCTGTATAGGAATGGCAGTTGGTTTTGACCACAGGGACTGTACAACACCAGTTGTCCATGAGCTGTATAGTTTGTTTATGGGCTCAATTTGAAGTGCTGATTTTGACCTTCAACTCCCTAAATGGGCTGAGGTGACAACACATTTTATTCTCAGAATAGGTTTTGTGAATTTTGTTCAGACTAGCAAGTTGCGACATCCTGTTCCAAAGCAAGTCAGCACTGTGCCAGTCAAAATAGGTACATCTGGCAGGAAAACTTACACTTAGGTGCAATTCGGTGAATATCAGCAATTTGTAAATGCCATTTAAAAACAAGTACCATACCTACTACATAGGCTCAGTTTTTAATGTACCACCCAAGTTTCTGTAGGTTCAGGGGAGCTTGTGTTGCTTGGCTTGAAGCAACCCACCATAACCATGCTGCTGAAAAATCAGACCCTCCTTCATATCTCATCACAGTTGTTTAATGTGAGCTTTTAAAAAAGCAGTTATATGGTCTCATTATAAGCAATTTTCACACACACTAACACTAGTATAAATTTACTTGAAGGCCTACCAGAGGCCTGTCCTCGATTTTGAAAGTGTCTAAGGGCTTTTTCACATGAGCAAAATAAATTATGCTCATGACTGGCCACTCACGGAAGTCCTTGGATCTTTTTGACGATGTTGGCAACCTCCTGCACATCTCACACTCCATTTTTAAAAAAATCCTGTGATATCCTGATTCTGCTGAAATATCTTGGGATTTCCAACTGTGTACAGGGGAAGTTGCACTACAAATCACCCACTAAAGGGTGCTGTCCCATTCAGAGCTATGATCAGGGAAAGGAGGGGAAGTTTTCCATTGTAGACAATGTGGTCGCCCCTAACCAGTTGTGTAATGCAGTCCCATTACGATTGCGCAAGAGAAGCAGGAAGCAAGGAAACACAATTTCGCCTTAATCTAAAGAGGTAGCAAGTCTGTTTTAAAGATCAAGAACCATCAGAAGGAAGAGCTGGGCCTTGAAGTTGCCCATCAACAACACCTGGACAGCAGCCTGAACAGGCAGGCACACAAGTCACCTTGCCATAGTCTGGTGCCTTACAGTGCAATGCATTGTAGTTATATTTACATTAATTATTTCTAAATTTGCATCTATACATATAGATTAGCATATGCAAATTTTATGCAAATTGGGGGGCCTTTTAGTGATTCACCATCCTATTACTCAAGCTGTCTCATGTTAAAAGTGGGCTGCATTTCCAGCAAAGTGCTTGTAGTACTTGTGAAATGAGTGTCTGGTTGGAATATAAGCAGAGGCAAGAAGAGTCCTGGCTGTGTCCTTTAACTACACACTAAATATACCTCAACCAGGCTGCAGGCTAAAATCACTGAGAATCGGAGGCTGAGGTGTACAATAGGCAGGAGGAAGCAAAGGGAAGGGCAGAGAGAACCACCACTGCTCCGACCTGCTTTATCAACGTTCTGTGAGAAGTCAAAGATGGCTGCTAGACTAACCAGATGGCTATTCATGAACTGTTCTTTGCAGGCCAACCAACACAGCCCACTTGTGTTCTGTGCAGCTCTATTTGATACACAAACCACTATATGAATGTAACTAGGGATAACAGAGAACTCTGCAATGGATTCAAATGAATTCAGATTTCTATGAATCTGACCTGCATATTCCACATCGGTCCAGCTTTTTCCAAGTTATGCAGATTCCTTGGACTTGCAGGCTGTTTTTTTTTCTGGGGGATTTGCACTAATTCATATTAGCACTAATTAAATAATGTGCATTAGTGCATTTTTGTACACATTAGTGCTAATGCAAATTGGTGTAAGTAGAACAAAATTCTGGTTAACGCTCCCCCCCATTCTGTCAATAAGCATGACGATGGAACAAAAGATGCCTGACTATCCACGAAACACAGACAGAATGGATTTAGCCAAATCTGTAGATCCCTAGTTGTCACAGAGTTATAGACTTACATGGAGCAACCAAGAACACTGACCAATATAATTTGGCTGGTTAGCAGGACTATGGTAAGGGCAGCACCATTGCACTGACTTCTCTGCTTTTATTATTTATTGCATTTGTATACCGCCCTGTAGCCGAAGCTCTCTGGGCAGTTTACATAAGATTAAAACATTTAAAAACAATATACAAAAACTAAAACTGCAAAAACCATACAATATACACATATATTTAAAATCACGTTAATAACTTAAAAAGCTATAAGCCTAAAAAACAAAACAGATCCAGGCTCATCAGATATTGTTAAATGCCTGAGAGAAGAGGAAAGTCTTGACCTGGTGCCAAAAAGATAACAATGGTGGCGCTAGGCGGGCCTCGTCGGGGAGATCGTTCCACAATTGGGGGGCCACCACAGAGAAGGCCCTCTCCCTTGTTGCTTTGGATGTATAGTAGGTCTTTAGAAGCCCAGTCTTATCGGCAGACAAAGAGAAGCTTCAACTTTTGCTCTGGTTAAGACATGCTGAAGTTTAAGATGTTAGTACACACATTTGCAACAAGTGAAATTGCTTCACTGGTAGTAGATTCAAGACGGGGGGGGGGGGGAACGGACAAGAACTCCTGCACACAATGCATAATTAATTTATGACATTCACAGCCCAAGGATGTGATAATGCCACTAGCTCAGATGGCTTTGAAAGGGAAGCAGACAAAATTATGGAGAACAGACCTATCAATGTGCATTAGTCACAATGGGTAACTGAACCACTCTAATATTAGTTGCCCGGGAGGAGTGCGGAGGCAGGTGCAACAGTGTGGGAATGCTGTCATCTTCTGGAGACATCTGGTTGGCCACTGTGGGAAACAGGGTGCTGAACTAGATAGACTTTTAATCTGATCTAGCAGGGCTCTTATGCTCCCAGGTGAATATACTCACCTCAGGAGCATCCCTACAGATGTTTGGTGTTCATCGCGAAAGATCCTTGAAGACATCACAGCTTTCCTTCTCTGGTTAAACTTTACATAAAGAGATCTTTTCTTTTCTTCAAAAGGTTTTTTGGGGGGAGGAAATCATAATAAGAAGGATAAAAATACTTTGGAGTATGCAAACAAAAACTCTCTTTCCCCCTTTATCTCACATAAAGTCCTGAGATTTCACACTCAATACTGGACTGTGTTCTAGAATAATGAAACAGAATTCTAAAGCAAAGTCTTCTTCTGGGCAGTAGGACCACAGAGATGGGCTAACTATTGCCAGGATTTTGAGTCCCTTTTTTTTAATTATTGTACACAGCTTTTTAAATTCTACCTTTTAAAATATGACTTTGCATACATAAGGTTGTAGAGGCAGCCAGAAGAGAGCAGCATATACACAATACATCCCTCAATAGAAAGAATTAACAATTGGTATAATTTTGGAACTCTCTTCTGTGAGCAGTATATTTGGCTTCTCTGTCGTGGTGGATTATATTGGCAATTAGCCCTACTGTGTTTCTTCCTGCTGTTCTGTTCTTCAGTGTGTGTGTGTGTGTGTGTGTGTGTGTGTGTCAGTGGTGGAGGGTTGTTTAAATTTTTATATTACTTTTATTCTGTGTTTTAAAGATTTTATCTGTTTAGTTTGTACAACACTGTAGGAGTAGCAGCTGAAAAGTGGTTTAGGATTCTGGTAAAATAAATAAATATTCTCAACTACTGGATAAAAATATCAGCAGTGATGGATGGAGATTCCCCAAATTATATCTGCTTGATCAGTTAGCCAGCTGTTCTGCTGGGGTTTTTTGGCAGATTTTTTTAAAAAAATATTCTTATGTGTGTTCTTTTCTGAAGCATTTCTTCCGGGAAGAAATTTGACAGCCTTGAAAGCAAAGATAACTGAAAGGGTTGGGGATGGTTTTGTTTGTCAGCTGCGGGAAATCTTAAACTGGATCCTTGATATTATAAGTTTAAGCAAAATTTGAGTTTTGAAAATGATCTTTCAGAACTCACTGAACTCCATTTCAAAAATGCATTCCTTTATTAAAGTTGCAATCTTATACTCATTTATCCAGGCGTAAGTCCCATTGGATAAACTTCTATAGGATTGTGCTGTAAGGAACCCGACTGATGTCTTCAATGGTCCAAAGTGGTCATTTCAGGAAAATGTATTGTATCCATGAAATTAAAATGGTGCAAGATATCCGTCATTACTTGTTGGATTGCCATATGTATAAGGAGATCATATCTTTACATTGGGTAGATTTTGAAAATTAAGGCCTGATTAGACCAAACCTAAGTCCTACAACCTCCAGCATTCCCAGCCAGCATGGATTGTGCCCTAAATAGAATAAATCAGGGGCTAAAGGCTAAAGTAGCAACTTTAGATGCTATGCTCACTTAGACACCATAGAAAATACTCTGATAGTTGTAGAGTAGCTTGATTAAAAGATATCCCATTGTTCTGGTTCTATGGTGCATTGCTGTTGCTTTTCTTAATATACACATCTTTTAACTGCCTTGTTCATATCGTTTATTTGTTGGACAATTAACAGAGCAATCCTGACCTGGGCCGATGGAAAGATCCTCCATAGAACCACCACAGCACCTGAAGCCCTGCCAAAACACAAGTGGCCAATGGAAGAAGTAGTGGAACAGGTTTTCACCAATTCTTCAACTACAGAGTGCCATGTTTTTTCCTCCTCCCATTGGAATCAACAGTAGGGAAAATGCTAATGCTAGCCTGAAGCTAGCATAGGTATGGGGGCTGAGCCTGGGGTCTCATGGATCTAATGGATCCAAAGCTAGCCCCTGCCCCATGTCCAGATTGCACTTTTCATGAGTGCAAATGGGGCCTCTAGGAGAGACCCCCCCTTCCCCATCCCCAACTGGCAGAGCTCCTCTCCATTGGCTGACAATCACCTCTGCAGAATCCTAACCCCTTCCAGCCAGAGGATCTGGGGGTTAGGATTGTCCTCTAAGTCTTGACAATTAACCAGATTCACTCAAATAGTAAGCAAAGATTTTCACCTTCAAGAGATGTTTCGTGATCGTAATCAAATCAAATTACTTTGTGTCATTTGTAAAAGCTACAACAAGGATTAAGCAGCAGCAATTTGGAGAGGGAGAGGGCTATGGCATTCATGTCCTGCTTGTGGGCTTCCCATTGGGGCATCCCCTGAGCATACTGATACTTTCATCTTGTTTCTCAGTTGCCGCATTTGGGCTGCATAACCGTCAGCACCCAACACCTGAGTTTGCTATTAAAGGGAGTGATGGTTAGCTGATAAAAATTAGACAAAAGCACTATTTCCCTAATTGTATGAGTTTAAACATTTCACAGATTTAACACGAATGACACAATATCCCTGAATTTGTACACATTTCTATATACATGTGTACCTAGTATTCCAAAAGGGCAAGACATTTCTTGATTTTGTACATCTCCACTTAATTAGCACCTTTCTGAACATAGAAAGAGATGATATGGCTCAACAATTCATGGTTCAGAATCTCCATGGTTTCATATTGTGAAGTAGGTACACAATAGACTGTGGGCAAATGATTCCCACGGCCAATGAAGAGAAAGTGCATGTGTTGCACATAAAATTGGCTATCACTGTTTCAAACACCGCACAGCACGACAACCCACCATGGGCTGCCAGCCATGGTGGGCTGTCATGTCATTTGAACCCAGCTGTTCTCCGCATGGTGGCTTAATTTTCACAAACAAGCACCCTGAGAACCCAAACCTGGGAGAGCGTTTTTATCATGCGTTGCCAGGATCCGCTACAGAACCGCTCGGCAAAAGCAGGGGGGAAAAGGCTGTATCTTGCTAGCACCACCTCCAGCCTGCCCTGCCTGTGACTGTCCTTCCAATGCTGCCCAAATGGCACTTTGGAGGCACCGTCATTGGTTCACCACCTGTTACTTTGATTTTTGAGGGTTTTGAGTTTCAGGACGTCATCACCCGGCGTGCCACTGAGGGACAGGCCGCGAAGCCTGTTTCTCAGTAAATTCCGAGCACCGGAGGGAAGCGGACGTCCCAGCAGGTAAGTGCCTTGCGCCGCCTCGCACCACCCGCCCGCCTCCCGCCACCGCCGCGTGACCCCCCACCGCCCCGGTTTGCCCCCGCCGCTCCTCGGTTGGCCCGGATCGCCCCAGGGCCATCTGGTCACCCTACTTTTGGGGGCTAAATTTCTGGATTTGCCTCCCCAAAACAGTTTTTCCCCCGTATGCAGATTTGCTCCCCATTTTCCGGGCATGTCCGGACAAATCCAGGCGGATGGTCACCCTATTATATAATCCAGCCACAGACTATACCTGCTTTGAATGTGTTTTTACCATCCAGGAATGGCAATGTTTGTGACAGCCACTCATACTCCAGAGAGTCATTTAAACAAGAAGTTTTAAAACAAATAATCCAACCCTATTGCAATATTTTAAAGAAATCACTGGTATTTAGTGAAATCCTGACTTCACTAGCATCATCAAGGAAAGATCTCTTGGATATGCTTGTGGTTTCTCCCATCATTCCTTGTGCCCAGGTTTTTTATAAAGCTGTCTCTCTAATAATTTTGATGTTGAAATGGGAGGCTGCAGTGAATCCATGTTCCCAGCAATAAAGCTGTTGTTGTTGCTGCTGCTGCTCTTGTTTGAGCTTAGCAGTATATTTTCTTAAAGTTTCTTCTTTTGGCTGCAATTACACTTTTCTTCATAGTATTGGCCAATTTACATCAGATGTGCTATGGTTAGTTTTTAATCAGCTCTGGTACACAGTAATGTTAACCACTGAAAGAGCTACTAATTAATCATCTTTCTGTGTTAGGGAGAGATAAATATCCATCCCAGAGGAATTGTAATTTCATGGTTTCTAATGATGGCCAGATTACAGTTATTTGGATAATTTCAGAGGGGAAAGGCAGAGAGGATCATAAGTGATGGACAAAGGCATTTAAACAACATTTACAATCTTTTCTGCCTAAATCTCAGGTGATAAGATTCACCTAAATCTCAGATGATTTCCCCAGTTTTAGCTAAATCTAGATTTATATGTCATCTACATGTGTCAAATGTGACAGTGAAAAGTTCAACCTTCCACTCCATTCAAAACAGCATTTACCAACATTTACATCTCTGGATTTCATGTCACTGGTGTAGCTTTTAGTTGCCAGGCATTGCTGCTTGACTTTGGTAGATTAATTTCTTTTCAAATATCAGTTTGTATTGTATGTCTGCTTGTTCATACCATGTCTACAGGTGATGCATTTTAGATGTCTCTTTGAACTCAACAGAATTTGTAGTGAGTGTATGTTTGTTTTTGTTTTAAGTGGATCAAATAAAATATTGCCTTTCATTATATTTTCTTTTTCTGTGTAAAGTGTGTTTTTATTGCAAACACAGTAGTGCATGATCATTTATCTAAATATCCTTGGGCATTTAAAACCCTTTAAAATATATATATATATATATATATATAGAGAGAGAGAGAGAGAGAGAGAGAGAGAGAGAGAGTTCCTTCAGAAGTATATTGATGTCTACAGAGCACACAGAGAGACACTACCTCCACCCTCCACCTTGGCTTCGTGATAACTACAACAGATCATGAGATGGGCTTGAAGCAGCTTTGCCCAACCTGGGGCTACCCAGATGTGTTGGACTACATCTTTATTTGTATAATTATGTAATAAATAGATAAATAAATGCATCTCCCAGGAACTGTCTAAATGTTTTGGAAGCCCTGAGGTGGCACCACAGTGGCGCTGCATTGATTATGGCTACCTCCACAAGAGAGGTTTAATGCTCTTTGAAGGCTCATTATAAATTTTACCTCCACACCAGCGGAGCGCAAAACAGGCGTAGAGGCGCGTTATCTCCCGGATTATGCGCATTATCGAATGCGCGTTAAATAGCGACTTTTATTTTGCTCCGGCCGTTAAAGCGCATTTTCGCCGTGTGAACAAGCGATTATGCGCATTAACTTCTTGTAAAGCGCTTTTTGGACATCAATTAATGCGCTTCGCCACCTCTCACCGCCTCCCGTGCAGAGGGATTAGGAGTAAATGCGCCTCTGCGATAATGCGCATAATCGCCGAACCGGGCGCAAAAGCGCATCCTTGTGGAGGGGGCCTATATGAAGCAGCAGCTGCCTCGAAGCCATTGCGGGGCTTTCCAGAGAAGTCCCACATTTTAAAAGTCAGGAACTCACCCTGACTTTTCAGGATGGAGTGAGGGGAACATGGCCCTTCGGCCATTTAACCTCGCTCCATCTTCAATGTGGAGGCATTGCTGGGCTGATTGTGATCCCAGAATGGTCACTGTCAGCCCAGGCAGAGGGAAGGGGGCAGGCCTGGCTGCTGGAAACCACACACTTTTGCTGCTGCATTGGGATTATATACCACATGGGGTTTTGCTTATCACCACGGCAAAACACTGCCATATAGGCAGCCCCCCCCATAGGAATTGTAGTCCAACACATCTGAATGGTGAAGGTTGGGCAAGCCTGTCTCAAAGAATCAGGTTCTCCTTCTTCTAGTGTCATCAATGGCTACAGAAAGAGTAAAAGCAGATTCCTCATATGCCTTGTCTCATGACCCATCATCTAGTCTACAGCTGTGGAGTAATCAAGGAGAAATACTAATCCTCCTTCTATAGACTTTCCCCCAGCTCCCCAGCCATCATTCAACAATTGGAAGAGCCTTTCAAAACCAGTGGAGACTGGTGGCTCTGATTTCAGTGGAGCTTTGAATCCATTCTGGGTTTATGGGTTCCACTGAAGTCACCGCCAGGTGAAAGACACACCCTAGGGAGCACTGATCATGCCCACATAATGTGGAGGAATATAAGCACACAGCTGCTGAACCATATTGAAACCAAGATAAAGAAAAAATTAAATGAAAGGAGTAAAAGTACTCTGCAAAACTGCGTTTTTTCCTAAGATAAGCTCCACCACGACCATGGACCAGCCACAATATCATGTGGCCCAGACAACAGCAAACCGCTCCCACTCCACAGCAAATCACCCATGAGAGTTGCAGGACTGATTATCTGAAGAAGTGTATACAGAACCATCCCTTTAAACACCACATATAAAATTGATAGTCTGTCAACAACTCAGAAATAATTCCTACCCCTTCTATTTTTGTAAATTTTGATAGCTAAAATTCATTAAACTCATTTATATTTGAAAGCCTGCTGTTGCTTTGAGCATCTGCGTTTCTGTGTTGTGGGGTACAGCCATTTTAAAAAGGAATATGATGCTCACTTTCCATATCAATTACATGCACACCCTAGTTTTATCTATATATTTCATTTCCAGTCCCTCTTTTCTCTGTGTTTCTGTTTCCCAATGTAGAAAAATTGAGAACTTTACTATTTTCCTATACTGTACAGTGCAGAAATATGCATGTTTATATAGAAGCTAGTGAGAAGATCCCAGAGGGCCAGGATATTCTAAAGAATATATTTTGAACAGAGAAATTGTTATCAGTGAGTTAAAATTGCTTCTGAAGTTTCATTAGAAACTGTTTTACATGTCTAATTTGGTAGCTAATATCCACTACCAAGAGTCGAGCGGGGGAGGAATCAGATCTTCAGAAGGTTTGCTCCATCTTGTTTGAATGCAGAGCACAATGAATTTGTATCCGCTGAGCATTCAGCACTTACATTTCAAAACCTACAGCACACTAAACGTGAAACTTTTGTTCAAATTTCAAGGATTTTGATAGCCCAAGTGAATAGACACTGCCTATTGATTTTTCCCTTACAATGACTCTTGGATAACCTATTTTCTCATTTATTTTTAACGACAGCTCATGAGATTTTACAGCAATTCTGCCCAACCTCCTAATATCAAAATCCCTCCTTGACCCTGAAAATTGTAATTCTGCTATAGATCACAGCTGCTGAATATTACCTTTTACTAAGCTGGTTAAATAAAATATGTCCAAATCACTAGATCCCACAGGCCATGACTGAAATTCTAATTATACTGGGTCTGTATTTTTATGCTGTACCACATAGGGGGAAAAAAAAGCACAGCACTTCATTCAAAGTCCACACCAAAGTGGGAGAATCTAGAATGTGGGTTCTTGTTTTGAATTTAAAGGGGGGAAATGGCTATGCAGCTCTTCAATGACTTGTCTGTAAAACATTTCTAAAAGACCAAAATCCTTTTGATGCGCTTCATACTATAAAATGCTGAGGACAGTGGCTATAGCGTGTGTGTGCGTGTGTGTGCATGTGTGTGATTTTGAGGATGGATACCTTTGATGTGTATCAGTTTCAAAATCAAAGAAGGGTATATGTCTGTTGATACAATTGCACATAGAGCACACAGTGAAGAAACTCAGAGTAGCTTTGGATGTTCAAGATGGTGGGATGGGTGGTAGACAACAGGAAGTGAAAGAGACTGGTGTCTCTTTCACTGTGTGCTTGTTTAATACATCCAAAAATGAGCATTTGTGTCTTCCTTTTCCCTTAAGTTGAGCTGTCTCACCAAAAACTTGAATATCTTATCGGTGGTGGGTGGGCTACAAAATGGCTTCACTTTGGAGAAAAGCATGGGGGAAAGAGCAATTCACCTGTGCTTCCCATCTGTCTTCATTCCAGTCATCCAAAGTCTCCCCCAATTTGTTCTGGGTGAAGCCATCTTGAGGGAATCTATGCCAAAGCATGGTTGCCTAGCCACCCATGCCTTGTGATTTAGTCACTGGAGTTGCATCCAACTCTTTTCCAAATTCCTGTTAAGTCTTAACATCTGTGAATGTTATCTTTTCACTTTTTTCATTTTTTTTATACCTCTTTTTTGTCTACAGCTACACTATGGATTTGGGTTCTAAACTGACATAGGACACATAAAATGGCTCTTACCATATTATAATATTTTATAGCACCTGACTTCATGTGTAGTTTCATTTATTCATATGAGATGTCTTCTGCCTTACTGAGCATTAGGTAATTTTTTTTGCATTTATTTATTATTACATTCTTATCTTACCTTTCTTCAAAGGAACTGAGGACAGTATGGCTGGTTTCGCACGACATATTAGGCAACGAAGAGGGAGATAGCATACTGACCGTGCGTTAGGTAGGCAGTGCTCCCCACATGACACGTTGCTTTGCTATCCGTTGAGCGGCTGAAAGTTCTGGCGTCCATCTTGGCTGCAGCGTCTCCTCCCTCCCCCTCCCTAAGTCCTCCAGCTGTATCCCAGCATGCAACGCAAGTTCTGCCGGCTGTATCAGAGCAGCTGGGGGGAGGGGGTTCGGCTGCTCCGGCCGGCAGAACTCTATGACCAAACGGAATAGTCCACGGAGAGAGGAGTGTTGGTTTTGGACAACACTTTAAACAACGGGCTTTGGGCTAAACAATGTGCAAGCCCGTTGTTTCTCTCTGTTGCTTAATTGGGCGGAATAGCGTACCATCAGTTGTGTGTGCGTGGTGTGTAACCTCCACACAATACAATAAGCAACACAACTGACGGTTGCCTCTTCCCCCCTCCATTGATTATTGTGTCATCCTAAACCAGCCAATATGTGGTTCTTCCTAACTTCCAGGTTATCTGCACAGCAACCTTGTAAGGTAGTTAAGATTGAGAAACAATGACTGACCCAAAGCCACCCTGTAAGCATCATGGCTATGTGGGATTTGAAATGGGGTACACTCAATTCTAGCCTTATAATCTATCCATTACACCACACTAGCCTATTCAGGTGTTACTCACCTGAAGAGGATCAGGGATATGGAGGGACTGCAGGGCCATGTATTTTTAGCCCTGCCCCTGAGGTCACATGGCTCCTCTCAGCTCATTGCATGATGAGGCTGAGCTTTTTCTATCTGTGGAGGCTCGCCACATGATTTAGAACAATAAAGGGGAGCCTATCAGGATACAAAAGGCTCCCCAGTGCAGAAGGTCACCCTCTTTATGTGAGGGGCTGAGAGAAGCCAGGCAACCTTGGAGGTGGGCTAAAAACATGCCCCCTCAGTATCATTTGCATTTTGGGGTGAGTAATGCCTGAATAGGCCTACTCTCTCTCTCTCTCTCTCTCTCTCCTTCAATAATATAATGCAGCCTTCCTCAACCTGTTGCCCTCCAGATGTTTTGGACTTCAACTCCCTTCAGACCCAGCCAGCATGACTAATGGACAGGAATTCTGGTAATTGTAGTCCCAAACATCTGGAGGGCACAAGGTTAGTGAAGGCTGATGTAATACATCATTAATAATACACCACTGAAAAGCACCAACCTGTTTATGTCTGTTGCAGTCTTTCTCTGCTGCTGATCTCTGCTTAAGGCACTACAAACCTTCAAACTATAAGATTGTCCAGACAGATGAAATATGCTAGAGCATGGGCTGAAGTGAGGGGAAGAAACAACTATTGGCATTATGAGCTGCTGGGGGAAAAAAGATATCTCATGAGTAGTGTGTTGGTCTCTGGAGAGGTATGAATCTGGACTGATTATGAGTTGGCATGTTGCTTCATCTTTATCATTTGCTCTCCAGTTGAAAAACTGTAACTGTGAATCTCATAAGCCTCCAGTTTCTTTAATTCCCACCCCCCATTCTCTTTCCAAAGGAAATGTATCCTGCAAAGATGTTTGTTTGTTTTTAATTTCCTATCACTCTGGAAAAAATGGGTGGGACATGAACCATACACTTGTCCTATAAACATTTAATCCAATGTGTGCATCTGTCCCTTTAAGAAAGGTGCCACAGTCCACTTCCTGTCCCCACCTCAACCTCTGTCTTCCTCCTCCTTCTCCATAGTCAGCCAGTCTTCAATTGCTGAGTCATGACTTCCTCTGGTCTAAGATAGACTGATTTAGTACTGCCACTGGCGGCACCACCATTTTTTCATTTATCTTTTTGAGCAAGGTTTTTGTTTTAGTTTAAAGGGAAAATAAAGGGAAAATCAAATAGAGAAATACAAAGATGAAGTGGAGAGAGAATGTAGGAGCAAGAGACTGATAGGAAGAAAAAGGAGAATGATGTGCATAGACGTTGAACAATTAAATGGATCCTATGTTGGTATTAAAGGTAGAGTGGGTCTAAAACAATTCAAGACTATTGTTCTAATCAGAGTCTGGGTCCAAACAATTCAAGACTATCTAATCAGCTTTCCCCAATCTTGTGCTCTCCAGATGTTTTGGACCACAGCTCCCATTGGCTATTCTGTTTTGGGCTGATGGGAGTTGTAGTCCAAAACATCTAAATGGCACCAGGTTGGGGAAAGCTGTCCTAGGTGGTCCTGTTGTTGCAAACAACAATACTTTGTTCTTTTGTAAGGGCTTTGTGTGCCTGTTCAGTTCCTGCTAATGAAAATGTTATAATTTAGATGATACGTAGGACAGGCTATCATGCTACAATCTATCTCAATACAGAGTGTTGAGTGAGCTAAGTCTCTGGTCCATCCCGGGCTTGCGAGTTTCTTATAATGATCATTCCAAATACTAAGATAGTAAGGAAGCAGAATTGTTCTTCCTTCTCCGACATAAAATCAAATAATAATGGATGGTGAGTAACATAATGTTGGTGCTTAATTGTGTGATGGGGGAGTTTTCAGCTCGACACAAAGGAAATTATATGCACAATTACTGTTGTTAACAGAGCCTTGGCATGTAACTCCCAACACCGCAGGCTGGGAAACCTTTCCCATGCATGTTTAATGGGGTTTGGGTTACTTCGGTCCTAGGGCAGTATCTCTTTTCTAATATCTTGTGTCCTGGGTAAAACAAAGGGAAAAACTCAACGTATGGGTGATTATATTGCCATTTATTTGTAAAAAAAAATCCACATAACATCATATTAAACCATTTCTGACAATTATTGTTATTGCACAGAATCAATGTGTTATTTATTTGGCATATAATTGGCTTTGTAAACAGCACAATGATGGGTGCATTTAGAGATGTGAATAGCAATTAAAAGGTTTTAAAGCCTATGTGATGCCTGTGTGGTGTAGCAAAACAATCCTGAGGAAAATAAATACACCATAAATGTTTCAATAATCCTTTCCCTTCTTCAGGGGCTGCTAAGATGATTTTAAAGTGTAGTCCAATAGGTAGGTCAGTAAATCTGCAACTGTCTCATCCTTTCATGCTACTTATTCATTGTATGTACAGTAATTGTTTTCCTTTTCCCTTGACTAAAGAGTGTTATCTCATGCAAGGAAGATCAATTCAAAATGGACTTTAATTATCTTCAATAAAAATTAAATTACTCATCTCAGCTAATGGTTTGGCAAATAAAAAGAGTTTAAATTTACAACTGCACAGTAATATTGATTAAAGTTTTCTCCTCCATTTCTCTCTCTCTTTTAATTCTGCCCAAGGTAATGTTTCAATCTTTCACTCGCAGGAAGATCTGTATGAAGAAAACAGAGGTGTTGTAAACTGAAAGTAGAAATAGGAATGTAAACACACTCACACACACATCATTTTTTTTTTTAAGAAAGAAAGGAAAGAGAGTGAGAGCATGCATCAAATGCATATACAAGTTTCTAAAAGGTTTCAATCATTCTAAAATTGCACAAGATTGCATTCTGGCTTTCCCAAATGCTTTCATCTGTGCAGGGGAAAATGTGCGGCTTCCTCAAATTTTAAAAGCACTGTTAGGGCATGCCTAATAGATTTGTGTGATGCTGTGTTTTGGTCCATGTAACATGGTTGCTTGTGTTCTTTGTAGTAAAGATCTGGAAGATGCAAATACTTTGTTTTGAAATAAGCAACCTACTTGATAAGTGCTTAATGAAGTATCATACCAACAGTATTTAATGCACACATATTCAAATGTTCAAATGTACTGTGCAGTGTCCCCTTTTGCCAAAACAGGCTTTCATTTTCAAATCTGCTATATTTTAGAAAGAAGTCATCCCTGGGAAAATGGCACTGATGGTGAACGTATTATCTTTCATGTATTTTTTTTTTAAAAAAAATGTTTAAGGCTCCTTTGATATTATCTCAGTAGCAGGGCTCTCCATACACTCTCAGACAGCAAATCAAAATATGCCTGAAAGCAATAGTATTTTAATAAGTATCAAATGCCTTCAATGAGACAAATGTGTTTTATAGTCTTTTGTATCTCTCAGGCTTTAGCTAAGATCTTTTTGTTGTTGTTCCTGTAATATTAATGGGGGACATACATGAGTGTACTTTATTTGAAATGGGTTAGAAAGGTTTCAGAGAACTGAAGTGCCCTATTTGGCTAAACACTCCATTGAATATTGGCTTTGATTCACTTTTTTCACCCAAATCTTGTAGCGCCCACTTAAGATTTGGAGGTTCAATTCAATACTATGTCTTTTTTAAATAGTCGAGAGGAAGTATCAGTATTTGTAAATAACTCCTTTTAGGATTAGATGTTTTTTGACATGAGATTTAGCCTAGCTGACCTGTTTCAATTGTATGAGCTGAACTCTAGCAGGGTGCACAGTGCTTCTTGCTTGTCATTTCAATAACGAGGATAACCATGGTTTAGTTCTATGTCAAATAAGACTGAAATGAGACTTACGCTCTCTTCTTCCTACATTCTCATCTCAAGGGCTGCAATTACCTCCCTTTCTTTCCATTATTTTTTTAAAGCAAACTATACTTTGTCATTCGATCCAAAATGCCAAGCTATGGTTTGTGTTTGCCTTGCAATCAAGGATTACAAACCAGGGTTTGATCATGGTTTGGAGGGTAGGTACAAACTACAGCTGCTGCATCTGATGTAATGGCCAATTAGGATTTGCTGCTAACAAGAGAGGCAGGGAGATATTGCAGATATTGCAGGTGGGAGGTGGGACACAAGGCTTGTTCCTTGCTTGTTCAAACAGCATCAAACCATCATTTGGCATTGGGTTGCATCGAGTGAGACTTAATGTGGAGTCCTATCCAAATAGTCAGCAGCCTCCAAAGTTGGAGGTTGCCGAGTAGCTAAAGCTGGGCAGAAGAAGAGTAGCAGTTCTGTGCTCCGGCCACCCTGCATTTCTGCTAGACAGCTGATTTTGCCCATCAAGCAGTCATAAGAAACGGTGTACAGCAGCCGTCTCAGTCTCCTCCCTTCCCCTCCACTGGGAACATCCCCTTTCCCCCATCTCTGTGCTCCATTTTCCAGGTATAGAGAGGTAGTAGCTGTAGTTCTCTCCATGCCAGCTATGAGGGGGATGGGGATGGGGAAGGGGTGGGGAGCATGGTTTCCTGGCTCTGAGCATGGAGCCCTGTCTGTTTGCTCAGAGTCATAGGATTACTCTCCCCATCATACTTAAAACAGACCCAATTGAAATCAATGGGATTTAAGTTGGTCATGACTCACTTGTCTCATTGATTCCAATGGGCCTACTCTAAGCATGATTAAGGCAGGATCTACACTACTGCTTTACAGAGGTATTGAAGTGCACTGACAACTGTTGGGGGCCATAATACACCTACACCAAGGAAGGTATCACACTATGAAAGCAGTATATAGAATGTGTCATGGGCCCCAACAGTTGTCAGTGGACTTCAATACCGCTATAAAACAGTAGTGTAGATCCTGCCTCCATATACCGCTTTCATACGACTTTGATAGTACTATATCCTGCTTGGTGTCGATCTGGCCTAATATTGGCTCCAACCAGCCATTGACTAGTATGTTTTAGGGGCCTTCTTGAACCAGAATAGCAAAGAGTCTTTGCAAGTTAGTCTGGCATTCCACCCACAACTGGAAGCAGCCACTGCAGCTTTCTGCATGTCTAAACTGATAGGAAAATTGCAACATTAGCACTCCTCATAAGTCTTCAGTGTTTCAAAGTTGGTGGACTGTACCCCACAGACTCACACAGACTCTGCCTTCCAAACAAATTTACAATTTTCATTTAAACAAAATGACCATGGCCAGAATCAGTGGATGTTTCCCTTAAGTACTTCCTGGTTTTCTCTGGAAGCACAACTCATTTAGGCTGAATCCAGCAGTTCTTTTATATTCTTGCATCTAGTAGAGAAGATCAGGATGGGCCAGCTTAGACTGCCATTTAAGTTATTGTGTAAGGTGGATTCCTGCATTGAGCAGGGAGGTTGGACTTGATGGTCTTACATTCTGTGGATGTTCTATGCCAACTATCTAAAGGAGGGGTGGGAAAACATTTTTTTTTCTGTTGAGGGCTACATTCTCTTGGGGGTATTCTGGCAGGGATCAGATACCAGTGATGGGCAGGGTTGAAGCTAGAGGGGGCCAGAGCTAACATTTGTTTCCATGAAACCTACTGAAAACAATAAGGAAATGCTGAGAAGAGACTGACCTGTTTCGCACGACACGACAGCCCACTGTGGATTAATTTACCCAAAAATATTGTTGCCCCTAATTAGTCAAAGTATTTTATTGTCTTTTTACTGCCACTCTATCAATGATTATTATTGCTAATGACTGCTCTGCTGCAGCACTAGTAGCATTCCAGTGGTGACATCAATAGCATCAAAATAGTTTCTTATATGAAGCCTTGAGGTGTGTGTCTCAACATACATACTGAAGCTAATTTGAGTTCTGAATGGATGTTGCTAAAAGACCTGCATGTTAGTGTTGCAATGAAAACATTTTGAATTCCTTTTACGTCTCCCATCTCCTGCTCATTAATTTACTTAATCCTCTGATCTTTACTTCTTTAAAGTTGTTTTTAATAAACAAATACAAAGGTGAAATGAGAAGTTTTATGCCATCATCTAAAAACCTTTTAAAGTGGCATATGATAACAAATTATTAACAGAATATAAGTATAGGTTTAAACATTACAAATAAATGTATTTGAAAACACTTGTTTGAAATTAATTCTTCCATATACGCTGCATATGGAAGAATTAGTTTTGAAATATATTATACAGTGTATGAATGAAAGCCCAGAAACTGGAAATGCAACTCCCTGAATTATATTTTGAGCTCTGCCCCTTAGACGTGCAATAATACAAACCATACCTTCCTCAAAATCGTTTTGATTTCTGTATTTGGCATTGTGGATAACGTTATTTGTAAATTCACAAAAGAGTTTCTGGATCAGGAATCACTTAATGGCTTCCTTAGGAGTCATTATTAGTGTATTGCAGTCTTTCCCAAACTGGTGCCCTCCAGATGTTTTGGACTTCAACTCCCATCAGCCCCAGCAACAATTGGTCAATGGTCAGAAATGCTAAGAGTTGCCGTCCAAGGGGCGGGACTTCCGATATGGATTAGACAGACCGGGATTGTCTATCCTCCAGTGGGAGATAAATGAAAAAGAAGAAAATCCCAATAATGAAAGCCTCAAACTGTAAGTGAAAAGAAATGTTTATGATGGGAAGCACTAGAGAATAAAGAGAAGTTATCTGCGAGGTTGTAGATAAACCAGCAGACTTGCATTTTAACGATCTGGGAGAACAGCTAAACGGGGACTGGAACAGCAGACGGTGTGTATCTCTGTTAATACAATTTTAAACAAAGGTACAGAATAATTTGTACTTACGGAAGATACTGGACAGTATTTGCTAATTAGTTAATTAGTAGAGACTTAAATAAGAGGCAACAGAGAGCTTGAATGCCGGAACTGTTGGCTGAATGCCAGATGACCAACAGAAGGGGGGGGGAAGTAAAAAAAACCTTGCCAAAGAAGTGTTTAAGAGTAAAAGAACACCCCTCTGACAAGAGTTGGTGTCGTCTGACTAGAAAGAATTCAGAAAATTCAGCAACAGTCATGATGAACGGAAAAACAGGGCCGGCGGCATCTGGAAGTGGAAATCATAAAGATGGAGCTAAGCCAGGAGCAGTTCCTAAGAAACCACAAATGGAGCCAATGTCCTCTGAAGTGTTACTGGCTAGTATTCAAGACATGATAGATAAACAGAAGCAGGAGATCATGCAAGTGGTTAAGAAGGTCCAGATTTCTCAATTGGAAGTGCAAAGCAGTCTTCAAAAGATTAATGACAGATTTGCATCCTTGGAGCAACAATCAGAGCAGAACAAAAATAAGATAGAAATGCAAGAAAAATGTCTACAGGATATGGACTTACGTTTGATTTCTATGGAAGACAGAGATAGAAGAATGAATATACACATCAGATTCTTCCAGGAACATCAAGGAGAAAACCCAAAAATGTTGAGAGACAAGGTCATGCAACGGATTAAGATGGATTCTCAAGGATCATGGGCTGAAGAAGATTTTGAAAGGATCCATAGAGTGGGTCCAAAAAGGAGTGGAATAGTCCCAAGAGACATAATTGTAAGATTTGCCAGCTTTTACAAAAAAGATAAATTGATGCAAACTATCAGAAGGGCTGGGCAATTGATGTTCCAATCTTCACAGATACAGATCTATCAGGATCTTTGTTATCATACAATCCAATGGAGGAAGAGTGTGAAGTTGTGCACAACCACCCTGCGGAAGAATTCAATTGTTTATAGCTGGGGATATCCAGTATTTCTGAGATTTATGTACAAGGGGAAACAACAGAGAATAACATAATGCGAGCAAGGAATGGATCTGCTGAGGAGCCTGGGTCTGATGGAGAAGGAACAAGAAAGAGAAGAAGAAGGGGCATCTGGAGGAAGCAGTTTGTGACTGAGAAATGGATTAAAGAGGGATTATAAGAAGAGAGAAGGGAGGGGGAATTCTGTTTTGGTTCCATGTTGGTTGTTGGCCATCCCCCCCGAAGGGTCCTAAGAAGAGGGGAAGAGGAGCCATTGCTCGGGTGAACCCGGGGCTGAAAGGGGGGAAATGGGGGTTATATGTGGGGGGAGGGGGAGGGGAAGTGGGGGTAAGTGTGACACATTTGGAGACCTACAGAAAAAATTAAAAATGGAAATATGGAAAATAAAGTTAGATTAATAACTTTAAATGTCAACGGGTTGGGTAGTGTCATTAAAAGGAAGAGGATTGAAGGGTTGTTGAATAAAAGGAAAGCTGATATAATTTTTTTACATCAAAAAGAAGATGGTAGGAATGAACTTAAAATGAGGAATATGGGTATATATGAGAAGGCATATGGGACTTCTAAAGCAAGAGGTGTTGCGATAATAATCTCTAAAAAATGTGCACTTAATGTGGTTAAAGTGGTAAAGGATGTAGGGGGAAGAGTTATTATTATACACCGTTTCTTGGGGGAGGAAAAATATATATTGGTTAATGTATATGCTCCAAATGGAAAGCAAATAGATTTTTATGATAAAGTGTTTAGTAATATGGGGAATATAGAGAATGCAAATATTGTAATGGCTGGAGATTTCAATATGGTGATGGATAAAATGAAAGATAAAGATATTATAAAAGGTATAGGGAAAACGGGATTAGCAAAAGTAATGGAGCAAAAAGAATTAAAGGATGTTTGGAGAATAGTAAAAGGGGAAGAAAAAATATACCTTTTATTCATCAAAATATAAGAGTTTCTCCAGGATTGATTATATATTTGTCACAAAGAAGTTGCTTTCCAAGATAATGGATTGTGAAATAGATGTAATTAAGGTTTCAGATCATGCATTAGTGAGCATGGATATTAAAATAAAGAAAGATTACAGAGAAGCCAAAAGGTGGAGATTAGATAGAAAAATTTTAGGTTACAAAAATATTGTGGAAAAAATGAAAAAGGAAATAAAGACTATATGGGAAATAAATGAAACAGGGATAAACTCACAGAGGATAGTTTGGGACATGATGAAAGCAGTAGTGAGAGGAATTTGTATTAGAGAATCGTGCAAATTAAAAAGACAACAAGAAGCACATAGTAAAAAAATTGAAGAAGAGATTAAGGATTTAGAGGAACAATTTAGAATTAATGGGGATAAGCACATATATGCCCAACTTCAAGCAAAAAAAAAAAAAGAACTTGAGGGAAAGGACATTGAAAGAGTTCAAAAAGAACTAATATATTTGAAAAGGAATTTTTTTGAGTATAGTAACAAAAATTCTAAAATGCTGGCAAGGTCCACGCAATCAAAGAAGGAAAAAAATACAATAGGAACAATTAAAGATAAAATGGGGAAAAACTGTAATTTAATGAAGGGTAAATTAAAAAATTTTGAGGAATTTTATCAGGAATTGTAGACGTCAGAAATGGGTCCACAAACAAGAATACAGGAATATATAGAGAAAAATTGGAAGATAAGATTAAAAGATAAGGATAGGGATTATATGGAAGCATTAGTGATGGAAAAAGAAATAGAGGGAATTATTGATAAACTGAAAGGAGGGAAATCTCCAGAAGTCGATGGATTGGAGCCGGAATATTATAAGATATTTAAAGAACTTTTATTACCAAAAATGGAAAAATTATATAATAATATAATAAAGGGAGAGAAGACCCCACCATCGTGGGAAAACTCGCTGATAATATTAATCCCGAAACCAGATAAGGATTTAACAGACCCAGCCTCATATAGACCTATTTCTTTAATTAATCAAGATTCTAAAATATTTACAGCAATTATGGCAACAAGATTAAATACCTTTATAAATAAGTATATAAAAATGATCAATGTGGATTTATTCCAGGGAGGCAAATGCCAATTTTAATAGGGAGGGTATTGAATATAATAAATATTATTAAAAGAAGGAATTTAAAAGCAGGATTGTTAGCATTAGATATTTTTGAAGCCTTTGATTGCGTGGAATGGCCGGCGTTAAAACTATTATAAAGATATTTGGTTTTGGAGAAAGGTTTATGGGAGTGATTAATCAGCTTTATGCAAACAATAAGGCAGAGGTAATGGTAAACAACAAATTACCTTAGCCTGAGGTACAAGACAAGGGTGTCCTCTCTCCCCAATATTATTTGCAATTGTTATTGAAATATTGGCAAATGTTATAAGGGAGGACGAGAGGTTGAAAGGGATAGGAGGGGAGGAAAAAATAAAAAAATTAATATGTTTGCGGATGATACTTTATTGACATTAGAAAATCCGGGGGGAAGTATAGAAGAAATAAAACAACATCTGAGAGAATTTGGAGAGATTACAACAAGATTACAGGTAAATTGGGGAAAATCAGAAATGATGTTATTTAATTACGATAAAGTAGAAAGGGATGAGTGTAGTTTAAAATTAGAGTTGAAGGTTAAAAATATAATACGCTATTTAGGAGTTTATATTACAAAAGAGTTAGAAAGCTTAGAGGAAATAAATTTTAGTAGGTTAAAAAAACAAATAATGGAAAAGTTAGAGGCTTATAGGAAATTAAAGCATTCATGGTTTGGTAGAATAGCGGTTATTAAAATGAAAATATTACCAAAGATTAATTTTTTGTTTAGAATGTTACCAATTAAAATAACAGAAGTAGAATTAAGAAGTTGGCAAAGCATAATAAATAATTATTGTAATGGGGATAGAAAACCAAGAATTAATAAAACAAAATGGTATAAGATTCAAAGGAAAGGAGGTTTAGGACTTCCGAATATAAAGATGTATTATATAGCTAATCAATTAAGATATGTTATAAATAGTATAGTAGGGGAAGAAGATTTAGAATGGTTAAAGACGCAGACAGGAGAAATAGAGTTAAAGTTACAAAAAAAATTTTTAGTAAAATACAAAAGAAGTAATTGAAGGATATGGAAAATCCCATCCTAAGGAATATTATAGAAATTTGGGAAAGGTATAAAAAGAAATTATTGCCAGGAATTTCTCCTCTAAACCCAGTTGTTTTATTGGAAAACTTCCCAGGTAATTTGAGAAGAGAATTGGAAGGGTTACTGAGGGGGAAAAATAATTAAAGTGAAAGACTGGGTAAAGAGACTGGATAATAAAAAGCAAATAGAAGAGGGCAAAAAAATTCATGGTTTAAGAGTTTGCAATTGGAACAGTGGACACAAAAATGGAAAAAGAAAAATAAGGATTGTAGAAAGGAATCAAGATTTGAAAAGTTAATTGAGTCTAGAGAGAAGGAGGGAGGAAATAAAAGTAAAAAAGGTATAATAAGTGAAATATATAATATATTGTTAGAGGTGAGTGAGTCTCAAGAAATTTTGAAAACAATTTGGGAAGATGATTTAAAAATTCAAATTACTGGGGACAGATGGGGAAGATATGGGAATTAAGAACTTTAAAGTTGCTATCAATAAGGATAAAAGAAAATCATTATAAAATAATTTGGAGATGGTATCTCACCCCTGTAAGACTACATCAGATAGATAAGAAAATGTCAAAGCTATGCTGGAGGGGTTGTCAGGATGTGGGGACATATTACCATATGTGGTGGTCATGTGAATATGTAAAAAAAAATTGGAAAAGAGTTTTTAAAGAAATAAGTGAGATATTGGGTAAGAACGTGGAAGCAAGTCCAAATATAGCTTTATTGGGGTTGTTTGATAAAGAATATGGTAATAACAATGTAATAGAATTGATAAACAATCTCCTGACACCGGCTAGATTAATGATAGCTAAAAACTGGAAAATACAAGGGGATTATAGTATAGAAGAATGGTATAAAGGAGTGTGGGATATTGCAATTAATGATAGATTAACATGTATAATGAAAGTTAGGATGGGATTAATCAAAAAGAACGATTTTGAAAGTATTTGGGGATTATTTTTAGAATATGTTTTAGTAAAGGGGAGAGGATGTACACCTTCAAAAGAATCACAGCAATTTTGGAAAAATGTATAATATAACAGTAATGAAGGTCTCATGGGTAGGGGAGCACAGGGGGGATGTGGAGGGTGGTTTATGTATTGTGTTTATTTTTGTATTATATTTTGAAAAACAAATAATTTTTTTTAAAAAAAGAGTTGCCGTCCAAAACAACTGGAGGGGACCAGGTTGGGAATGGCTGATTTATTCTTTAGCGCAGTCTTCCCCAAGTCAGTGCCCTCAAGATGTCTCTGGAGAGCACCAGATTGGGAAGGATACTTTAGCTCTATTCATATGTTTGAATTAACACACATCAGCAGTGGAGGGTGGGAATACAGCAGCAGAATCTACCCCAGATTTACACATGTTCATTATAGTATCTGTGGAATTGGGATCGGCATGGCCAATTGTTAGGCATTACGGGAGTTGTAGTCTAAAACAGTTTTGGGGGTAAAGCCCAATGTGGCTGCGAGTCGGTGGCTCTGTCATTTAAACGATGCAGTGACACTATGCAGCCACAATGGGTTAAGTAGACCATTTAGACACTGCCCAGGTTGCCTCTACTCCTGCTAGAGAGCCTCCATGGGAACAACTTTATATGCAGACCACTCTCTCTGTATGATTAGGAACTCTGAAAATGTGTACAGTTGTATGTGTTATGTTACATTTACATTATTTACTGTGCTTCTATAATAAACCTGCATAGGTTGGGGTTGAAGATTGCCACCACAATCCTTGTTCTTCCCTCCTTCCCCATTTACAGTCATCAGAATGTTTTAATGGGTCTTAAAATTCTACTATTGAGTATACCATACTGCTCAGAGTGCTTCATGTCCAGAGTAGTCTATTCCAAGTGTTGAATTAGATCTAGAATTTGGGGAGGAGACAGCTTGGGAATGTCAAACACAGCTAGCTGGACTGTGTTTTGTGGCAAACTGCAACATAAACATGTTTTAGGTTTGCCTCTTAAGCATACTGCATCAGTGTTACCCAATTCCCAAGGACACAGGAGTATAATGGGATGCAACAGATTCCCTCACACTTTCATTTAACATTCCAGACTGTATAATCCCACGACTACCGTGAGTGGATTCAGGGCTATTGTGTATGTACTCTAGCCATTTAGAAGCAGTCAAGGAATTTTGGCACTGGATCCATTAAGAAGCGCTTCATATTGGAAGTGCTCACAGTTCCCCCCCCCCCCAAGGACATCACATAGAGGGCTCCTCTAAATGAAAGATTTATTGTACGCTTGTGATTGGTCGCTCATGGAAGTTTTAGGGTTGATTTCATGATGCCTTCAACAACCAGGACATTTCCTGCTGAATCCTCCAGAAATCCCAGAATAAAAAGAACCACTTTTAAAGTGGCAATAGCTGGGAAACAGCAGGATCTTCCACCACTAGATGGCACTGTCTCAATAGAACTAATGGAACTGAACAGAGGGGAGGTATTCAATTCGAACCTCTTGTCACCCCTCTTCTCCCATGTAATTCAGCCCATAACAATTGTGCTAAAGAACCAGGAAGCCCTGGGTAAACAACATGATTTCCCTTAATGTAGAGATGCTCAGAGTCTGCAGAACAGTGTACTTGCCAACTTTCCCTTTCAGTTGTGGAGTGTAGGGATCAGGTGGAGACAAAGCATGCATCCCTGGCTCCCTCCATGGCAAACACCTGAAGAGGGCTATTCTCGCTCACACTTACAAGAAACATACAGATGAAAAAGTACGTTCAATGTAGTAAGTCAACTTACTAGGGGCAATGCTAGTAACAGATGCTACACTTTGGTTAACCTTTTATTTTTAATTGAAATTACAAATGTCATCAACTAAAGCACTCTTCAAACCACTACTTTTGTCAGTATTTACCAACCAGTTTCATTTCATAAAATGCATTTTTACATTCCATTACATAAAATGTATAATTAAATGTATTTTAAATATAAAGATGTGAATAACCCAGGATAACGTATTAATCCATGCAATGACCACGTTTTATTCTTGGCAGAAAATTTAATAACATTTGACTTCTTCCTGACTAATTTTTGCCTTTAGACTTACAGAACCAGGTTTATTCAGATGAGATGCAAATTTTACAGCCCAATCTGAATTATGTTTGCTAAGAAAAAGATTCCATGGTGTTCAATGGTTTTTACTCCTTCATGAGAGTTCTGTGCTTAGCTACTTGGTAGTAAGCCTACTGAACTCAATGAGATTTATTTTCAATAAACTTGCAAACTTGCAAGGCTGCTGTGTGCAGCCTTGCAGCATGATGATATATGCACTGAGGTTACTTCTGAATAAGGTTGCTTTCACAGTAGAGCGCCCAGAGCTGCTAAGATATTGGTTTTCTTCAATAATTTAGATGCAGAACGGTAGTTCCATGCAACACATAACATAGCACTATATCATCCAGCAATATCCATCGTTGAATATTTCCTCAAGAAGTCCCATTCAGCAAAGATTCCCCTGCAACCTTTAATAATTAAAGTTTAATTAGAAGCTTCCTCTTTGCAGTTGTGCCAGTAATTGCTTCCTTTACTGTTGCAGCATGACTGAAAAATGTCCTTTAATTGCCCCTTAATTAGTCAGTTTCTGTTCCCCAGGGCAAATTTTTAATTACTGTTTTCCTCCACATAATTGCTTTACAGTTTCCTTTTCTTTTTTCAAATTTTAATTTACAATTAAAAATGAGTGAAAACGAGTCAAGTCCTCCCTTTGTGAAGACCATAAAGTGGTTGATGAAAGGGAATTGCATGTCCGACAGGAAGCAATTAGCGATAGAAGCCACATGGAGGAAGCTTTAGGTTAAAGACACAAGAGCCCTGAAAAAAATCTCAATAATGTGTTGCCAGTCCTCCCTGTACAAGATACCTTTGCAATTACTTTTTAAGATCTCTCACAAAACCTTGAGGCAACAACGGATGAAGGCTTATGCACCATAACAGAGAAAACAGCTCCAATAGTGCCCCAAAACAGTGTTAACGACGATGTAGGAAAGAAGCCAGACTGCAAAGCACATGGCTTCGATATCTATATACTAAAGCCCAGAGTATGAGAAACAAACAGAATGAACTTGAACTCTTAATACGTGAAAGCAAATATGACTTGATAGGTATAACTGAAACTTGATGAGATGACTCCCATGACTGGAATATAGCAATTGAAGGATATAACTTCAATTCAATTCTTTTATTGCGGCCGAAAGGCCAGAGAAAAGGATATAACTTGTTCAAAAAGAACAGAAGAAATAGAAAGGGAGGTGGAGTCTGCACAGAAATACAAGAGGATGAGCCTGGGAGCCCCATCGAGAGCATCTGTATTAAAATAAATGGGGAAAGGAATAAAAGGAGCATGATAGTTGGAGTCTACTACCGACCACCCAATCAAGGAGAAGATGAGGACAAAACTTTTGAAAAGCAAATTGCCAGTGTTTCAAGGAAATTCGATGTAGTAGTAATGTGAGACTTCAATTACCCCAATATCTGTTGGGAGACAAATTCTGCCAAAAGGAGCCCCTCCAAGAAATTCGTGGCATGTGTGGCTGATAACTTTCTTCTACAGAAAGTAGAGGAAGGAACTAGAGGAACGGCTATCCTTGACTTGATACTGACAAATAGGGATGACTTAGTGGATATAGTGGCATTTACGGGAACTCTGGGGGAAAGTGACCACATCATACTTGAGTTCTTAATTTTAAAGGAAGCAAAAGCTGAATGTAGCCATATGCGTACTCTGGATTTCAGGAAAGCCGATTTTAATAAACTCAGAACTATGATAAGTAAGGTCCCATAGCACGTGACCCTAATGAGAAAAGGATTCCAAAATGGATAGGCGTTTTTAAAACAGGAAATTTTAAAGGCACAATTACAAACACTTCCAATAAGGAAAAAAGATAGAAGACAACAGAAGAAACCAATGTGGCTCCACAAAAAGTTTAGCGATGACATGAAAATAAAAAAGGATACATATAGGAAGTGGAAGGAAGGCCAGGCTACAAAAGAAGAGTACAAACAAGTAGCATAGAAGTGCTGGAATGGTATCAGGAAGGCTAAAGCTGAGAAGGAGCTGAGGCTAGCGAGGGATGCTAAAAGCAATAATAAGGTTTTCTTCAGATATGTGAATAGTAAAAGGCAGAGGAAACCTGCTTCATGAGGACGGCAAATTGGTAACAGATGACAAAGAAAAGGCCGAAATGCTCAATTCCTACTTTGGCTCAGTCTTCTTTCAAAAGCAGGTCTAGTACAAGCTGTCGGGGCAGGATTGCAGTTTGAGATTGATAAACAAATAGTCAAGGAACACCTAATTTCCTTGAACGAGTTCAAATCTCCAGGGCCCGGCGAACTGCATTCTAGAGCAATAAAGGAGCTGGCAGAAGAACTCTCAGAACCACTGTCTATTATCTTTGCAAAATCGTGGAAGATAGGTGAAGCGCTGGATGACTGGGGGAGGGCTAATGTTGTCCCTATCTTCAAAAAGGGCAAAAAGGAGGAACCTGGGAACTACAGACCAGTTAGTCTGACATCCATCCCTGGGAAATTTTTGGAACAGATTATAAAGAAGTCAATCTGTAAACACCTTGAAAACTATGCAGTGATTACTAGAAGCCAGCATGGATTTGTCAAGAACAAATCCTGTCAGACTAATCTGATTTCATTTTTGATCGGGTTACCTCCCTTGTGGACTGTGGGAATACTGTGGAGATAGTATATCTTGACTTCAGCAAAGCTTTTGATAAAGTGCCCCATGACATTCTGATTAACAAACTAGTGAAAAGTGGGCTAAATGGAACAACTATGAGGTGGATCCATAGTTGGCTTCAGAATTGGACTCAGAGAGTGCTTATCAATGGTACCTTTTCACACTGGGGGGAAGGTAACAAGTGGGGTACCGCAGGGCTCAGTCCTGGGCCCAGTGCTCTTCAAAAATTTTATTAATGATTTGGACAAGAAGGTTCAGGGAATGCTTATCAAATTTGCAGATGACACAAAATTGGGTGGGATTGCTAATACCCTGGAAGACAGAAACAAACTCCAAAGTGACCTTGATAGACTGGAGCAATGGGCTGAAAACAACAGAATGAAATTTAATAGGGATAAATGCCAAGTTCTACACCTAGGAAAAAGAAACCAAATGCACTGTTACGAGATGGGGGATACTTGGCTAATCAATATGAAATGCGAGAAGGATCTTGGAATTGTTGTAGATCACAAGCTGAATGTGAGCCAACAGTGTGATGTGTCTCAAAAAAAACAAATGCTATTTTGGGATGCATTAATAGAAGTATAGTTTCCAAATCGCGAGAGGCACTGGTTCCCCTCTATTCAGCACTGGTTAGGCCCCATCTTGAGTATTGTTTCCAGTTCTGGGCACCACACTTCAAGAAGGATGCAGACAAGCTAGAGCATGTTCAGAGGGGTCTGGGAACAAAGCCCTATGAGGAGAGATGGAAAGAACTAGGCATGTTTAGCTTGGAGAAGAGAAGATTGAGGGGAGACATGATAGCACTCTACAAATACTTGAATGGTTGTCACACAGAGGAGGGCCAGGATCTCTTCTTGATCAACCCAGAAGGCAGGACACGGAATAATAGGCTCAAGTTACAGGAAGCCAGATTCTGGCTGGTCATCAGGAAAAATTTCCTGACTGTTAGAGCAATACAACAATGGAACCAATTACCTAGGGAGGTGGTGGGCTCTCCCACATTAGAGGCATTCAAGAGGCAGCTGGACAACCATCTGTCAGGGATGCTTTAAGGTAGATTCCTGCATTGAGCAGGGGGTTGGACTTGATTGCCTTATAGGCCGCTTCCAGCTCTACTATTCTATGATTCTATGATCTCTGAAAAAAGAAGGGATGATACTACAGAAAACTCTAGGATGCAATTGGCTGACAATAATACCATCTGGATTCTCCATAAAAGTGTGTGAAGGAAAGAAGGCAATTCCAGTTGTAACCTGAAAAAATTAAGTTATTCAGTTGCTCTCTTTTTCTCCTTCTCAAAGAACAGTCAATAAAGTATGCCATGCATCAAGAGTATGGAACAAGATTATTGTAACAAAATTGCAACTAAGGAAGATTAGTGTGTTATTTAAAATAAAGGCAAAGTGCGACAAGGAGAGAGGAGATGGTTTAAAAGGTCATCAAAATGGACATAATGTATGGACTCTCCTAAAAGATAACTGGAGCTGAAATTTTAGGAAACCTTCAATGTTAGTTTAATTAGCTTGATATGTAAGCCGTTCCAGGAGCATTTGTGGCTGAGAAGCAGCATAAAAATATTCAAATAAATAAATTGACTTAAAAAAAATTAAGGCTGCAGTCCTGTGCACACTTAGTTAGAAGCATGTCCCATGGAACAAAATGGGACCCAAAGCAAGAACTCCATTCTTTACCTCAAAGAATTCACTTGAGCAGGCCCATTAACAAAAATTACCATTTTAAACTGTTATTCTATTTCCAGTTAGTTCCTATATCTAAGACACATCAAAACATCTTATTTTATGAGGGTAGGAAAGGCAACTGAACCATTATTATTTTCCACATTATTTTTATCATAGCAGTGCTAGTACTTCTTTAAAAAAAGAAAAAGGCCTCTCACAGGCTGAAGCCTCATTGCTTTCATCAGTCTCTGAGACCACCTACAAAAGCAGGAATTCCCCTTTGCAAAGCAGATCAGAGAGAGCATGCTTGGTCTTTCCGATGCTGCAAAGGGTGACCAAATGACACCCGCTCAAATTCCCTTTTCTATACAACTGTTAAAGATAACGGTGCCCTGTCCTCCTTTCCATATGGTCACCCTACAGTGCTGCTGAGGCTGTTCCTGTGCTTTGGGTGAAAGGCTGGGCAAGCAAAGGAGGCATTTTCCACACATAGAAACTTAATGGCTTCAAACTTTAAAGACATTGTACAAAGTGGTACACTTGTGCCGCGAATAAAGAAGAGTTGAAATCCCCCACTCGCTGCAATTACTTAGGTCATGGGGCGAGGAGCCAAATACAGCACTCTAGGATCTCAATCTGTCCTTCCAGGATTCCCCACAAGGCTTGCCCCCTTTCCTTGGCCCCACTCTCTTTCTCTCCAGTCACATGTCATTTGGTGTTTTCCTGGCTTTTGTGTGTTTTTCCGCCATTCTAAAAAGTAACTCTCCTAAGGCACAGTTACTACCAGTAAGAGCTTCAAGCTTAGGGTGACCAGATAAAATCCAGGTTAGGGCTCATGTAACTTTAACAGTTGTAGAGAAAAGGGAATTTCAGCCAGTGTCATTTGTATGCAATTAGTTCCTGGTGAAATTCCCTCTTCATCACAACAGTTAAAGTTGCAGGGGCCCTGCCTTCTTTTATATATGGTCACTCTAGTATAGTGCATGCACCTTTAACTGTTGTGTTGAAGAGAGAATTTCACCAGGAACTAATTGCATACAAATGACACTGGCTGAAATTCCCTTTTCTCTACAACTGTTAAAGTTACATGAGCCTTGTCCTATTTTTCATATGGTCAGCCTAGTATGAAAGCAGTATATAAAAGGCAGGAGCCTCACAACTGCTTTATAGCAGTATTGGAGTGCACTGACAACTGTTGGGGCCCATTGACATACCACATACCGCTTTCATACCGCTATTTCCTGCTTGGTGTGGCTCCTGATTTTTATATACCGCTTTCATACTGCTTTCATAGTGCAATATCCTGCTTGGTGTAGTTAAGGCCAAAATCATCAATCCACCCCTGGACAGTATGTTTGGCAGACCTGCCACTGGCCCTAGGTTTCTGTCTTCAAATAATTTCTTCTGAAGTAATTAACAGACCTCGGAGTGCTCTGGTAGTGCTATTCTTACTTTCTAAGTTAATGATGATTGTAGTAAGATTGCCTGGTTCAAGAATCTTCCCTTTCCTCCCTCGCCATCCGTTTGTATAAATAATCTGAAAAGGAAATGGGCACCTTCTCATTTAGAGCACACTTGATTTGGTATGTTTAAAACCAGAGTTTCAAAAGAAATTTACCATGAAGAACAAACAGAAACTGCTCTCAGAATAGTACCAGTCTGACCACTGTATAAGCTTGACTAGGTATTGATTTGAGAGGAATACTCTAAAGTTTTGCATTGCCCTTTGAAAAGTGCTAATGTAGTTCTTGTCACTTTAAATTAACTTTAGATAAGAGGGACTGACAGAAACATGAAGATGTGTGAACTATATTTGACTGATATTCTGTCAAATATTGCATGGGGTTATGATCCACAACTTTTCCCATCTGCTGCTCAAACCTGAATCCTTGAATGCACAATGGATTAATTACCATATTTTGTTCTGATTTCACTTAGTAGTATAAAAGACTGTGAATGTTAAATGTACCCTCGGAAATGAAAGGCAGGCAAGAGTGACTTATGGGTGTGAATATGGAGAACATTTTGGTGCATTGGAATATATATTTTTGTTTTATGCATGCGCTGCACTGACCCCCCCCCCCCGAAAAAACCCAGCTTTCAGAAATCCATTTTTAAATACTAGAGCAACAAAGAATCTGGAATTTCATTAGCAGAATTGTAGAAGATATAGAACTGGAAAGTAAGGGGGATTTAAAGAAACTGATTACTCTGAAGGAAAATTAATTTTCAAAATATCATTCCAAAACGTATTTCCTCTAGTCAGCATTGTTATAGGAAAGAAAGTGTGAGGGTTTACAAAGTTTGTAGTGTTGAGATCCTTGTGATAGAGGGTCGAATATAAATGTTTAAACAAACAAACAAACAAACATTCTCCCTCTCTGGGTCTAAGCCCACAATTTCAGGAGGTGGAGACTTCTACCTTGTTTTCGCTACCTTGCTGCCTTGTATACCCAAATAGAACTTCACACACACCCTTGAAGCACCCACTGCTGCGTTTAGATGGTGTCCCTTTCAGTGGCATTGTCCAACCATACTGGGAGCTCAGATAATTGCTTGGACACCCAAAGAACTGCTGCACATTTTTGTGCGTCACTTGAAATTCAGAGAACCTGTGTCTCACTGTGGGAGCAAGCAGTGCGACTGTTCAGGTTTGTTGGCTTTAAGCTCAGGGATTTAGCCTTCCTATGGAACAAAAAGAACAAAGGAAGTGGCCTTATACCGAGTCAGATTATCAAGCCCACTATTGCCGACACTGACTGGCATCTGCTCTCCAGAGTTCCAGGCAGGAATGTTTTCCAGCCCTACCTGGAGATGCTGGGGACTGAACTTGGAACTTTCTGCATGCAAAGCAGGTGCTCTACCATCAAGTCATGGCCCCTTTGATTTGTGGCTGTTTGTTTCCTTAGAGCTTATTCAGATGAGCATTTTGTAGCACGCTCATGACTGGCCACTCAGAGTTGTTTGTGGGTCATTTTGGTGATGCAGTGATCCTGCTCCTTCTGCTCTTTTTTCTGTCACAAAACAAGACCTTGAAAACTCGACTTTTCTGTGCTATAGCGATATTTGTTGCAATTTTCTGCCATGTGCAGGAGAAGTTGTGCTATCAAACACCCACTAGAGGGCACTGGTTACTGCTTTCTTCCCCATGTGATTCTGCTTGTCCCTGTTGTGGAAGAGAACCAGGAAACGGAGCTATGGTAAGGAAACATGATTTCCCACCCGTCCCTCTTAGTCATTGTCCAAGGAGAGGCATTGCTTCTCTGCCCTCCATTCCAAGTTCTGGTTTTGAATCACATCCCGCAATGTGTGGGCACAGGTTTTCCTAGCAATAGCTGGGCCTGCTATTGGTCCTCCATCATCACCTGTGATTACCTTTGTCTACACAGGACAAAACTAATAATACAGTGCACATGGTGGTTTTGAGACCAGGTTGATTGCCCCATGCTGAGAATTGTAGGATTTTTTCCCATCTAAACATGCATAGGATGGCACCCTAACTGTTTTGACTCTCATACCATGGAAATGCAAGATTTCCCCCATTGCACTTAGGCCTCTGAAATCTGTGTTGCCGTTTCCCTACCACCCTCCCCACTCTTTTTTTGGTAGACCATAAGTTCCACCTCCATTTTTTCTTGTTCTGTCACTCTTGGAAGTAATTATAAGGGAGTAGTCTGACAATTGAGTGCTATTAACTACCTTGAGCTAACGTCACAATTATAGTCTATCGCCCATGCAAGATTCTGCCCAAGATTCTGTTATGTATTAGCTGAGTACACATATATAGAGGTGAGTTTGGATATATGTGTGAGAACTGAACAGGCTCAGTGGCTACAAATGACTTGTGGAAGGGGGAAATGGGAAACTTAGTGGGTGATGGGTGGAATGGGAGAGGTCATGGATGATTGTCTAGAACTCTGAACAGGAGTACTCTACACTGCAACATTTTGTTGCAGGTCCTACTGGTTTATATTATCAGAAATGAATGAAGTTATAAACTAAACTATATTTCCATTCACTCGAAAGTCTTCTCCTCACACACATATCCCTCACAGTAAATCCTTTTATTGCTTGGCTCACAAGATATCCCACTACAGCATATAATACAGCCAATCTTCCTGAGAGTGGAATGATGTCAGTCATGTCATACTCTGTTGGATCCAGTCCCAGTAGTACTTACATAAGATCTATGATGGGATTTAATAATACACTAATAAGCAGCAGCAAGTTCCTCCATGCACATCTGTTAAGCTTGCTTATCCAGATTCTAAGATTTAAGATCATCATTGCCAACCTCTAAGTCTCAGGACACTTCTCTGTGCTCAAGTAAACTTGCTCAGAGATGCCCAGATTTCAAATTTGCTTCATGTCTTCTGTGTTTTTAGATTCTTTTATCTTCCTTCCTTATTTACTGAGTTTTCATGGTCCTTCCACTGGTATTTTGTTTACTTATCGAAGAGGAGAAAGAGGAGACCTATAAATAGTGGGCTTTGTTTTGTTTACTTGTTACAAGAAGCATCTCCTCTAGAGTGGATGATTTGGAATAAGTTTTGCTTTTTTATTTCTTTTTATTTCATTTACTTGTGGAAATGGATAAAGCACCAGCCTTAATCTGAAAAAATTGGCTGAGTGGAGACTGATACTGATTTAGAATGAAATTTCAAGTGTTTGCAACATATCAGTTGTCTAATATTGTTCTCATAGAACTGATATGAGACTGATATGGCATATATAAATATTCAATTAAAAAAACCCCTGCTATTGAAGACCAGAGTTGAAGCTATCCCATGTCGGCCCAGACTTCACAAATCCAGGAAATTGGAAGCTAAGACTGACAACATGTGGCATCGTTGCTGAACCCAGGGACTCCACCTTCCTCATCTGGATTTAAACCTGAAGGGCTAAGGAAAAGAGTACTTGAATGGATGGTAAGTAGCAAACAAGTACAATTTGTGACATTGCACAACACTGTTACTGACTATGGAACATATGTGTTAAGCATCAGCCTAAGCTTCCAATTTCTTGGCATTGTGAAGTTTGAGCTAATAAAAGATAGCCTTAGTTCTGGTCTTGGTAAAATAAATTTATAGTTACAGTCTTAGCTATCTTACAACTTCTCTCCAATGTATTTGAATCAGCTTCCTTGCAAGCTGACCTATATGATACACTAATAATCATGATTTCATTTCAACATTCATTTAAGGTGTACACCCACAAACAAACAATACATGCTGGTAACCATATTTCCTAATTAGAACAAATAAAAATAATAATAGTGGGGCAATAATAATAATAATATATTTATTTATTACCTGCCTCTCCCTCCGGATCGAGGCGGGGAACAACATCATCATAAAACACACAAAACTTTTATTGGGGACAGCCAACAGTCACAAACTAGGGAACCAGCTTTTGAGTTATGCAGGAGGCTTCTTTGTGCTGGACTATAATTTCAGAAGGAGAGAGCTTAGAGTTATTTATTCCTCCTGTAGTTTATAATAAAAGGTGTGGATTTCAAATGGAGGATGCAATTTAATTCTGACTATAGACAGTAAATTCCATTAAACAAAATACAAGTTCCATTTGCAGAAGAAAATATGTGAGTAAACTCCATAGGATTATAGTTTATAGCCACTGTGGTTTCACCTCATTACTTTTTCCAAAGGTATAGTGCTTCTCAGAGCTCCATCAGATGAGTGTTTTATTGCACACCCGTTACTGGGCACTCATGGATTTTCGCGGGTCCCTCTCATGATGTAGTCTGACTCCACGTGCCTCCTGTGTGCCTCCTGCCCCTTCTAGTCTTCTTCACGCCACAAAACCACACCCCAGTAAGTCCGACTTATTGCCACTATCTCCTGCTGTGTGCAGGAGAAGCAGCATGATCAAAATGGGCCACTGAATAGGCCACATGCACAATGTGTACTTCCTCTTTCAAAAGAGAAAGTAATGAGGGACAAACATGTGGGTGGAGAAGCAATGGTAAGCAAACACGATCTCCCCCACCCCGTGTGATGATGCTCACAGTAAGATTTCCATCAAGATTTTAGTTCCTTTCCCCTTCAATGTTCTCTTTATCAGGCACAAAGTCAACACGTGCCATTTGCTGCTTCTCTTGTTATGTAAAGTGTCTCACAAAATATTTGTTTTTATTAATATAAACTCTATTGCTTTGTGTAATATAAACTTTATTGCACAAAGTGGTGTGGCATATACCAGGGCAGCAAGAGCTCAGTAAGCAGAGTTCCATCTCTCCCACCGCTTCCCCCAGAAACATACCTAGATAGAATGGGCCCCAGGCAAAAAACAACAACAACAAACAAATCAAAATGCTACTCCCCTTTTCATTTACTCAGTCTCTCATACCACTAGTTGGTGCTCAGGATCCTTTCAAGTATTAGCTCTGGAAGAGTACTAATGCAACAGCCCTGCAGTATTTCCAGCTTATGAAATGATTATGAAAAAAATAATTCTCACGGGGGGAAATGAATTTTCCTAGCAACAATATATTGTTTTCAGCTATCCCTGTTGTAATGCAAAGTATCGTAGTGTAGCTTGGTCTTGAATGGGCAATTAAGATCCATTTACTTTACAAAATGATGGAGATGACCAGTGCTAAAACTGGTTTGTTGATATGGATTGACACAGCTACCTACATTTTTGGCCTCTCCTTGGGGGCATGGCTACGGGGATTCTCATGACACTTTTTACCACTAAACCACTGGACACTGGTGTCTGAGGAATCTCATGCAGCAGCACAAGAAGCCATAGTGGGAGGTCAGTAGTTGAGGGTTGTGAAAGAGTCAGATAGGTACAGGCAAGGACGTCTTGGCTTGCTGATAACAATACTTATGACTTAGACTTTCCTGGGAGGATGTATATAAACCAGTTGTGGGCAACTCATGGCCCAGCTGCAAATAGAATATCAGCCCTGGGAAAAGGCTGGTTTGTTTCCGTCCTTCCTTGGACTCCTGGCTGCATATTCCACTCATGTGAACAAGATTTGGTAACACTGCCTGCATGAGTAAGAGCCACTCAGTGTGAGCCATAATGAAAGTAATGATGTTCATAATATTTCTTCAGGAAAAAAGAACTATGGGTCATTAAGGAACAGTGAAGGGAAAACCAGGATGTCTTTGTTCCAAAGGTCACACATTCTGAAGACCCTGATGAAACTTTTTGTCTCATGATTAAGTTTGTGTTAGAGAGCACAAACTTATAGGAAGTACCATTTTATATCTGCAATACCTAAGTTTGAATTCATTTAGGGCATAATCCTATGCATGGTTAGACATAAAAAGTCCTATAACACCCAGCATTCTCCAGACAGTTGTAGGACGTTTTTGTGTCTAAACGTCCATAGGATTGTGCCCTTACTCCTATTTAGCCCGTTGACATCAGTAGCACTAAAACCATTTAAATCCAAGTATGGCACAGAACTGGTTTGTGGAGTAATCTGTTGAAGGACTTCATTTCTTGACAGCATGTAAATATTAAGAAATGATTCTAAATGTTAATGTGTGCTGCAAAATTGAGAGGATGTGTGCTTGAAGTGAATTGGACATTACTCAGGATTTTTTTTCAATTTGAAAATTTTCTGTTAATTCAAACAGAAAAAATGTAGAGTTTATTGTAGTTTGTGATAATGTTTGTGGAGAATCTATAAATGCTGGGGGAGGAAGATGTTCAAATTATGTTCAAGTTGTGTAATATTGTGGTGATTATATGGGCTTGAAAGTGAGAGTTAAAAGGGTTACCTCAAAGTGTGGCCTAATATAGGGTGACCAGATAAAATCCAGGTCAGGGCTCCTGTAACTTTAACAGTTGTAGAGAACAGGGAATTTCAGCCAGTGTCATTTGTATGCAATTAGTTCCTGGTGAAATTCCCTCTTCATCACAACAGTTAAAGGTGCAGGGGCCCTGCCTTCTTTTGTATATGGTCACTCTAGTATAGTGCATGCACCTTTAACTGTTGTGATGAAGAGGGAATTTCACCAGGAACTAATTGCATACAAATGACACTGGCTGAAATTCCCTTTTCTCTACAACTGTTAAAGTTACAGGAGCCCTGTCCTCCTTTTCATATGGTCAGCCTATGCTAGTGGAAGCAAGCAAGATAAGAAGTACAACAAGGAAAATTGTAAGGTTTTAAACATTCTTCTGAGCACAACAAATCAAGCTCATCTCACTGACAGTTCTGAATGAGATAAGATAGTTGTTGCTGCTGCTGCTTTTCCAGATTGCAAAACATACCCATTGACTATAAGTGAGTTCACTACACCAGGGGTGGGCAGAAGGTAGATCTCCAGATGTTTTGGACCTCAATTCCCAGAAGCCCTTGCCAGCTTGACCAATGGTCAGGAGTGCTGGGGGGTGAAGTCAACAACATCTGGAGCTCTACTTTCTACTCCCCCCCCCCTGCACTATACCACACTGTAGCAACACTGTGGCCACATTCAGCCAAGTAAATATAATCTAAATAAACTGAGATAGGAATGAGCCTTCTGCTCACACACAGCCTCCTTCCTTCTCAGCACACCACAATTAAACCCAGAGGTAGGCTGACCATATGAAAAGGAGGACAGGGCTCATGTAACTTTAACAGTTGTAGAGAAAAGGGAATTTCAGCCAGTGTCACTTGTATGCAATTAGTTCCTGGTGATATTCCCTCTTCATCACAACAGTTAAAGTTGCAGGCACTATACTAGAGTGACCATATACAAAAGAAGGCAGAGCCCCTGCAACTTTAACAGTTGTGATGAAGAGGGAATTTCACCAGGAACTAATTGCATACAAATGACACTGGCTGAAATTCCCTTTTCTTTACAACTGTTAAAGTTACATAAGCTCTGTCCTCCTTTTCATATGGTCAGCCTACACTAGCATGCCCTTTGGAAGGTACCCTTTTCACCCCTCTGTGTCTAACTAGCATCCAGAAGTGGTTTTCAGCAAAGGTGCTGTAAAAGAAAGGGGGGGAAGGGAATGTAATGATGAGAAGGCTCATCACTTAGTTCATTATAAACCATTCACCTGAATTAGGGACACTTTACATGGCTTACTATCTTTTACATAATCTGAGAAAAAAGCAAGAAATAAAACAAAGGTATTATTAAATGTGTGGGGTTAACATCATTATATCTATAGATATATTTTTTTAAAGTCCTGCCTGAAATCACCTTTGAGAGATACTGTCTGAAAGCAGCTGCCAGTTCGGACGATGGTTTAGAGGGATATTCTATTGCTAAGCTACTAAATAAATCCCCTTTTGCCCTGCACTGCCTCCAGCAAGCCCTTAGCCTTTCCCACTCTTGCTTCCCCACACTGTTCCTCTATTTTCACTCATAATCTCAGTCCTGATTCTCTTTTTCCCCGTTCTTGTGAATGTTGGAGTCATGACCTTTGTGGTTTATAGGCCACTAGAGACGGAGCTAAATGTGTTAGCACAGAGTCAAAACAAGTAATAGCTGGCCAATTAAATTAATAATCCATATTGTTACAATGTTTAACCATGGCTATTTCCTCAGTGGTCTGTTTAAATCACAGCCAAGTCCTGACCTATTAAAATGAATAACTGGAATTATGAGAAACTCCATTTAATAAACACAGCAAGGAACGCAACACAATCAAGTATGAAATATTTATTACAGCTTTTAACCAGCAGTTATCGGAGACTGGATTAATGAAGAAGATTTAATTCCTGGTGAAGGCTTGGCAAAATTTTAAACCCTCCATTTCCTCGCAAAAGCAGTGCGGTGTAACAATGGCCGAGATGTCAGGCAGAAACAAGAGACTCGCAATTTCTCTCACAAAGCTCTCCAGAGCAGCAGGGGATCAAAGCAAGCAGCTCCAGACAAGTGGCTCTGGATGCTCTTGGGGCTACAGTACTAGGAGTGAGCTATCTCTGATTTAACCATGACAACTTCTGCCAATTGCCATTCTATAGAAGGCAGCGTTTGGGAGAATCTATACAGGTGAGATCAGGTTTGTGTGTTATTGACCTTTTGTCTTGAGCCACAGGGAGTGTTGAAAGTTTGGGGATGAGTTTAAAGAACAAACAATGGTCTTCCTATTTCTCTTTGATGGTAATAAAATATCCATTTTATTTATCCTTTGAACATAACTCCGGGCCAGTCCACTCAGTCACTGCACTTTGTAATGATTTCATCCTTTGAATTTGTCCAATGTGATCCTCATCTCTCCCTCCTTCATTTCATCCTGTTTCCTCTGCTGCCTAAATCATGGGTGTTGTTGGACCTCAGGACTCCAAGTCAAATCCAGCCCATCTGGGGTCCCAATTCGGGCCACCAGATGACCCCCCTTTCTCCCAGTCACCAATTGTTTGGTGGTTTCCAAGCTTTTGTACATTTCCCCCTGTTCTAAATGCTTGAAATGCCATCCCCAAGGTTTAGGTACACCTAAAATATGCTGGCATTTTTGCCCCCACCTACTACTGGTATTCAACTATTCAACTCCCAAGAACTCCTTTGAAACTGAATCCAGCTCCCTCGGACATTCAACACCCATGGATATTGTAAGCAACGGGAAGAGAAAGAAAAGAATAAGAGCAATTAATGAGGAAAAAAGGGTACCCCCAACACACACACACACACACACACACACCCTTCTGCCCTGCTCATGTAAGCCCAACAAGATTTTGCATTTGGCAGTTCCTCTACCCCAGATGTTTTCTCTTAAAGCCCAGTAGCATTGCTATGCCCAAGTGAAAATATTCCTAGGCTATGCATCTCATCTCAGGGCATAAGATATTCTCTTATTTTTAAGGAAATGTTCAGATAACAGGAGTTCTTTCCATGGCCTTAAAGGCAAAAGTATTGTTGGGAAATATTTTCAAACTTGTAAAATTAACAACCACCAGTTTATGGTCTATTGACTTTAATAAATTTGATGATGAATTAACAACCACAGAATAGAATCACATGCATATGTGTAGATTGCCTGAGATGTTTTAAAAAGGAAACATATTTCCACCATCTTATAAAACCCATTTTCCTGATGTTATGAATGATGAACAAAGGATTAGCAAAAGAGCAGAACAAAATGTTTGTGTGTTCAAAACATTTTTAAAAGGCACACAAGGTGACTGCACACAATCATACAAAGTCCATTACTCGCTCCGCCGGCATGGCTTGAACGGGAAAATCGGCTTTTGTGGTGGGGAGGAGAGAAATAAAGGCCTCACATGTATGCACACGTGGGCCATGTGCAGGTTGACCAGATAAAATCCAGGTCAGGGCTCATGTAACTTTAACAGTTGTAGAGAAAAGGGAATTTCAGCCAGTGTCATTTGTATGCAATTAGTTCCTGGTGAAATTCCCTCTTCATCACAACAGTTAAAGTTGCAGGCACTATACTAGAGGCAGGGCCCCTGCACCTTTAACTGTTGTGATGAAGAGGGAATTCCACCAGGAACTGATTGCATACAAATGACACTGGCTGAAATTCCCTTTTCTCTATGACTGTTAAAGTTACATGAGCCTTGACCTGGATTTTATCTGGTCAGCCTAGCCATGTGAGGCGCAGGCTGGGCATGCGCACCATGTCTTTGGAGATCATTCTGTCTCATCTACTCAGAGTTCTACGGCTTTGCATGGGGATGACTTGGGGTGGTCTCTCCACATTCCTAAGTGTTGTATAAGAGAGGGACCGGGTTTACTCGACTCCTGACTTACGAGAGTGGCTCGCCCATAATGCCAGGCTAGTTGCCTGAGGTAAGGACATATAGATTCCCGCACTTTCCACATGCGGATCCAGGAGGAGTTGAATATCCCTTATTGTTAAATAAAGAAGCCATAGTTTATCTCAAACTCTGGTGTCAGTGTCTTTATTCCATGCTTCCTTCTCCACTCGCAATACAAAAATGCAGCCTACTAAATCTAAACATAAAAGCAACAAAAACATAGCACATAGCAATAATAAAAGACCACAACAGTATAAAACACTCACTGCCCATAGTGCTCTGGAAGAGGAACATCTTGATATGCTTCCTAAAGGAGAAATGCAAATGTTTGAGAAAGGAAAAATTCCATAAACTAGAGATCACCTCAGAAAATGCCCTATCTCTAGTGAGCATTCATGTAGTCTTTGTAGGAAGCTTTCAGATAATGACCAATGCATTTGGTTCATATAAAGCCAGCAGTCCTTTAGGTACCCTGGGCCAGGGGCGTAAACTACGGGGCGGGGCAATGCCCAACCAGGTAACATCAATAAGCTCACAGCCTGGCTGGCAAATTCCTCAGTCAGTCTCCAGTTGTCTGTATTGTTATGTGTTTGGGGGTCAGTCTAAATTACCTCCAAGCAAACTCTGCTTCCTCCTCAACTGCCCTGCAGATCTCTTTGCAAGACAAAAACCACTCTCCTTTTGTGTCAGGATCAGCCTTCCCAGGTTCATTTTCTCCTACCCCCTCAGGCCTTGTAGGACAAAAGGTTGCCCATTTAGGAATTACAGTGTGTGTGTGTGGGGGGGGGGGGGTTGCCTTTTAAATATATATATAAATTGGGGAATTGGGAATTGGTTCTGATCCTACCTCTCGGGCAGGTTCCGGATGGTGATGCTTGGGGATAGCTGCTCTTCAAAAAAAGGAGCTGCTATGTGGTGTACCACAAGGTGCCATCCTTTCCCCAATGCTGTTTGACATTTACATGAAACCACTGGGAGAGATCATCCGGAGGCATGGGGCAGGGTGCTATCAATACGCTGATGACACCCAAATATATTTCTCTATGCCTTCGACAACATCATCAGCTAAGGATAGTGCGTCTCCTCTGAATGAATGCTTGGAGGTGGTAATGGGCTGGATGAGGAAAAACAAACTGAAGCTGAATCCAGACAAGGCAGAGGTGCTCGCTGTCAAAGGCCCCAACCTGGGTTTGGAGGTGTGTCAACCAGTTCTGGATGGGGTTACCCCCCCCCCCCGAAAGATTGTGTTCGCAGCTTGGGGGTACTCCTGGATCCGTCGCTCCAAATGACAGCTCAGATTGATGTGACGGCCAGGAGTGCCTACTATCAGCTTCGGCTGATACGCCAGCTGCGCCCCGTCCTAGAGTTGGAAGACCTAAAGACGGTAGTGCACACGCTGGTAACTTCGAGGCTCAACTTCTGCAATGCGCTGTACATAGGGCTACCTTTGTGCCTAGTCCGGAAACTTCAACTTGTTCAAAATATGGCAGCCAGGTTGGTCACCGGTACACCTAGGGTAGGCTGACCAGGTGGCTCGGGATTTCCCAGTCCTAACCGGGAATCCAGGGGCAAACCAGCCCAACCGGGGGGGGGGGGCAAACTGGGGTGGCGGGGGGTCACGCAGCGGTGGCAGCAAGCAAGGAGCGGCGGTAGACCCGGCAGCGGAGGAGCCCGGGAAGCGGCCGCCCCAGCAGGTAAGCACGAAGGGGGGCACTTACCTGCTGGGGCGGCCGCTTCCCGGGCTCCTCCGCCGCCTTCGCCGCCGCCGCCGGGCTCGTAAGGCCAGAGGCCGCGCGGAAGAGACGGGAGAGGGGCGGTTACGTCACTTCCGGATCCGGCCCTCTCCTGCCTCTTCCACGCGAGCGGCAGAGGACCCGGCGCAACCGCGCGGGCGGCGGAGGACCTGGCGCGGCCGTGCGAGCGGCGACGGAGGACCCCGCGCGGGCGGCGGAGGAACCCAGCGGTAGGTCCAGGCTGGTTTTTTTGGGGGGGCGGGGGGGGGGCTTGGTGGGGGGGTTGTTTTGGGTGGGGGGGCGGGGGGGACCGGGATTTTGATTTTTAAAATCTGGTCACCCTAACCCAGGGGTGACCACATTACACCAGTTTTAAAATCGCTTCATTGGCTGCCAATCAGTTTCTGGGCGAAGTATAAAGTGTTGGTGATTACCTTGAAAGCCCTACATGGTTTGGGTCCAGTAGGCTGACCATCTGAAAAGGAGGAAAGGGCTCCTGTAACTTTAACTGTTGTAGAGAAAGGGGAATTTCAGCCAGTGACATTTGTATGCAATTAGTTCCTGGTGAAATTCTCTCTTCATCACAACTGTTAAAGTTGCAGGGCCCCTGCCTTCTTTTGTATATGGTCACTCTAGTATAGTGCCTGCAACTTTAACTGTTGTGATGAAGAGGGAATATCACCAGGAACTAATTGCATACAAATGACCCTGGCTGAAATTCCCTTTTCTCTACAACTGTTAAAGTTACAGGAGCCCTGTCCTCCTTTTCAGATGGTCAGCCTAGGTCCAGGTTACCTTCTCCCGTACAATCCGCCCCGCACACTTAGGTCCTCTGGGAAGAACTTACTCAATTCAGCCAAAACTAGGCTGACGAGTGTTACCCAGAGGACCTTATCTTCCATCGCTCCCAGACTATGGAATGGTCTGCCGGAGGAGATTAGACAAATTAGCAGTCTTCATGAATTTAAGAGAGTCATGAAGACTGCTCTTTTCCGGCAGGCCTATCCAGATGAATTTTAAGATGTTTTTAATGATGTATTTTTTCTTGTTTTTTTAAATTTTAACTGTTTGTGATTCTTGTATTTTATATTGTTGTTCCCCGCCTCGATCCGGAGAGAGAGGTGGGTTATAAATTATTATTATTATTATTATTATTATTATTATTAATACACACTATGTACAACACCATGTGCATGGATGGTGCTAAATAAATAAATAAATAACACATAATGGCACAATCCAGCTACTAAACTTATGTATGTTTACTTAGAAGTAATTTCCAGAGAACTCACTAAGATGAATTATAAAGAATCTCCTTAAATTAATACAGTATGTCTTGACTAATGAGTCAAAAGCATATTACATGTAAGACATTTTCAGACTAAGCACAGGAAGAGAGTCTTGAGGATATGAGATATTATCACACGGGATCATGGGGGAAAAGTTTGAAGAACACTGGTATATTGTATAGGACTATGGATGGTGGGGTAGTGTGTAAACTATCATAATATTATAATTAAATGTAATATTTTTTCTGAGTACATATTATTTTAATATGTGGCTTTAAAAAGTCTAGGATCTATTGTTGATGAAGGGTGGTTTCCAGAAATATGAACAAATAAGCCTAGCCCCACTTTTCCAAGTTTAGCCCCATTCCCTCCACCACAAATTGAGAAGTCTACACCCCTGCCCTGGGCAGAGATGTAGAGGTCAAAACCAGAATATTTAATTGTGCCTGGAAACAGTTCTAATGTCTGTATGTCATCTGTTTTATTTTCGTTGTTGATTCTGAAAGTGTTGTGTACTATTGTTTTTTATGGTGTTATTGTAAATTGCTTCAAGGACTCATTGAGTGGAAGGGAGATTTAAAGATCCATTAAATAAACAAATAACTACTTGGGACACCTCTGCGGGGCTTCCACTAGCTGCACAAAGAACGCTGGGAGGCTGGCAAGATTCCTTTATCCCTGGATCCTTTGACAGCATCTTGCGGCCATCTAAGCCAGGAATTCTTCTGGCTTGACTTTTCATGTGAGCTGGAGTAGAATTTGGAGTCGGCAGCGTTTGTCTCCTCTGTGAGATGACCATTAGAAGCCCCCACCACAACCCATGTATCTGGGTCCAAACCCAGTGAGCTTTGCTGGCATCTCTACTTGTCTTTAAGTGTAGTGCTTTCCATTTTCCCTCAGGACTGAATGGCAGCCAGGTACAAAGTATGCATCCAGACATACTATTGGTGTGTGGATTTTAAAAATTCCCCTTGCCCCTGATAAGCCTAGCCTGCTCTTTTTACTTCATTGCAGGATACCATTATCATTTAATCCTGTGCTGCAACACCAACAGTAGTGTCACAGGGAAGCAATAGAAACAAAACCAAGAGACCAGGCCAGGAAGTCAGAGCCAACAGACCATGACAGTGGTCAGAGCTGTGGGGAAAGCCAGGGAGTTGGGACTGAGCCAGAAGTCAGAGCAAGAGAACAAAGCTAGGGAGTCAGAGCTGAGCAACACAGAGAAGCACACAAGAGCCAGGAAACCTCAATGCTCAGGTGCAAACCCTGGCACAGGAAGCCAGCTGGAGCCCTTCCTAGCTAAAAGGGCCCAATGACAGTGGAGGCTGGTGGCTCCAATGTCGGTGGGCATAGCTTGGATAGCTCCCTTAGAGTTCTGACTCAAACCCAGAGCGAATTCACCACCCCATTGACATGGAAGCCACCAACCTCCACTGACCAATAGCCAGTCTAGTTGGGCAGAGCCACTCCAGAGGCTGAATACGTCACTGCCAGAATGATATTCCAAGCTGCAGTTCTTATGGCTCACCACAGAGGGCATTTGCCCACTGAACCCAAGGTTCCTGGTTCTCTCTCCCCAGCAGCTTGACACACAATTGTTCCACAGAGCTCTGCTTCCATACTTGGATTGTTGTTACTTGAACAGAGCAGAGTGGTACAATGCTAGCTCTATCTATTTTCAGAGCTGATTCTGCTTGCAATAAATACTGGAAGGACTTTAATTTTTAAAAAATCCCTAATTTGCAGTTCCCCTGCATCTTGTCTCCCTTCCCTGACCCCTCAGAACAAAATTTGGGAAATACCAGAATGCACATGTTTTAATTTATATGCGAAACATTTCCAAGAGTTTTAGTTAGTGGAAAGATTGCTCTTTGAAGTTAATAAATTGATGTCTTTTGAAAAAAGGAATGCCAGGTCATGTTAAATAAGGAGTCAAGGGGAAGTGTAGAACAGGTCGCAGAGTGAGAAAAATATTGAAGTAATAAGAAAGAAAAAAGTCATTTTAAAATGCTACAGAATATGTAGTTACCATATATTAATATTTTTATTTCATTCTGCTTAGGTGGTAAGTGATTAAAATAAATTGGGGGGCAGTTGGGACATGATGCCATTCAAAATATGAAAATGAGTGTTCAGAGAAATAATGCAGATGCTGTATTATTTTAAAACAAGGAAGATTATGTGCTACAAAGGTTGTGATCCTATGCACACTTAACTTGGAGTAAGCCACAGTGAACACAATGGGATTTACTTCTGAGTAAACATGAACAGGATTGTGTTGTTCATCTCCTCCCAAACAAGACAACCTGGCTCTCCAAATATAGCCTGACAGAGAAAAAAATTGGAATCTGCACATCAAAGATCAAAGTGTATAGCTCTCCACCTTAAATCCCTCCCACTCTATTAAGACCCCCATTTAGATGAGGCTCAAAAACAAATTTCTCACACATCAACGATACCTCCGTAATCAATTTCAAATAGCCCTTTGCATAGGGATGCAAATCTTAGCTTTCTCTTAATAAAGCATTTTAGAAGATGGATGTAGTGATCTGGTATTATTAAATGAAAAGTGGTCTCTTTTTAATCTAGAGGTGCAGGGGCGTTAGTAACAGAGTGAATCAAAGGCCCGGTCTATTTCTCTTCCTAATTATCAATAGTGTTTTATAATCTTATTAATATTGATACACAGTATACTGAAGATCTGTTAACGTATAATGTATGTGGAGGATAATTAACGAGATCCGAGTCAGATCAATCGCCTATTTGACAGCAAACGGTGTGTGGCTTATAAATTATACATATCCTAGGTATGGCTAGAAATGTTTAAAGTTTCAGTCCAATCCTTCCACTTAGAGCACTGGGGGAAAAGTGATGAACTTAAAGGCGCAATCCCTTGCCTGCTAGGTTTATACTGTACACTCGGAGGAATAAGTCTTATTTAAAAATCAAAAGAGCTCCATTAACTGCCAAGATCTCAAAGCAGCCTGGAAAACACACCTTCTCCTTGTGAAGTGCAGCAAAACAAAAGGCAAAACCTTGTAAGAAAAAGGCTGATTAATGAAATTGAGAGGATTTTTCCCCTCCCCCTTTGATTTAAGAGAGGAGGCAGCAGGCGGGATGCTCCAAATGACAGACCTCATCCCATGTCTTTGCACTGGCCTTTAACGAGGTTAGACTGTGCCAGTGCAGTAAATACAATTAATAATCCCAATTAATATTGCATGCTTTGGTAAGTCTGAGAGCATGAAAGCTTTTTTTGCAGATTACTGTACATTCCCCAAAGCGCACATGTAGAGTGATGAGAGGGGAAATGGGGAAATACAACTTCCCTCTGTGTGTGTGTGTGTGGTTGTTACTAAGGTAAATGGGCTGAGATGAAAGGAAATGTCAATTTTAACAAAAATAACATTATTACTATTAATAATTTACCTAAGGGATATGACCCAATGTGTTAATAACACTTCAAGGATGTGAAATTTCACCAAAGATGAAAAAATGCTTCAGATTTCCTTTGCTGTTGCACATCAGACCCCAAGATATGATCCAGGCGGTGCACACCACCCCCATGTAGAGAATACCCCATAGAAGCAATTTCCTCCTTTACACATCAGCTCCATCAGACATAAAGAACTGACATTTGGGCCAAGCAGTAGAATCTACAACATTCTTAGGAAGCAGATAAGGTGTGTTCTGTGGCTCCCAGAATTCATTTCAAAGGGCTAAACTAGTGTGAATGAACCAGGGCACTCAATGAAAATTAATCAGAGGAAACCATAGTGGAAATTAAGATCAAGATGTGCACAGGATTGTACCAAACATCACATCAACTCCCTTTGGCAGGATTGATCTCCTTAACCACTTTCATGATCCTTGGTTTTTTTTAAAAAAAACTTTACTAATATTTCAAATAATTTGTATCTGTATTATGCAGACAATTCATGTTATGACACATAGACCTGACCATTAAAATTTAATTTAGATCAATTTAGGTTTATTATTATTTATTTATTTTATTTCTAACCTGCCTCTCCATCCAGATCGAGGCAGGGAACAACAATAAATACAAATATAAAATCATAAAATAGACAAACCATTAAAACAGATAAAAACAAATACATTATTAAAAACATCTTAAAATTCAACCAGATAGGCCTGCCGGTTAGCAGAGAGCATCACACTGGAAATATTCTTTTTTGTTAGTCCTACCAGCCATTAAAGTAGATGGCACCCATTGGGTCTGCATACATAGCCTTGAATCAAGGTCAGAAAGCACACATGCAGCACCTATTTGAATACACAGCTCACACAATTCAGATTTATTGTGTGATTAACTAGATTTGCTAGTTAAGGTAATCTGTTATCATGTGGCATACCAGTTCAGCTGAAACCATGCATCTTTACTCAGATATAGTTTGGGTCTATGAGATTGGCATTTGCAAAGATATTAGATAACAATAATGTAAGAAACCTTCCAATTGTTTTGTTTTATTTTATTTGTTTGATATTATTTCTTATGGATTCCCAAGTCTGCAGCAACATAATTGGTTTAAGAAAAGACTGGGTTAAGAAAAGATGAATAACTTTACACTAGATAATTCTTGGGGTGGGGGGAATGGCAGCTGGGAACCATTGGGTAGTATCCAATGGTATCCCAGCACTGGTGCTAATGACATTGAGCTAGCAGGATGTAACTAGCACAAAGGAATACTGCTAGTGCTGAGACACCATTGAATGCTGCCCGTTACCCGGATACTAGAGCTCCTCAGAATATTTTTAAACATGGCCCATTTTACCAAGTGCTGAGAAATTCCAGAAGCAGCACTGATTGGGGGTTCAGAAGTTCCCCTTAGAGCTCACTGGAGATATAAGGCTTTTATGCATTATTTTATTGTTGTTTTTACAAATATACCTGTTGAGGATAGATGGTAGAGGAAGACTGCATAGCATGCACACCAAACAGCAAACTCACTGCCTTACATCAGATTGTTAGAGAGGAACCTCAGAGGGCTACAGCTCCCAGCTCTTGCTCTGTGGGTGCTTCCACATTAAGTTTCAGAGTGAAATTGCAGTGATTTGTTCACTTGCTTTTTTATAGGACATCCACATGATATCTAATAATTGTCCATCCAATCATAGTGTTTCCCCTCATGATATGCGTGAAGTGTCAACCTCAAATCAGCTGATCTATATACACATCCAGGGTTGGGGGGAGATGTAAACAGAGGCAATTGAAATGCCACAAAAGTACAGACAGTGATAATTATTTTAACAGTTGCCATTCACAAGATAACACAGTCATTGCAGTGGTAAGCCAATTAACATATTGTGAAAATGTTAACATGTTTATTGGCTCCCCACTTCAATGACTGTGTTATCAATGTCTTGTGAACGGCAACTGTATTCTATTCTGGCTCATTGTGATCCTGAGTGCTCTCTCTCTCTCTCTCTCTCTCTCTCTCTCTCTTTAGTGTATGATAAGGGATTCTGCAGATATGGATGGTGAGTGTGTACTGTGAATTCTGTCCAGCCAAAGAATTCTGCCCCAGAAAGCAATTTTATTATAGGAGAATTATTTTCTAGCACTCAAATCACTGAGCAGGACTTCAGGTAAAAAATGTTTTTTGTCCCCTGGTGTAGCAAAAGTGGCTATGTTGCTCTCACTGTGCTGGGTACCTATTAATAATGCCTGAAGTATCACAGAGAGGTGTATTGCAAGTCTCATGCCTGCATATCCATGCCATTTTGAATGGTCCACTATTTCACACACACACACACACCCTTTAGAACTGGGGTTTCCAACATGATGCCTTTAAGCACCAATGTGCCAGCAGCCTGCCTACCCTCCTGATTTTTTTAATTGTTTGTATTTTATTAAAATTACAAACTTTAACTGGGAGACCGGCATACTGCAAAGAGAAGTGCTCTTCCCCAGCAGCATCTTTATTTGGGTTTTGGAGTTCACACCCCACCTCTGCCTTGTAATTAGGTCCTTAGCCAAGTTACTAGGCTGACAACCGTTACCCAGAGGACCTTCTCTTCTGCAGCTCCCAGACTGTGGAACGACCTGCCGGGAGATCCGCCAACTTACCAGTCTTCTAGAATTTAAGAGAGCTATGAAGACTGATCTCGTCTGGCAGGCCTACCCAGCCAAATTTTAAGACTTGCTTGATTTATTTGATGTATTAATTTTTATATGCTTTTAATCAGTTTTATGTATTTTATATTGTATGTATGATGTTGTTCCCCACCTCGATCCGAAGGGAGAGGCAGGTAAGAAATAAATATATTATTATTATTATTATTATTATTATTATTTTAGTATCACCTTGGCAACCATTTGATGAACGGGCAAGGCCCCCTCACCATGGAAGCCACCATCGCAGCATCTGCTACTCTATCTAGGGTGGCAATAGGACAAGGCCATAGGACAAATTTCTGCATAGAAAAGGGAATTTCAGCAGGGGTCATTTGTATGCATGCAAATCTTGTGAAATTCCCTCTTCATCGCAGTTAAAGCTGCAGGATCCCTGCCCTCTTTTGTATCTGGTCCCTCTAGTATAGCTCCTTCAGCTTTAATTGTTGTGATGAAGAGGGAATTTCACCAGGTGCTGCATGCATACAAATGATACCCTACTGAAATTTCCTTTTCTATGCAACTGTTAAAAATACAGGAGCCCTGTCCTCCTTTCCATATGGTCACTCTAACTCTACCTCAAAATACCAAATGTGCCCACCAGCCCCAACAGGTTGGGGATGCCTGCTCTAGAACCTTTGATTCTATACATGCCTCCTTTTAAAAAGAGTTGTATTTTTCCTTATGTGAGGATGGCAACATTGCTGATAGTCTACTGCTATCAGACAGATGCTACCACCTCTATGAAGGATCTCTCTGCCTTAAAGTAACCTTCCCCAACCTGATGCCTTACAGATGGATTGGACTACAACTCCCAGAATGCTCCAGCCAGCACCTCTGGAGAGCCCCAGATTGGGTAAGACTGCCTTAAAGCACCTTCAAACAAGCAATTGCTTTAATCTGTCTCCAGAACATTGTTCATATCCATCTAAAAACAAACAAGCAAGCATATGGCACAAAGGAATGTAAAAGCTGTATCAGCACTGATATCATCTAACTTAAATTACTCATCATTGTGGTGCTCCACCTAAGTCATGAAGCAATAATATTTTTTTACCACACCCGGCAATGTAAATCTTATCTGTATTTGTACCTGATATCTGTGGCTGCAATTCTGAATCCACTCACTGGGGACTGATACATCTGATTTCATTGGGGATCCTTGAATGTAATAAGTTAATAACAGTGATCAATGGAGCTATAGTTCTGTTGTGAGGCATGACTGCTGAATGAAAATTAGGAATATAATATAGAAGTTGGTTCTCTCGTTTATTCATCTTTGACTTACGCCTGAGTCAGCCCACTAATTTATCAGTTTATTAATGGTTTTGAATATTCAGAAATTTTTAGTGGCTTCACGGATCTCCAGTTTGCTAGATAAATGTTTCTTTCCTTAGTTTCTAGAATGGCCAGTTATGTATCACCAAAAAATAGGAGAAAAAAGGACAGATATTTGCATAAAATTTGTTTATGTTAATATATAGAGGGCAAATTTTAAATAATTGCTATAATTGAAGTGTATCTCATCTTAGTGGGGTGCTAAGCATTGATGGGCAACTCCAAGTCCACTGCTCTCCCTCCTTATGGTTCTTTATCTTTAAATCAGGCTTGGCTGGACACTCTTCTCTTGTGCAGTGTAAACTCCAAAATACTCAATTGTAGGGTCAACTAGGTGAGAAACAGGCTCACACAGCAGCAATAGGAAGTCCCAGTCTCATCCACAGATCCATATGATCCACCCATTTCAGTGTGGAAGAGAATTGAGCAGATCCTTAATTTCACCATTGAAAGGGTTTAAAATATCTTGACTTTGGTTGAACCATGTCCTGGAATTCAGTAAGGAGAGCTGACTATCTGAGCCAGAATGAAACTACACTACAGTGAACCATTTTAAGGGATATGGAGGAGAGAGGAATAGCTTAATGGCAGTGCATGTGCATTGCATGCAGAAGGCTACAGGTTCAATTCCTGGGATCTCCAGTGGAAAAGGATCAGGGAGCAGATGATGGGGAAGCTATAGAGAGACCAGAGGAGACAGTCAGCAGCATCCAACGCTGTCATCCTGAAAACTCAAATAGGTATAGCAGAACTCAGCCAAATCTTTCCATTGTGCAGGTAGTTGTCCACTATGCTTGTGCAACCAGTTGAGCAACCAGTAAAGTTACGTTTGGGCAAGCACAGTTGCACAAGCAGTTGTGTATTACATATCTCTTGTGCAACCCACTGTGCAACCCATGGTGCAAACTGGCACAACTGGTTGCACAAGACATATGCACAATAGGTTGCGCACACATAATGCACAGTCGTTTGTGGAACTGTGTTTGCGCAAATGTAACTTTACTTGAATTCTTCTCTTGCACTTTGTTCAGAACCTAGTTTCCACTAATGCAACATCATTTGCACTAACAGAATGACACAGTTGGATACTGCCCAATACTATTTACTCATCTACAATTCTAGATAAGCAAGTAGTCTGATCTGGCATAAGGCAGCCAGCTTCCTATGTTCCTGTCACCAAACTAGCTGGAACTTCAGGTGAGGGAGAGGCAGGATGGAACCTCTTCCCTCATCCATATTTCTTTAAACCAATTATGCACCTAGCCGGGGGGGGGGGGGGGGAAGGTTCAGGCTACAGGCAATCACCGAATATGAAATATCCTTTGAATTATTGTGGTTAGTTTTGTGGCATCTCTACCTGGAACAAGCACATCTTTAGGGGGGCACCTTCCCCTTCAGTGTGCAGCTTGGCTCATTGGCAGAACTCATTTTAAACTATTTGTTCTTTAAGAACCAAGTTGCTGCAGTGTATCTGCTCTTCACTTCTCACCCTTTTGGCTAAGATGCACAATCATGCTCTGATCTGAAACATGCTCTCTGTTCATTTCATGACCTAGAATGAGCACCTTGAGGAGCACCTTAGACAGCTACCTTAGAGTTCTGAGACTGAAACCAGTCAGAGTGGATTCACCGGCCTATTGACATCGGAGCTACTGGCCTCCACTGCTTTCCAACTCTATGGTTCTATGATACAGAGCTCTAATTGTCTAATTGCAAGGGCCAGCGGAATCAATTGGATTTAAGCAGATATTGAACTGTAACTTTTATCTTCTTCCAGAGTGTCTATATATAGGGGATAATAATACTGATTTACCTTACAGCAATGATTATAGCTAGATAACGCATATGAAGAGCTTTAAACAATTGAAAGCTCTGTGTGTGTGTGCGTGTGTGTGTGTGTAATATGTTATGTAAGCAGCCTTAAAAATATCTGTTGAAGTATGGCAACGCCCTTTCAATAGTAGTGCTTTTAAAACAAAATACTCTTAATGTACAAGTAAAGTTTGTTTGGCACTCAGGTCTGATTGATTTTGACCCATTTATGGTTTTGCCATTTGTGAGAAAAAAAATCCATTTTGGATCTCTGCCACAAGCACAAGTGCTTTGTATTCCTCCAGGTATTGCGTTCTCTATGGGGACAATCTAGCAAACTACCAATTACTGTGGATGCAGTTGAGCAAGTTGGTTATCTCACTAACTCCATTGGGGTGTTTGTGTTCTTTCACAGCTTTGCTGATTCAGCAAGACAGCTCAGACTCAGCAGCTTCTAGGATTGAGCTTTATAATCCACCGCAAAGTGAATTAGGAAAAAACAGCAACACAAAACCTTGCAATGTAAGTGGAGAAGGCATATATCCGACATGCATAGATAACTAGTACAGATTATATATTATTTCTATTTACCTTATCAAGACATAAATAAACAAAACATTAAGAGTTAAAATGCAAAAAAAGGGTTCTAATAATGTATCAAACTTTTTTTTCCTGTTCAAATTGCTCTCTGCATTAATGCTATCTCTGTCAATATTTCTAGAGAAGCTTGGAAAATCTCTATTCCCACCCACTCCCAAGTGTCTAGGTAAAAGTTCACCCTGATAAACGAAGTTTAGTATTTGGAGACTTCTAAAATGGCATAATAAGTTAGGGTCACCTTGCATTTTAATTGCTGTCTTAAGATAAGTTCAGACAATAGGCAGAAGGAAGAAGGCAGCTGTCTTTGTGGTTTGGTGCTTGGGTTAACCTCACCAGACAGTGTTTTAGAGTTGAGGTTTGAAGTCTAGTCAGATCTGAATCCAGAAGCAATTAGCAAAAGGTAAAACTAAAAAATGTTTTTGCATTGTGCTAATAGTTAACTAGAACAGGCTTCCTAAGGCTAGAATAGCAGTACTATATCTGAATGGAAAAACCTGGGGCAAAATCCTACAGATCTAGGGTGCTTCCAGATGAGGCTTTTAATGTGCAATTGCCCTAACTTGTTCATGGAATTTTGGTAGGGGTGGGGTGTCCATCCAGATGACAGTATCATCCACTGGTAACTCTCCGTCGTTGTTTTACCCACTGCTGCTTTTGTCTTTTTTCTTACTTTAGAAAATGAGTAAAGGAAGAAAAGATGTAATAGCTGCACAATAAAAGCATACGAACATAAGAAGAGCCATGCTGGATCAGACCAAGGGTCCATCTCATCCAGCACTCTGTTCACATGGTGGTCAACTATCTGTTGACCAAGGACCCACAAGCTGGACATGGTGCAACAGCACCCTCCCACCCATATTTCCCAGCAAGCAAGGGTGTATATAGGCTTAATGCCTCCGATACTGAACTGGATACTGCACAATACCTTCTGATACCCTGCCATCTGAAAGCAGCCAAAATCTTTTCTCACAAGCAGAGCTTCCTCATTGTGATCCAGGATTAGGAAAAGACCACTTAGAGAGTTGTACCTGCCATTCTGGGCAATGTGATGGGCTCTCCTTTAAGTTCTTCATCTACACAAGAGTTTTAACAAGATATCAGGGCCTATCTGAGGCATGCAAAACTGTCATCCAGCAAGAAACTCAGTCATCTCACTCTTGTTTTGCTGTGAATTATGCCTGTTGGAATGGGAAAAAATCTTTTCTTTAACTAAGTACACTTTTAAAAGAGGTGTGTGTGTGTGTGTGTGTGTAAATTTGGCAGATGAATTGCGGAGGGACCATGCCTCAGTGGTAAAACCCCTGTTTGCATGCAGAATTTCTGAAGTTCAATCCCTGGCATCCCCAGGGAGGGCTGGGAAAATCCCTGCCTGAAACCCTGTCAGCAATAGCAGGCTAGACCAAGGGACTGAGGTGGTATATGGTCTCTTCCTAGGAACTTCCTATCATCATAGCTGACTCCTGTGGTAAATCTTAATATCTAAAAAGGATATTATCCACCTTTCCTTGGTCTACTGACTGCTACTGGATAAAAAGGTGACAGGTACATGGTTTCTCTTGCAGACACCATTTTGTAAGAGACATTTTATTGGTTTGTTTCATTGTTTGTATAACCTGCTGCAGCCTTGGTGTTGCTTAGAATATGTTTTTTTCAAAATTACTTTCAAACAAAATTAAAGGGGGAAGCAAAGGGGACCATAGTGTCCTTCCTCTCACCTCTGCAGTCACAGGGCAACTCATCAACTGATGCAGCAAAGTTCACTCTGGAAGAAAGGGTAGAAGTAGGCTTCCAGCCATTGTCAGTCCTTTGCTCAATGGCTGGGGCCAGCTTGGTCTTGCTGGGATGATGCATCAGTTTCTCCAGGGGCGGGGGGGGGGGGAATAATGCTTTTATTTTATTTTATTTTATTTTTAAAGAACTTATGTAAAAACAGTAATGATTGTGATGCATGCATATTTTCAGTCCTATTGCTTATGTTTGTTTACCATTTACTGCTCTTTGATTTTTGCTGTAAAATCAGATAACAGAAGAGTGTGGGTGCAGATAGCAAACAGAACAATGGTGGTACAGCTAATTGTGCAGCTGAGATGCATCACATAGAGACGGACAAACTTGAGAAAAGGTATCAACTAAGAATCCATTCAACAACTATGGCTGTTTTGTTGTCATTGTGGTCATAGCTGTTTCTCTTAAAGGGACCACACACTAGATATTCAGGTGGTTAGATACCTGAAGAGAAACCTTTAAGTCAGGTGCAAAGAGCCGGAGAGGCAGGGTGCAGCTCTTCCCCTGTTATCTCCTTTTAAGCCCTTGCCCTTTGATCTAGACAACCGCCCAACCACACAGTACGCAGTATGCATTTACATGGTTGCCTTTTTTTTTTTTTTGAGCCATGTAAGAATTTTTTACCCTGTTGGTCTGGATTGGCTGAATGGCTGGCAAAGGGGGGTGGGGCTCAGAGAGTGGGGTGTTGCCTACCCCATACTGATCTGTCAGTGACACTGTTTGCCAGGCAAATGTCATTGTAGAACAAGATGATGGGAAAGAAAAAAAAACTAAATTAACAACTTGGTGAGCTTGATGAAGCATCATTTTAAGAAACAAGATCTTACCCCTGATAGCAGTGTTAAGTGTTCTCCACTTTCTTGAGCAGTGAGAAGCCCAGGGGCAGCACTTTGTGTTTTAATTCTCCTTGAATGACGGAGTAACTGGGTTCACATAACACGCTAGCCCATGATGGTTTATTTCCTGGAACAATCTATGGGGGATTAGCATGTTGCCTGTGGGATGTTCTGCACAACACACAGTGGGTTATTTCCCCCAAATAGCCACCCTGAGAACCCACAGACTGCAGTAGTGGTTATTTTACCTATGATGAGTTAGTGTGTTGTCTGTTATGTAGTATGGGTTACAGAGATCATCTACAGAGCTGCTTGGCAAGAGCAGCCAAAAACGCTGTTGTAATTACTCTGCTCCTCTGAAGTGATCTCTGTGCCCACTGCATAGGAACCTGAATACCTGCCCAGCTGGCTGGGGGGACTACAGGAGGAGGAGGAGGGAAGAGGCGGGTTGAAATAAACTGTGTAGCTTGTATGCCTGATTGTCTGATAGGAGCACAGTAGGTTGTTTGCATAACCACTTACCCAGCGTAGCTTGCCACCCACCATGTGTTAGTATGATGTATGAACCCAGCCAGTTCTGTCATTACTGGAATCTATGTTGATTTTGTAATACCTATTTATTTGTAGATATACAAGTAGGGTACTTTGAAAGAAAAGACTCCTAAAGTAAGCAATACAACTGCTAATACGGTATAACGTTCCCAGAGATAGCAATTGTACCCCTCAGTGCTACACCATCAGCCAACTCATTCTCTTTCTCTTTCTGCTACATTGAACTGTAACAAAACTGTTTCTCTTCCAATATGAGGAGTGTCACTTTCCAAAGACAGGAAAAAGAACTTGTCATATATTAAGGAACACTTAATGGATGAAATCCTACAGTGTCCGTCTGCCAAAGGAATGGACACCATTGGTGGAACAGATTACTTCTCCTTCCTGCAGCCCCCTACATGCCCTCAAAATATGCTCCAGATGGTTCGCAACCCTTCCAGAGAAGATTGTTCTGAGGAGGAGGAGGGCATGGAGGAGAGGAAGGGGAAGTTGTGTGAGTCAAAGTTTACTTGTACAACATTGGAATTCACCGATTGGTTCTGCCCATTCACAGTAGTCAGTACAGCCAAAGTCATAATATGTTCTTTTTTAACATATTATCTTTTTGAACATATTTGCAATCCTATACATCAAGGAGTAAGACTCATTGGCTGAATTCGGACGACACGTTAAGCAGCGGTGGGTTAATTGAACAACCGTCAGTTGAGTTGTTTAATGTGTCATCTGGAGGGAGACACACAACGCATTCACAACCCACAGTACGCTAAGCGGGAGAATTAAACAACGGAGAGAAACAACGGAGTTGCGAGTTGCTTAGGGGTTAGTCAATTGACTAACATGTCGTCTGGAGCGGTGCGTGGGTTAAACAACTGCATTGAGTACGTTAACACAAAAGACCAGAGAGGAGAGCAGCAACAGCGGCAAAACGCGGGCGGTTGCTCTGGCACGCTCGTAACAGATCTCCGGCATCACCGCCATAGCAACCGAGGATGCCCGCCTCCCCCACCAGGCAGCCGGTAAGGAGCGCAACGAGGGGCCAGCTCCTGCAAACACGCACGCAGGGTGCCCAGGCAGCCACCTAAATGGAAAGGGAAGCATAAGAGAAGGGAACCATGGCAAAGGGGGAGGGGGAAACAGAATTAGCAACACCCCCAGGCGCCCTGGAGCAAGGGGCAGCCCCCCCCACCAACAGAGAGAACAGCAACCCACCCAAAGCAGACCCCCACTGCACCGCCACCTCCATTGTCGTCTCACCCAGAAGCACGAGGGCAGGGGAAGCGGCGACCAGAGAGCCCCCCCTCATCCGCCCAACACGGCTGGAGAGCGAGCTAAGGCCACGCACATCCCCAAGATGCACGAAATGCCAAGGTAAAGGGCACCCGTGGGTGACAGCCAGCCACCTGCAGATGTAGTGGAAAACAGGCGGAGGTATGCACAACAATCCCAAGGACACAAAGTGGCCCTGGCCGGCAACGACAACAACGCCTACACACAGGGCACAATCACAGCAAGTACAATAGCCCACCAGCACCCACCATCACACAAGCACATGGGACGGGGAAAGCCAGCCCAGGGCACAGACCACCGTCACCACCGAAACACACACCTGCTGGCAACATGGAGCCAGAGGGAGAGGGGGCTCAGGATGACCCGGCCGAGGACTCCGGCTCACAAACCCCTGAAGAGGGGAGCAGCCAGGACCCCCAGGAAAGACGCAGAGCGCAGCGCTGGACCCAAACAGAGATCTGGCACTTCATAGAGCTCTGGGGAAGCCTGGAAGCCAGGAGGATCATGGCCACAGCCAGGCACAATCACCTCTACCCCTGGCTCGCCAAGCAGATGCAGGAATGGGGTCACGATCGCAGCGGCAAGCAATGCAAGGACAAGCTCCACGGACTCAAGAGGAAGTTCAAGGAGATCGTCTCCCACAATAAAAGAACTGGCGTCCAGCCACGCACCATGCCCTTCTACGACGAACTGACACGCCTGCTGTTGGAGTGCCACGACATCGTCCCGGGACATTCGGCAGGCAGTGGGGTTGCCACCAACGAGTCGCCATGCACACGACACCGAGCATGGCTGGACCAAGGGGCGCAACAGGAGGGCCCCACCAAACAGGAACCACAGACGCCGGCATGGACAGACGCCCCACGCCCAACACCCCCCCCAAGACAGCCGTGAAGACATCATCCACACTCCCCAAGACAGCTGTGAAGGCATCAGCCGCACCCCCCAAGACAGCCGTGAAGGCATCAGCTGCACCCCCCAAGACAGCCGTGAAGGCAGCTGACGCATCCCCCAAGAAAGCCCTGAAGTCATCAGCCGAAGCATGTCCGGCCAAGGCAAAGCCAGTGAGCTGTCCCGCAGCATCCCAAAGCCCATAGGTGCTTGTGAGGCTGCCACCCATGCCGCCCAGGACAGCCACCACCTCAAGGAGCATCTCCCCCACGCCAGCCTCCTCCAGCAGCAGCAGCCCCATGGCCTTTCTACGGCTCATCTGTGTGGACATGCAGGTAGAGGATCCCGCACTCGACCCCCTGGTGCCAGAGACCCAGCAGGCGAATGAAGAGCCAGGGCCGTCGCGCCCAAGGGTGACTCCCGCGAAGGGGAGTGTGGCTGCCACCACAGGGCAAGCGCCACGGCCAGTGCTGGCACCCCGTACACGGCTGGGGACATGAATGCCATGACAGAGATGGGGCCAGTGTCACAGGATGACCAGGTCGAAATGGAATAGCTCGCAGAACAACAGGTGGGCGACGTGCTTGAGCCAGAACTGTCACCGTCCCAGGAAGAGCTGCTGGACATCGATACGCCAGCCACCGATGACACCTTTGTGGAGATGGAGGCGATGGAGGAGGAGGCGCCTTCAGATGCCGAGCTCGAGGCCGGGGAGGCCGTGCTTGAGGAGGAGATCAAGGGGCCTCCACAGCCGGAGGACGAGCCGATGGAGGGAGCAGCCCCCCTGGAGGAGGAGGCGCCGCCACCGCCCGCAGGCGAGTATGGTGTGGCTGTGGCCGAAGAAGCCCGTCCCCTAACCAACACGCAGAGGTGTGTCCGGATGCACAACAGGCGCAGGGCAGACCGGCTGCAGGTGGCGAGGGAGTTGGTCACGGTCACGGAGACAACAGGAGAACGCATCCACGACCTGTTCACATGCATGGCGGGCGAGGAGGAGGCCAGGCGCATGAAGGAGCATGTCCTTACCATGTGGGCCACGCGCACGGCCACTCAAGCCATGGAAGAGTGTGCTGAAGCCATACGGGAGGCGGGGAGGGACGTGCGTATAGGTCTAGAGTGCCATGTCACCGGGATGACCGAGGCCATGGCGGCCACCGATGCCATCATCGACTGAGGCATGCGGGAGCACACAGCAGCCATCGACCGCCAAACCAAGGTGCTCAGGGAGCTCGCCCAATCATTCCGGGGCGCCTACCATGGGCCCCCGCAGCCTGCACCCTACATGGCGCCATACGGATACATGGCGCTGCCGCCGCCGCAGTATTTGCCCCCGCCAGTGGCCGCAGCATATCGGGCCCCATGTTCGGTGTCGGCAGCAGCAGGTGCCTCAGGGAAGGTGGGGGGGGATGGCTGGAGGGCAGGAGCAGCGGAGCATAGGCAGCCGGACAAAGAGGGGCCGCAACATCCCACCAGACTCTGACGAAGAGGGAGAGGAGGAGGGGAGGAGGCAGAGGAGGAGGACAAGGAGGGGGCAGAAAGACCCTCCCAGGACGACATGGCCTAAGCCATGGTCGTCCTATGGGTCCCTAGACCCATCCGCCAAGAGACCGTTGGGGTATGCAGTTGTATATTCACCCCCACCCCTAAACACGATAAGGCCCCTTTAGATCCCCGTGGCCGGCGCCTCCCTCGGCCCGTTCTAGACGCTCAAGGCTATGTCCATCAGCATCCCTTTGCAACATTGTTGCACACCCTGGATGCCTCTCGTTCCCGGCCCCATCTCCCCTCATTGCAGCCAACTCCAGTTGAGATGGCATCACCCTACAGGTCCGAGGGGCTCCGAGCAGGCTGCATTGTCCAACGCCGAAGGGCCCTTTGGCGTCGAGGTTAGTTACGGGGCAGTTGAGGTGGGATGCATTGGTGTTGCTGTGGCCGTCATGTCACTGATGGCTATCCCCCCGTCCTCTCCCCCCTTCTGTTCTCGCCTCCCAGGGAAACTGTGCTCCCTCTGCCGTGCCATCCGCAGAAGGCGGAGGGCCCAAAAGGCATGGCGTCTCCACACTCTGGAGGTGGCCTTGAGAGAAGTCATACATCGCATTCGACGTCTGGAACGAAGCATCCGGCATCGCCACCATCCGATCAACACCCAGCCGTAGGCCCTCCCGCCAGCATGGAGGCTCATGCCCATCCCCCCTCAGATGTAGCGTAGACTCGGCCTGCTGTGCCGATTCCCCTTCGCGTACCCCACTCTGGCCGTTTCCTTTCACTCCCCACTCTTGCAGGTGCGCTTCAGCCAAAACATATCCTCCCGCCCTCCCATTCCCACGCTATTGTAATTGGCAGTCCCATTCTCCCAGCCTTGCCCCACCTCCCTCCACCCTCCTGCTCCGTCACGCCCACCGCTCCTCCTGTACTCCCCCCTCTGGCTGGCCCGGCACTGGCAACTATGTCCCGGAAGGAGCTCGCAATGGCCTGCTTGCAGGGAGCGATCCAGGCGGCCACGCAGAACCACGCCGACGAGGAGGACTTATTCCGTGTCTGGCTGAGGCGCCTGAGTGGGGCCATGCCCGCGAAGCCAGTGTTTGAATCAGAGTCCTTCCGCTGGCCCCTTGGAGCAGCAGAGGCCGTGCCTTGTCTCCGGGCTGCCATCCTGCCACTGATTCGTCCCTGTGAGGTGCCCACAATGATTGCGGAGAAGCTGGCCGAAGGCATGGCCGAAGACGCCCTGCAACGCGCTCTCCCCCTCTCTACGTCGGTGGAGCTTCTTTCCGAGCGTGACTTCGTCCGCCGCTGGGTGCTCCCCCGGACGGATGCCGTGTGGAAGGAGATGCAGGACTTGGAAGACTGGGACGACGAGCGCTTCCGTGGAAGCTTCCGCATGTCCCACGCAACTTTCGAGGTGTTTGTGGCTGAGGTAGCCCCAGTCCTGCAGCGGGAGTGTACAAACATGCGCCTGAGCATTCCCGTGTCCCGTCACCTTGCCCTGATGCTGTACAAGCTGGCGTTCAATGTGGGCTACCTGCCGCTGTCGACCATCTTCGGTGTGGGCGTGTCCACCACATGCGAGATCTTCCGTGAGATGGTGAGCGTGCTGAACGAGCTGTACCTTGCCGACGTCATCCGGGTGAGGGACGAGAAGGAGAACATGCGTGGCTTCCGTGCCCTGGGCTTCCCGCAGGCAGTGGGGGCAATGGACTCGACCCACGTGCGCATCCTTCCCCCCCACCCATGGCAAGGAGTACTACAACCGCAAGCATTTCTACAGCATGGTTCTCCAGGCGGTGGTGGATGCCAAGGGCCGCTTCATGGATGTGTATGCGGGCGTGTCCGGGCGGAGCCACGACACGGCCATCTTCTGGAACTCCCCCCTGGCTGCCAAGCTGACCCCGGGACGCTTCCTGAAGTCAGGCCCCGCTTTTGTGTGCGGCCGTGCAGTGGGTCCGCTCCTCCTCGCCGACCAGGTGTTTGCCCTGCAGCCATGGCTGATGGCCCCGTACCGCTACCCCCGCACCAACGTCCAGTGTAAATACAACTACTACCATTGCTGTGCCCAACGGCCCGTGGAGCGCGCCTTCGGGCATCTGAAGGAGCGCTGGCGTTCCCTGTTCAGCTTGCTGGACTTGCATGCCAACATCATTCCGGACGTGATGGTGTGCTGCTGCATCCTGCACAACATCTGCGAGTCCCATGGGGACGTGTTACTGGCCGGACACCCCAACCTCCCTTGGGCGGGCGAGGACGCCGATGCCATCCCTGTGGACGGGCGGGACATTGAGCCTTTGCCGGGCCCCGAGAATCCCGTTGGGGAGCACCACGCCCATGCAGAGGCGTCCCGGGTGCGTGAGAGCATCAGTGCCTGGATCTGGCTGCGCTACCCCCACCCCCTGTGAGCGTCGGCTGTGGAGTTCCATCTGTGGACTGGCATCTCTCCCTGGCATGCCGCCCCTCTCCACAACATCCCCTTTGCACGTTCCGTGCTTCACTCCCTCGGGGTGTGGCCTCGGCTGTCCTCTCTTCACCGCTATGCCTTCCAGCCGCCTCCTTCCTTCCCGGGGGCACCAGTCCTTTCCATAGGCTCTTCCCTGGCTTTGAGGTGGCCATGTGCCTTATTGCCCATGTCTGAGCTCCCTGCTGAATAAAGTTTTCTACGCCACCCCACTCTTGCCTTCTTTCCTGTGTGTGCGGGTAGATGCTCTAGGAGGGAGGTGGGGGGGGCTGGGGGCTGGGGGAAGTGGGGGGGGTTGGGGGCTGGGGGCTGGGGGAGGTGGGTCGCCCTCGTGGCTGCCACGTCTCCTGTTTAGGGTGGGTGGGGGATGGCTTCCTGGGGCATGGGTGCCAACGTTTGGGGTGCATTGTGCTGGGTGCGGGGTGCGCATGTTATATTACTGTGGCCGTTCCTCCTGGCTGCCTCTTTGCCCGAGGCTTCTCTGTTCCGCCCATTCCTGAGGCAGCCAATGAGGTTTGGGAGGCATGTCCTGCATTGGCTTCAATGGCGGTGCCCATGGATTTTCGGCCACAGTGTGTTCTGGGATACCTGCTGGAAGACTAACAGAGTTCGGTAAGCAGGGAAAATGGCGGCCGAGCTGTCAGTCAGAGCCGCATACGCTATTAGCAACTGGGGTGTTTGCCGGTTCCTTGCAGCGCCTGCTGCAGCGTGTCGTCTGTGGAGCTTCTCCTCTTTAACTCACCGTCAGTACGTTATTTCCCCTCCGTTGCTAAATATGTCGTCCGAATTGAACCATTGACTCAATGTAACTTACTTCTGAGTAGACATGCATAGGATTGTACTGTATAACTACTGTTTTACTTCTGGTCTTTGTATTTACACAACTTTCTACCCTCCCATCCCTGTTTATGAAACCCAATCTTGATATTCCTCATTTCCTGCTTTCGGTCCTTAAATTCAACAGGCCTAAGTTTGTACTTTGTGGAAATATTAGTAATAGTTATTCTTTGTTTATAGACAGAAAACCAGAGAGATTCCTTGCTGTTTTCAGAACACTGGAAATCTCAATTCATCAGAGTTTAAGAGATAAGAATAACACTACATAAGAAAGCGAACAAATAATTATTGGGTCTGCCCCAGCCAAAGTTTTAAGGCGAAGTTATTTCAATTAAGTGTATGTTTAACTTTTATCCCTTTATTTGGATGGGAAAGACCCAAGCTCATGGTTAACTGTTCTCTGTGCATAACTCTTCCAATGAAATGTATGGAATTTGAAAGTATTTCACTGTGGCTGGTTCATGTTCTAACTTCATGGGTGTTTCTGAAAATATCATGTGACTGTGTGAGAATTGGTATTCCACAAATTGTTCCTCTTAATGGGCATTATTTCTTTCTTAACTGCTTGTTTTTTGCTTGAATGGTTCTGATAACTCCACGGAGAAAGCACCTCTTGTTCTTTTGACTGTACCAGGTACAGACCGTCCAAATGCTTCAGTGGAATGTTAATAGATGCTGGCACCAGAAGCAGATGTAGAGGACCACCAGTGAAAGAGTCTTTGCAAAAGGGATTTTTGTTTTCAAAGTTTAATTTTACTATTCTGACTTGTAGACACAGCATGGTATAAATCTTCTTCTTCTTCTTCTTCTTCTTCTTCTTCTTCTTCTTCTTCTTCTCCTTTTTTAAAGGGGGGTTTCTCACATATCTATCATAGAATCATAGAGCTGGAAGTGGCCATTTAGGTCGTTGAGTCTAACCCCCTGCTCACTGCAGGTATCTAGTTTAAAGCATCCCAGACACATGGCTGTCTTTGCTTGAATATCTCCAGTAATGGAAAGCCCACCACCTCCCTTGGCAGTTGGTTCCATTGTCTGACTGCTTCGACCATTAGGACATTTTTCCTGATATTCAACTGAAATCTGCCTTCCTGTAACTTAAGCCCATTAATTATTATTATTTTTTTGGATAATGATAAAGAATGAGTTACAGCTGTTAGGTACTTGAAAAATGCTATTATATCCCTTGCCACAGCCAAGTCTTCTCTTCTCAAGGCTAAACATAGCCTGTTTCCAGTTAAAAATATTTGACATAGAGCAAGCAGACCTTCAGAAATCCCAGTATAATCAAGCCCAAACCCAAACGGGCAGTCCAGAAGGATAATATAGCAAATGAGATTGAAAAACTCTGTGTCAGGAGCTGCCAGAGCTCAAAATGCTCATTGAGATCTATATGTGGCTGCCCAGGTAGTGACCCATTGAACTCTATACTGCAGCATCAGCCTAGGCAGCTTAGTATCAGACCCTGCCTGCTCAGGTTGTTCATTGGATCTTCCTAGACAGGAAGGATGATAACGGGGTTTTCTGCTCCAGGTGTGGCTTGATCAATAAGGTCTTCCTGAGGTCTGCCATGTTCCTGTATCCTTGTATTATCTTTTGGTTCTATCTTCTGGCTTCCTTCTCCATCCTTTTGGCTTGCTCTTAGATTGTCCCTTGGTCCTGTCTTGCTTTTCCATCCTGACTTTTCTCTTTGTCCCACAGCTTCTGGTTTCCAGCTCATTTCAGACTGTTGCCCACAGCCCAACCCTGACACACTGAGATGCCCGGGGGGTTCCTTCAAATCCCTCCTCAAAAACCACCTGTGTATCCTTTGACACAAACCTCTAATCCTGATCCCTACCGTTAATAAACCTAAGTGCACTCAGCTTGACAGAACACAGATATCTCCACTGTTTACAATTGTTTAATGGGGGTATGAAAGCAGTGATGCCCATTGGTTACTTGGGGGGGGGGGGAGGAGGTGGAGGAGCACCTGAAAGTAGACTCCTTTACATCTCAGAGGTGTGTGTGTTTGTAGGTATAGGTGCACATGCATACTCATGTGTGCTCCCCAGCCCAGTGGCACCACCACCAGAAAAAAAATCAGGGAGGGGCACATTTCTAGGGGGCCAATATGTGATCCATATGTTAAGATCTCTAAAAGAAAAATAATAGTATATTTCACATTAAAACTTCCATCCTAAATATATTATTTCTGAAATAAATGGGGAAAAGGTTAATTTGAGACTACAGCACAGAAAGAGAAATTAATTTAAATATTTGAAAAATATTAATTTGTGGTTAGAATGTATTTTTTTCTTTTATTTTTTTCTTTACTATTATGCGTCCTGTATATAAATAATAAATTAAGTTAATGATTTCTCCTGCATGTCCGATGTGTTCATCTTTTCCCTTCAGTGGATGGCCACTGGTCTGTTGGCATCTTGAAGAGTGTGTCAGTAGCTGCAAAATGCCTAGCCTTTGAACTGTAATGCATAGCTGCATCTGAACTGTAGAAGAACTACAGAGTTGATAATATATGAATGCACTTGTATATGCGGAAAGTGACTTTCCTTCAAGTAAAGACAGGAAGAAATGGGGGGCAGGTGGGCGAACTCCTTGTTTGGGGAGGCACTTGCCCCCCTGTCCCCCTCTAGCACTGCTCCTGCCCCAGCATCCTGGTACCTCCTTCAGGACTAAACAGGTTGTCCACCCTTGCCTTACTGAAACTAAACCAAGTACACTCAGCTAAACAGAAAACACATTCATCCTCTATTTACTTTCATGATAATCTTCCTCTAATTCACCTATGTTGAATTTCAGATTGTAAGTGCCACAAGGCAGAAATCAGACTTTTTGTTGCTACAGTGTGCCTATCCACATTGCCCTTAAAACGACTTATATTCTGTTTAAAAACATGGTTTTTAAGTCGTTTCATTACGTGATAGGACACACTGAGCAGTACTTACATTTCATAGTGACTGCTTCCTCCGTGTTCACTGGTGTTAATTCTGGGTCTCTTCTACTTTCGTTTTTGTTTTGCAGGCTGCTTGACCCACCCACTTCTGTCTCCCTAACTCAAGCAGACTGCAAAACACAGAAATAACCTGTGTGACACCAGTGAACACTTTGAGAATGGAGGAAGCAGTCACTATGAAACGTAAATACTGCTCAGTGTGTCCTACCATGTAATGAAACGACTTAAAAAAACACATTTTTAAATAGAATATAAGTTGTTTTAAGGGCAATGTGGTTAGGCTCCTTGTAAAGCACAGTGCACATTGATATAATGTATATAAATAATAAACAACCGTTAGGAAATAGTGTGTGTGTGTGGACTTCCAAAGACTCCAATTTTCTGGACAACTTTATTGTTCACAAACTTTACCCAAAACAACTACTCTTAGATGGGATAGGTGCTACTTTCAGAAAGAGAAAAGACTGGATATTTGGAAATGAATTCACAGACCTTTTCTCCCTGCTGAAGCCCTATTGCTTGATCCTTAAATCACACTTTCTTAATGAGGTAAAACAAGATTATGGAGATCATTTTTAATGAGAATTCAGGAACATTACTGGCTTAGCTGAGAAGTATGAAAATATTTAACCTCAGTTCAATGGGCTGCCCTTTATTAACATTTTCCTTCCACAGACATTAATATAATTGCTGTTTCCAAAAACTCCCATCTCAACCATTTGGTCCTTATATCAGTTCTTTGCCAGAAGATACAAAATCAACCTTAGAATACAAATCGGCCATAAGCATTATATCTTCTGACTAAATGATTCAATAGGATGTGCCCTTATTATTATTATTTATTATTATTATTATTTATTACATTTGTATACCGCCCCATAGCCGAAGCTCTCTGGGCGGTTTACATAGGATTAAAAACAATTAAAAACAATATACAAAAATTAAAACAGCAAAAACATACAACATACACACAATCTGTACATTTAAAAACCACTTCAACACTTCAAAAAAACTACAAAAACAAAACAAAACAAACCCAGGCTCCTCAGATATTGCCAAATGCCTGAGAGAAGAGGAAAGTCTTGACCTGGCGCCGAAAAGATAACAATGTTGGCGCCAGGCGGGCCTCGTCGGGGAGATCGTTCCACAATTGGGGAGCCACCACAGAGAAGGCCCTCTCTCTTGTTGCCGACCTCCGAGCTTCCCTCGGAGGAGGCACTCGGAGGAGGGCCTTAGATGTTGAACGTAGTGTTCGGGTAGGTTCATGTCGGGAAAGGCGTTCCATCAGGTATTGTGGTCCCAAGCCGTGTAAGGCTTTATAGGTTAAAACCAGCACCTTGAACCGGGCTCGGAAACATACAGGCAGCCAATGCAAGCGGGCCAGAGTAGGTCTTATATGTTCAAACCTACTGGTTCCAGTAGGTTCGAAGACAGTAATTTCTGAGTAAAAGGCTTTGATGGGATAAAGTGTGGAAACTTGTATCTGGAAAGACAGGAAAGACCTTGGAGTTGGAGAAGACAGCAGGAGAAAGTGGAAAACAAAGTTGAGAAGCAGGAGTAAATGGAATCAAGAATTTGGAGGCAAAGTATAGAAGTGAAATCAAATGGTAGTGAGGAGCAGGATGGTCTGAGGGATTTGTTTGTTTGTTTGTTTATTTAGAATGTGAAAACAAAAACAACTAGGGAATGCAATAGGGCAAGAGCCAATAGGGAAAGGACGCAATAGGGAAAGAGCCAAAGAAGAGGGATACGTTTATTTTGTTGTGGAGAATAATAATGATTATAGTGAAGGCCAGGATTGGAAAGAGATATGGTCAATGAGGAAAATTTAGACAGGGTGTAGAACCTCAGGCCCAGGGGCCAAATCTGGCCCTTGGAGCTCTCCAGAGCATTATGCCCCTTTCCCCAGCTCCACCCACTTTCCCCTAACCAATGCCCATTTGGTGATTTCCTGGCTTTTGTGGAGTTTTCTTCCCATTCTAAAAGGCTGAAATGCTTCTCCTAAGGCATGGTTCCTGGCAGTAACAGCTTTAAGTTAAAATATACTGGTGTGTTTGGAATTTTGGCCCTTCTCCTTTTGCATTTGACCCTCCCAACCGTTAGAATGTGGCCCCTGAGAATTTCTCTGAAATGGAATTCAACCATTGGGCTGAATGGGTTTCAACATCCCTGCTGTAGGAGTTATCTGAGGACAACAGGGCCGTGTCTTGCAGACAATGCCTTTGCTGAACATTCCCTCGAAACATTTCGGCATCGTAGTTGCTGGGTGGGAAAGTTAATCTTCATTGCATGAGGATGTGCAGGCATTCCGGCAGAAAAAGCTGCAATGCCGGCTTGTGGCTCATCAAGCCTGCCGCTGCTGTCTGCCCTGCATTCCCAGCTTCCCGTGTCCTATCCTGGGCCTTGATCCACCCCTGGGAATGCCCCCAGCTTGAATCTGAAGTGAGGTTACCATCGACAGATGGCAGAAAGAAGGCGGTGACCTTGCAGCAAAGGGAAAAGCTGCGGTAAGTCAGCTACTTTTGAAGTTTGAAGTTTCATCAAAAAAGCCAGTGGTGGCTATGGGTTGGTGGCTGCATCGTATAAATGATGCAGCACTACTGCACAGCCACCATGGGGTATACAGGGTGCATAGACAGCCCCAGAGAAGTCAATTCATCAGGTGAACTGGGAAAAGAGGAAAGGATTTAGGAAGGTATAGGGGAAGGGAGAGTTAGAAGAGGAATGGGAAGGGAGGGGACAGGGAGGATCAGAATTGTTAGTTTCAATCAGAGATGCTGCCAAAACTCAAAATTACACAGTTTGTTGGTAGAAACCATTATGCCTGCATTGCCCCTAGCTGTACTCTGCCTGGGTGGCTTTCTAACAAATGTTAGCTTTTTCATTTTTCAAATTGAGTGTTTATAGCTCTGTTCTGCATCTGCCACAATCTGAATAGCTAAGCATCTAAACACTACCAATTCTGCACATGTCCTGAGTTGATTGGTTTAACTTTTTACTTTCTGAAGAAAATGTAAATTCCTCATTTGCAATGCTCATGGTATTATGTCACATAACCCTTTACTGTTCTCCAAACCAATCATTTTAAAAGTTGGGCTTTGAAATCCTTTCAATCCAGCCAATCACATTTGGAAGAACAACCACATAGGTTAGCATCCCCCACTTGTTCAATGTCCCTCTCTCACTCATGGCTTGGTTTCCTTGCTATATCCAGCTAGTCAAGCATGGCCATTTCTCTCTAGTATTGGACAGATTGTTTTTCTTGTTTGGTACATAAATGTTTTCTTTAGACCTGGGTGTTCGTGGGTAGTACAATAAGGGATACTGCAAAGAGAATCCAAGGAAGAGGAGGTTGGGAGGGAAGCAGCACAACCTTGAACAGTTGACTGGCATGATGTCTCTTTGGCGCCTGTTTCTGATAATATGCGCTTTTTCCTATATTCGTATTTACATTTAATAGCAGTAGAAGAGAGCCGTTAAGGCAAATTACGGGCATCATAAAATGTACTTTACAATTGTTTATATGAGAAGTTTTGCTGCAGAGTTGGTTCAGGGGTGTATGGTTGAACGAGGAAAAATTGACGAAAGCACTCCCCCCACCTGAATTTCTTGACATTGCCTGTCCAATCACGATCACGTGTGACTTCGCATGTGGGTACGATTTGTAGACATTGGATGTGCCTACAGTTGTTAGCAGGGCTTTAGGACCTATTGTAAAAACATAAAAGCATCATTTTTCCAGGTACTGGACGGCCATGGCGAGAACCCGCCCGCAGAGCATACGCCCCCCTATTCCTCCCGCCAAGAATCCGCCACTGTACACTCCCACCGCACCATGCTTGGGACAGCTGCCCCTTATCTCCTGCGCCCTAACAACATCTGCCGACTTGGAAATGTGCTGCTTCAAGGGCAAATTTTTGTGTTGCCTTTCTGTTACAATGTTGTGTGTCGAACTGATGTCCCAGTTCCGTACAAACTTCCCATTATTCTGTCTAACTCTGGACCGCAAGATGCCAGCTAGCAACGGTTCTGGGCTGCCCATCGCTGAGCAGGCTAGAGGGCAACCTCGCCATCCCAGCAGGTCTCTGTGTCGCAGAGGTGGTGACTCGGCAGGCGGGAGTGTGGGATGGCTGGGCGTTGCCCCCCCAAAAAAACCCTGGCTGGCACTGATGTCTCTTTGCCCCTCTTCCCCACACAGTGGCTCAATTCAGACGACATATTAAGCAATGGGGGGGGGACAATCATCAGTTGTGTTGCTTATTGTGTCGTGTGGGGAGTAACACACAACGCGCACACAACTGACAGTACACTAAGCAGCCCAATTAAGCAACGGAGAGAAACAACGGGCTTGCACATTGTTTAGCCTGAAGCCCCATTGTTTAAAGTGTTGTCCAAATTGAGCCCTCCCTCTCTCCGTGGACTATTCCGTTTGGGAATAGAGTTCGCCGGCCGGAGCAGCCAAAACCCCCCGGCCACTCTATACAGCCGGCAGAACTCACGGTGCATGCTGGGATACAGCTGGGGGACTGAGGGAGGGGGAGGGAGCAGCCGTAGTAACCAAGATGGCCGCTGGAACTTCGAGCTGCACAAGCAAAGGCATTGCAGCATGTCGTATGGGTAGCACCGCCTGCCTAACGCACGGTCAGGACGCTATTTACCCCTCCATTGCCTAATATGTCATCCGAATTGAACCACTGTGTCTGCTGTTACTCCGCCTAGCTATACTCAAGAGGCAGAAGGGTCAGTTGCAGCTGTGCCTCTGCAGTATGGTGCACACATTGCATGTCCTTCAGAGTCGAATAAGGAGACTCGAGTGGATAGTCTGCCGTGCCTGCCCTCCTGTACCCCTCCGTTAACCGGCAGTATCATTAGAATGACTGGCCAGGCCCCCCCCCCAACGTGTGAGCAGCGGCTGTGACGTGGCTTCTGTGGACTGTCATTCCTTCCCATGCAACTGTTGCAGTTTGCCTTTTGTTTGCCGTATTCTGCCCATTCCCGTGTTTTCCCAACCTGCGCTGTGCCTTTCTGATTACTCCGCTCATGCTTTGCAATGGGCTTGTGCCCACATGTAACCATTTCTAGAATAAAGGTATTGCAGTGGTTACTCAGTACTAAATGGTCATTTTGGTGTGATACACACACACACACACACACAACTTTCCGGTAAAGCAGTGACAGAAGGGAGGGGGGAGGTAACAGGAGTACATACGAAGCCTGATCCTCGATTGCCCCATGCTTCCCATGGAGCTATTCCCCCCCAACTGCTCAATGCGCCTTACTCCCGAGTAACAGTGCGCAAGATGACAGCTCAATGGCAGGAACTCGTTTTCACTGCACAGAGACAAGTTTCCTTGCCTTTTTCCAGCCAGGATCCCAGCAAGGGAGTGGGGGAGGGGAGGGAAGCCTTTGCAGATCTCAAATTATACTCAAAATGAACAATGCACATCCTTATTCCACCCCCCTTGCTTCCTGTAGAACCAGTTCCATGTGAGTAGTCACATGTCTCGACGAAAGAAAGATTCCAGTGGGGATTTAAAAGAAACTTTACTTTAAGTACCGGTAACTTAAGGTCAGCCATTACTGAACAGTCCATGACTCAAGGGAAGAAGAAGAAGGAAGTAGGAGGGAGGAGACAGGAAATGACAAAGCAAGCATTGGGTCAATCCCCTCCCACCTTGTCCACAATTGGGAGGGGTAGCCAGAGAAGGGGCAGGCATTCACTCATGACATCACAAGCCCTGCCCACCTAACTATGCCCATGATTAGCATTACTCCGAATGGTCAGTGGAGGGTTACACGACCATAATGCGATCGAACATAGGAGAAACATTAAAAGTCGCACCTTGGAACCGTGCGTTAACAGAGGCTATAAGTTGCAAACACGTCTGATCTGCGCCCCGCTCGTGTGTACAAAATGATGTCAGAACGAAGTAAAGGCGACCTAAATAAGCCATGAAGAGGTACCCTTGGACTTCAGCAAATTGAGATTCCTCTTCTGCAGTTCCTACTTGTTCTGGTTGCACTGTAGCCATTTGTACTGCAGTCACTTCCTCAGCTTCATCCTGAATGGAGAGTAAAAAGAAGGGCACATAAAAACAACGAATCAGAGAAGGGTATGTCACATAGTGATGCATTACATCATAATGCATCACAGGATGCTATACTACAGTTCCCAAGATGCACTTTGTTGATGCACATGTGCAATAAGCCATGGTGAGCAAGCATTTTGAGCTAAACATTATGGCTTAGCATGTTGTGTGAACCATTCCTAACCATCATGGCGACATAATCATGCTGCAAACAGGTTAGTGGCCTAGCCATGGCTTAGCATGTCATCTGAACAGGACCAATGAGAACCTAAAATAGTGGAGAACTTTTGTCTGGGATTGGACCAAGGAACTTGTAATCTGATGAGCAAATTATGATTCCTTAGGGGATAAGTTTGTCCATCACTCGTTGCAATGTGCCTATCAAAAAGAAGGTAAGCTCTTGAACAGAGAGAGAGAGGAGAGGAGGTGAAGTAGGTGCAAGCAAACAATTAAAGTAGAGAAGAGGCTTTGAGGATTCCTAGTGCTAGCGTGGATCAGGTTGGTATAGTAGCCAGGATGGTGACAGTGGAGAAGGATGAATTTATAGTGAACAAAATTAGCCAGATCTGTTGTTCCCCTTCAGAGGCATTACTCTGTTTGAGAGTATGAATTAAAATACTGAATGGAGGTGCTGAGGCAGGGTGTTAATAGGAGGGGTGAATTATTTGTTGAGAGAGTTGGACAAATGAGTCAAGAACAGAGTATAGTGATTAAATGAAGATGGAAAATGCAGAGTTAAAAACAGGGTTCCAGAACACATGGAAGCCTTTGCAACTACTGTTGCAGTACTATACACCACATATAATCGCACTATATGTTAAAAATACTTATTCCTGCACAGAAATACAAGAGGATGAGCCTGGGAGCCCCATTGAGAGCATCTGGATTAAAATAAATGGGGAAAGGAATAAAAGGAGCATGATAGTCGGAGTCTACTACCGACCACCCAATCAAGGAGAAGATGAGGACAAAACTTTTGAAAAGCAAATTGCCAGTGTTTCAAGGAAATCCGATGTAGTAGTAATAGGGGACTTCAATTATCCCGATATCTGTTGGGAGTTAAATTCTGCCAAATGTGCCCCCTCCAAGAAATTCCTGACATGTGTGGCTGATAACTTTCTTCTACAGAAAGTAGAGGAAGGAACTAGAGGAACGGCTATCCTTGACTTGATACTGACCAATAGGGATGACTTAGTGGATAAAATGGCAGTTACAGGAACTCTGGGGGAAAGTGATCACATCATACTTGAGTTCTTGTTTTTAAAGGAAGCAAAAGCTGAAAGTAGCCATACGCATACTCTGGATTTCAGGAAAGCCGATTTTAATAAACTCAGAATTATGGTAAGGTCCCATAGCACGTGACCCTAATGAGAAAAGGATTCCAAGATGGGTGGGAGTTTTTAAAACAAGAAATTTTAAAGGCACAATTACAAAAAATTCCAACAACGAAAAAAGATAGAAGAAACCAATGTGGCTCCACAAAAAGCTTAGAGATGACCTGAAAATAAAAAAAAGGATACATATAGGAAGTGGAAGGAAGGCCAGGCTACAAAAGAAGAATACAAACAAGTAACACAGAAGTGCTGGAATGGTATCAGGAAGGCTAAAGCTGAGAAGGAGCTGAAGCTAGCGAGGGATGCTATAAACAATAAAAAGGCTTTCTTCAGATATGTGAATAGTAAAAGACAGTGGAAAGAAATGGTATTTCAGCTGCTTCATGAGGATGGCAAATTGGTAACAGATGACAAAGAAAAGGCCTAAGTGCTCAATTCCTACTTTGACTCAATCTTCTTTCAAAAGCGGTCTCAAAAGCGGTGAAGTACAAGCTGTCGGGGCAGGATTGCAGTTTGAGATTGATAAACAAATGGTCAAAGAACACCTAATTCCTTTGAACAAGTTCAAATCTCCAACGCCCGATGAACTACATCCCAGAGTAATAAAGGAGCTGGCAGAGAATTCTCAGAACCACTGTCTATTATCTTTGCAAAATCATGGAAGATGGGTGAAGTGCCGGAAGACTGGAGGAGGGCTAATGTTGTCCCTATCTTCAAAAAGGGCAAAAAGGAGGAACCTGGGAACTACAGACCAGTTAGTCTGACATCCATCCCTGGGAAAATTTTGGAACAGATTATAAAGAAGTCAATCGGTAAAAACCTTGAAAACTATGTAGTGATGACTAGAAGCTAGCATGGATTTGTCAAGAACAAGTCCTGTCAGACTAATCTGTTCTCATTTTTTGATTGTGTAACCTCCCTTGTGGACTGTAGGAATGCTGTGGAGATAGTATATCTTGACTTCAGCAAAGCTTTTGACAAAGTGCCCCATGACATTCTGATTAACAAACTAGTGAAAAGTGGGCTAGATGGAACAATTATTAGGTGGATCCATAGTTGGCTACGGTATCGGACTCAAAGAGTGCTTATCAATGGTACCTTTTCACACTGGGGGGAGGTAACGAGCGGGGTACCGCAGGGCTCAGTCCTGGGCCCAGTACTCTTTAACATTTTTATTAATGATTTTGATGAGGAGGTGCAGGGAATGCTTCTCAAATTTGCAGACGACACAAAATTGGGTGGGATCGCTAATACCCTGGAAGACAGAAACAAACTCCAAAGTGATCTTGATAGACTGGAGCGCTCGGCTGAAAACAACAGAATGAAATTTAATAGGGATAAATGCCAAGTTCTACGCCATGGGAAACCCCCCCCCCAAATGCACAGTTACAAGATGGGGGACACTTGTACAAGCGAGAAGGATCTTGGAATTGTTGTAGATCACAAGCTGAATATGAGCCAACAGTGTGATGTGGCTGCAAAAAAAGCAAATCTGTTGATAGAAGTATAGTTTCCAAATCGCGCGAGGTACTGGTTACCCTCTATTCAGCACTGGTTAGGCCCCATCTTGTGTATTGTGTCGAGTTCCGGGCACCACACTTTAAGAAGGATGCAGGCAATCTGGAGCGTGTTCAGAGGAGGGCAACAAGGATGATCAGGGGTCTGGAAACAAAGTCCTATGAGGAGAGATTGAAAGAACTGGGCATGTTTAGCCTGGAGAAGAGAAGATTGAGGGGAGACATGATAGCAGTCTTCAAATACTTATAGAATCAAAGAATAGTAGTGTTGGAAGGGGCCTACAAGGCCATCGAGTCCAACCCCCTGCTCAATGCAGGAATCCACCTTAAAGCATGCCTGACAGATGGTTGTCCAGCTGCCTCTTGAATGCCTCTAGTGTGGGAGAGCCTGAAAGGTTGTCACACAGAGGAGGGCCAGGATCTCTCCTCAGTCAACCCAGAATGCAGGATATGGAATAATGGGCTCAAGTTACAGGAAACCAGATTCCAGCTGAACATCAGGAAAAACTTTCTGACTGTTAGAGCAATTTGACAATGGAACCAATTACCTAGGGAGGTTGTGGGCTCTCCCACATTAGAGGCATTCAGAAGGCAGCCGGACAACCATCTGTCACGGATACTTTAAGGTAGATTCCTGCATTGAGCAGGGGGTTGGACTAGATTCTATGATTCTATTCTATAAGCATGATTTCAGGAGCATGGCTACTTAGCACCTGAATGAGGCTCTAAGGCTATTCCTCTTCCATCCCACTTTTCGCTTGTTCCATAAATGGACAAAGTTTGTGGCTGGGGTCAAATGTACCATACAACAAACTGCATGGACACTGGAATGCCTGTCCCTTCTGACTGCTATCCCTGCCCATCAAGCTGGATGTAGATTTGCTAATGTAGTATCAGGATCTGAGGTCAGAAACGCCCATACGCACTAGTCCCTTTTGTAAAGAAATTAACAAATGCCAGCAAAAAAAAAGGGGGGGGGAAAGATCTTGCCCCCCAAAAGCTTTACAAAACAAGTATTTTATGTCATAGGGACATCCATTGCACTGCTGTTGCATACGTTCATTTCATCTGAATTCCCCCCCCAACCCAGCAAAATATATGAAATTAGGTTGCAGTGATTCTCTTGATTTGTTATTTTTTCTCTTTCTCAAGAATAAAATATTGAACAAATTAATGTGTAAACACTATTCTACATTGATCATAGTGTGTGAATTACCATCCATTAGCATAACTATATTTAAAACGTAATTTTTTGCAACATTACAAGAATGTTAATATCATGAGAAAAGCAGAAATCCAGGGCCTCCATTCCTCCCTCTCTGAAGGCCCAGTGCCTGCCTCATAGTTGTCATCCCACAACTGCCTTTCTTTCCATGAGCTCCTCTTTCCATGAGCTCCTCTTTCCATGAGCTCCTGTTTATCCTTGTAAGGCTTCAACTCTGCCCGCTTTTTTATCTCACATGGTAGAAGCATAGCTCAGGGCACGTTGCTTCATGTGTACATTGTAAAACTTTCTGGGGAGGCTTTCAGGTTTATTTTATATTTGGTTTCTCAAAATTTATTTTTTAAATTTATTTTATTTTATTCCATTTATATACCGCCCCATAGCCTAAGCTCTCTGGGCAGTTTACAAAAATTAAAAACATTGTGAACATTAAAAACACCGATATACAAAATGTTATGGTTTACAATTTTGTATATCGGTGTTTTTAATTTCAATGTCTTAATTTTTGTAAATCGCCCAGAGAGCTTCGGCTATGGGGTGGTATATAAATGGAATAAAATAAATTAAATAATTTTTGAGAAACCAAATATTCACACACATAATATACTTTAATATCTGGGATAACAATAATTGGAAATAAGAACGTGTGCCCTTCCTACATCCAGCTTGCCTGTAACTTTGGAATGGTTCTCAAATTGCTTTTGTGTCACAATGAAGCATTTTTCAATGGGTATCAGTGTGAAGGGGGATAGTTCAATGAATGAAAAACATGGACACACTGAAGTTATGGCTTTATTTTACTATAAGGCTATGGTCATTATGGTGGCAGAAGGAGTGAGAAGAAAGTAGTAGAAAGCTTAGGAAGGAACTGCAGCTATCCAGGAACAGAAGATACGAGGAAGCTTTCAGATGGATGGTTCCTAACACTACCAATCAAAAGACATTATACAGCTGTTCTGTCTTTTACTCCTCAATGAGTTTTCTGTGGAAAGAAAAAGGGCCAAAGGAGCAGTGGAAAACACAAGAGGGTCACAAATGGAAGACAATTTTAGGCCTAATCTACACCAAGGAGGATATAGCACTATGAAAGTGGTATGAAAGAGGTATATAAAAGGCAGGAGCCACACTACTGCTTAATAATAATAATAATAATAATAGTAATAGTAATAGTAATAGTAATAATAATAATATATTTATTTATTACCCGCCTCTCCCTCCGGATCGAGGCGGGGAACAACATCATCATAAAACACACAAAACTGATTAAAAATACATAAAACCAATATATCATTAAAATACCAATAAAACACCAATAAAACACTTAAAATTCATCTGAGTAGGCCTGCCGGAAGAGCTCAGTCTTTATAGATCGTTTAAATTCCTGAAGACTGGTAAGTTATAGCGGTATTGAAGTGCACTGACAACTGTTGGGGGCCATTGATATGGTATGGTCACCGACATACCAGATCCCGCTTTCATAATGCTATATCCTGCTTGGTATGGCTGCTACCTTTTATATAGCAGTTTCATAGTGCTATATCCTGCTTGGTGCAGGTCTGGCCATATTCCCCCACCCCCCGGTAAAAGTCTGTGAATGAGGCAGGGCAATTGCACGATAAAAGCCTGCCTGGAAGCACCCTAAATAACTTCCCAGGGTATATGTCGGTGACAAAAGGCAGTATCAATATTATATTCTTCCAATGTTCAGTACCACCACAAAGTAGGCTGTCGACCTAGAGTGACATGATTACAGAGGCCACATTTAGGATGCGATTCTATATCTTCCTGATGGAATGCTTCTCCTGATATGAACCTACCATACACAATAATCAACAGCTGAGGTCCTCTACCTAGTGCCTCTTTTGCGGGAGGTTAAAAGGATGGCAACGAGGGAGAAGGCCTTCTTTGTGGTAACCCTTTCCTGAATGTGGAATGCTCTCTTCTCTGAAGTCCATCAGATGTTAACACGGTCATCTTTTGGCACCAGGTTAAGATTTTTCCCTACATCCAGGCATTTGATGTCATATGATCATTGTTTCATAAAGTCCCAGTATTTTATTTATGAGCCCACACCTCACAGGGGCTACTGGCAAGAGCTCCCTGAACTTGCACTGTCCTCTACCCCATTGCAGCTAGGGATGTGTATCGTATCATTAAAATGTATGATAACGATACGATAAGGTCGTTATTGTGCATTTGTTTAACAATGACAATACAATAGAATAGGGTGACGATGCAATTAGTTCCTGGTGAAATTCCCTCTTCATCACAACAGTTAAAGTTGCAGGGGCCCTGCCTTCTTTTGTATATGGTCACTCTAGTATAGTGCTTGCACCTTTAACAGTTGTGATGAAGAGGGAATATCACCAGGAACTAATTGCATACAAATGACACTGGCTGAAATTCCCTTTTCTCTACAATTGTTAAAGTTACATGAGCCCTGACCTGGATTTTATCTGGTCACCCTATGATAGAAAAACCTACGATAATCATCGGAGACGATAATTTTCGGGTGATTTTATCGTTTTATCGGATTTATAACTTCTGTATTTTAAAAGTTAGAGGCTTGAAACTTGGTCACAGTTCTTATGGGGTAGGTCTAAGTATGTGTATGAAATTTGAGGTCGATCCCTCCAACCCTTGATTTTATATGAATTTTAAAAAGATCATTTCCGTTCTGACAGGTCTGAATGAACGCACGTAGCGAGTTGTTATGCTGACCTGTTAGAACTGAAACAATCTTTAATAAATTCATATAAAATCGAGGGCTGGAGGGAACGATCTCAAATTTCATACACATACTTAGGCATACCCCATAAGCACTGTGACCAAGTTTCAAGCCTCTAACTTTTAAAATACAGAAGTTATAGGCATTTTTTCTTTAATTATCATGAAGATGATACGGTTCAGCTATGATATGAATGAAGATGATAATATTTTTGGGTCCGAAATGACGATAACGATAAACGACAATATTTTTTGGCGTGCACACCCCTAATTGCAGCCTGTTTGTTCACCTGCCTCTTGCTCTGTCCCAGACGATAGTGGCGGTGGAGAGGAGGAGAAGTAGATGCCACTGCCTGCTTGCTCATTGGCTCTCTGCCTGTCAATGATGAGAAGGAGGATGACAAGTAAGAGTAACTGGTGACAATGGTGGTAAGAAGGTGGGACTCTCTATTGGAGGGGTTAGTTGAGAGTGTTTTATCCCAGGGCTCTCAAAAACTGGAAGCTAGCATTCAGCATCTGTCTAATCTCTGATGGTGAGGGCACTCAGAGAAAGGCTTTAGGCAATTATATTAATAATCGAGCAGATTCACAGGGGGAAAGGGTAGTTGATCAGATACTTAAGTCTTAAGCCATATAAGATTGGTTCTTCTGCTCCCAGCAAAGGTATATCTCTGCCAGTCACCTTAGATCCAGAAGCCTCCCCAGAACTAAGGAAAAGTGGCAGAAACTCAGGCATTTCTAGATGGGGTTTTTGTCTTGCAGCCAACCTGCCTCATTCACTGAATGTTACAGAGGACCCAAATGTTATTTTCCACTTGTAACCTCCTCTTATTTTCCCATCTCTTCTTCCATCTTTTTTCATTACACATGAACACACACACCCATTAAAGAAGAGAAGACAGAATAGTTGCACAATGTCTTTTGATTGCTAGCCAGTGGTAAATGTTGAAGTCCATGTGCTCATCATGATACTCCCTATAGCCGTGCCTCCAAGGAGTGTCCAAAAATGCAGGCAGGCGTGTAGATCCATATCAACAAACCAGTTCTGGCAGTTTTCATCTCTACCTGGAGCAGGATTTTTATAAAGCTAATGGATCTTAATTGTCCATTCAAGACCAAGCCACCCCAAAAGACGTTGCATTATTTCAGGGATAGCTCAGAACAATATATGTCCCAATGCTTCTGTAAGAGCAAAAACTGAGGATAATAAATCTAATTAACCAGGCCCTCTACTTACTAATGACAGGCCCTTAGTTCCTGTCTATATCTGGCTTGGGTTCAGAGATGTAGTCTGCCTTGCTTGTGCTAGAAGTACTGATTCACACAGACACCTTAGAATACTAAAGGATGCTTTTATTAATAACAAAGTACCACTCACGCACATCATTCAACCTTAATACAGAAACAGAAAAGGAATAATGTTTGCTTATTACATTCACCAGTAAAGACACTGGCTGGTTTCGGACGACACATTAAGCAACGGGGGGGGGGGGGGAGAACAATTGTCACTTGTGTTGCTTATTGTGTTGTGTGGAGGGTTACACACCATGCACATACAACTGACAGTACGCTATTCCACCCAATTAAGCAATGGAGAGAAACAACGGGCTTGCAAGTTGTTTAGCCTGAAGCCCCGTTGTTTAAAGTGTCGTCCAAAACCAACCCCCCCCCCCCCCCCTCAGTGGATTATTCCATTTGGGAATCAAGTTCTGCTGGCTGGAGCAGCTGACCCCCCCCCCCCCCGGCTGCTTTATACAGCCAGCAGAACTTGCGATGCATGCTGGGATACAGCTGGGGGACTGAGGGAGGGGGAGAGAGCAGATGTAGCAACCAAGATGGCCACCGGAACTTTCAGCTGCACAAGCACCGGCGTTGCAACGTGTTGTGTGGGGAGCTCCGCCTACCTAACTCACGGTCAGTACGCTTTTTACCCCTCCATTGCCTAATTTGTCATCCGAAACCAGCCACTGTCTCCCCTCAGGGATTCTCTGAATGGAGCTGAAGGGAGACCCTAGAAATCTTGAATGAAGGCAGAACATGGCATCTGGGATCAGGCTTTGTTTTATACTGTTGTACTTTGCCAGCTCCTATGCTAGGTTGACTATAGGAAAAGGAGGACAGGGCTCATGTAATTTTAACAGTTGTAGAGAAAAGGGAATTTCAGCCAGTGTCATTTGTATGCAATTAATCCCTGGTGAAATTCCCTCTTCACCACAACCGTTAAAGTTGCAGGCACTATACTAGAGTGACCAGATACAAAAGAAGGCAGGGCCCCTGCAACTTTAACTGTTTTGATGAAGAGGGAATTTCACCAGGAACTAATTGCATACAAATGACACTGGCTGAAATTCCCCTTTCTCTACAACTGTTAAAGTTACATGAGCCCTGTCCTCCTTTTCATATGGTCAGCCTATCCTATGCCCATTGTCATAAATGGAAACTCTAATGTTTTAAACTTACTGGTTGGTTACAATAGAGTGACCTAGAAAAACCCTTCCTCATAATCAAAATGACACCTTCTTGCTTTCATATCTTGCTTTCATATTTGTTGACATCTTGTTTACAGTTCTACAAAATTTTCCCAGCTTGTTCTCTGTGGTTAGAGTTGTCTCGTGCATGACCCATAGTCTATTCTCATCAATTTCCCCTTTTCTTAGGTCAAGTTGACCTTAGTCACTTGTAACCAAGGCCTGTATCTTGCAGCATCTTCCAAGACCTCTTTGGCTTGGCCTGTATAACCAATGCCTTATTAAGCAATTTGCATTTGGATTCCCCTTCACTTCAGCTTCACTTTAACCCTGCAAGCCCTGGTTCCATTACAACACTCTTGGTAACATTAGGAGCTCTCCATCTGGAAGTACCCTCGGTGCTTTTGCTAGACTTCAACGGTGTCTCCAGTAGGCACAAAGAGGGCCAATTGATACTGCTAGTCACTTTGGATTCAGGGCATTCTGAGACAAGGAATGGATCCTTGTGCTATATTCCCCTACACAAAGCTTACTAACTACCATTTTTTGTCTTGGACCCAGAAGCAAAGTCCATTTTAACTGGTACCTGGACACATTGTGTGCAGTGGTGGAAAATTCTGTGTAGTGGAAATTAGGCTTTTGCGCAGTTGGGCATATGAGATTTAATAATGAGCTAGCTAGGTTATTTCTTAAAAAGAAACTGACAAGAAAAAGGAAATCGAAATAAATAGAAAATGAAGATTCCTTTTTCCTTTCAATCATAATCTTATACTAACCATAATTAGTAAATTTTGGGAGGGAATAGATCCTCCATTCTTTTCTAATCACCTCCATTTTCCTGTCTCATTTTCTCTTCCTTAATGTTTCTTTTCCCTCTTCTTTCTCTCTTCTTTCTCTCTTCTTTCTTTCTTTCTTTCTTTCTTTCTTTCTTTCTTTCTGCCCAGAAGCATCCTGGACAAGCCTGCAAAGCAGGTGATGGAAGGGAAGGACATAAGAGCACCTGTGTTGAATCAAACCAAAGGCCTCTCTCGTCCAGCAGCCTATTTCTCATAGTGGCCAAGCAGGACATGATGGCAAAAGTCTTCTCCTGCTGTTGTTTTCCAGCAACTGATATCCTGAGCCTGCAGGCAGTATATAGGAATCACGACTAATAGCGATTGAAAGCCTTATCTCCATGAATTTCTTTAATCCCCCTTTAAAGCCATCTAATTTGGAAGCCATCACCACATCTTGAACAACCAGTGTGCAAATTCCAACAAACAGGTGTTGTGACTGTACAGCCAATCCCTCTATGATGCTGCAGAATAGGCAATATGGTCTGACTCAGTAGAGGTCAGCTTTGTATGCTCATAACCTCCCCTCCCTCCCCAAATTTTGACTTGAGTTCATATTAGCCGCAGCCATTGTTGGGAGTAAACAATACATATGAACAAAATCTTCCCAATGGTTAACTCAATTCTTATTTAATTCTATGTTTAAAGAACACTCTGATAACCACCCTCAAAGATGCTGTACTAATAAATGAAAGCACTCTGTGAGCTTTGCAAATAAAGAGCAAAATGAAAAAGTTAACAACAAAAGTGTAATTTCATTGAGGAAAAACACAGAAACGCAAGCTGTCCCATCTAGCATTCACTTTGTGCGTGTGCCTTATGTTTTTTATTTATTTTATTTTAGCGAAACCTGCCATCATAATCACATTACTCGGATGTTAAAAAGCAAAGAGAGAATCATCATTCTATTCCTTAACAAATCAATCCAAAACTGAATATTTCCCATCTAGGGTTGCTACCACGTCTCAAGCAGGGGGTATCTTAATATGCTCCCCAAAGTCCATGATGTTATCCTTGTCCAGGAAGATGTTTGTGCCCAGACTTTCTTGAATCAAAGCAAAGTCTGCCATTCCTTGACTACAAGCCTGCTGTGATAGATTCTCTCCCCCCACCCCTTCCCAGTTCCTGGCAAAGAGATATCTGGCTCAACTACATGCCAGATTGATGCTCTTTGCGACAGATCCCTTAATAATATTCAAGTCTCCTAGGCCCGGAACAGAAAAGCTCAGCAACAGCAGAGATTTCTATCTCTAGTATTTTGCTGATATACGAGAACACCCTGTTATTTCTCTCCCCACCCCCTTCCCCAATCAACACACTCACAAAATGCAGTCACACACCCATGCCCTTAGGCCGTACAATAAGATTATTTCTGCCATTATGCAGGACAAGTAATAAAGTGATTTATTTATAGTTTGATCAAATTTACAGGCAGTGGAAGAAACTTTACACTTGAGGCTAAATTACATCAGTGCAATATTTTCTAATACAGATATTTAGTTGGTATACATGTCTGTAGTAGTGCTGCTGTGACAACACTACTTCTCCAAGTCCAACATGGTGACCTAGTTCCCATGTAATGACAATCCAAAGTACAGGCTGAGTATATGTTGTGAGTGAATTGTGGGCTGTTGTTGAATTGTGGGGATCCATTATGTGCAGTCTTTGCACTATGGTTTAACTATGGGCTGTTAATTACAAACAACCCACAACCCAACAACAAACCATGGGTTCTCTTCCTGGGTTGTTTGGATTCATCTTCATTTAATGAGCCTGGGTTCTAGAATTATGAGCTCTCTGTTTTTTCCACACAATGAATAATTTTATACTCTATCATGTCCCTCTTACTCACCTTTTTTCTAATTGAAAAAGCTGCAAACATTGTACCCGTTCCTCATAAGGCAAATGCTCCAGCACTTTGTTCATTTTGGTTGCCCTTTTCTGCAGTTAAATTACAGTTCTACAATATCCTTTCTGAGGTACAGTAACCAGAACTGTATTCAGTATTCCAAGTGTGATCTTGTCATAGATTTGTATAAAGCCTTTTGGATATTACTAGTTTTATTTTGATGCTTTTTCTGATTATTTGAAATATGGAATTTTCCCTTTTCACTGCAGCCTCACAATGGGCAGGGTGAGCTGTTGCCATAGTTAACAAACCACCCACAACCCATACACAGCCCATGGGTTGTGGGTGGTTTGTTAACCTCAGCAACAACCCAGCTTTGGCAGGTTAGCATGTCATAATGAGCCGCGGTGCCCACCTGACACAGCTTAAATATTCCCAGTGGCCACCAACATGCACCACAACCCACCATGGCTTAAAAAGGCCATGGTGGGCTGTGCCAATTGTGCAAAGCAGGCTACTGGGTCAGTGCTTACATCAAACCACCCAGCACAACTGTAAGATCCCTTTCCTGGTCAGTCACTGACAGCTCAGCCTGCATCCATGTATATCTGAGGTTGTGCATAACTTTACACTTGATGACATTGAGTCCTAACCCATTCTTCCACCCACCCATTTGAGGAGAGTCTTTGAGAGCTCTATGCTATCATTTTTGTTTTACTATCCTAAACAATCTGATGTTGTCATCTCCATATCATTTATAAAGAAAGTAAGGGGTATTGATCTCCATTCAGATCATTTGGGGATGTGCTGTTTACATCCCTCTATTACAAGAGCTGTCCATTTATTCCTATGTTCTGTTGTCTGTTCTTTATTCAGTTACTGAGTCATAAAAGGACCTCTCCTCTTATTCTATGACTGCTGTTTTATTAGGAGTCTTCGGGAGGGATTTTGTCAAAAGCTTTTGGAAGTCCAAATAAACATCTATTGTATTAACCCTGTCTTCATACTTTTTGTCACTCCCTCCAAACTGTAGAAGGTAAGTGGAACAGGGCTTAACTTTGAAGAAGCCATATTGATTCTTCAGCAAGATTGAAGTAATGGTGGGGGGACTCAATCCAGATTGGGGGTAAGTAGGCCTTTAACCCTCCTCCCACCCACTGTGGTCATAATCCAGATTGGGGCCTCAGTGTCTGGTATTTGCATTGTGGAGAGGGGAATCTTCCATTACAGCAAATGGGAGCTTTCCCCAATGCCAATTGCAAACCCAATCTGTAGCTGGGTGCAAACAGCTAAAGCCCCCTATGCCCCACACCAGGGTTCTGATTCCATTCCTGCTCCTGCACTTGCAATTTAATTTTAAAATGCCATTCACAGTATTGCATGAATGGCACTAATCTAGAAGGCATCAGATTGGGGAAAGCTGCACTCGCTTGTATCTCATCAGTGGAGGCTGGTGACTCTATGCCAGTGGACTGGTGAATCTGATATGGGTTTCAGTCAGAACCAGTCACAACCCTAAATGAGCTATCCAAACACCATGGATAGCTCCTTTAGAGTTCTGACTGGAACCTGGAGCAGATTCACCCCCACCATTACTCACATCAGGATCCCCAGTGTCCACTGTATCTAACGTAGTATGAGCACAAGGGGAATTCCTCCCCCTCTCCACTGCAACCTCCCACATTCCCCCTTCAGAGCCTCTCCCTTCCACTGAAACCAACAGGATTTACATTTGCTTAACTTTGCATTCGTAGAGGAGGAGGATTCATTACTGGAGTAAATGTGTGGCTATATATAAGGTGTGTACCTTAGGATGCAACCAGTGAACTATGCACCAGACTGGTGCCTTGCAGTTGATTTTAACTTTAATTCCCATCAGACCCAGCCAGCATGGCCAATGGCCAGGAATGCTGGGAGTTGAAGTCTAAAACATCACACTTATCTGGGCGTAAGGCCCAAGGAACTCAATGGAATGCAATTCTGAGTAGACGCGCATAAGATTGTACTGTTAAATATATAACTATGGGTTTTAACTTAATTAAAGGCAGGATCTACACTACTGCTTTAAAATGGTTTATAACAGTAGTGACAACTGTTGGGGCCCAGGACACACTCTATATACCGTTTTCAAATCGTTTTCCAAGTGTCATATCCTGCTTGGTGTAGAACTGGCTAGAATCTCATGATCATGCCTGTACTTTCCTTAAATGCTTCTGTGGATAATGCTCGTAATGAGTAGTTTAACCTGAATACTTGGTTCCACACTGCGATTAAAATAATAATAATTTTAAACATGATTGTTAAGCATAAAATATATGTTAAATACTTCATGTGAGCAGCTGTTTATTGGATTAGTAGCCCATTTATACCAATATACATCTATAAATTCATAGATAAATATTTTAAAAAATAAGTTTGCAACTCTGTGTACACTTACTGAACTCAGAAGGATGTACTTCTGATAGAACAATGCATGCCTTCTCAGAAGTAGGTCCCATGAGTTCAATAGGGCTTCTTCCCAAGTAAGTGGGTATAGGATTATAGCCTGAATAAACGTGATTAGAATTTAGCTGTGTGTCTATGTGTTCATGAAAGTGCAATAGTGTTTCAAGATGGTTTGAAATTAGCTTGTAACAGGCAAGCCTGAAAAGTATTTAAAATCTCTGGTATTCCTTAATTGTTTAGATCAAAATTGTAGCATTCCTCACCTTGAGCTTCGATCCAATGTACACTTTCTTGGAGTAAACTCTGCTGAACTAAATGGGACTTATTTCTGAGTAGACATGTATAGGATTGCAGTGATAAACTGCTATTGTCCTAATGAAATCATTATATCTATTAAACTGCAATTTAATTATGCTTACTTGGAAAGGAAATCTTTATACGAGTTTAAGGAGTCTCACCCTTTAATTTACCTTGCATGTTTATAAATATGTCTAGACAAGATGTTCCCCCCTTAAAGCATATTTCTTAAAATGTTCTAATTAACATATCCTACATCTCAAAATAAAATACTTTCTAAAAGTGCAGTATTTCTTTTCAACCATTCATTACAAGGCAATAATTCCAAACCTGATTATTTTCTTTACATTTTTCATATTCACCTTTAACAGTCTGGGCCAGCAAATAATTTCTTAGGGTTTCAATGGTTTAAGTGTTCCTTCCCTTACCGGCACTGCAGTAGCACAAAACATACCAGAACTGTGGTTTTCTCTCCACGTTACATGTTGCACACCATGGGTTATACAACACATTTTATTAAAAAGTACAGACATGAGCTGTAAGAGCTTATGTCTCAAGGAGTCATTATTATACCTTACAATTGTCAAATTGCTGTTTTCTGACGAGTGTCTCCTCCTTGCTTTATTAGCTGAGAAACCCGAGAGATTGTAGCCTAAGGGTTATAAACTGCCCTTTGGTTTGAAACATGCAACACCTCAATACTGGAAGTCCAGAGGAAGTAGCCTACATGTTAAGGACCCCCAAACTGAGAACTACAGTGATAGTTTCAGGGAATGCAAACTTCTCAAGTCATGCTTAGTTCTAAAATAAGAAGTGTTCTCTTTCTCCCTCCCCCATTTTTGCCCCTGGGCCATCATGATGTCAATGTGCTTTATAGAGAATATCAGATGCCCTTCAAGTAGATGGAGCAATATAATGCTGGATGATTGTCAGAAATGCTAGTCTATGTTATTATTTCTCTTTTCTCACTCATCGCAATTTTTCTAGATGGACATAATGGGCTTGCCAAGTCATCCTGTCTTTTACTGATTCAGGAATTTCCTGACTATTATTATTATTACTATTATTGTTATTGACATTATGCTTGGGACACTTGTCCCTTATTTCTTTTATGTAACCCACATAACATCCCTTATTTCTTTTTTTGTAACCCACATAACATCACCAATAAACAATCATTTCTATAATTAATTATAAAAAATAGCATTATGACTAACATTAAATGTAGGGGAAACCTGATAGTTAAAAACAGGTGTATATATAATATATGGCCTATGGAGATGCTAAATCTAAATATTTCTAGTTATAACTCTTAGTAAATAATAATGTATATATTTTAAGAAAATCAAATTTCTCATGGCAGGAGCAGATCTACTTGTGACAGGACTAGTTCAACAGTACAAAAACACTAGTACAACTTATCACAGGACGAGTACAACAGTACAACTGAGACTAGTACAACGTATAACAAGGCTAGGTATAGAGATACCATATTGTGAAGAATCTGGACCTCCATAATTTAACGTAAATTTGGAAAGGTTTTGCATTATCAACACTTTCCATGTTTGAACTGCAAAGAAAGGATCTTTCCAAAGTGAGTGGACAGACAACAAAATATCAAATGTGGTTCAATGTAAGTGTAATGTTATACAGACAGGGGCACCAAATCCTCCAGTCCTCCATCAATGGGTTGATCTGAATTGGAGGTGACTAACCAAGGCTAGATCTATACTACTGCTTGTAGCGGTATTGAAGTGCACTGATAACTGTTGGAGATATATTCCATATACTGCTTTCATTGTGCTATTTCCTGCTTTTTGTTCCATGTTATCCAAAAATACCACAACAAATGTCATTGTGTGTCCTATGAGGTATAAATGTGCAAGAGGGGTATAGTGTTACCATGTTGGGATTGTAATGATTTGACACAAGGTGTAGATCTGCCCCAAGTCAGAGATCTTGGAATTATAACAAAGTGTTAACTCAGGCTGGATCTACACTGTTGCTTTATAGTTGTATTGAAGTGCACTGATACCTGTTGGGGCGCATGATACATCTACACCAAGCAGGATATAACACTGTGAAAGTGGTATGAATGTGGGATATGGCATGTGTCATGGGTCCCAACAGTTGTCAGTGCACTTCAATAAAGCAGTAGTGTAGATCCTTTCATGCCACTTTCATAGTGCTATATCCTGCTTGGTGTAGATCTGGCCTCGGTGATTGGTGTGGTGTTTGTGAACACATTCCAGGCTAGAGATCATTAGGAGAAGAAAACTGCAACTGTTGCAATGTGCTTATACAAATCTATAGTGCAGCCCCAATATGAATACTGTGTACTGCTCCCGTTGCTCAGATTCAAAAAGGATATTACAGAACTGTAAAAAGATGCAGGAAAGGGCAACAAAATGTGCAGGGAGTTGGTATGCCTTCCCTACAAGGAAAGGCTAAAGCAGCCTTCTCCAATCTGGTACCTTCCAGATGTGTTGGACTGGAACTCCTATCATTCCCAGCCAGCATGGGAATAGATAGATTTGTTCAGATGGAATGACACAAGATAATTTCAGCTTCATGGACACAGGGGCTAAAGTGGACATGATAAATACTTCCTCTAGCAAGGTTTTTGACTTCTGTCCCACGCAGTCTTATGCAGAGAATAGATAATTGCCTGAAGAATCATATTCAGATAACGACAGTTATTGAAAGACTTGAAAACGGTAAACCTTGATTAAACTGAAGGGGCAGGCTGGCAACATTAAAATGAAACCTGCAGTGATAAACATAACAAAGAAAAGGCAAATTGGGGTTTTACAGTTTAATAAACTGGGATATTATAGTGGCTAATCAATACTCCAGACACCAGATACAGTAGCTAAATGATGTGGTCCCAAAAAGGCATTGAGGTTAATGCTTAGAATAACAATATTGATTCCAGAAACAAAATAATGGTCTGATTTACCTTCAGCTTTTCAGATCTGCATCCTTCCAGCTTTGTGTTCACTTAGCACCAGTTTGTTTAAGAATCTGAGCCCCACAGGGCAATCCTCACTCCCTGCACTCCCTGCACTCCCGGCTCTTCTTCCATGTGTATGTCCTGGACTATGACATCCCTAAGGCCAAGGAGTTTTATTTCCCGGACTCTCGTGGCATGAGGAGGAAACAGCAATATGTTATGTTTCCCATGAACTCATAGCACCTCTATTTTTGCTAATTACATCAGTGTTTACAAATATAAAATATAGTCATCAACTTCTTTAATTAAAATTGCTGAATTAAATCTATAAAGACATTGTAACTTTTACAGACTTTATTTTCTTTTTTATTAGGTCTATGTAGTCTAGCGAGAGCTTCTAAGAAAATAAGAGCCATGCTGGATCAGACCAAAGGTCCACCTAGTCCAACATTGTGTTCACATAGTGGCCAACCAGCTGCTTGTGGGAAGCCCACAAACAGTGCATAAGTGCAACACCACTCTCCCAGCAGGCTAGGGTGATCAGATAAAATCCAGGTCAGGGCTCATGTAACTTTAACAATTGTAGAGAAAAGGGAATTTCAGCCAGTGTCATTTGTATGCAATTAGTTCTTCATGAAATTCCCTCTTCATCACAACTGTTAAAGTTGCAGGCGCTTTTTTTGTATCTGGTCACTCTAGTATAGTGCCTGCACCTTTATCTGTTGTGATGAAGAGGGAATTTCACCGGGAACTAATTGCATACAAATGACACTGATTGAAATTCCCTTTGCTCTACAACTGTTAAAGTTACATGAGCCCTGACCTGGATTTTATCTGGTCACCCTAACGTAGGCAGACATTGAGCCTATCTACACACGCAGGATAAAACACATTGGAAACATTTTGAAAACTGTATATGGAGTGTGTCCTGGGCCCCAACAGTTCTCAAAACTGTTATAAACTGTTATAAACCATTTTAAAGAAGTAGTGTAGGTAGGCTCAAAGACTGATACTGGAGGTAGCATATAGCATCAGGACTAGTAGCCATTGATAGCCTTATCCTCCATGAATTTGTCCAATCCTCTTTTAAAGCCATCCAAATTGGTGGCCATCACTACAACTTCTGCTGGAAAATTACATAGCTTAACAATGCATTGTATGAAGAAGTACTTCTTTTTATCAGTACTGAATCTCCCACCAATCAGCTGCATCGGATGATCCTGTGTTCTTATATTATGAACGAGGGAGAAAAATGTCTCCCTCTCCACTTTCTCCACTCCATGCACAATTTTGTGCACCTCTATCATGCCTGTCCTTAACTTTTCTCTAAGTTAAACAGATGTTTCTCTGGCCCTGTGACTAGTTTAGTTGCCCTTTTCTGCACTTTGTCCTACTCTACAATATCCTTTTAGAGGTGTGGTGGACAGAACTTAGCACAGTTTTCCAAGATTTGTTTAAGGGCAGTATGATATTGGCATTTTATTTTCAATTCCTTTCCTAGGGCAATATCCAAATGAAGTTGTGCTAGTAGAAAGTAGGCGCCATACTATGCACAAGAGGAGAATCCAGCTAAAGTTGTATTTGCACAAGCATGGTTGCGCAAGCAGTTGTGCATTACACTTGTGTAATCTATTGTGCAACCAGTTACACATAACTCTTGTGGAACCTACCTGTTATGCAGCCTGTTGCACCAGCATAATGGGCTATCGCTTGTGCAATGGAAAGGTTCAGTGGAGCTTCTCTAGTGCTATTTCAGTTTCCGGAATGACACCATTAGATACTGTCCCTAATTATGCATAATAGGGAATTTGCCTTTTTTCACAGCAGCTACACACTGGGTCATTTTCATTGAGCTGACCACACAACACTAAGATGTCTTCCTTGGTCAGTCAACACTAGCTCAGATCCCATCAGCTTATATGTGAAAATGGGATTTTTTTGCTCCAAAGGTCACATTACACTTGCTATTTTTATGCCCAGTCTCCCAGTTTGGAGAGATCCTTTTGGAGCTCCTTAAATGATTTAGGGTATTTTAACCACCCTAAATCATTTGGCGTTATCAGCAAACCTGACTAACTCACTCCTAATTCCAGATCATTTATGAACAAGTTGAAAAGCATAGGTCCCCATACAGACCCTTCTGAGACCCCAGTGTTTACATCCCTCCATTAGGAGAATTTACAGTTTATTCCTACTCTTTGTTACTGATCCATATAGGGAACATCTCCTCTTTTCCATGATTGCTAAGTTTGCTCAGGAGACTTTGGTGATGGACTTTGACAAACACCTTTTGCAAGTTCAAGTAAAAAAAATGAAAGCTAATAAATCACCAGCCCCAGATGGTATCTATTCAAGAGTTCTTAAAGATCTGAAAAATTGCTGATCTTTTAGCAAAAATATGTAACATGTCCCTAAGATCAGTTTCTGTACCAGAGAATGTTTTTAGGATTTTTTATGATGTTTTAATTTAGTTTTAATAATGTGTGCCATGTTTATAATCAGTTTTATGCATTTTATCATATTTTACATTTACTGTTGTTCCCCGCCTCGATCCAAATGGAGAGGCGGGTAAGAAATAAATTCATTATTATTATTATTATTATTATTATTATTATTATTTAAATGGCCAATGTCAGTTGTTAAAAAAATGGTTCCAGTGTAAAACGGTTGAAAACATAATTAAAGATGAAAGTAGTAACCATATTGAAGGACAACCTCTGCTGAAAAAGAATCAACATGGCTTCTGCAAATTTAAGTCCTGTCTCACTAACTTTTTAGAGTTCTTTGAGAGTGTCAATAAACGTGTGAACAGGGATGATCTGGTAGACGGTTTGTCAATTAGGTTGAGAACCTCATCTTTTGTCACCAGTATTTGGCTCAGCTCCTCAGACTCATTCCTGAAAACATCACTACAGCCACAGCTATCTTCCGACATCTTCTGCAGTGAAGTCAGATGAAAAGAATTCATTCAGGTCCTCCACAGTCTCTTTATCCTCCTTTAGTACTCCTTTAACTCCGTTGTCATCCAATGGTCCAACTTCCTCCCTAGATGATATATGTAAAGAATTTGTTATTGTTGGCCTTGATGTTGTTAGCGATATGCTCCTCAAAATGCCTTTTTGCATCTTTTATTGTCTGCTTGCATTGCGTTAGTGCAAGTTTGTGTTCCTTTTTCCTCTCCTTATTTGGGCAGGAAAGTCTTCCATTTTCTGAAGGAAGCCTTCTTTTCTATAATAGCTTTCTTGACACTGCTCATTAACCATGCTAGTGACTTCTTGGACTTGGTGCTACTTTTCCTAACCTGTGGTATACATTCTAGCTGAGCTTTTATTATTGTGGTTTTGTGTAACCTCAAGCATTTTGAAGGGAGTTAGCCCTCTTGACTTTCAACTTCCTTGTTTTCAGTTTCCTTATTTTAGAGAAGTTTCGTCTTTGAAGTCCAATGTGACTGCATTGGACTTCTTTGGCAATTTTCCACTTAAATATATATTAAATCTGATAGCACTGTCATCACATTTTCCAACAACACTCACTTCTCGCATTAGGTCCTGGGCAGTACCTGCCTCCCTGGTTGTTTCCATGACCAATTGTTCTAGGCACAGTTGTTTACAGCACTGAAAAATCTAACCTCTTTGTCATGATTGGTATATATGCATTTATCCAGTTAATGTGGGGGTACTTGAAGTTGACCATAACACATCCTCATTTGGAAGCCTCCTTGATTCCATTTTCCATTCAAGATCACACTGAGTGTTCTGGTAATGGAGGATGATAGCATGTCTATAGTACTACATTACTTTTGGAATTTGGTAAAGTGAACCACAGCACATCTGTGGAAGAATCTGCCCCTTTTAGGTTTTCTTGTCCACTTGGCACTATCCCCTTTGAAGTAACACCTCCAGTATACATCTTTCTCTGTCCTTCCTATCGAATTTATATCCAGAGATGACTGTATCCCACTGGTACCCACCATTCCACCAGATCTCCATTATTCCCAATATACCTAAGCTTTTCTTTATAACTATATACTCCAACTCTCCCATCTTGGTTCAGAAGGTTCCAGCATTAGTGTAGAAACACCTATATACATGAGCCTATCTACACACACAGGATAAAACACTTTGAAAACGTTTTGAAAACTGTATATGGAGTGTGTCCTGGGCCCCAACAGTTCTCAAAACTATCAGCCTATCTACACTACTGCTTTAAAACGGTTTAAAACAGTTTATAACAGTTTTGAGAACTGTTAGGCCTCTTTGACTGGTGTTTAAGTTTCACCAAATGCTCATGGTCTATTCCTTCCCCATCTCCATTTGGGCAACTGGAAACATTTTCACCTTCATCCCCTAGGGATAATTCATCAGTCTGAACCAGATGCTTCCCAGCTCCTGCCAGGATTCCCCCCAGGGTTGAGTTTAAAAAGCTGCTCAGCCACCTTTTGTATGTTAAGTGCCAGACGTCTGGTTCCAGACGTCTGGTTCAAGTGGAGCCCTTCCTTCTTGTACAGGTTCTGATTCTGATTCAGGCCCCTGTATTCTCCCATGATATAAATATAAAACAATAGTAATTCTCAAAGATACTCTTGATATTAGTCTCTCTGGGAATACTCTATATGTTCTTACTGTACATATTACTTGGATAGCAGATTGACACTTAACCGTACTACAGGAAGACCTGTCCATTCCATCTCCTCTGCTTACTTATGCCCTCAGGCTACACATACTGAATGTGCCTGAGACAACAGCAGAAACCAGAAAAACGTCTCCGTTGCCACTTCTTTTTTGGTATTCAGGAGCTTCATTTCCCAGCTGCAAAGAGAATCATGTATCTCAGCATACTGGTGACAGTCTACTTTATAAAAGCAAGATGCTGCTGCTCAATTGCTTCAGCACAATTCTGTACATCACACATTTTAGCTGACTAGTGTTCATCAGTGCTCAATCCACCAAAGAGCAACACACATAATATAGTTTACATTTAAGGCATACATGGATAAAAGAGAGAAAATATCATAATACATTAATTTAAATTAAGAAATTACTTTGATAGTTATACTATGGCCCCTAGATATCATGTGAAGTGCCATGGGATACTGGGAATTTACCCTTCCAAGGCTCTAGACAGAACTCAATTTGCAAAGCAGAGGATAAAGAAACCTTAAAAAAAACTTTGCTGCTCCTCCATCCCTGTTTGGCTCTCGGTGGCTGGGCCTATGATAAACAGAGGACTCTCACCTCTGTCTAGCAGGTATCAGTCCTGTATGATTACATCCTTTCATGATAATGGGACTTGCCAAATATTAAACATTTAGGCCTCTATCCAGCTAAGACTAATCATGACTGAGTTCATCTGAAAACAATGGGTCTTAACAATAGTGATAATTAACTAGTACCATTGGTTTCAATAGGACTAAGGCTGAAATTCTATACTCACTTAGGGAATGAGTCTGGCTGAACTCAATGGGACTTACTCCTGAATAGGCACATGTAGCATTATCCTTAAAACAGTGAACCTCACTGGTCTTGGTGGGACATAGTTCTAACAAGACTAGGCTGACCATATGAAAAGGAGGACAGGGCTCATGTAACTTTAACAGTTGTAGAGAAAAGGGAATTTCAGCCAGTGTCATTTGTATGCAATTAGTTCCTGGTGATATTCCCTCTTCATCACAACAGTTAAAGTTGCAGGCACTATACTAGAGTGACCATATACAAAAGAAGGCAGGGGCCCTGCAACTTTAACAGTTGTGATGAAGAGGGAATTTCATCAGGAACTAATTGCATACAAATGACACTGGCTGAAATTCCCTTTTCTCTACAGCTGTTAAAGTTACAGGAGCCCTGTCCTCCTTTTCAGATGGTCAGCCTAAACAAGACCGGCTTAGGATTGCACTGTTAATCATGAGTAAATTTCACTGATGAAGGATATATTTAAAGAATCACAGAACAGTAGAGTTGGAAGGGGCCTATAAGGCCATTGAGTCCAACCCCCTGCTCAATGCAGGAATCCACCTTAAAGCATACCTGACAGAGAGTTGTCCAGCTGCCCCTTGATTGCCTCTAATGTGGGAGAGCCCACAACCTTCCTAGGTAATTGGTTCCATTTGTTGTACTGCTCTAACAGTCAGGAAGTTTTACATGATGTCCAGCCGGAATCTGTCTTCCTTTAACTTGAGCCCATTATTCTGCGTCCTGCACTCTGGGATGATCTGGGTACTTTGGGTGACAGGAAATGAAACAGCGTTCACAGTTCCCTTCCATCCCTGACATGTGTTAACCCTCAAGCATGACACCATTTCCACATCTCCAGTTCAGAGTAGGAGCAGTGGCTTCACTCTGAATTGGTTTCATATGCCCGTAGTGTCACAATTCCAAATTTATTGCAACTAAAATGGTTTTTAACATCCAACTCTGTATATTGTGCAGGGGCTCTTGCTTCATGCACTGACATGCAATCTCAGGGTCTAGTAATAATTATACAATAGTAGAATCTTTTAATAATTATGTTACTCATAATATTGCATTCACAAATGATGCCAGCTGGCACTCAGATTTCTTCACCAAGTAATGTGAAAACCAAAACTCATGTTAACAATATTAATATGTCTGAAAAAGGGAATGAGGGAAAAGAATCAATTAAAGAGGAACCAACAGTTTCTCATAAAAGAATCTAGACCATAGATTCAATTTAAAAATATAATAAAGAAGATGAGATAGGAAAAACTAAACATGATAGCAATGTCCAGATTACCCACTGAGTTAAAGTGGAATCCCAAGACAAATCTTATTTGGATCTTATGTCCAAATAAGAACATAAGATCCATGCTGGATCAGACCAAGTTCCTTCTAGTCCAGTATTCTGTTAACACAGTGACCAACCAGCACACCATTGTACAAATGGTCTACACTGTTTTTCAAGTGCAATCCATATTTTTATTTTGGTCAGGGGAAGGCAGGTTTAGGTTTTTTTAAATGATGTTTTTACAGAATAATTGGAAGAAGAGGAAGCAGGTCTAATTGGTTTGAGTAAATTCTTCCTTTATTTTTGAAAAGTTCAATTATGATTGTTGAATAAATGGAAACTACCTCTTCTTTATACATCATGAAAAAATCTGACTTTTCTTAGAAAGACAGTCAAAGTCAGACTCAATTGTTTTTCACTCATAGATATGCTAAATTTTCATAGCCGAATGGATAGATCATTAGAAGATTAGTAAATTGTTTTCTTGGGCCATATTCCTGGAGATTATGCAGGCATGATTTGCCAGTTCTTACCAGTTGATCAGGTCAGCTGGTTTTAAACATATGCAGCGTGCCCAATGAATGGTTGCTGTAAAAACTTTTGGTATGTTTCTTGCTGTTTATGCTTCTCCTCCATGCATATACAGTCCTGTCTAGAAACTTTGCAAAAAAGAAAAAAAAAGATCATGAAAATTCGAGCCCACCTGCTCTCACATATAATGTGAATGCGTTGAAACATCATAGAATCATAGAATAGAAGAGTTGGAAGGGGCCTATAAGGCCATTGAGTCCAACCTTCTGCTCAGTGCAGAAATCCACCTTAAAGCATGCCTGACAGATGTTGTTCAGTTGTCTCTTGAATGCCTCTAGTGTGGGAGTGTCCACGACCTTCCTAGGTAATTGGTTTCATTGTTGTATTGCTCTAACAGTCAGGAAGTTTTTCCTGATGTCCAGCTGGAATCTGGCTTCCTGTAACTTGAGCACATTCTTCCGTGTCCTGCACTCTGGGTTGACCGAGGAGAGATCCTGGCCCTTCTCCGTGTGACAACCTTTCGAGTATTTGAAAAGTGCTATCATGTCTCCCCTCAATCTTCTCTTCTCCAGGCTAAACATGCCCCGTTCTTTCAGTCTCTCCTCATAGGGCTTTGTTTCCAGACCTCTGATCATCCTCATTGCCCTCCTCTGAACACGCTCCAGTTTGTCTGCATCCTTCTTGAAGTGTGGTGCCCAGAACTGGATGCAATACTCAAGATGAGGCCTAACCAGTGCCAAACAGAGGAGAACCAATACCTCGTGCATCTATTAATGCAGCCCAAAATAGCATTTGCTTTTTTTGCAGCCACATCACACTGTTGGCTCATATTCTGCTGGTGGTCTACGGCAATTCCAAGATCCTTCTCACTTGTAGTATTGCTGAGCCAAGTATCCCCCATCTTGTAACTGTGCATTTGGTTTCTTTTCCCTAAGTGTAGAACTTGGCATTTATCCCTATTAAATTTTATTCTGTTGTTTTCAGCCCAGCTCTCCAGTCTATCAAGATCACTTTGTAGTTTGTTTCTGTCTTCCAGGGTATTAGCTATCCCACCCAATTTTGTATCATCTGCAAATATGATAAGCATTCCCTGCACCTCCTCATCCAAATCATTAATATATTAATATATATTAATAATATAATTATTATATTACTAAAATAAAGAATATATTTCTAATGAAGTATATGCATTGATCATATTGATATACTTTGTCCATGTCTTTTTCTTCTATATATATGAATGTCATTTTTGCAATGTCAATTTGGCACAATACTACTTACATGTTTTTAATGTATTGCCTTTTTTATTATATTTTAAGGGTGGCTAACTGTCCCACACAGGACACAATCTAGTGAAAGTTAATCATACTTCAGACTCATTGAAATATTTAACTGCACTCCAATTCAACTGATTTGATGCTAAAGTTTGTTTCATTGCACCAAGCATCTATCAGAAGAACGAAATTCCGAGCATTTACACACTTACACACGCACGCCTGGTTAGATGTATCCCTAAGTTAAACCATGATTAGCATTATGCACATGAGTTTGTTCTTCTTCATCCTCTGGTATGGCTGCAAGGACGAGATTGGAAGCACCCACTTCTGTTTTAAACTAACCAGAATGCTTTGCCAAGTGAGGAACACCTCATCTTTACTGGTTTTCTGTCAAGATAAGTATTCCCAGCTTACTGATTAAAGTGGCTCTTTTTGTTTTTATCTGTGGGGAGTTTTACCTGGCTGTGTTATAGTATTACTGTCTTGGCTGTTTCTGGGTTTTCAATATGTGTTTTTAGATTTACAGTTTTATGTTTTATCTTTTAAAAAAGTTTTGTTGTGGTTGTGCACAGCTTCAGGCACCATTTTTATTGACAGGGAATGTGGCACATTTTTTTTTTTAAAAACTAAATAAAATGAATATGGAAATCTTAGAGCTGTCCTGTGAAAACTAACGTCAGAATTCATGCAAACGATATATCGGTATAGTACAAATAAATCAAACTAAGGCAGTCCAATGCTTGTAGACTGGCATTAGGATAAGTATATCTTAAGAAAGTTCTTATTCAGACTTGGCTTCAGGCAATGAAACGTCATAGATGTAGAACTCTAGTGAGTGAAATTTCTAGGGAGCAAATTAGGCTAAAAACATCTTCTAGAGACAGCTAGAAAGGAATCACACACCACTTGAAAATAAGGCAAGTTATGCAGTAAATGTTTCATTTATTGGGTTTCTTCCATTTCTGTTAGGGTTAAAAGACATGCTGTCAATAAAAATGGTAAATTTATGGCTAGCTTGGTTTTTCAGAGCCTTATTTCTTGTTACATACATGTCTAAGAGCTGGTATCACTGCATGATAGTATGAGATTATTCACCGACCACTGTCCATTTCTTCCTATCAAACTTTTTGCTGTTTGGTAAAATTTACAACCAAATATTAAGGTATAACAGAATCTGGGTACAAAGGATTTATATGTTTCTACATATGTATGACTAGTGAAGGAAAGTTTGGCACCAGAACTGAGTAAGATTTATTTATTTTTAAAGTGTGGTATTCCTTTTTAATAACATTCTAACACAAACACACCTCATAAAAGCAGAATTTCACATGAAAATTAAAATGCATAGAATGTTTTGGGGAGGGGGGAATCCCTGAATATGATTTGAAAGGAAATTGCATTTGCTCCTAATATCAACACAGCAGGAAAGCTTTACTGGATCAAAAACCTCCCACTGATGGAAGGAGTCATTCCTTAACTAGAGGCGTTTGCTCAATCCAACCCAATGTTGCAAGTAGACTTAGGTCCCCTCTACAAGGATTCGCTTTTGCGCCTGGTTAGGCGATTATGCGCATAATCGCTGAAGCGCATTTACGCCTAATACCTCTGCACGAGAGGCGTCGAAAGGCGGCGAAGCGCATTAACGGATGACCAAAATGCGCTTTACAAGTAGTTAATGCGCATAAGCGCTTGTTCGCATAGTCAAAATGCGCTTTAACGGCCGGAGCAAAATAAAACTCGCTGTTTAACGTGCATTCGATAATGCGCATAATCGGAGAGATAACGCGCCTCTACGCCCGATTTGCGTTCCGTTCTTGTAGAGGTAATTTTTTTTAAGCGCCTTGAAAGAGCTTTAAACTTCTCTTGTAGAGGTAGCCAAAGTAGTGGAGTACATAATGTGCTGGACTTGGAACTGTGTTGTCATAGGAAGTTCCTCTCCTCCAGGTGCTCCACCCCCCCCAGTTTCTGAGGTAATGCAGTTGGCAGGGAGAAAGGCTTCTCAGTTGTAGCATCCTACATCTTAATCCAAGAGCCCATGTCAAAATATTTAAGGCATAAGGTACAAAAGGTTTGACTATCTGGATATATTACAAAAATTGTGGCATCTCCAAAACCACCAGTCTTGTGTGCAACTGATGAGGTGTTTAGGGGGTGGCCATCCCCAAGCCCCTTTTCGGGCCCAATAACTATGTGATAAGGCACATGGAAGAAACAATTTTTGGGGGGAATTAATCATACCAGACCGTCCAATCTGATTAACTTTGTAGGGACATACCCCCTTTCTGACCCCTCCAAAAAGAGGGGCCTCAATTACATGATATGGTACATAACTGAAACTGAAGCTCTCTGGGTGGTTCACAAACTTAAAAACACAAAATACAAAAGCATAATGCAAAATAGAAATGGGAAAAGTTTAAAACAGAATAAAACCACAAAGTAGAAGCCAGCAGCACTACAAAGATCTAAAAATACACCAACATAGCTTTTAAAACTGAAGGTCCAAAATGCCCTGAGAGAATAAAAAGGTATTCAGCTGGCAACCAAAAGACCACCAGGTGAGCCTCTCTGGAGAGGACATTTTACAACCAGGGTGCCATTCTGAATTTAGGGAGTGGGCTGGTAGTGTGAGAGCTTGCCCTTGTACAGTAGAAGAACCTCTTCCATGCCTGCTGTGTTTCTTATCTATGCCCTTCCATGCACGTGAAGAGAATATGTGAGTGTGTGTAAAATATTTTTTTTTACTTTTTATGCAAATAAAATATTCAAATAAAAAACCCAGTCCAGGTTTAAGCAAAGTAGGCACAAATAAAGCCATTCTTGTAATAAAGACCCCCCACCCTATCCCTGCAAAGTGAGCTAGTCAAAACCAGTTGGCTGCCAATCCTAGTAACAGATTAATTGAAAACACGGTATTGTTCAGTATGGTGAGCAGTATTTTTAATGGTTGGAATAGTGATATTTGATATGCACTCCGTTGTGCATATCTGTGGTGGGGTTTTGGTCTGGTTTTCTTTTCCTGCACATTTTAGTGGCCTAGCTAAGCAGACTTATTTTTATGATACAATCATAGATTATATCTTTTCACATTTAATGCTAGTCAAGACTGATATCTTCAAAACACTTACGAATGTATGAACATAAGAGCCATGCTGGATCAGACCAAGGGTCCTTCTAGTCCAGCACTCTGTCCAGACAGTGGCCAATCAGCTGTCGACCAACAGCACCATCCCACCCATGTTCCCCACCAACTAGTGTATAAAGCCTACTGCCTCTGATACTGGAGGTAGCACAGGGCTATCAGGAATAGTAGCCATTGATAGTGTTCTCCCCCAGAAATTCCTACTTCTTCTGGGATGAAGACAACAGGACTACTCTTGGTTAAGGCTTATATACACATAATCTTATATACACTTACCTTGGAGTAAACCCTGTTAATCTCAATGTGACATATTTCTGAGTAGACATGTATGGGACTGTAATGTAAATGAAATAGATACTGAAAGATTTAGACAAAATTGCTGTAAGGAAGACCTATTGGCTTCAATGAGATTACATTGGAGTAGGTGGTTTGAGGACTCTAGAAAGTGTTGTGTGAGCTCAGTGAGGGTACATCCTTAGGCTCATTTATGTGAAAGTGGGTTTTGTTAACAGAAAATGTGACTTATTTCCATGTAAAATATTAAGGGCCTGATGGGGATATACAAAACAGTTTCTGACAAGTTACAGGATCAGCTCAAGGCTCCTTATCTTGCAGAGATACAGAGCTTGTGTGCATTTCTGCAAAAAGCAAAGGTCGACTGTCAGGTATGCTAGGGGATCCAAAGCAAATTTAGCAGATCATTTTAAGCATACATAAAGAATTCTGGCTCACATCCCAGTTATATTGAGGTCAATTGCAAAACTCCAAGCGATGTCAAAGGAGTCCAGCTTTACCTGCTATATTACTTTCCACAGGACTTTGAGGGATCTGACCCTGATGCTCTTTAGGCACCTGCTTATAATGCAGTACAATGTAATTGATAGGTGTAGGTGCTCGAGTACAAAATATATGTATCTTATTATTACATTTTTATGCCACTCTCAGGGAGTTCAGGGCAGCAGACATGATATATCCACTCCTTTTTATCATCACAACAACCTCGTAAAGTAGTTTAGGCTGAGAGTGAGCTTCATAGCTGCGTTGGGATATGAATTCAGGTCTCCTGGATCCAAGTCTGGGACTCATTATGGATTTACCTTTAAAAGATATGCAAGTAGGATCCAGTCCTTTCCCAGCTGTTTATTGTAGGTTTTAATGGAAGATTAATACAATTTGTTATATTAAGAGTTCATATTGTACTTTTCCTATGTGCTTAAAGTGCTTCACGTATAACTTAAAGTTCACATAAGCATACACATCACCTGCTCTCTTAGCACTTGATGACTGACAAGGTGTGATAGAATCCTGAAGTGGTAGAACATTGTACCACATTCTTGGATGTTGCGCTGCTCTTTGTATATGTAATTGTTATAGACATATTTAATTTTTGTTTAATTATATCATACATAGCTTCAGGTACTACTTTAGTGGTAGGAAATAAGATACAGAGGTTTTAAAACAGTCATGAATGAAGAAACAGTAGCTTCCTTATGCCACAGGTTGTTCTATTTTTTTGTTTTTTAAATCAGAGAGCATTTAAAAATGTTATTACCCTTGCAGCAATCTGAACAGGTATGGTCCTCTCTGTCAGAACTTTACCACTTGATTCTGCTGGATGTGTAAACCAGAACTCAGCGTTGACACATAGCAGCCATCATTTTATACTTAATAAGCCGTACAATAGCCCTATAATGCAGGTCAGTTTACAGATTTACTGGGCATGCGTTGAGCTTAAAAATAGTGTTTTATGTAAGAGGCCTTCTAGCAGGTTCATGGCATAGCTGAAATTTGAACCAAGGACATTCAGGACTATAACTTGTGCACCTAACCGGTACTCTATATATCAGCACGTGCATTGTAGGGCCTTTTTTTGGAGTGGCACCTCACTTCTGCAATATTCCTCAGAGGCTGGCATGCTAGTGTACTATTATTTAGGTGCCATTTGTAAGGTATTGTATTTCCTTAGACTTTTTGTTTAATTTTTGTGTGTTGTTTTGCTGCTGCTTTTAGTATTTGTGCTTAAACAATTATTGTTTGTTCAATTTTGTATTTATGATTTATTTAAATATTGTATGCTGCTTTGAACATTATTGTGAGAAAAGCAAGCTATAAATATTTCATATTTCATATACATACAAAGTGTCATGGACAGTCCTTTGGGTTTCCTTGCTTTATCATCCTTCCTCCTCTATTTTGAAGTTATTTGTGAATAATGTGGGGATAGTCCTAAATCTATTTGCTCACATGGGATTCATGTGGAATTTACTTGTGAGTTAGCAAATACAGGATCAAGGTGTTTGAGATGGCATGTTGTTTAGTGCAGGGGGGCAGAACCTTTTTCAGACTGAGAGCTCAATTCAATTTCAGAGAAGCTCTTTCTTGGGGGCCTCATTCCACGTATGGGTGGGGCTGAAAGCAAAGTAAGTGGGCCACAGGCAAAAGGGGACAGGGCAAAAACATCAAACGTATAGCATATTTTAGCTGAAGGCTCTTAGTGTCAATAACCCAATCTTAGAAGAGGCTTGTGTAGGAAAAAACACACAAAATCTAGGAAACTACTGAATGATCAGATAAGGGTGGAGAGCAGGCCAGGAACCATCTGGAGGTGAGAGGAAGGGATGTGTCCATTTGGAGAACTCCAAAGCACCAGAAGCTCAAAACCCCTAGTTTCCTGGTAAACATGGTATGAATTTGCTACATAAAGGTGAATGATCATCACACCTAAACTTCAGGCAACTCTTGTATGGATTGTGCCAACACTGGGAATACATTTTTTGGTCCAAAACAGGGCCACTTACTCAGTTTTAGCAAATAACAATTCAGCCTGCACAAGAAGTACTTGTAGAAGCCCATGTTTCAAGCACTTGTTGGTTAAAATTTAACCAACAGCAGCTGTTGGTTAAAATTTGGTATTGAACCATAAATCACATCAGTCGCATAATAGATTAGACTGAATTTTCCCTTGAATATTGTATTACTTTAGCTGTAGCAATTTATGCATTTGTTTTCATCTAGGATACAACCTGAGGACACCAGTGCAAACAAGTGTTTTTGATCTTTAGAATGTTCCTGTTTCCTTCTATAAAAGAAGTGCTGTAATGCTTAGTGCATTTATTTGGAAGTATGTCTCATTGAAATCAATGGACAAAAGTTGTGAAATTGTCAAATGCACACCATATCCATATCCAATTATATAATACCACATATGTGGCTCCTTCTATCAACTTGTCCCTAATAAGGACATTAATATCTAAGATAATCATGCTTTAGTTCTGTCTTCCCCAGCCTAGTGCCCTCCAGATGTTTTGTACTTCAACTCCTGTCACCCCTACTAGCATGGGCAATGTTCAAGAATGCTGGGACTTGTAGTCTAAAACATATGGATGGTACCAGGTTGGGAAAGCTGTCTTAGGCCCCCTCTAGATGGATTCCGTTTGACGCCTGTTCCTCCGATTATGCGCATCTTCTTGGAAGCGCTTTATCGTAAATGCTTGTATGCAGGAGGTAATTGACCACTCAACAGATGACCTTCCCGGTTGTTTCAAATGCGCTTTACAAGCAGTTAATGCGGAGAATCGCTTGTTCACATATTCAAAATGCGCTTTAACCCCCGGAGCAAAATAAAACTCGCTGTTTAACGCGCATTCGATAATGCGCATAATCGGAGAGATAACGCGCCTCTACGCCCGATTTGCGCTCCGTTCTTGTAGAGGTAAAATTTTTAATGTGCCTTGAAAGAGCTTTAAATGCCTCTTGTAGAGGCAGCCTCAGTCCATTGAAGTAAATGGGACTTTAGTCATGACTAACTTGTCTCATAGCTTTCCATGCGATTCAAGCATGGCTAATTTAGTCTGGATCCAATCCAAAGCATTCTGTGGCAATAATTCTATTTATTTTTACCTCATTCTTCAGCTGAAAAAGTTGCTAGAGTGACTTACGTGTCAATAAAAACTGAGTAGTCCTTGCTCTCAGACTTAAAATCTAAAAGACATGACATGAAGAGAAAACAGGCGGCAGGAAAGCAAAGTCAGACACCTGTTTTAAATGTTAAAGAATTCTTACAACAACCAGCAGGGATAGAAACAGTTCCGGGAGAGAAGGAGCCAAAAGAAGGTGGTGTCTCAGCAGAGCTGCCAAGAGTGGCCCAGCTTCTTTTCTCTCCCCCTGTTGAAGCCTGATCATAGAACTATATATGATTTGGATCCAATGTTGTCATTCTGCCAGCAGAAAGGAGGACTTCCCTGTACTCTCCTTCTCCTTGCAGTCCCCTCCACAGGGGAACCCTCTGTCTAGAGCAAATTTAGGGGGCATACAGGGGGAGGAAAGGATAGGGAAGTTCTGTTCTGCTGGTAGAGCAACAACGTTGGATCCAACTTTATGGCCCACACCTAGGCTGAATTCGGACAACACGATAGTCAATGGTGGGGTAATAATCAACTTTACAGTTGTTCATCTAGGGGGTACTCCCCACACAACATGGTAATAAATAATCAACTGTGAATGAAATAGGATCAGCGCTGAGTTGACTATAGCAGCATCCGGATGACACGATAGTCAATACAACTGACGATTGTTTCCCCCCCCCCCCAGTTGCTTATTGTGTTGTCCGAATTCAGCCATAGACAACTTTGTCATACTAGCAGGATGTCATACTAGTCTGGTAACCTGCCAAAGTTTGAAATGGGCAACCACATGGAAGTGAGATTGTTTGGGAAGCTCTCACAATATCACTAACCCCCAAGGGTAGGTCAGTGTGCGAAGCATTTCCAAGTATAAAATAGAATGGTACTATCCACTTAAACAGGACTTTGGTGGACTAAACACTCTGCATTTGGGCAAATATGATTCTGAAATGTCATGTGATAAGAGAAATGTTGTATGGGTTGTATTTTCTCACATGTCTAGAATGATTCCGCTTGGCCAACTGTGTAAGAGAAATGATTCTGTTTCAAACTCATTGGAAGAAGATTAACACTAGTACACACCAGATCCTTTAAAAACATTCCAATGAATCAGCTTCCTCCTGCATGGCCAGGTCAAAGGGTGATTTGCCAGGTACACAGTTCTTGGAAAAGAGGCACTTGAATATTGTGGCACATGCTGCGCTAATTTCCCAATTCAGCCACAGTTATGTGCTTTATGTGACATTGGCCTTGAAGTCTGCAATTAATGCAGAATGTGGCAGCCAGATTAGCCTCAGGGAGCATAAAACCTCTGTTTCAGAAGAGCTCTACTGGTTGCCAGTTTGTTTCTAGGCTAAACTCAAGGTACTGGTCCCTAAGATTTGGAATCAGTTCCACACCTGAATATGACAGAACTAGGAGTTTACTTCTTTTAAGCTGGCTGGCATTCCAGGTTGTTATATTGAGAATACAATTCTATACACGCCTACTCAGAAGTACACCCCACTGAGGTCAACGAGATTTATTCCCTGGTTAGGTGTGTATAGGTTTGCAACATTACACAGGGTTCAAACCAGAGGTGGACAACTTGTCATCCTCCAGATGTTATTGGATGGCAATTCCCATTAGCCCCAGCCAGCATAACCAATGATGAGGGATGATGTGAGCTGCAATCCAACCAACATCTGGAGGAGCACAAGTTGCCCAGATCCATGCCTGTTCTCATGGATTTTGACCAGTCCCTCCGTTTTGCTAATTTCTGTATTTATTATTTTTTGCTATGAGAAGTCTGACTGCAAAGTGGGTTATAAATCTTGTAAATAAAACAAATATCTCCCCTCCTCCAGTGGAAAATACAGTTAAACAGAACCAATGAAATATTCAGCATTTGATATATATATATATATATATATATATATATATAATCTGCCAAAGTACTGATAACTGGTATATTTGTTAATATGTCAGGCACATTATAGTGATTGGGGGTATGTATCCAAATCATAGCTATTTTTCAGAATGTAAGAAGGCAGGTTAGTCAAAAGCACAGTAGAAAAAGAAACTGTTAAATCTATTTGTACATTGATTTAACTGAGAAGTATTTCATTCTTCATGTGTGTGTTTTTCCTGGGTGTCTTGAAATAATCCTTTTTCTGTCTCCATCCTCCTACTTAGACATTGTTCACAGACTTACTTATTTATGAAGTCTGAAGGTTAGCTCCTACCTGCTGAGAGTAATTAGCCCTGTTCTTTGTGTCCTATGCAATCCTGTCTGATTAAATGTACACATTTGTTTTACTTCTTTTCATGTTCCTTCTCTCTCTACTTCTGTTTTCCTGATTGTAAGTTGCAGTGATTCTTTTTTTTAAAAAAAAACTATTTTGCCTGCATCTTTCCTTTAGTATGCAAATTTCTATGTGAACTTTTTAATATATATAATGCCTGAGAATTGGTGTTAGCTGTGTCAATCTCTGTATTATTTTTTATTATTCTTTCCCAGAGCACACAGTTTTAGTGAATATCTCCCTCCCTCTAAACTCTCTAAATATTGCATGACAGATTGGCTTTGTTTTGGAAAGTCTGAATGCTCCAGTGGCCCTTAGTTAGAGCAGCAGGTTATGCATCTTGGGAAATGCTTGGTTTTAGTACAGTTCATCTTTTGCAATCTACTAATTATTATTAGTATATTATTAGTATATCTACTAATTATTAAATCTATTAGGCAATCTACTAATTCCTCTTGCATATTCTTCGTGTGTGTCTTTCTTCCCCGCCCCCCACCCTTCCCTTCTCTCGCTACTTTTGTTCCTTGGCCATGTTAAAGTTTCCAATTGACTCCTCCATTGTTACAATTTGTCACTGCTGGAAGATCAATTTGTTTTACTCCACTCCTCAGCACAGGAGAATCGGGTGCCAGATGTCTTTTTTTTTTTTTAAAGCAGCCACATTATTCTTCTGCTCCCCAGTTTATGCCTGATTGCTAGCTGGCAACTGCGAAAGAATGTTATGTTGCACATTCCTTAACTACAACCCCACCCCTCAATAATCTATACTCGGCAATTCATTTACTAGCCCGTTTTGGGGACCACACAATTGGATCACACACACACACACAGAGCAGTATTTATTCTTAGAACTATTCCATTTTCAATTTGATTTTTTAAAAACTTTTTTTTACACGCACACAAAACAACAAAGTAAACTTTGCACCTCTATCTAAAGTCTCGCAGTCCTTGATTCTCACGCGCGACAATTAACTTCTTACCATTCCTCCGCTTCCTGCTAATCTCAACCAACCCGAGTAAGTCCAGAGAGTGGCGTGTTGTTCTTAAACACCTTTCACATTATTTTGGTAGCCGATGCCTCCCCCCAACCCCCTCTCCCCCTCCCCCGGAAGAGAACTGGTACACTTTATCTGGGGCTCTTAAGTCCACAATCCTGTGCAGGCTTACCTAGGAGTAAACTCGGTTAAACACAGTGGAACTTATTTCCGAGTAAATATGCGTAGGAGTGCGCTGAAAGGCTGAACGCCTAGGCACATCTACTGGTGAGTAAAACTCATTGAAGTCAGTAGAACTTCCTTTCGAGTAATACACACAGGACTGGGCTGTACGTACACGCCTCACCGCTCCCCGAGTAGGTTTCAAGTCCCGTAGAAACTATTTAGAAAAGACTAACAAAACCAAAGCCGTAATATCCTCGCCTTCGGCTTCTTTTCTTCTACTTTCTGCCCTCTTTCAACAACTGAAGTGGGGAAAATAAATATACAATATATACCTAGATATTAGAGAGAAATGCTGCTGTTGACAATAACAAAAAATATTTCAATACAGCCTTAAAGGAAAGAGAACAATTCTCCCCCTCCCCTCTGCCATAAATCCCGGAATGCATATATAGTGTCACAGTTAACGCAGCTCAGCCGGACGCGTGTTTACTCAGAAAACAAATGCGCAGAGAGCCTTCCCAAGTATAAGGCGCATGGGATTGCAGCCTAAATTGCACTACGCGGCGTGTGAAAGTTGAGTGCTCAACAAAGTGCGCGCGCGCGCGCGTGTACACGCACACACACAGGCGAAATGTTGCTTCCACCCGCTGCACACCTAATTTTTGTGCGAAGAAGCTACTGAGGCACATTGACTGTTTTATTTTATAATTTATTTTTTGCAGCCTGCGCTTTGTTTGCTCTGGTCATTCCTTTACAACTGATGGATTCCCTTCTCGTTTTGCATTGTCTCTACTAGACCATTCCCTTCTTCCTTCCTCGGTTACCCGCCCCCCCCCTTCCTGCTCTCTCCAACCCCTTCCTGCTCTCTCCAAAAAGGATCATTGTTAGTTTCTCCACTTCCCCCTCCTCCTGTTTATTTATGCACACGTCACCGGGGAGCCCCCGCCCCTCCTGCATCTCATTAAGTACCTAGTGTGTTTCTTTTTCCCTGTCAATAATCCTGGATCCAGACTACTTCGTTCCTCCGGATTTCGATCGCCCTTTTTCTATCTGTCAATCAGCGCCGCCTTTGAACTGAAAAGCTCTCAGTCTAACTTCAACTCACTCAAATCCGAGCGGCACAGGCTCCCTATATCTGCGGCTTCTAACCCCCCTCCCCCGGTTTTACAGCTGACTTGTTTGGTTTGTTTGCTGCAATTTTTTTTATAGTTCCCCCCTCCCCCGTTTCTCCCTCCCTGCTTATATAATTTTTTTATTATTATTAATTGTGTGTGTGTGTGCCTGTCCGCGTGTGTCTGCGTGCGCGCTTTGCACGCTGATCTGATCTTCGGAAGAAAAGAGAGAGAGAAAAAATCCAGAAGAAGGAAAAGAAGAAACCAAAAGTCACTGGTGCAAAAGGAAAGGAGCAGGGACGCTGCCCTCCCCTCCTCCTCCCTCTTTTCCCCTCCCCAGGAGGAAAGAAAAGGGGGAAAAACTTTCACCTTGGGCTCTCTTCTGTTTTTGTTTTTTTAAAAAATCGCAAACTTCCCCCTTTTCTGTCCTTTTTTTTTTTTTAATCCTTCCCCCTTTTCTGTCCTTTTTTCTTTTCTCCCTCCCCTCCGTCCTTGCAAAATTGCTACTTGGTGGGGTAAGTCAGGAGGAAAATGCCGCAACTCAATGGCGGTGGAGGGGACGATTTGGGGGCAAACGATGAATTGATCTCTTTTAAAGACGAAGGGGAGCAAGAAGAGAAGATCTCGGAGAACTCTTCGGCAGAGAGGGATTTAGCCGATGTCAAATCGTCTTTAGTCAATGAATCAGAAACGAATCAAAACAGCTCCTCAGACTCGGAGGTAAGAAAGGACCCCCCCCTTTCAAAGTCACCTGCCTTACTCCACCTTGGGGGTTCCCGCAGAGAAGTGTTGGGGTACGGGGGGAAGAAGAGAATTGTAACGGATGGTGGGTGGGGGGAGAGACGAGTTCGACGAGCGAGTTTTTGCCCTGTATTGCAACTCTTGTTTCTTCCTCCTTAATCGGCGATTGCCCTGTTGCTACTGTGGTGGGTTTAGCGATATCTTTGTTGTGTCAAGTTTTGCACAAACTTCTAACTTGTTCTCTTTCTCTCTCCCCCCCCCCCTTACTCCCATCAACCTGCCTTTCCCGTCCACTCTTCTGCTGGCTTTTCGTTATGTTTTATTTTTCACCCTTTTTGGATGTAAGGCGGAGAGGCGGCCTCCGCCAAGGTCCGAAAGTTTCAGAGATAAATCCAGAGAAAGTTTAGAGGAAGGTAAGTTGCTGATCACTCTTTTCCAGCAACCCCCTTTTCCCTGTGGTAGTGGGGGGGAGGGGGAGAGAATAGATCTGGAACTCTTCAGTGACCCCCCCACTCCCCAGATGTGCTCTCTGTTAACTCTTAAATAGTTTTTGTTTTGCGAAACACATTCTAACCGTGATTTCCCTCCCCTTCTATTTTCTCCTCGTTCCTCGTTGCCCCGCCATGTTAGCTGCGAAAAGGCAAGATGGAGGGTTGTTTAAGGGCCCACCGTACCCTGGGTATCCCTTTATAATGATTCCCGACCTGACCGGCCCCTACCTCCCCAATGGATCCCTCTCGCCCACGGCAAGAACGGTAAGTGACATCTTCCCCCCCCCCTGACTTTTTACGCGGTGATCGTGCGTTTCCGGCCTTCCCACCGCCACCTCCGAAGCCAACCCCCCCCACCTCACCCCCTGCATGTTCCACCCGCTCCTCCCCCAGTCCCCACTCCCGGTCATGGCAGCGCTGCCAGAAACTTTCCCAAACTTTTGCGCCTTCCGCAGGTTGGGGGTTTGTTTACACATGTTTATGCCTTTACTTTTAGTTTGGGTGTGTATATGATTCAGCCTTGAGCCTTAAGAAGTGGATCCAGCAGTTGCAGCCCTCCCCCTTCACCTAAGTAACAGATCCTCCGCTCTAATTTCCACAAAACTATGTAATTTCTATAATGCTCTGTTTTCTTCTGCCCTCTTGAGTGGCGACTTGGTTTCTTTCTTTCTCTCTCTCCCCCCTCCCCCCTTTTCTTTCCTCCCACTTAACCCTTTACTTGCTGAGTTACTAATTTACTAGAACAGTTGCCATTGAGTGATTAATTGGTGTTAAATTGCATCTTTCTTTCTTTTTTAAAGGGACTCTTGTTTTAAAATATACTGTGGGTAGCAAGTAAACTGTAGGCGTCTTTCTGCTTTCCTGCATTTGTAAGAATTTTTGAGAAGTTTATGGCATCTTTTTGGGGGCGGGAATTTTTTTATTTGCATTCTTTTGCAAGGCAGCCTTTCTAAAAGACACAAGATCTTTTTTTGTTGTTCATGGATGTGAATCTCATTCAACATAGAAAAGTCGTGGATGTGAACCCTCACCCCTACCTTTCAGTGTGCCCCTCCCTTGCCTAACTAGCAGGAGTTGCTTTTATTTTGTTAGGAAAGCAAGATTTGAAGGGATCTCTCTCTCTTACTCTGTTTAGTTGTGTGTGGCTGAGCTGAATTTTCAGGAAGGGCCAGGACATGGTATAAAAGGCAGATGAAAACAGTAAATAGAAACCGCCTCTTCCTTTAAAAACAAAACCCAAACCATTAACTAAAATAAATAAACCCTCACTTAAGGGTTTTTTTTGGGGGGGGGGTTCCCCAAAAAAAGCCCAAACCAAAAAGAATTCTTACATAAGGATATATACTTTTATGGGTGTGGCAGAAGGAACGGAAGGCGGAGCAGCGTGAATGGAGGGCATAAGTTGCCCCTTATCCTCAGATTGTGGTTTAATTAAACTTTTGAGAGGTGTAAAGTGTTGGCTACTATTCTCACACAACCTCATGGATTTATGCCAGCTCTACTTCCTCTGTCCAGAAGTAATATATTCTTCATTAACCTTGTTTTTAAAACCCCCAATATTTTTAAAACTATGAGTGTCAATGCCCCCATGGAGTACAGAATTTGTATACAATTTGATTTGCTTTCAAGTTTTCTATTTAATAATTTAATTGAAGTGATTCCCCCCTCAACCCACTCCATTTTTCTCTCTCCTTCAAACTACTATTTGTCTGGTCACCTCTTTTCTGTTATGCTGGTAATATGAGACATCAATTTGAAATAGTCATTCACTGTAAAGTTGATGCGGAATCTGTGATAGTATTTATCTAGAGCATGGAATGTTTTCAATGTGTCCAATCTACAAGTGTTTTAAAATATCAGATCAGGTTGTTTTTACTTAAAGTCCAAATTCAGATGACAGGTTACAGGGGGGAAGGATGACAAAATAGTGTTTACTTGTATATTTTTAAATGTTTTCAAGGATGAGGTTAACCCAGTTAAGATATTTCATAATTTGCTTTTATTTTGGGGGCCATGGTTATAGCAAGAAGACAATTTGGTGACCACAGTTTTAGCATAGTGAAAAGGAAAGGTGACTGAATGTTGTATTTGGAGAGAAGATGGGACAGGTAAACTCTGTTGTATGTTAGTAGGAATATTGTGGTTATTTTGTGGCTTCTTAAATTGCTTACTATGAAAACATAACTTTATTTCTTGAAGTGGTTTTTATTCAAAATAGAAATTATTTTGGAAATTTAAATTAGGTTGGCAGGTGACAATAGACATACGTTGTTTATTTAAAAAGTATGAGACTGTCATGCCTCATATTTATTTACATCTTTATCTAGTTGCACTTACTGGTTATCACTTTGTTCTGAATCATATCTACTACGTTTTGAAATTATTGGGAACAATTTGTATGGGTGTTTGAATAGACTTTGGATCAGGCCCTCAATAGTTATCAATTAATATATTCTGTTCCACCTATATTTAAGCATCCTCTCTGTAATAATACACTATTTCTGTGAATTCAGTGCATTATATAAAAACTGTTATTTTACTGTTAGTATAACAGGTGAACTTGTTCTTTAGTATCACATAGATTTAAAAGGCATTTTCCATATTCAATAGGCATTTTTATTATTTGTACATCACCCAACTACATATTTCCTTTCCTTTCTTCTACTTCCATAGATTTGTGAATGCCGGTTAAATTATTATGGTTTTAAAAGAAATCATTATTCATTTATGCCGCAAAGCAGAATAATTTAATATATAAAGAGCTGATTTTCTGTTCTACTGTTCAAGGTACATTCCAAGAATTAGGGCTTTATTTTTTTTAATGCAAGGTGTAAGGAAATAAACAATGTATAGAAATATCACACTAAATCTTGACCTAATGTTCCATATTAATCATTTTAGTTTTAACAGTTTATTTCCTTTTTCAGTGCCAGGTTGTTCTTTTATTTTTATTTAGATGATTTAGCTATTCTTAAATATATCCTTCACTTCTTTGATATTCACAAGGTGCCTAGCAACACTGATTTCTGATTTTCCACTTTAAAAAAACAGAGTATTCTGAATAATCATTAAAAGTGCAATCCTATACATATCTACCCAGTTGTAAGCCTCATTGAGGTCAATAAGACTCACTACCAGGTAAGTGTGTATAGGATTGCAGACTATATCTGTTTATGATGAATAATACATTACCTTAGAAATAATGCTTTAATTGCTGAAGACTTCATAAAGCTTGATAGCAATAATGCTACTTTGAAATGACAGATTCTTCTGCATAATGCTCATGTTGGCTTTGATAATGTGTCTGGCTCTTAAGAGGACTAATATGCATTAGGAAAGGCTGTGTTAGAAATGAAATAATGCATTCAAGAATACACTTGTAGAGGGACTGTTGCAATAGGGATAATAAAAGTAACTTCATTTCAGAATTAATTGGTGAAACAATTAAGTAGTTATATATAATCCTGGTTACAAAAATAATGTTAATATTAACATATGATTTTTTCCATGAGTGTTGTTACATGTGCCTATTTGTATTGTTTCAGAGATTTGTTTCAGAGTGTTCAGTGGGGAAACGTCTTGCATTTTTTGCTGAATTTAAAATGGCTAGGATAGCGAAATATGGGAGTGACTTATTTGTGATTTGGTGAAGACTCTTTGATGGAAATACTTAAAAAATAATGCCTTGAAAAATGTAGCTTCTTCCTTTTATCCCATGAATCAAACTATATAATCTTCTGTACAAGAATGTAGGTGCCAGAGTGTGAAGAGTTAATGGCATCCCCCACCTCCCCTTTCCCCTGTCTTGAATTGTTTTGACAACACTTTTCAAAAGTGTGACATTCTGAGCCCCTGCAATACAATGTAATATTACTGTAATTACACAGGTCATTACATTTTAAATAGAGAACAATGAAATGCTTATCGTGGTGAAAAAAAGAACAGGTGTTCCTGCCCTTCTTTGGTATTTATGCTAATTTGTTTTTCATCTCCTTTAGAAATATTTATGGCTCAGCATTGTTAAGAATTCTGCTTCCAATGTGATGGTTTGATTCATTACTAATCTTTAGGGTTGAAGTCTTCCTTGATTTTGAAATAAGGGTTATGGTGTTAAACTCGTTGGATGTTCATAATGTACATACAGTTTTCATATGTCAGTGTGTTTGTGCTTCATGGCATGGATAAGCTATTAATTGAATTGTACTATACACCTTCTTTATGGCATTAAAACAATAAGCGGTCTCCCCTTTATACTGAAACTGTGTAGCTATTTTCAACAGATGCTCTTCTGACATCAATCAAATGGGAATCAGTTCTTAGCAATGTTAAAACACTGTTCCTGCTTCAGATGTAGTCTGTTAGCCATATACAAATAGCAACTGGCTTTATCTTTGTAAACTTTGTCTAAATAAAGCATTTAAATTTCCCTAGCATGATTTCATTTTAAAGGGAAACAAATCAGTGAATGATCATCAGCCAGCTTCTCACTTGAAAGGTGTGGGAGGTGAAGATTACAAAGCTCTGTAGAAGTAAAGTTTCATGCTTCTTCATTATAGTGAAATTCACAACATCTTTTTACTTGGATGTCCCAAATGTTGCCGTTGTAAAATATCTTTTAAAACATAACATTTAACTCAGCCTTCCAAGTATTTTGGTTAAAAAAATCCAGGTTTTGTGTATTCGTAAGAAAATTCATTTTTTAAAAAGCAGGCTAAAGAAAGGACAGCTGCAGGGTTTTATTTTAATTTTCTTTTGCGAGGATGTCTGTTCCTACACCATGACTAAAACTGCACGTCCCCCATTTCCAGCTGTCTGGCTGTCATGTGGAAGTTGGATTATGGTTGTTAAGCATGAGACAACCTGGATTTAGCAAATGCTTTCCTAAACAGGGTATAGGGGTGACTGTTGCGGTGCCAGGGTGGAGTGGAGTCGGGGGCAGTAGTTCATGGTTGCTCTTAGAGCATATATTTTGGCATAAAAAAGAAGACGAAAGATTTGCACATAAGAAAGCAATGATGTTTGCTTATGTTTTTCTATTCAGGGTTGTAGGTGGAATTAGAATGTTCTTCCCACACCTTACCTGTTGTGGGAACTTTTTGTCTCTTGGTGTTTCAGACTTTTAACTACTGCAGACACAGCTGCTTTATTGTTTGCACAGTAAGAAGAGTTTGTATTCTTCCAAGCCTCCCTCTTTCTTTCTTTCTTTCTTTCTTTCTTTCTTTCTTTCTTTCTTTTTGGTATCCCTGTGTTCTCTTTGTACTGAGTTATGGCAAATATGCAAGCAGAACCTTCCCATTGACTCGTAATTGGGCACGTTTGTGAAGGAAATGGTTAATTTTACAACCAAAGGCAAACTTGCACCTCAACAGGTCTGCTGAAAGAAATGTGCCACAGTCATTTGCTGGCAGGCACTGAAGGGTCATAAATCTGCAGGGTTTATTTACAGCCTATAACACTTATGAATGTTAAGATATTTGACGCCACGCTGGCCTTATAATATCCAAGGTCCACAGACACTGGCAGTGGCTCAGGTTTCTTTCACTAATTATAAGCAATGAGAGAGGGGGAAATTGGGGAAATAAACCCATGAAAAGCTTAGATTGGTTTTTTTCCCCCTGTGTGGGTGGGGGCTTGGGGTTTGTTCTCCTAAGTGCAGGGCTGGCCTTTTCATGTGATTCAGAATTAACCCTTGCTATGCTGAGGGGCAATGTGAAGAGCCTTAAGTAAGTCTTTAGCACAGCCTGTATTCTTTTATCAGCATGCTCACAATCTTGTATAGATATCTAGACAGGAACCTTGCAAAATATTTCCCAGAATACTTTCAAGAAACCTGATAGAATCCTCCATATATTTGATATAGCTGGGAGGGGTAAAAAAATAACATGCCTGGATTAATTCACAATTTAAATGTATTATTAATCTATATCTGGATAGAATGTATGTTTATGATTTTTTTTAAAAAGAAATCTTTGTTTCAATACACAAAAAAAGTAATTCAGAGAACAAACCAGTTTTTTTTTCAGTTTTAAAAGCTAATTGTAATGCATGTTCCCTTCCTTCCATCTTTTAGGGAATGGAATAAAATCTGAGTTTACAGACAAGGGACTTGAAAAGAAAGCACATTAGAAAAATGTGTATCTTGGAAAGAATGTAGAAAAATCCAGAGGTCAGGGGAGAATAATTGGTTGTCTAAGGAAGAATGCTAATGTGTAGGGATCTTTGGGAAAAAATGTTTAGCTCAACTGCTGAAAAGGAAGCAGGGGATCTAGGGACTGATTGGCTCTTATGTGTCTGGAAAGTCTTGGGGCCAGAGAAGAAGCATCTCTTGAGGGGATTCCCTCCAGAACTCCCTGGGTTAAAGGAGGGAATTATTTAAATGCCTCCAAATGTAAGAGTGCTTCTTTCTTGGTTTACATGTTGATGCATCTCTTGTTTTTATCTTATACTAATAGTCTAAAGGATCTGTCTTGGTTTAAAAGAACGTCCTAGGAATAGTGATGTACACTGTCACATTCAAATTACTGATTTTGCAAGGGAGACTGAAGAGAAGAAACACACTTGTTTCCCCCATATTCCCCCCTCTTCTATTCAAAACCCTGACTTTTTTTAAAAAAAGAAGATACAATCTCACATACATCCCCCCCCCCCCACTTTTCTACTAGTAAATGTTCAAGAAGTCTAGGACAATCTTTTATGAATTTTCCTAACTGGTACAGTTCTGTAACTTATTAGCCTCTAGGGATAAACCTGAATCCCTTAACACCGCATTACAGAGGTGATGTGGTAGGACCTTTTAGCAGGTTATCAGTAGTGGTGTTGGTCTGTTTCCCAAGATAATTAATTCATTTGCAACTCTTTAATTTTAGGTTGGCACTTGGTCTGTTCTTTTGTATTCTTTTCCTTTACGTACTCCAAAACCTTGATCCTCATTCTTATTGAAGCTGTGTACACAGTCGAGCAGGCAGCCATGAACGAGTTAAGTTGCTAGCTGAAGTTTGGCATAGTGAAAAGAAATTTGGGAGCCTGGTTGGCATTAACAGGGTACAGCACATTTTACAGAGCTTAATTAGTACGAACTGTAATTGTTCATGGTCTGCCAGGAGAGTAATATGCAGGAAAAGTGGAGTCGTTCTTTTGCAGTCTTCAGTTTTAAAACGATAAATCACTTGCATATTTGTGCAATGATTCAAATGGAGCTGAGACCTCTCCATCTCAACATGTGGTAAATTGTAAAGTCAATGAATTGCAGATGTAGGCTACAGTCAGTTTTTGTGTGTATGTGGAAAATGCAGAATGAATGGGAAAGAGGGACAGTATAAATATTTACTAAGAAGATAACTGAACTTTAACTTTCTGCACCAATTATGAAGCACCAAAATATACTAATAATTTTGTTTTTAGCCATTTATTTTAGCTTTAAGTAAATTAAGTCAAGGGCAGGGACACTATTAACTTTGATTAACATTGTTAATCATTGAGAATCAATGGTTTTCTTACATAAAACATAACTATTGGATTAGTAGATTTTCACTACTCCTACTTACACCTAAATAAATTAATAAAAAAGAGCATTTCAAATGTTCCTCCAGCAAAACCTTTAATGAGAGAGTAGCAGGCTTGTCTCTCTCTTAGAGAATATGCTACAAGTTCTATAAGAGATCTGTTTCTACATTCCTTGCACACCCAGAAGTCTCATCAACTTCCCTGAGACTTCCTGCTTGAATAAGGGAAGCATAAAGACCATGTCCTTCATTTTTAGCATGTTCGAAATGCTCAATGATCCCATTGTTTGCATCTCAGTTATTCAGAGCTACTTGTTCGCTTGATTTAGGCACCATTTACACAGCCAAGTAGCACCAGTGTTGTTGTTTTTCCCCCTGTATTGGTTATATAGATACTACCAGATAATTTAGGTTCGACAAACTAACTACTTTTTTTATTTTTTGGACACACGGTAGCAATATCATCATTGGTAGCAGACAGGTCATAATCACAAGAATAGATATTGTTGTTCTCTCTTGATGGGGTTCATAACAAAGGTGGTATAAAATCGATAGTAATTTAGTTGTATATTTTCTGCTGTTACTTTTTAGTATCTGAACGTCTTTGCACATGTAAAATATCCTGGTGATATTTGAGTAACCTTGAACATGTAAGCAGTCTTCTGTGAATGTTTAAAACGAAATGAGCACTTACTTTTGTGCTTTGTTGTATGCACCCTTCAGTGAGGAGTTAACAGTATTGGCTCAATCCAGATGTCATACTTCCTAGTCTCCAAACCACAGCTCGTGTGCAGTATCCCCTTTCCTTAATGGTTTTCTATGACCATTGCTTGCTATGCCATTATATTTATTTATTACAATTTTATTCCACACTTCCTTTAAAGTATAGATGGCTATAATTGGATGTAACCACTACATCACTCTGGGTGTTTTCAGGCATTTGAATCAGAAATAATTATGGCTAATGCAAACCAGGATTGTTCCAAACCATAGCCTGCAAAAACCACTGAATTTTCAAATTCTGGTGTGAAGGAAATAATGTATTGCACTCATTAGTCATTAGTTCTGCTTTGGATGTCATGGCAAACTATGTTTGTAGAAACCACAGCAGGGAGAGGGGAATTTGCATTGTTGGGGTAGAAAGAGAGAACAATCCTAATCTCCAACCCATAGTTAGAAAGTTAGGAAATGTTACCTCTAATTGGTATTACGGCTATTATGTGCAATGAAGACTATTGCTTCTGATAACTCTGTCTGGTATTACCATATTATGACTTGGATTAACTTAACAGTCTCTTTGACTTTAAGAAAGCCATAAAGACCGATCTCTTCTGGCAGGCCTACCCAGATGAATTTTTAGAGTTTTATTGGTGTTTTATTGGTATTTTAATGATATATTAGTTTTATGTGCTTTTAATCAGTTTTATGTATTTTATATTTGGTGTTGTTCCCTGCCTCGATCCAGAGGGAGAGGTGGGTAAGAAATAAACTTCTTCTTCTTCTTCTTCTTCTTCTTCTTCTTCTTCTTCTCATCCAACATAGTTATGACTAATTTGTCCCATAGATTTCAGTGGGCCTACTCTAAACATGACTGGTCTTATCCACACTAGCTGTTTATTTCACAATATATTGAGGTCATCCCTACTGGGCCACATGACATTCACCTACTCCCACAGTGATCTTGGGATGACCCCTCAGTTATTCAGGAATATCGGTGACTGGATTTTTCATGGCTTTTCCAGCTCTCTCGCTATAATCCTGAAGTCCACAGCTGGTGTGCCACCCCTTCCTGAAGCTGTTGTTGTTCTGCACGAGCTCCCATCCAGGTGAACAACCAACCCACTGTCAACCCTTGTATTTGTTCACTTTCCTCTTCCTCCTTCTCCCACTCTTGTTGTGCCTGATAGCTGCGTTCCACACATAAGTGTGAAGAAATCTGAAAGTATAGAAGGGGATGTGGAGCCTCATTGCCCCCCCCCAAACTTGGTATCTAAACATTGAACATGGATTCTGAAAATGGGATGCCTATGTGCATAAAGTCCACTCAATCTAGAAACCTGTGTGATCACAGCTCTAAGTCATGTATGATAAAATCTAGACACGTAGGCTTCCTTGTCAAACGTCCATGCCCAATATATGGACACCAGGGGGTGAGTAAGCAGTGTGGCTTTGTTTCTACTTCTACAAGTGAATGAGGCTTGTTTCAATTTGTTGTGACTTCTTTAGTTCAAACCATAGTTTGCTGTTAGATCCAAACCAGCACTTGGTCCAAACAAAGATCGAAAACCATGGTTTGAAACTAGTTTGCAGTGCTAGTTTGTAAGGCAAGTGGAAATCATAGTTTGCTTATTCAAAGGACATAACTTCATGAGTATGCAGGGCAAGGGGAAAGCGCATGAGCACAAGGTTCAATTCAGTAGCACTGAACTGGTTTGGCATTACATGACTCATATGACGTGCCCTACAGATTTAAGGAGTAGGCAGTCAGGTGCCCTCCAGATGTTTTAGATTACAGCTTTCATAAAACCCAGCCAGCATGGCCAATGGTCAGGGATTATGGGACTTGTAGTCCAAAACATCTGATGGGCACTAAATTGCCTACCCCTCTATGTAGTTTGGCAAGGAGGAAATAACTATCTATTTTATATTCATGGAAATATACCATAAATGCACACTTGATCTACAGAAATAAATGTCACATTTGTTTTATTAAAGAAGAAACTAACTAGTGTAATCTTACTAACATTGAAAGGAATAACCTAATGTCACGTCAGTCATGTAAACAATTTCTTCATTGGTTCAGCTTATGCTACTACCTTAGAGTGCAATCCTATACATCCCTACTCTGAAGAAATCCCATGGAATTCAATGGGCATGACTCCCACATAAGTGTACTGAGGATTGCATCTTCAGTAACGCAAGTAAGTTTTAACACAATTTAAATGTTCTTACTTTAGGAAGTTGCAACTAAAGCAGTTTTAAATAATTGAATTAAAACAAATGCTACTTTTATTGAGAACACGGTTATGTGAGGAGTTGCATTCAGAGTTGGCTGCATTATTCTTGGCAACTATTATCCTTGTTGCTGAATATTATTCTTGTTGCTGAATATATATACTATTCAGTGGTACAAACATCTCATGAGAATATATGACCTTGAATGAAATATCAAAAGAATATGATGGCAGCCTGCTGGCTAATATTTTTTTAATGTATTTTTTTTTTACATACATCTCTTTTCTAAGGAGGTGTGTCTTATTGTGCCTTCTATAGATCTAAAATGTTTTCTTTTAATTATTAAGCCTTTTTTCTGTCTCCTCTTTTCACCTTGAAAGATGTATAAATAAGAGTAAAAGCATAATTTCAAAATAAGTATCTGTGCTAAGGAAATGGATAAATTGTATTTAAGGGAAATTCACAAAGGACATAACTTTCCCTGCTCCCACTCTCCTTGCAGTAATCAGAAAGCAACATATAACGCAAAGCACCTCTCCTACTAAGAGTATTTGCTTGTATCTCTCCATCATCTGTAAATTACTCAATGGCACATATAGCATCAGTATGTGTGGGTGTAGACATACATAAGGAAATATATTTTTGCATTGCAGTTCAGGTTTGCTCACTTCTTAGCATTTTTCATGTCTAATTTCAACAGATTTAAATATTTCTATGATACTCAAACAAATAAATGAAGTTTGTAACACACCCATCATCTTAAGAATAAGTACATCTAACATATGTGGTCTCTATATGATATTTATAATTTTGGTTGATGTACTTAGGTGCCATTCAGGGTACACTGACAATATGAAATTCTGGTGGTTACCATGTGTTCCAGTTGACCCTAGAGGGGCTCTATGGGGTTTGTGGAAATAAAAGGCTTGGCAGGTTTTCATTAAGCTGTAAATCTGGCAATTGGAAAAGAGGAAAATAAAGAGAGCTCAAAAGAGGAACAAGTTGTTAATGTAGCCTTTTCTGTGCTCCAGAGGGAAACCTCTTTTAGACAAGAGTGGTTCTCAGGCCAAGAATTTCAAACTTGCAGAGAAACCTGTCCAGAACACACAAGTTGTTTGAACGGGCTGCAGAATTGTCACAGTAATTCGAGCAATCTCTGCTAACCAAGTGGAGCTTTTTCTGAAGGACTTAACATAAAGGGTTCGGATTAATTTCCCCCTCTCTTTCTCTCCATTTTCCTCTGTGACTCACTCCTGATCAACTGCTGTTTCTGTGAGCATGTACAAGTGAAGGGGGGATGGGGTGAAAAAAGGGCAGGCATGTTTGGTGCTGTTTACTCTTCGTTAACTTTTCTTGTTTTTGATGAACCTAGAGTTAAAATCCACACCTTTCCCCAAGTTGACATTTTGGCATTTCCCCCATTTGTGTGTTAAATTGGTAAAAATTGTTGGCACTTAGGGCAACTGAACCCTGCTTGTGTTTTAGCTTTAAAAGACTTGATTTGTTCCTTGTTAGATGATGTGCTTATTTATGGAAAGATGTGTCTTTGACCTGCCGTAAGGGTTGCATGTAGAAATGTTATTCTCACCAGAAAAAAGCTTTTGGGCTGCAGTCTTGGGTTTTATTGCTTTGTTGCCTTAAGGCTACTCATCTACTACATTTAGTTCAGTGATGCACCAAAAGATGTTTCTGCAAAATAATAAATGCCCTTGTAATCTTTTAAATGTAGATTTTGACATTTTTATTATAGGGTTCCTGTGCCTTAACCAGTTACATGACAAGTAGAAATTCAACATACAAAACTTTCCCCAGCCACCTTATTGCACCACTTGGAAAAGCTTCACCTGTTTAATTTCTGCCTGTCATAATTTCCTAGAAGCACAGGAGGCCTGCCAGGAAAAAAAGTGAGGAATCCTAATTACAGCTGAGTATGGAAGCACCATCCTTTTGTCACCCTCTGCCTGTTATTCATTTGGAATTCTGCCATTTACATGCTGTGGATCCTAAGCTAAGTTAATTTAAGGACTTTCACTGAAACAAAGTGTTGTGTTCTCTCCTTCTTTTCCCTACCTGCAGCCACTTGTGCTTCCCCAAATCTTCTCTGAGAGTTGGAGGTCCTCCTGAACAATTTGGGATGGGGTGCGGGAGCTACTGAGGGAAAGAGAATTACCCCAAATTGAGCTTTTAAGAAGTTTTCCGTTCCTCTCCCTCCCTCAGCTGTTCCCACCCCAAATTGTCCAGGAGATCTCTCCAGCCCTCCAGAAAGAGGCTTTTCAGGGGAAGTAGTGGGGCTATGGAAACAATAGGAAATTTTCCTGCTATACACTTCCTTAAGCTGATACCAAGCAGTCTGAGGCTTGTGTCAGAATTGACTCTTCAAAATTAATTATTTAAAAATAAATTGACAAAATATGGAAGGTGAATAAGCAATAGCATGACTATTTTAGGCCTGTGTTCTATAGCTGTCGTATATCATATTGTTAAATTATATATGTTGGTGTACTTATAATTGGAGGGAGAATTTCAGGGCTGGCACATGTAAAAATGTTGTTATTTTGGTGAACAGGCTGTATTAACATCTTTCATTTACTATACTAGAGATATGAAGGCCTTGAAAAAAAACACAGAAAAATTAGGGGTGTGGGGGAATGGAAAACAAATCTTCCCAAATTTTGCAGGTACTCCCCCACAATCCATTCCCCCCTTTTCTCTCCTCCACTAGCCCTTCACATCTCCAATCATTACCTCCCTCTCCTTTGCTCATTATCTATATCTATACAACGGTCAATGCCCAACATGCCATCTAGGATTTAATTCTTCATGGCTGGAATCATCGGGGCAGAAAGTAGACTTGGCCCTCACTGTGTTGGTACCTCTGAATTCAACCCTTTATTTTATGTAGCATAAGTGAATAATTTGCCAGACAGTGCTATGAGGAAAAGTGAAGACTACATTTGCAGACACTGTTGTGTTGAGGGCAAAACATGTTTTCCATCACTGCACTTGGAGCTCCAACTACTGCTGAGGAGGATCTTGTGTCTTTATGTGCCAAATGTCCCGAGATGCATTGAACCCTGCCAAAGGGTCTTACAGTATACAAGCCCTCCCTCCCTACACACACTGCTCATTGGAATGACAGGCATTATATATTATTATAATATGCACATGTTATAAATGTATGTATTTATAAGATATTTTCAGTGAGTTCGTGACCTTGAAATGAAACTCAGGATAGGTCAATGAAATAAGAATGGACAATTAAGGCTGCAGTCCTATAGACATTTACCCTGGAGTAAGCCCCATTAAGTTTAATGGGGCTTATTTCTCAGTAGACTTGCATAGGATTGCAAGTTGTATGAGTTGCATTTAAACAGACTACAGGGGCTGTATCCTGCTTGTGCTTGTCCGGAATCGAGTGATCATTATTCCCAAGTAAATATGCATAGGTCTGTAACCTCAACCAGCCTGTTTCTCAAGTTATGGTCTGAAATTTCTGGAATTGAGTAGCATTTGTCTCCCTGCATGGTAAAGGGGATACTATTCCAAAGTATCTCTCTCCCAACAACTTCATGGCAGAGTCTTAGCTTTTCCTTTCTCTTTTACTGTCACAACACCCTTCCCCCAAACAACCTCTTGCCTGATGGAGCCCACAGCAGTCTATTTCCTCATTTCCTAGGTGGTAGGGAATGTAGAAATTTTGCAACCTCAGCAGACTGAGAAAGTAGTTGAGGGAATATTTTAGCTAGTTACCTTGAATTGTGGGAAGGGTTTGGGCATCACAGATAAGGAATGTCTTTTGTTAACCTTGCATACCTGTTGTGAGTATTCACATCTGTCCTTGGAAGGATTATTTAAATAAGTGAGAGCTGTTAGAATTGGCCTCATGAATCATATGCTTATTACATTCCAGGGCTGAGACACACCTTCAAGTAGAGGTGTGTGAAATACTTGTAACAAAATTTGAGACTACTTCAAATTAAACATTTGGAATAATATGTTGTACTTTTAAAATCTGAAGGCAACTTGTTCACTAGATAATTGTTGTTCCATTTTTTTCTTACCTCAGTACCACTGCTTAATTGGTGTAAACAAACGCTGGACATTTTGATTTGAAACATGAGTGGTATCTGAGGCAAATACAGGCTTGTATTTCAGAAAATTGGGTGGATGATTTGAAATGTAAAACTTCTTCAGGACTAAAAAAAACAAAACAAAATCCACCACTTGATAAGGCAAAAGAAAATCTGTCATTATATTAATTATGTTGGAAATTAATGTGCAAAACACACCCTATAGAGTAAATCAACTCAATTTCAGCTTAGTAATTACCTTGTGGTGAGAGCAAAAGGTGTTGAGAGCTCTGAGGAAACATATTCCACCACTTGCAAATGTGCAGTATGTCGATGGCATTTTTATGTCTAAACACCAAAACCTCTGCGGCAAACTAAAATATCTCTTATCAGATTGACTAGGCTGTTTCCTATGAATATTCACACCAAATAAACCAGTTAGTCTCTCTAGGTGTATTAATCTACTTGCTATGGATGCAATGTTGTTGCAATCCTCTAGTTTAGATTTTTATAAAATTCTTCTTTGTATGGTAAGAATCCTGTATTTTACTGTTGATCCCACAGATGGAGAAGCACATGCACAGTCAAGAGATATCTTATTTCCAACACTCGAGGCACTGCTTCTAAAATGTTTTTGGAAAGTTTTCATAGGACCAACAGACATTTGATTAATGAAAACATAGCCAAGTAAAATCATGCTTATTTTCCAAAATCAACTCTTCACCCATTATCCCAATATATTTGAGATGTCTCCTGTTGGAAATGCTAGGTTTTTTGCTGCTGTTACTACTACTATTAAGTTGAAATGTCTCTCCCTCTCTCTATTGCAATTTAATAACAATGGGTGTTGGGAGACCCATCCTCGCAGCATGCTTCCATTTTTTAACAACATGCATGAGAACATGCAGCTGGATAGACTATGAAAAAGAGTTTGAGTTAATCTTGTTGTGATAGTATATGATCCCATGGTTAAGCTAGGTGGATGTGTTACTATGAAAATGTTTAATACAGCATGAGGGCTATTATAAAACAACAGCAACTTTGTTGCTTGTATTAATACTCTGCCTTTTATAAAAAAATATGCAAACCAACTTACCATTAGGATAAAAATATTTAAATTATAATAACACAAACAATGCAAAAATATCAATAACTTTGTGAAAATGCTTTAAAAGATTGCTGTCAGACTAAAAGTAAGCAGCAGTGGGACCGCAGCTGAAAAGGCCCTATCTCAAGTTCTTCCTGTTATGAGAGTAAGGTGGGGAACTGGAATCTTCTTCTATGCTTTGTGCCAATAAGTTGTTATTTTCTCAGTTACCTGTGACTCTTAGTTTTATGGTAAAATACAATTAGGCATGATTCAGTCCACTGCAAACACAGTGCCTGTGTGCAGTAGATCTTAATAGGGTGCATAAGAGCTCGGTTTCCCCTCCACAACATGCATAGGAGCCATTTTGATAAATGGGAGGTCTGTGCATGCTTCCACTATCCACCTAGCCCGCCTCATGGAAGCACAAATAACTTGAAGTGAGAGGGGCACAGGAAGGGTAAACGGCAGGTGCACACCTCATTCACCCACCCTAATGGCTGCTCATGCGATGTGTGTGCTTGTGCACTCATATGGGAAATGAGGATTCTCTGTTGCATTTCTATTGCATTGTTTTGAATCAATCAAAGTTTAGTGTAAACATAATATAATTAAATCTTAGTAATAGAGGATGTGTCTTTGTCAGATCTCGAAACCTAGACACCTGAAATATGGCCTGCATACTATGGGGACCTAAGAGTGTAGACCTTGGGGTTATTTGGTTTTTAAATGCAGTGACCTGCTTCACATGACCCTACAGCCCATCAGGGGTTAATTTGCCCTTGAGGAGCTGTGGTGCCTGCTAGTCACCATTCTGAATAGGTAATCCCAATTGGGGATTGCCATGGCTAGTGGGGGGGGGGGGGGGTTTGCATATTCATAACGGTGGCCGGCACGCACCGCAGCTCCTCCAAGGTAAATTAACCCTTGGTGGCTGTCTTGTAATGTGAAACCGATCAGCGGGAGTTATTTGAGGTTTATTAACACAACCCTGGTCTGTTGTAGGGTTATGCAAGGGTTGTTTAACCCTCAACCCTTGCTGGCCAGGTTTGCAGACATGACAAACCATAGCAAACCCTGGTTGGGGGTGGCATGTTCATAATGGCAGCCAGTGCACACCAGAGCTCCTTGATGGTAAATTAACCTTTGGTGTGCTGTCATGTCATGCAAACTGGCCCATTAATTAATTTAAATGTGTCCATGTGTTTGAAGCCTACAGTAACATCTTCAGTTACTAGGTGACAGACTTCCCTTACCAGTGTGTAGCATTGCAGTGGATACAGTTTGAAGTTGTGGGGACTAGTCCAAGGGGCAGAGTTATTCAGCTGCCCCCTCAGGGGAATGGATGGGACAGATGGGGCCGGTACAATGTGACAGTTCTATAACCACTATAAGCCTTTGCTGCATGAAATTAAAGGCTATTCCAACCCAGGGCCAAGTCTGTTTGCTAGTAAATAAGTGATTGAAAATTGTAGTCATTACCAAGGTTTTTGTTGAATATGGTGATGTAACAAATATATGAATTTTTAAAATAGCTTTCCCCCTTTCACCTCTTTATTAACTTATCAGGAATGTATTTACTTTATGATAGTAGATGTTGACTACAGCATTGTCAGTTAAATCAAAATGCATAGCTCTTTATGTTTGCTTGTGTTGAACATTTTCCTTTCTTTTCCTTTCCTGTGACAGTTCAAATAATACTGGTAACTCTGGTGTTTTTCTTTTGGCCGAGAAATCTTGGTTTGGCTATTCTGCTTCAATCATCTAATCCTTCGTGTGGCAGTTGTGGTAGAGTGTGGCCTAGATTATGTCTGGATATGGGATATACGATAAGTGGAGGATGTTGCCTTGGGCATGCACACACAGGTTTTTCAGGTCCCTTTCTGTCCTAGACTTGTACAATATATCTTGCACGAGGCATTTCTTACAGGGATGATATTAGCAGTGATTACATGAATAGTTTCCACACTAGTTAAATTACCTTGAGCCATTGTGCTTTTGCATGCTTAGTAAAACTACATTATTTGCATCTCATTGATCTAAATTGCAGTGCATCCATCAATAATCCACAGTTTTTAACTGTGTGAAAATGATACTCTTGAGTGCCTCATCATTAGCAGGGCCCTACAGATTTTGGCTGACCTTGTTAGACAGCCAAAATCTGTGCCTGCCAGGACTCTGTCCCTACCCAAATGGCTGAGAGGGCGAGATCTTGTTTCTGACATAATGTTGAGCTCCAAAATACAGCACAAGGTCAGAGGCAATCCCCTGCTAACGTTCTTGGTTCTGAGATTAGGAGAGGTGCTTGGTCTCATTCAAGTCACAATGTGCTTCTGAGGTGCTTTAGTCGCCTTGGAATTGCTGCCCAACAAAGAAGAAACACCAGCCACCCTCAAGAATCTTGAAAACACTGTACAGTTGTGGAGGGTGAATTCTCTGTCCTTCCACCATTTCCATTATCTGGGAGTGCAGGGTAGGGAGCTTCTCATGCTCACTAAAAGGGAGACATGCTAGCTGGGACAAGTTAATTTGTTAACCCCTGATCATCAGAATAATTTGCATGCTCCCCTCTCTCCAGGATAATTCAGAAGCTATGTGGTAGTATCGGTAAAGCATGCTATGTTGGCCTGACATTATGTGTTCTAGTCATTATTCCTCTGCCTTGTATGCTAATAAGATCTTCTGCTACAAACTTAAATTTTATTGTGGGCACCTGAATAAAATTTAGAGGCACTTTTATATGTGATTACTGGGCACAATGTTTAGTCAGGTAATGGTTTTTATATTTCCAGTGAAGCAAATTATCTTTTCCAGGACTAGCACTTACGTAGTCATAGTTCATGTGTCATAAAGGAGCCCGTTGGTGAATACCAGCAATATAAATGAATGTCCCAAGCTATCCTCATACATAAAGTTGAGCTCCTGTCCATGACTGACACCAAGAGGCAGAGTTATAGCCAGAGCAGGAGCTGAGCTGGAAAGTTTTGGAGCTGGAACTAGACAATAGAAAGCTCAAAAGGGGGCTTTTAACCCAGCAAAGGTCCAGAGAAGGCTGAGAGCCATGTATGCTCACTGCCAGCCTGGCTGAATCATCTCCTTTTACCTGAGTAGACCCCAGCAATGGAGTCTTCTGACAACCAAAGGGACCCTCCTACAGTGACCGGCTTCCCACCATGTCCATTGCTGCTTTTGCTCTTGAGCCAGGAGGCAAAAGAGGAGAATCAGAATCTAGGCAGGGTTCAGGATGGAGTTATTGTGGGTGGTGGGGTGTCGAGGCGTCCATGTGATGGGGCATTTCTAAAGTGTTCCAAAGGGATATCTTTAGACTACTTCAGCTTCTTCTAGGTTTTCAGTTAGAATGAGGTTCTCCATGGAGTTCCAAACTGTTTCCTCTGAAGAGGTTTCTCCAGGATCTGAGTCAGATGAGATCCTGATAGTTCCATCTCTGATGGTTGCATTTACGCATCATTGAAAGCCAATATATTAAGATATATCTATCATGGCTTTATCCGTTTGCACTGATAAACTGTATGTGATTTATATATCATGAACTAGATTTTCTTCACAATCTGAAGTACATTTTTACTTGCGTACAAAACATTTAAAACAACAACAACCCCAAATTGATTACAGCCTTGACTTAATGCAGTGTTTTGCTCAGTGCTGAGCTTAAATTGGAAACTGTATAACATAGTGTTCATACAAAACTTGGGCTCTTTAACAATAATAAATAGTAGTTTAGTTTCAAACAGAAAAATCCTATGCATGTCTACTCAGAAGTAAGTCCTATTGAGTTCAGTGAAGCTTGCTCCTAGGTAACTGTGTATAGAACTGCAGTCTTAATTTTGCATATGGGTAGTTTATCATATGTTTCCCAGTCACTTTTCTCACTTCGTTGAAAAACTAAGCAATTGGTTATAGTCTAGGACTAGAGACTAGTATTGCAAACGTTCTGCTCCTCCTTAGTTGGCTGATTCCAGAAGGTGGTGCTGGGGGTTATTGCTCTGCCTGTGGAAAATGGGCTACAAGTATTCAGGGCTCTATTTTATCCCCATACTTTTCATCACCTACATGAAAGCACAGGGAGAAGTTATCTGTGAATGTGGGTTGAGGTGACACTGATATGTGGTGATATCCAGCTCTACCTTCTGTTCTCATCTAATACAAGTGAGGCAGTTGATCTGAACCAGTGTTTGGGCAGAGTAATGGACTGGATGAGGGACAATAAAGTGAGACTTAATCCTCACAAGACAGAGATTTTGTTAGTGGGTGGGTTGTCTGTCCAGTTGAGTGGTTTTTCACCCTGTTCCTAAAGGCTAAGGTTCATAATTTGGGCAGGGTGGGAGTGGGGAGATGCTTGGATCTATCATTGTAACTGGAGACACAGGGATGTCCAGATTTTGTAAAATTCATCCTGCATGTGTTTTGTGGATCGTACAGTGTCATTTGTTCCAGTGCCTGTTCACAGACAAATTTGATTCTTTTCCCTGTTATGCAGAAAATGTGCAAATAATTCCATAAGAAAGTTTGCAACAATTTACATAATTTATGTTAGTACATAACATGTAGCGTATTGTCCCCCATTCCATTCAGCATGGCTTATATCTCAGCCAAAACATGTGCATTTTCCTGTGAATGGTTTTGCTTAAATTTCAGGAAGCTAAAAGAAAAAAATTGAAGTCCTTGGGCTCCGTGTGGCCTAGGGAGGCTAGTCTGCAGTGGATTCCGCAGGTCGGATTCTTAGAAAGTTGAACTCATTTTAGTCCGTCTCAAATTTCTCCAGCATCCTTAGAAACAGGTGGCCTCAGTCACTCAGAATGCTTATTATCAGCTTAGGCTGGAATACCAACTATGACCCTATCTGGACGGAGATAACCTTATGACAATTATTCATGCTGTGGTGATTTCCTGTTTGGATTATTGCATTGGGTTGTACACGGGTTGAAAATGGTCTGGAAACTTACTTTAGTCCAAAACAAGGGAGCTAGATAGTTAACTGTGACTGGCTAATACCATCATATTATGCCAGTACTTTGCCATCTGCACTGGCTGCCAGTCCATTTCCAGGCCCAATTCAAAGTGCTAGTTTTAACTTTTAAAACCTTCATGATTACTTGACTGTAGTGCACTCATGGTGGTGGGGCTGCCCTTGTGCGTGGTTTAGAAGCTGCATCTAATGCAGAATGCAGCAGCTAAGTGGGTCATCCATTATAACTGTGTTTTAAAAAAACCCTGTACTGGCTGCCTGTTAGCTACTGAGCCATGTTCAAGATTTTGTTGTTGACCTACAAAAGCCCTAAATAACTTGGGATCAAGAAACCTAGCAAACCCAGTTGCCCTTTAAGATCTTCAGAGGAGGCCTAGTTGGTCGTTCCATGAACAATAGAACGTCACTATGTAGTATTACGAAAGCGGGCCTTTTTTATAGTAGCACTCATCCTCTGGAACACCCTCCTGTGTGCAGTAAGTGAGGCAATAAGTGAGACAGGTTTCCCTGGCTTGTAATTGATCATGAAGCTGCTCTGTTTTATTGCTTCTTCCTGTTTATTTATTTTGTTGTAAGTTTGCACTATTTACTGTTATTTTATATTATATATGTATTTCAACTGTGGTTTTTAATATTTTGTATGTAAATCACTCAGATATTTTATTAGATTAAGTGGCATACCTTAGGGAGGCCCTCGCCCCTTATGTCCCTGGCCAATCTCTGTGATCATGAGTGGCAAAATTTCTGAGGGTGCCACATGTTCATGAGATTGAGCTCAGGAACACTTGCAGTTGAGCATTTAGTGTTGCGGCACCCACTGTCTGGAATGCTTTACCAATTAGCATTAAACAGTTCCCCCACAGTTCTGACATTCAGATGTCTTCTTAAAACTCATCCCTTCACACAGGCTTTCCCTGAAGTGTAACCTAGCCAGCTATGGTTTGTAGCACAACTGTAGAGTATATGGTTTAATTGCTGATTAATTTTGTAATATGGGTTTTATTGTTATATCTTACTGTTCTGATGCCGTTGTATTTTATGTTCACCAGTTTGATACCTGCATGAAAAGAGGTATATAAATTTGAGATATATGAGAACAATTAATAAATAAATAGCTTGGGACCAGGTGTTGAAGGAATTATCTCCTTCCCTACTACCTACCTAAATCTTTTGTCTGAGGTACTCCTCCAAATGCCCCCACCAAATGAGGCGAGGTAGGTAGCTACAAGAGAGAGGGCCTTTTTCAATGGTGGCACCCCATTTGTGGAATGCTCTTCCCAGAGAGGCCCATGTGGTGTCTATATAATGGTCTTTTCAGTGCGAAGTGAAGATATTCTAATTTTCCTGGGCATTTAAATAATTTTGAGTGCTTTTAGACCTTCACACTGGTTTATTTTGCTGCTGGTTTTACTTCTGGTTTGTGTGTGTATGTGTGTGTTTGTGTGTGTGCTGTGGTTCCCCCCCTTTTTTTCCTTTGGTGCTTTTCTGGTTTTATCTTGGTTTCATTATGTGCTGTTTTTATAATTGTTTATTGTTTGTATTTTATCTTTACTTACCTGTACACCGTGCTGAGAGCTCTAGTGAGCGGTGTAGAAGTGCAATAGAGAAATAAAGGAGTATTGTCCTTGAACAGTGCAATCCTTCAACTTAGAAGTAAGCCCTGTTGAGTTCAGTGGGTCTTACTCCCAGGTAAGTGTGTGTAGGATTGCATCTTAAACATTTATTCTCAAATCATTTGCCACCACTTATAACGGGTGAATTCTCATTTAAATTGCAAATCATTGCTTCTGTTCTCTTTTAATTCCTTCCTTTTAGAAAAGCTTTTTGTTTTTGCACGATGTATTTATTTGCATGCAAATATGGGGCATTCACAAGAAAGGTCTCCTAAATGTTCATGCAAACTCTACCTGTCTATTCCAGTGAATGATAAAGACAGACTATTTCAGAATGGAAAGGCGTGATCTGTGCTGATGTAGCTTTCATTGTTTATTTAAAGTATTAATCCCCATCTTCTCAAAAAAGCTCTTCAGGTGGCTTAATAATATATTTAAAATGCAATAAACAAGTAATAAAGCTAAAAAAATCAAATACTTTTCTCTTCCCATGTCTTTAAAATAATCTGTAACTGCTGCTTGCCTTATTTTAAATACACATTAAATGCTGTGTTTTAAAATAATCTTTCCTCATGTTTTAGGTGCTTGGTTATTTCACTATTATCAAATTCAGAATTATTTATTATTTTATTTTTTAATTATATTTATTTCCTTCAAGGAACTCAAGGTGGTGTACATAATCCCCCTCCTCTCCATTTTATCTTCACAACAACCCTGTGAGGTAGGTTAGGCTGAGAATCATGGCCAAGTGGGGACTAGAACCAGGATTTCCAGAGTCCTGGTCCAATACTCTAACCACTACGTCACATTGGCTTTTGATTGTTTCTGCTTTTAAAACAAGTCTTTTAATATGTTTTATCATTGGTTTTATTGTATTTGCTTTTATTTTGTGTATTAGCCTGAGAGTTTTGGATATAGGGCAAGCCATAAATTGAATAATAAATAAATAACTCATCCACCAAAAAAATGTGCTGCAAAATCAGTCAGATAGCTTAAAATGCTGAGCAACAACAATTTTCTTCTAGGTAGGCATCAGATCAAATGATTACAGAAATGAAGTTCCATAAGCAAAGCATCACCAATGAGAAGATTCTCTCTCAGATAGCCACCCACCTCATTTCAGAAGATGGGGCAGCCAAAACCAGGCTTCCAATGAAGTTCTTGGGCAGGTGATCCTTAAAAATAGTTGGGCAGGTGTATATGGGAATAGGTGATCCGTAAAAATAGCCTTGACCCAGGCTATTCAGTACTTTGCATGAACTGGAAGCTAGTGAACACCTTCAAATACTGGACAGAGATGTTCCTTCTTATCAGTTTCACAGCTGCATTCCAAACCATTTTGAAGTTTCGAAAGTCTTTCCAGTTAGCAGAATCTTTTGAGCCTAATCTCTTGCAGGCAGATTTTACCTGTGGGAAGCCATTGTTTGAGTTTGGATCCATATTGTTAACAGTTCAGGTTAAGAGCTAAAGGCACAGTTGATTGATTTAGTTATTTATTATTTCATTTATATCCCACCTTTTTTTCTTCCAAGGAACCCAAGGTGGCATACATAATCCTCCTCCTCTCCATTTCATCCTCACAACAACAACCCTGTGAGGTAGGTTGGGCTGAGGGCCCAGTGGGTTTCCATGGCCGAGTGGGGACTAGAACCCAGATCTCCTGACTCCTAGTCCAACACTTTAGCCACATCACAGACACTGTTGCCATATTCCAGTACAGATGTTAAGGGAACTTAATTAAATCAGTGACTGAAAGTCTATTTAAATGTGTTGGATATGTTTCAAAAGGCTGTGAACATTTCAGCAAAATAAAAATTTAAAATAGTGCCCTTCCCCATCCCATGTCCCAACAGATGTTCTAAAGATGGTTTAGATACTGATTATACCGATCAAACTATTGTCATGTATAGAGCAGACTGCTTTGCAAATGTCATTCATCATTGCATAAAACTTACAAAATAGGTATCAGTTTAAGCCATCTGTATATTGTTTCATTTACCTTTTCCCAGTAATATTTCCCACCTGCCCCCATCTGATACTACTACTAACTACACTGCTTCTACTTGTACCCAGTAGATACAGTTAGTGTAGCAAATTCCAGTTTGCATTGTTTTTATTTTTCTGGTAGGCAATGTCAGTGTTTTGCTTGAACTGAGTATGGAAGTGTCAAGGATTCTTGAATTTGTATAATATTTTACAATTTGCTTCAAACCCATGCAAACAGCATGTAACACTGGAATATTCAGAGCTATTGCTGAATTTTACAGTAGTGCTACTGATTTAGCATTGAAATACCACTGGAGAAATACACACCACTGGAGCAATGCACTTGCTTTAGCAGTAAAGTGCTAGTGTGGTTATATAGTTAATTTGTAATATATTTTTTTACAAGTTACTTAGAAGTGGGCTCCCAGCTATCCTACCTCTATTGAACTGTGTATTGGCTTGCACAAACAGGAACTGTAGTCTTAACATATCTGGAGGGTACCAGTTTGGAGAAGGCTGATCTACACCAAATGGGCTAAAAGCTTTGCTAAAATCTGCTCTGTGTGAGGTCCCTTGAGATGGTTGCTGAATGTGCAGTCAGCATACATATTGGCAGTGGGGTCTGGGCTAGTTTGCAGTGCACTACGACCCCTTTATGTCATATGAGTGTTTGTGTGAGGATTCATCTGAACCCCTCTGTGTGTCCAGAAATAGAGAAAAACAACAATAACATTATAGTATTTTGCTGCTTCTGGGTGTTGTTTCTCACTCTGAAATGTCCATCCACAGCAGTACAGGAAGGTTCAGCATCTCACTAAGTGAAGCCTAGATTTCTGTTTTTTGTGCTAGCTGAAGAGAGAACAGTGGTTTCTCCTTGAATCCGGAGGGAGAAGCAGGTTAGAAATAAACTTATTATTATTATTATTATTATTATTATTGAACCAAGAATATCTGAATTTACTTCCTTGCTATAGATGTTGAAAAACTAGTATTAACTCAGCCTGGAACCGTGTGTGTGTGCTACAAATATCTGTCTTTTCTGTGAACAGAGTTGGCAGCTCCAGAGTTGTAAGCACGTTGCATAGATGGGGCTCTTGCTCCCATTTCAGTGAGTGGGATGGCTGCTTTGCATTCACTGGAGCCCTCAGCCCACAGGATCCAGATCCAGATCACTGGATCAGAGTGTCTGTGTATTGGCAGAATAGTCATGTGTGTTCCCTGGGTTCGTAATTGAAAATCAGCATCCTAAACCTGCTTAGTCTTAAACAGGCAATTTGAAGACATCATTTCACAGGAATGTGGGGCACATTACAATACATATTGCTGGGAAATCTAATCCCATTAATATTTGTTTGCGAACAGGCAGCATTGTTATCTTGGCCTCTGTTTGCTAAAGCTGGATGCCCATGTAGGCAAACAGATACATGCTTTAGATATACAAAGAACTGGAATGCTTTTAGTATTGATTTGCTTTGAATCCCTTATATGCCACACTGTAGCCCAGCAAAGCTGCTTGTCCTCTAGCTCTAATCTAGCTTTATCATCAAAGTTAACTGCGCTAAAAAGTGCAGGGAGGAGATATATTAAAGACAGTAGAACAATTTATTTTCACACATACCTATTTTTAAACAACCTCACAATAGTGTGTGTAATATTTTCTCTTTGTCTGTAGCAAATAATTCACTAAAGGAGAGCCTCTATATCTATCTATCTATCTATCTATCTATCTATCTATCTATCATCTATCTATCTATCTATCTATCTATCTATCTCTATCATCTATCTATCATCTATCTATCATCTATCTATCTATCTATCTATCATCTATCTATCTATCTATCTATCTATCTATCTATCTATCTCCTTATTCAGCTTTCTCCAACCAGATGTGCTCTAGATGTGTTGAAATACCACTCCCATTTTCTCCAGCCATCATCCCAGCACATCTGGAGGGCACCAGGCTGGGGAAGGCTTGTCTTAAGGCTTAGCACTAGATTTTTTTCAAAACACCCGGAATTTAGGATTTTGTTGAATTGTTAAATACCAAGTAACTGGGGCATATCAGTCCATTAGTCCATTTGCCACGTGTTTTCAAATGGGCATTGCTATCAGTTTTGGTTTTGATTTCAGATGTTTAAAATGGGATGTGTTCTTCTACATGAGAGTATGGCATGTACATGTGTGTGGGGGGGGGAGGGATATTTGTTCAGTTTAGATTGCTGTATTTCACTTTACGGCTTCACCCTGTCAGCATTTTATTTTATTTATTTCCAAGCTAATGTTTAACAAGGCTGCACCTAGTGGTTTTATAATATGTAGCCTTAGGAATTCATTGTGTAAATGTATTTGGTTGTGGTTTTATGAAGGAGTAGGCAGAGACGATGGAAGTATGGTTTACTGTCCATATTGGCAAAGTACCTACAGATTCTGAAGCTAGAGTAGCAGAGGTCATACTTAGGAGGATCTGCTACACTGAAGGCCCCCTAAAAACATTTCAAAAACATTGGTTCTCCTCCCTTTGGCCGTACACAAACCCACAATTAATGGCTATGTTTGAGTGTGCTTGCTTAACTACATTTTTACATGATGCTTAAGTGATGGAGTAATGTCACACTTTGACCTATCATTTACGGATGTTTTTTAGGATGTTTTAGGATTTTTATGCAGTTTTAATAATATGTGTCATGTTTTAATCAGTTTTATGTATTTTATCATGTTGTTGTTCCCCACCTCGATCCAGACGGAGAAGCGGGTAAGAAATAAATTGTTATTATTATTATTATTATTCACATCCTACACAATTTGTGGCCCATGAAGCTGGAAGTAGTCCACCAGTGGTGCGTTATGTGGCGATTAGGCCTTAGAGAACCCCATATCCTTTTTTTGCAGTCCCAGATTGTAGTATGTGTGACCTGTCTCTTTAAGAAACATGTCTGGGTTGTAATAGCAGGTCCCCCTCCTCCTTAGGTGGCTGTGGTTTTCTCCACAATCCACTTAGAACTGGTCTGTTCGTTGTTTGCATAGCAAGGTCATTCAAGCTGCCCCGTTGCTTGGTTGGTATCTGTTCTCAAAGCTTCCATGACCAGTGCTGCTTCTTGGCCTTAGGGCAGGCATGTTGGAAGGTCATCTCACACAGTGAGTATTCTCCACCAAACCCACAGAGCTAGACAAGGAAATAACCATGTGGTGTCCGAACTGGGCTTTGCCAACCCTGAAACAATGTTTACAGAAGGTCTGCAAGTTTCTAGAACCTGCATGAGGCAAGCTTTCAAGTCTCCTTCTGAACTGAGCTGGACTGATTATTTGGGAGAGAATGGAAGAAGGTGAAAACAAAACCTTCTTCTCTATCTTAATGTAAGACAGCCTTCCCCAACCTGGTGTCATCCATGCAAGCTGGGGGATGCTAGGAGTTGTAATCCAAACCATCTGGAGGGTACCAAGTTGGGCAAGGCTTCTGTAACCAATGCAAACAACAAAGCAAAGGATAGTAAGATTTGAGTTCTTTCACATTGCATTGATGCCAAAGCACTGGAAATATACAACAACGGATACCATACAACTTAGTAGCCTGAGCTTGCTATGCAGGTGGGTGAACATGGAGAAAACCACACCAACCCACGGAGGAAGGAGAGCTGCTGTTAAAATCTGAAAGTGTGTCTTAAAGAGCCAGCTTGCACATATTACACAGATACTGTCACAATAACAGGAGGCTTATTGAGTCTTTGGTAGGTTGCCATATATGGCTGATAGCACACCTGATTTAATACAAATTCTCCTGTGTATGATTCTGAAGGGCAATTTCATTTTACCTCTATGGAAAAAATGTGTGTTATCATCATGTTTGAACTACAGTGCAACTGATCTTTTCCCTGCAAATGTACAGAATGGGCAGCTGATGTATTAAAAGGAGCTAGCTCAGAGAGTGGGAATGACAGAAACATGCATGCAGAAAATAGAAAATGATTCCCTCTTTCTCATGTGCTTTTTGCTTTTCCCCATCACTTTCTTTCCAAGGAACCTTGGAGAGAGATCAGTATGGGTTCTGCTAAGAATTCAAGGAAGAAAGAAGGTTCAGATCATGCTGTGCCAAGAGAGAGCCAGAGACAGAGTTTAAGACGGGATTCACCAGGGGAGGATGAGGAATCTATGCAGGCAAGAAGATGAAGGCTGAGCTTCGCTGGGGAAAGCAATATTTTTTTCGTAGGTCATTCCAGCTGTTCCCACCTGACTTGCCTTCATAGAAACTGGGTGGGAAAAGAGATCCAAGGCCAGATTCTGCGGGTTGGCTTCCTGTTCTCCTTACTGGATTACTTCAGCAACCTGGGTTCCAGATGCCAGTTGTAAATTTTACAGGGGCCAATGGCAACTCAGTTTCTGCAACCCTGTGGAAGGCATTTTTGTGCAGGCTACAAGTGTAGGGTAAGGCATGGGCATATTTTTAGCAAGGCTGGCTATAGGGCCCTCCCACCAATGCAGTGTGTAATGTATTGCACAGCATGTAGCAGAGCTGACTGCCAAAGGCAGTTATTCATATCAGTTTAACTGGAAAACCCACACACCGAGCAGGTAAAGCAAGTACTCCAATGTCAAGGAACATTTGGAAGGCTGATCAACATGTAGCCTAACACTTTTTATCCAGTTGTTTTTGTAAGGCCAGCTGTCACAACCAAATTGACATGTCTGAGCAAATCCATGTAGAGATGAGCGCCCTTACCAAACCATTGCAAAGCTTCTCAAACTGGGATATGCATCAGCACAGAAAATGTAGGCTGAATTGTGAGCAGAAGCCTAATGTGAAGCAATCACTTCATACACCAGGCATATCTTTGTACACAAGTCCTTGACTCAGGTTCCCACTCTCCCAATTTGGCAACATGAATTGGCTTTTAGACTGCAGGTTAATTACACCAGAGGTACCTGGATTTGCATCAACTATGATAAACTGTGAGGTAGCATGATTCCTTCTAATAGCAAACTCAGTTGCTAAGTGAGGCTAGGATTGTAACTGAAACAGAGCCATTAAGAAACAAGAGAGAAGTATTATCATGCTCAGGGTAAGCCAGAGGCTTACAGAGATCCAAAAAAAAAAATCTTTTAAAAATACCCGAAGGAGGCAAGAGCAGCCCAATGAAGACTGAGCATGCTCTGGGCTCACGGGGTTGTATCTAGAGTTAGTCCTACTTAGAGTGAGCTTGTTGAAAGGAATGGGCCTGATTTAAGTCCCATTCATTTAATGAGTCTTCGCTAATTAGGACTAATGTAACTCCAATTCATTTAATGGGGCTACTCTAAATAGTTCTAATATTAGATACAACCCACAAAATGTAGAGTGATAGTAAAACAAAAACAAAATGAACGCAATGGGCATTTCATGGTGGGAATGGCTGGCTGCAACCATGAATAGGAGAACTGCTTTTAGTACTCTGTAACCTTTTTTGCAGGTCCTGCCTGTTCTCTGTAACATGAGCTCACATGGTGTTAACTTGTTGGTCCTGACTGGGTTGTGATGTTTTATGACTGGTGCAGGTTTGGCAGGTGAGGTGGGTGCATTTGCTATTTGTTACCTGCTGTCACTAAGTACCCAAGCCCTTTGACAGGAAATGATTCAGTCACAGAGGTCATTACCCCACTTGGGTTTTCATCTTTCTCCTAAGTGGCTGAGATGGAATTATTTAAATAATCTTTGGTCCAGTTCTGCCACTTTTTGGTCCAAATTTGGACCAGTTTGGCCATTTTTCTTTCTTCAGTAGATTTCTAGGGACCTTTGCTAGCATAACAACTTTAAGTCTTAAAGTAATGTGTTTTGGATACCAAGTCTTTTCAGCAGTTCTTCTCATCTGTAAGATTCTTTGTATATGGCAGCTTTCCTCAACCTTGTATCCTCCAGACTACAATTCCCAACATTCCTAACCACTGGCCATACCAGCTGAGAGTGATGGAAGTTGAAGCCCAAAATATTTGTAGGGAACCAGGTTGGGGAAGCCTGATAGAAGACCTGCTTTGTTATTTTGTTAATTGGTTTCAAGTGTAGCATGCCATCCTTTCCTGAATCTAGTTCCACATTTGGGGAACCATTCCACAGAGGTTATGGGTTTGGTTCCCATGCTGCATTTTGTATCTTTTGGGTTGGCTTTTGAACTGATCCCTGTGGATGTATAAACATGAACATACGTTATCAGAATGTCTCACCTGTACGATGTGTTCATGATTTATCACATCACAGTGCTTCCACAATAATCCAGGATCCAATTGATGGGATTATCCTTGAATAAGTTATATGCACAGCACAGGTTGTATGAACAGTGCAGGTTTTCATAGGAATCCTTCTCATAGATGTTCTGTTGATAGCCTTTAAGAGTTGTGGCATCTTGGAACAATTCTGTATAATTGATTTTCTTCAGAAGGAGAAAATAGCATTAAAGTACAAATGTTAAAATATATTTCAACTATTTCAAAAAGTGGACGATGTAGCTGTGTGTCAATAAATTCTTTTTACAGCCTTTTGTTGAAAAGTCAAGACATTTCTATGTCAACAGAACTGAAGTTGTTTCTGTGAGTATTGTTGATTGAAAATGAAGAATTGTAAGCACAATTCATCTTAGCGAACACTGGGTGTGAGTAATGTCGACCAGGGCCAGACATTGACATACGGGCCGTCATCAAACTAATTGTTGTTTGAATTACCTGTTATGATCCGATGACAAATCTCCTTCACTCCTGCCACTGGAGCAGAAAATGTAGCTTGAATTGTCGTGATGTTAGCAAGTGTAAACTGTACTTCAACAAGATGGATAAACCCAATTATGGGGCAGACCTGTAGAGAGAAAATCCATTTAAATCTCGTAATGTTAAGCAGAGCTGTGTTTAATTCATTTGGGCCAATTTGGGAATGATGTATGAGTCTTGGTGAACATTAGTCAAAGGACAAAACAACATAGGAAAGAGATGCTCTATAAGCTGCAACAGCATGGAGTCAGAGTGGCAGGCGAGTGCTGTGCCATTTCAGTGCCTAACACTAATGACTCTGGAAAGCTGAAATGACAAAAAGATGTACTAACAGCTATTGTGAGAGCAGCACTGTGCAAATGAACCAGTTGGAGGAACATGGGGGGAGAACTGGTGTTTGTCTATGTGTGTGTGTGTATTTGGGTAGGTGTATGGGTCTTCTTTTGCTTGGAATGAAGGAATATTGTTGAGCTTTTTGTATGGGTTATGCTATCCATACTGAATTAACTTTCAAGCAAAAATGTCAGAATGTTTGTTAATTGAACTAGACATCTGAAATTGAAAGAAAGTTGGAGGAGTTAAGCAAAGAAGTTTGGCGTAATCCACAGTTGTATCTTTTTGTTGAATTCTCATTTCTAGGATGAGGTGAACATTTTTTTCTAACACATCACCATACTAAGCATATTATTGATAGAAAAGGGATATTTTAGAATGCCTTCTGACTCTTCCCATTAATTCTTCCTGGCAAAAGAATTGTAGACATGGGTAGGAGAACTACGTATATTGTGCAACAGCAGGCCTTGTATTCCAAAGTGTTTTCCAAGCACTGAAGGGAGGATGATGACCTTCCCTGAAAAACATACTAACCATGATGGTTAGAATGTATGTACTGTATGTATGGTACTTCAGTCAGGTATTCTGATCTCATTGTCTGGTTGATTGAGTGAAGTTCTACACAAGCCTATAGTCTTCCTTTGTTTCAGTTATTTTTGATAGCCTGTTTTCCACCAAATGTTTAGACCCACAAAGATTAACTGTGAACAGAGTAAGCTGTATTTTATTGCAGGCACTGAACAGCAGTGGCATTAATGTCCCTTACAGTGTCTGGTGTTTGTTTTATTTTCCTCAAAATAATTTGTCACTTTCAATTGTATTTAGTATGTCTAGCATTTCACAGAGCCCTGAAATATGATTCTTTACAAGGCCAATATTGAAGGTAGTGTTTGTAAGTCTTCTAAGGAAATTGCCGAAATAAGGCCACTGTATTGCTCATGCAACATTTTTGTTTACCTATGTTTGTCACAGTGAGTTTTGTTTAATTAAAGGCATGAATAATTTGGTACGGCTTTGTTTGTATTTGTGATTGAGGTTCTATTCACACTTTGCAAATTACCACTGAGGCCCCTACTTGGGTTCTGCCATTCAGTCTTTAACTGTAGTATGAACATAGGGCAATTGACATTGAAGCTCTCTGCTTTTGAATGCCACTCAAGGAATTGGAGATCCATGTTTTTATTTTCATTTTTGAGGGGTGTTTCATTTTCTTTTCCATTATTTGGAAGGATTATCTTGGCTGGTATGTCAGAAGAATCTTTAGAACATTGCACAGTTAACGTATCATGAGCTTTTTAACTTAGCAAGCATGTCCATTTTTAAAATGTTACTGAGTTCAACCCAGTTTATCAATTAATTCCTCCACAATGGGAATTCTAACTTTTGTCTTTTGAATCGGTACTACATTTTTTTTTCAATGTTAATGCTTTCCTCTCAGAAGTGCTTGGTGAACTGTGTAAAATATTTCGGGCTTTGTTTTTATTTAGCATCATACATAACACGTACTCTCAATTGTAATTAGTTAGTCTTGTAATTAACCTCTGTGTTTCCTTATATAATGATTTTGCATTTGGAGGTGCATGTGTACTTTGTAATCACAGCACAGATGTCGGTATGATTCAGTATATAGCATCATGCAGCATTCTCCAACGGTATGTGAAGAACTGAGTTCAGTGGGACTTGCTCTCTAGTAAGTGTGTTTAGGATTGTAGTTGTAGCATCAAAAATCCCACCCCTTTTTTTTTGCTGGTGTACGTTTGCTCCAGTGCTAGCAACCCTGTCTGGAATGCTGATATAGCAACACCCTACAGCAGTTGCTAATATAGTACAAAGGGTAGGTTTGGTTCCAGCTCTGAGACTGGAACAAAGTTGTGAGTTGTTTGCTCTGACCATTGGAACAAAGTTGCAGACTTACTGCCTAATCAAGCATGGACATTCTAACGTATGGCAAAGTGGTTTCCCACTTTTTATGTCTCCTGACCACTAGCCCCTCCAACTTCTCAGTGTGACTTTTAGCTAAGTGTTTACCTTAATACTCTTAATTGCTTTGATTGCCAAACATATATACATTGTTAGCTGTACAGAATCATCAAAATTATAAATGATAATGGAAACTTGGTTTGCTGAAAATATATATTTAAAGCCGTGATTTCCATTTGATTATCTTAAAGCATGTTTTTAAGACTATCTGAAAGTGCTTTCCTGAAAGTAAATTACTCTTTAGCTCATAACGCTTTTTGAAAGATTAACCCCTAATCTAGTGATACGGAGTGTGTTTATATTGTCATTTTCCTTCAAGAGCTACACAGAGAGTTATGGTTTAAGAATTTACAAAGGAATCAAATTAGTGGGTTTGCTTTTCTACAAACCACATGCAAAATGTATATGGTTTTGATTTCTTCTTTAGTGGTTCAGTTATCATTCTCATTTATAGAGAGTGGTTTTTTTATCTCTGCTTTGTGCTCTTTCAAGCTAGTTTCCAGTTAAGTTTACAGCTTGTGGTTTCTACTTGCAACCCATAGAGTATCTAAGGCTATGATTTGAATAGATCATACATTCATGTTTAGGATTAGTTGTAAACATTATGATCCACCTTTTCTCTTTATTCATTTAGCTCGTTTTCCACAGTGTAAAAGCGGTTGCATATGAAATTGTCAGACAGAAATCACTTGAAACAAATATGCATAGTCTTCAAACATACTTTTAAATATATGTATATTATTATTTTAAATATTTCTGAATCTCCCCTGTTCTCTGAGTGCTCAAGGCGATTTACAGTAAAACCACAAACACAATAAATACAACAATTTCAAACAAAACTGAAACAATGCTTATAAAATACATATCAATAAAACAGGGGAATCCTCTGAATTCAAAGGATAGCCTTAATCTGTAAAAGCTCAGTGGAATAGTATGGTTTTTACCAGCTGTCTAATAGTCAATAATGAGGGACTAACATAAGCTCTGAGAAGGGAATTGCATAACCTGCTACACAGAAGACCTTGTCTTGAGTTCCTAACAACCTCACCTTTCCAGGAGGTGGGACACATAACAGAGTTTTAGATGAAAAAGGTAGGTTCTAAGCAGGTATGCGTTATTTGCATATGAGTCCATATTTTATAGACTAGTTGTTTCTTATGTGTGATACAAGCCATGGGACATGGCTTATATACCATTGTTTCCAATGGTAAAATAGAAAATTGATGTGAATCAAGCTTCCACTAGCAAATGGAACTGATCCATTCATAACAGCTAACTGTTATAACTAGGTGGAAAAATCAAGAGCTGTCCTATTGCCTTTGTTTGGCTAAGGCCATAGGTATCATACTGATTAGGACTCCAACCTGCAGTGATAATATCTGCAACTGCATGGGCCATTCGGTAGACTGCATATTATCTTTCAGGGAGGTGCAGTACTTGCACATTATCTTCCCAACCCACAGGATAATAATAATAATAATAATAATTATTATTATTATTATTATTATTTATAACCTGTCTGTCCCTCCGGATCGAGGCGGGGAACAGCAATAAATATAAAATAAAAAGACCACAAAATAGATGAGATATTAAAAACAAAACAAAAACAAGTATGCAGTGCATATCCCTGAGCATGGTGAAATTGTGCTGCAGTGATATTTATGCCTTACAGTTGGATTCACCTTCAAAAAAGAGTCACCCTCCAGCATATATAATATGAGCATATAGATATAACTATTTATGGAAATGGAAAAAAGGTATTTACTAACGGGACATGATTACATGCGATGGAAGAAAGTGTCGGATTATCTGGAATCATCAATAAGTAACCTCACCAAAGCTGGATGAAATTCATTCAGTTCATGTTCCAACACACCATTTAGCCAATTAACCAGGATCAATGATATTATATGTAATGTGTCCAGGATTGGAGTATACACTCTGTTGATTTTAATAGGGATGTTTTGTTTTAATGGAATGGCATAATGAAATGCTTTTAATATCTATGTTTTTAGGGGGAAATGGATGACAAATACACCGAATAAGGTTGCAATCCTAAAGACACTTTCTGGGGAGTAAATCCCATTGAGTTCAGTGAGAGTTCTGAGTAAACTTGCTTAAGTTTGGTCTGCATATGTTACTTTTCCATAACACTTTGAACTGTGATGGCACAATTTTGGTTGTGTTCCCCCCCCCCCCCCTTTCTTCTTCCTTTTTCTCCTTGCCTCCCTAGGGAGAATGTCATGCTAGAAAGGCATTATTTCAACTATGTCTATTTAATTTCTTCAGATTCCAGCACCATTGTTGTTTTAATTAAACCTAAAGCTATAAAAGTGCTGATGAGCTTTGCAGAGGCACTAACCATGTTTACTTTTTGCAGTTCAGCCTCCATATGCAACAGTAAAAATCATCCTCTTAAATCATCTCTACTTGTGCTTTGCTGTTAATCATGAGCTTTAATTTATTGTTTTTTTAGCATGTGTCCTTGGTGCATTTATATTGTCATTACCATTTTTGGGGTGGGGGTTCTTGGAGTTTTAGATTTTTTTCTTTATGTGAATAGACAATCCAGCCTACTTTCCAGACACCCCACCCCCCAAATGAAGGCCAACATGTTTTTGGTATTGGTTGGTGTGATCCATGTGGCCAGTATTCAGTTAACAAGAGCTGGGAGGGGAAAGGGCATAACATATGACCTAATTTATCTCCCTGGGGTGCTGGGACAAATGTTCCAGAGGAGAAGGATTTTGGAATTCTCCAGCTCATTGATAGGCATGAAATTAGCATCAGTGAGGAGAGGAATCTGTTGCCAGTTGCACTATTTTGTTCCATGTCAGCTCCTTTTATGTACAAGAAATTCTTGTCACGGAAGACTTTACTTCCATTTTACAGCCTTCAGCCTACTTGTTAGAATGCTAGACTTTGGCCTTTGAGGCCTAGAAGGTTTCCTTCATTAACTGCAGGAGCATGTTTTATAGACTCAATAAACATCTGAAAATTGCCTGTCCCAATTAATAAGTATGTAATGCTCATCCCACTTTCTGATTTGCTTATAGAAGTTGATTAAAATAATACTGTTATGTCATTATTGGTGAGAAATTTTGTCCACTGTCTATCTTTAAATCCGAGTTACAAGTTTTGAAGTCATCAGTAGAAAAGACACACAGAATAATTTGTGCTGTTATCACTTCATCTGCTTGTCTTTCCTTTTCACATCCTGCACACTTATTGCAAGGCCTTCAAACTGCTCCGTCTTAACAAATAAATAAAGGATATCCTCCCTCCTCGAACCAAGATGATTGAATTTAAACTTGTGCATGGTCCAGCTTCTGTGCTTTGGTTTATCATTTTAGAGTATTTTATGATTCTGGATAGTTAGAAATTTCATATTTCTTCCATGTGGAAGGCAATGAGTACTAACATTCCTGAAAGAAGAAACTGGATGCAGTAGTACCAATGGTTGTCTTGAGAAATGAGATTCAGGTTCCCATGGATGGCACCTAAGTGTGCTTCTGTACCTAGTATATAAACCACTGGAGAATCACACTGAACAGTGGGGCTTTGATAGATACAAATGACATCACTATCATTGTCTTTTTACTGTGAACCTTGGGCAGTCTCATCAAGACACCTGAGGTTTTGAAGTATAATATTCTAAGATGAATAAAAATAGCTGTAATCTATTCACAGAGACCATGGTTTTCATACTAGAAAATGTGTAAGCTTTTTCCATCCTTGTGGTAGACTATGTTGGTGGATCACAAAAGGTATTTTAGAATATAAAGCAAAACTGAATAGGTGGTCTTTGCTTTGCTTAATTAATCTTGAGTTAAATATTTGGAAGTCTTATGCTTCTGGGAAACATTCAAGTGCTTTTGAGGGGGAAAAGGGGATGACAGGTAGTGGAGATTATGTGTGTTATAGAAAAGAAACACTGGTAGTAATAATAATAATAATAATATATTTATTTATTTATAACCCACCTCTCCCTCCGGTAATCAGAGGAGACGTCTAATTTCTGAATTTCTTGGATGTTGTGAAACTTTTCCTCACAGCCAAGATAGCGTAAAAGCTGTTTATGGGTATAAATGAAATAACTGTACTCCATCCATTCTTGCCTTATTAGAACCATATCCTTTATTTGATGGCCACTTAGGGTAAGCATGGTGCTTCAACATAAAGGAACAGATGTGCTGTACTAGATTTTTCTTTTGAAGGTTGTGATTAGTAACAAAATATCTGCAGTGTTAGTGTTCAAGATTGTTCTGTAGCACATACCTTGCTTGAATCTATAATCTCTTTCCTCCCCTTTTATTCATTACTTGAGGAAGTGTAAATTAAAACACCACTGCAGTCCTTAAGAAGCTCTTGTTTGTCTTGACTTGTGTTACAGAGGCCTAATGTTAAAAGAACGATGTTGTAATTTGAGAAACTGAAAAGCATTCCTAATCAATGGACTCTTAACTCTGAAGACTTGGGTAACATGTATTTATTGTTTAGTGGGATAAATAATAGATTAGGTTGGGATGACAGCTTTTATTTATTATTTATTACTTATATTTTTACCCCACTTCCCAGCCATTCAAGGTCCCTGAAGCAGCTTACAACAAACTAAAATACATATAATTAAAATGATAATTTAAGCAAAGGAGATAATAAAACAATAGCAGAATGCATAAAAGCTAATCAAAGAGCTCCACAAAAAGTCTTGGTCAGCATTCCAAGTGCAGTGAGCTATGTAGTCACTTGGGTGTCACTTGGGAGGGATGTCTGAAGAATGGGTGTCACACCAGAGAAAATCTCATTCTAGTTGTTATCCTTGACACATCTGAAGGTACACATCTGAAGGTACACATAACAAGGACTTTGTGAGATCCTCGGTGACAGGGAGAAGTATATGGGGCAAAGCACCACACCAAACTTTTAAGCTGGATCTAAAAACTCACTGGTAACTGGTCAGTGTTCCATGAATGAGATCCAGCATGAACCAAGGGGAGCAGCCAGCCAGCCAGCTCATGAGCTGGCTGGCTGGTAATGAGAGGCAGGTTGAGTCAGCATCCCCTCACCCTCCAGGTGCCTCAGGGTGTTCTTCTGGCCACAGTTGCTAGCTGAGAATTGAGCATAAAAGCAGAGGCCAGGAGTACCAAAAAGCTGTAGACCTGATCCTTTAGGAGATTGTAACTCTATCTAGAAGAGGATGACAACCTACTGCAAAGACAAGATGACTACCCACCATCAACAGCTCCATCATACCTAAATTGAGCTTTAGTTTATTAGTCATTACCAGCCCTACCTGGGCAATTAGTTCTAGAAGGTAGTACTGAGGGGCTTCTGTTTTATTCTATGTCCTTTGCCTGCAGGATACCACAAGGTTCCATCTTGTCTCCCATTCTATTTAACAGCAACATGAAACCACCTGGGGAAGTCATCTGGAGGTTTGAATTGCAGTGTCACCAATATACAGATGACACAGCTCTATCTCTGTTTCCTACCAAGTTCCTCTTAAAGGTGGTTTTTGGATGGATAAAGGTAAACCAGCTAATTGTTAATCTATATAGAGGGATTTAACTGTTATTGGATGGGGCTGCACTCTTCCTAAAGAACCACGTCTGTAGCTTGGGAATTCTGGATTCATCACTATCTGTGAAAGCACAGTAGAGGAAGTAGCCAGAAGCACTTTTATTAGCTTTGGTTGTTACATCAGCTCTGACCTCCTCTAGGGAAAGCATCCTGGCCTCTGTTATGGATGCCTGAGTTACATCCAGATTAGACTACTGTAATACAATCTATGTGACACTACCGTTGAAGATGACTCAGAAATTTCAGTTGAGTCAGAAAGTGGCAGTTCAAGTCTTTCTTGGGGCTAAATTAAACGGTCAGATCGTATTAAACTTGCTGCACTGGTTGCCAATGTGTCTCTGGTCCAATTGAAAGTATTGGTCATGAACTTCAAAGCCCTCAACTGTTCAGATCTATGTTATTGGAAGGACTGCCTATACTCACATGAATCTGCCCATGTTTTTAGACCATCACTGGAGGTTCTATTAGTTTGTCCCACCATTAAGATCAGGAATGTTAGTGAGCACCTTCTCAGTGGTGGCCCTTACCCTGCAGAATTCCCTCCCATGAGACATATGTGACTGCTTTTAAGAGTGTTTTAAAATGTCATTGGATCTGCTTTCAGTTAATCGTTTTAATACTTTTTGCTGCTGGTATGTATTATAACATGGTATTTTATTGGAACTGGTTATTAATATTTAAATAAAATTTAATTTTATAACAATTGTATTATCAAAAATTGTATTGTTTTTATGCTGTAAGCCATCTTGGTCCTGAAAGGCAGCTAAGAAATATATTAAATAAATAAATAAATAAATAAATGAAACATGAAGGCCAAATGACCATGGGGTGGAACAGAAACTCCCCAGATCACCTTCTGTGTCTGTCCTTCCAGAAAAGACTGAAGCCACCATAACACCATATTTCTCAATTCTACTATGGATACCATGGTTGATTGTATTGAAACCTGCCAATAGGTCCAGAGGAACTAACAGGCTTGCATTCCCCCCTACCCCAGTCCAATTCCCCTGGGGAACTTTCAAGGCTATTTCTGTCCCCAGACCAGGCTAGAAACCAGTTTATATTTTCTGAATGTCAACATAGTGACAAAAATCCTTTCAAACAATTCTAAATCATGGTCATAGGCAAACTTGGCTGTCAAGTTTTAACTTGCTTCTGATTCAGTGTTGGCTTCTTTTTCGATCTGTCTCCCATTCTCCCTCAATCCTTTACATGCATAGGAGAATAATTATTACTGCAGTGTTCAGTTTCTCCTTTTTTATTCCAATAACAACATCCCTGTCTTTTTTCATTGCTGAGCAAAAGCAATCTGAAGGCTCCATAATTCCTTAAATTGGATTTTAATTCTTATCCCCTTACATTCTGTAAACAGAGTATTTTATGAAACCTCATTGTTTTTGAATAACAAACCAATGATGACTTTATTTTTTAGGGGCAAATATATTCCTTTGAAGTGTGCACTGGTTCTGTGAGTAGTGGGGCTGGTGGTCTGTGCCATTGGTGCAGTCAGAAATAAAAAAAACTGAACGGGAAATGTATCAGATCATGATGTGATCATTGAGAAAAAAAACACAATACATGCGTATGGGAAAGGTAACACCAAAATGATGCACAAATTAGCGCAGTAGACAGAGATCTCTGAATAATGGACTGTGACTTTTAGATAGGCCTGAACTCTGGCATCTCTCAATTAAACATCGCCAATTAAACATAGCCTAGAAGAAAAGAGGGTGAATAGCAAGAGAAAGAGCAGTGAAAGTAGGATACTTTCTCTCACTGGTGAATTTGCTTACCATGCTTCCTTCTTTCCAGGTTGGCTCATAGGTTCTGCAGAACAAATAAATAAGCAAATAAATTGACCCCTGTACTTAAGGTTGTGCAAATAGAGCAATGTTTTTTTAAAAAATTACTTTCGTCCTTTTCTGCCAGGTTAGAGTGACTGGACCTCAGAGTGCTTCCTTCTCTTGAGATGGTAAACTTAGATTAAAAAGAAATAAATGAACCCCAAAACACAGAATTTGCACAAATGTGATTTATATACATTCTAATTGCTTGTATGGAGTATATATAAAAGGCCTAGTTGTGCCCAGACAGCAGTAGTTACTCAGCTTTAAAGATTTAGATATTTAGGATCAGAACAAAAAAAAGAAATACAACTTCAGTGTGATTTCAATATTGAATACATTGCTTTAGGAGCTAAATATCTGTACTAACATCCCAAAGAAGTATTTCATTCTCTATATGCCCCCTTTCAGTTACCACTTCCAAGTCTGTTCTCAACATATTAAAACACAAAACATTACTACTATAAATCATACTGTAAAAAACAAGAACACATCTAAACTTAATAGTAGCAGAATACACTACTAAATGGAACAACTTTTCTAATACTGAAGAAGCCAAGGAGATTAACAAATTGGGCTGTAGTGCTAGACCCTCTAGAAACAGCTAGGATTACATGAAGTAAAGTTTACTATAAAGGGCAGAGTAGTAAGCATTGACTAATTAGTGGTAATGCAAGTAGTAGTGTGTGTGGCAGAAAATTGAATGAAGGTACTTTCTCTCCTGAGTGGCAAATCTTGGCACTTAATGGGGAAAAATAAAGGCAGACAGTGATCTTTTCTAACCACTGAGTACTAGTTTACCTTTATAGAATTTTCCCAGAAACTCTGTTGGAATGTCACAAACAATTTTTCAGTATCATAGGCTAGACATGGCTTGAATCTCATTTGAAGGACTCAGATTTGGGAGTGCAGATGTAACTTACATAGATGAGTTTGTTCCAAGGAAAGAAAGGAATGTGGTAGAACCAGTGAGTATTTCTTGGGTGTATTCATTCTTGCTTAGATATATTTAGGTATCCATTATTAACTTGGATTTTGATCCCATTTGACCCCGAGGGCTTAAAACAGCTCTTATCTATGGCTCTATCAAATTTTCATTTTAGTGTTACAAAATACCACTTAAAAACTGAGGTGTGCAATACCAAAGCTAGAATTATCCCATAATGGCTTGAATCCCAGGCATCACTTCCAAAGCCAGCATAAAAACTGCAGCACTTTTGGAAAATGTACAGATAGGGACTTTGGCAAGTCTCCAGATTACGGGAGTACCTCAGTTGTAGGGCCATAGCAGAGATGTCTGAGAAAGGTTCTGTTAAGTTTCCTTGTGCATAGAGTTGGTTTACAGATAGTGCAGATGGTGCTCTTCTTTGGTATATTTTGGACACACGTAACTGACACATACAAAGCGGGGGAGAGAGAGAAGCACTGACAATGTGTATGGTGCTTTATATAGTATCAGAGAACAGGTCACTGTTCTAAGAAGCTTAAAATCTAGAATTCAACAAAGGAGAGTAAATAGGGCAGGGAAATAGGAGGCAGGGATAAATAGGGAAAGAATATGTGTTAATTGAGTTGCAGATATTTTGGCCCAAAATGGACATTACTTTGCATATGTGTCTAGCAGCTACATCTTTTCATTTTTACTCTAGAGTAGGTGCAGGTGGGCTGATCTGGGTTTGGGGGTGACTTTTAAGTTCTAGATTGGGGCCCCTTTGTCTGCTCTAGATTAAAAAGTTATAGCTGTTAGAGACAGATTTAAAGTGCCTAGCACTTTTGCCCCTACTGCTTGCAGGAAGTAGTAGAGGACACAGGGAAATAGTTCATTAGCATTCCAGTTCATGGAATGAAATTAGCATTCCAGTTCAGAGGAAAGCTGGTGGTAGGTGGTTGGGGGAAAGTCTGTATAGTGATTCTTAAGACAAAATGTTGTAAAAAGGGTGGAATACAATTAAATTCTTCTACTGATGGATCTGCTTCCCATTGCCCTATGCACCCTCAAAATCTGCTCCAAAGCATTGGGGGGGTCCTTCCAAATGCAATGGGAGAAGTTGGATTTGCTGAAATTGTTTCCCATTTATCTTCCATACTCCACTCTCGCTCATACTCATAGCTTTCATGCTAGATCTTTTTGATTAGATATAGTGTTGCTTGGTTAACTTCTAATTACATGTTATACTGCAGCCATATGTAATAAAGCTGCCATGGCTCTTCTCCACTGCAGGGCACCTTTGGAAATGGGATATTTAAACTGAAGAAGGAATAGCAAGGAAGGAAGTGTTTTTGTTGACTGATTTCCCTCTGATTTCCCTCTCCCTTCCTGCTTTTGCTCAGCCACTGTTCTGGTCACCAATGTCACTTGGTGGTGGGTAGGTTGAAGAGAAAGTGGTTGCTAGGGAAAAGGTTAAAACTCTATTCCCTTCTGTTACTTCTACCATGCAAATCTGCCATTTCCAAGGGCACTGTGCAACAGAAAGGCTACATCATGTGCGACTGCAGTGTAATGTGTAGTTTGCTCCTTGCAGTGATAATGTAAAGTGTTGCTCTGGGGTACGACAGGTTGGATTTCTTATGCTTTATTTTATAAAGTCTACATTAACAGCCAGTTTGGTTAGAGTTCTTTGGGATCTAACTAAGGGATTATGGCCATTCTCCAGTGAGTCAATCTAGCTTAATTTATTTCAGGTCTATCAAAAAAGATCAATCAAAGCTCTTTTGAAAGCTGTAAGCAGCCTGTGTACTTAGATGTCACTCCTGTTGTACTATTTTGCTTCTCCAGTAAAAAAGCAAAAGTTCAGTCTGTGGCTAAGTAGATATATTATAGTGATCGTTCTGTGTGTGTTTCACACACTGTTAACTTTTTGAAAGCTTGCTTGCATTATATGAACTGTTACTTTCTTCTTCGTGGTCTCTGTGCATCACACACTATGGGCTCGCGCCGGTGCCGAGCCTCATCAGAAAAAACTTCTCTAGCCTAGACTCTTTTGGCGAGAACCCCTCCCCCCACCGCCCTATCGCGCATGCTCGGGTTCCCGCTTACCCCAGTTCTTTTTCGACCGCCGTGCAGCTTGCCTCGCGGGAGAGCTTCTCTGAAGAACTGTTTGTATTTTTTCTCTTGTTCGTGGTCTCTGTGCATCACATAGTGTGTGATGCACAGAGACCACGAAGAAGAAATGCAGGTTGCTTACCTGTAACTGTAGTTCTTCAAGTGGTCATCTGTGTATTCACACAACCCTCCCACCGTCCCCTTATGGCCTCGCTGTTTGCCGGGTCATAGGGAGCACTATTGCGCATGCATGCTCACGTGTCTTTTCCTATATTTTTTTGCATTGGTTACCTATCTCGTTCGCGAGGCAATTCGGTCTCATAGAACTGAGGTAAGCGGGAACCCGAGCATGCGCGATAGGGCAATGGGGGGAAGGGTTCCCGCCAAAAGAGTCTAGGCTAGAGAAATTTTTTCGATGAGGCTCGGCTCCGATGCGAGCCCATAGTGTGTGAATGCACAGATGACCACTCGAAGAACTACAGTTACAGGTAAGCAACCTGCATATCCAGGTACACTTCTAAGCAATTTTGCGGGTCTTGTGAATTCTGAACTTGAAAGTTTACTTGAATTTGAAGTAATTGAATCAAAGACAATGAATGGTACTTAATTGTTGTTTTAAAAAGACAAAAATGTGCTAGCATCTAGATGATATAGCTTCTGTTTGATATATAATAGTGCATATCCACCATGTTGTTTATTGCATAGTTCATTGCATATTTCAGTTTGATGCTCTTTGCCTTGATACTAATTTTCATTCATTTCATCTACAAAGCTCTCCCTCGAGATCATAAATGCAGGTTTAATCTGTCCCCCCGCTAAATGTGCACGTGTGAACCCATAGGTATACCAGTAATTTGGAGTGCTCCCTCTCCTTCGCGCACACAGGATTATTGCACTTTTCCAGAAACAACTGCCTCTTCAGTGGAATCCCCTCTTTCAGTGAGTTGTATATGGTGAATGCATTTTTAAACAAAGACAGCTTAATTGAAAAAAGTACTTTTAATAAAAGGTATGTACAGTCAAAGAAAGTAAAATATGTAGGTTCTAATTTTAAAATGAAGGTTTTGAAACAAGGAATGAAGATGCTTTCAACGTACTCTAGAGAACACCGCTGCACTATAACAGCAACACAGGAGTATAATTTTCACCGCATTGGATGGGTAGGCGGGATGTTCTAGATTTTGTGATGCCTGGGATGGTTGAAACTGTAGGTTCCAGTCTCCAGATCCATTGGTCCATATTAGCATTTCATTTTAACCTACTTAACTTGTTAAAAATTGGGGCTGGATAGAATGCCAGTGTTTCATCACATACACTATTAAGGGCCATGAACATGCAAGAGAGTGAATCTCGTAACTTGCTTAAGAGATTGGAAGTATACCCCAGGATCATGTACTCCTTCCCAACAGGCCTTCCTTTTACCTGCACTTAAGGGATACATTGACACTGATGTTAATATGTGTAAAGCTAATCGAGGCTTCCTGTAAACACACAATTTGCTATCAGGGTTTAAAGCTGGCTAGCAACTTGTTAGCCATAACTGGAACTAATGTTGGTATCCTTATTCAGAGTGTGCATGTGTGTGCGAGGGGGTGCATTTGCTTTGGTGACAGCCTATAGGGGAGAAGTGTGTGCATTCTGCATTCTGAAGAGCCATTACGATTGTTCTTCATAATTTTTGAGTTCACTGCCCTTACATTTTCATTTTCATTAGAGAACTTGATTCCAAGCATACAGAATGTATCACATATGGGTAGCAAAGCCAATGATGTGGTGAATGTCTGTGTTTTTTTCTCCAGGAATTATCCTACAGCAAAAGAAACTTCTTAACAAGTTAAGTAGGTAAAAGTTGAAATGCTAATGTGGGCCAAATCTCATGTCAAGAAGAGGAATAAGATCTCAGTAGCTGGCTTGAACAGAAATTTATAGTATAAATTGCTTGTTCCTGGCTAATCTGACACTAGACTATGACAGTATCTGACTGTTTAAGAAGGGGACTGGAAAATATGACCGTCTATTCCTTGTAACCCTACAATTCTGTGGTTTTGTGATACTATACTATGAGAACTATAAACACAGGATTCTCATTGCAGTACAGCATAAATGATTCACCCTGTTATTTGGATACTACGTCATTGCAAGTTCCATGGTGGAATAATGCCAGTTCACAGAATAGAGCATACAAGATCTGTCATACTACAACTCCTACTAATTAAAATTCATTTAGTGCCAACATTGTACTGCATGCGACAGATCAGGCTGAACTTAATTTGTGTCTCATCAGTGGTTAGCAGTAAGTATTTCCTTGACAGGAGGTGACTGTTCTGTGGACTGTCTCCTGTACCTAATTTCCAGGCTCTACTTGGAAAGCCTGAGATTTTCAGCACCTGATCATCTCAGAGGTCCATCTCTACCCATTAGACATCCTCTGGTGGAAAAAAGATAGGTATGCTCCTGTTGTAAGAAAGAAAATCTGAAATGAAGTATCTAGGCTGACTTATGAATATACCCAACACTGTGTTCTTACTAGCTCCCACTAGCTTTCACCACACTTAGAGTTTTTATCAAGCCAGCATCTTCTATCTGAGCCTATTATCTGACAGGAGAAGAGAAGCTATAAAATCTAGCTGTAATAAGAATATCCCTAAGACTTCACTAGAGCAACAAACTAGTAGGGAACAATGTTATATAAGTCAAGTGAAACATTCTACTAAGCACTATGAGTGATTGACTTACTTACTTAAGTGGGGATCAGGATTTGGAATGAAGCCATGGCAATTCGGGAGGGGGGAATTTAACCTCCCCCTCCCATCTTCATTCCACAATTCCATCCTCTATGAGGGGATTAAAAAAGAAAAAAATCCCCAGAAACAATGGGAACTTAAACAAAAAAAATGTGGGTATGTGTGTGGAATTTTGGGATGAAAATAGGAGGGCAGGGAAGCTTAAATCTCCCCTTCCAAGTAGAAGAATGGTTAGTTTGTCCCATAGTTACATAGTTAATGTGGGGCTTTAGTGGAGGTTTGCTTTCTCTTCTCAGGTGGTAGAAAAGAGTGCAAACCTCCACTAGAGCCCCACATTATCACTTTGGGTATTTGAAGAGTGTAGAGGAATCCTAGTAGGTTTTTTTTATGAAGTTGTTTCTTCAGGTCTGGTACAGGAGGATTGTCCATGTGCCTTTTTTCAGATAGAGCTGATCATGATTACCTGCATGAAAGCTTGTGACTTCTCACCAGTGTTTTCACTGGAGTATGCCAAGACTTTGGGATTGTTTCCAGCAGGGATGGGGATTGTGTGGTCCTCCAGGTGTTCTTGGACTGCAATTCCCATTATCCCTCACCATTGATTGTGCTGGCTAGGTCTGATGGGAGTTGTAGTCCAACAACATCTGGGGGGCCACATTGCCATTCAGCTGAGATAAACAACTGACTTGCATGCTTACTGTGAGTAATTAGTTAAACTCCACTTGGAATATAGCAGGTGATAGCTATTCACAAACTTTATGAAACAGCCTTGAGTGAAACCATCATTTTATTGGAAAATGGTATGCAAAGATTCTAATTAACTCTACCAGTTAGCTTTTTGTGCTATTACCTCTTGAAAAACTGAGCTTTTGTTTTTAGAGTTTTGAGCTTTAATGGATGTTAGAAGTTTTTTCATTCCCTAAGACCGCATGGGCAAATTGGTTTTTCTTTTTTATTCCTGTACATTGCACAGTTATTCCCAAGTGTGTGTCTATATATCTAGCTATGCTGCCTAGCCACCATCTCTCTTGTACCTTCGCTTTCCATTGCTGAAGTTGCCCCTTTAAAAGCAAACATGCTGAGGAGGTCTCCTGCCTTTGATGCTGCTGTGTACTTGAACCTTTAATAATTAATTTTCCTCCCTATTACTTTTACCTGGGCTAAAAAAAGAGAAAGAATATTCAAGAGTAAATGCCAATAATTGTGCATGTAATGTAATGGAAGCGGTTCATTTACATGCTTATGCAAGCTTCTTCATCTCAGTACTTGAATGTACCACTACACTTGCATTTACCTTCTTGCTGCTGTGCTTTGATGAAGATGGGCCACATTACAAATAAGCTGGTTGCCATGGTGAACATTGGAGTCCTTGTCTGTTGTGTATAACCTTTCCTATCTTTCGGGACAGTATAGAGAAAGAGTGTGTGTAATATAATATATATATATAAAGTGTGTGTGCATGTTTGCCTTCAGTGGTGGCTAGATGATGTGTTCAATACAGGGTAGTTGAATAGAATCTCATCTACTTTTTAGATGAGATTCCGACATAGATCTCAAATTTTACACTGTCTCACCTTCTAAATTTCTTTTAAAGTGTCTTAAAACTGGATAACTCCGCAATCCTGGGAAAGACTCTGGTGTTTTGTTTTGTTTTTAATCATTGTATCATCCCAGATCATTGATTATGAAGCTGCAAGGTCAATGCATTGTCAGACAAATAGTTCAGGCTGGCCAGCTAGGAGCCTGTTAGGAATAGCTTATTTACATGTATATCATGAAACTATCTCCAGATTCCAAGGACTTGGAAGTTTATTTTAGTCTCAATGACTTTGGTAACTGGGGAAGGTTCTTCACTATACTCAGCTCATTAAGCTATGAAGACCATTGTTCTCTGCATCACTATGTTTGTTTTATTTGGCTGATAACTGTAAAAGGAGAACAATAGGAACCAGATAATTTGAAATTGGAATATAGGTGGTATGAATCAGCAAGTGCTGTCAGATTCCATCTTCTAGTGCAGGGATTTTTTTTTTTACCCCTTAATTTTTCATGTATTCTGCTTGCTTGTTGGCTACCTTTGCTCCTAGCTAGACCACTTTTAACTGACTACCAACTAGACAGGCAGTGTTTATTTTGAATTATAGTACCTGATTAGATTTCTGTATTAAAAAACCCCTCTAAATTTTATAGTTGGAGTAAAGTATGTAACAGCACATGTGTTTGTGTAATGTTTGATACTGGCCTCTTCTCAGTAACTGTAGTTTTAGACAACCCTAGGGTGACCAGATAAAATCCAGGTCAGGGCTCATGTAACTTTAACAGTTGTAGAGAAAAGGGAATTTCAGCCAGTGTCATTTGTATGCAATTAGTTCCTGGTGGTATTCCCTCTTCATCACAACAGTTAAAGTTGCAGGGGCCCTGCCTTCTTTTGTATATGGTCGCTGTAGTATAGTGCATGCACCTTTAACCCTAACCAGGAACTAATTGCATACAAATGACTCTGGCTGAAATTCCCTTTTCTCTACAACTGTTAAAGTTACATGAGCCCTGACCTGGATTTTATCTGGTCACCCTAGACAACCCATAGTTCTTCAACTTCAGACATGCAAGGGATCTGTGCTTTGTTTAAAAGTGGAAGCAGTTGCATTGAGTTCACGAGCGAGGAAAAAGGAGAGCAAGACAAAGGCTTGCTGCTGGTCATTCGCAGAGGAGTGAGCCATGATTTCTTGTTACATTTGAATTGGGCTTATAACAGCCTGCATTTTCTCAAGCTTTTGTCCGTAACTCTGAAAGCTAGACCCAATAATATACTTGTTTGTTTTAAATGAAAGGTTGATTCTGCCTGTGTCCATAGATTTTGCACCTGTCATCTAGCTTCTGCAGCGCTATTTGGTGTGATTACAGTCATGAAGCAATGGCCTATAATTGTCAGCTTGAATTACTGTGGTATCACAAAACTTTGTGCCACCCTTCCAAGAAATGGACAGAGTCCCTTTCAGAAACAGAAGGTGTGAAGGCAGGAAGTGGAGTGTGTGTATGTGTGCCCTAACTCCCAGCAGTGTAGGTAGCGACAAACGTTTGTTCAGATTGGACACCAAGCCAGCAAGGTGTCCATCACCCATTTTTTAAAGTGTTTGTATTGGTGTTTTATTGGTATTTTAATGATGTATTGGTTTTATGTGCTTTTAATCGGTTTTGTGTATTTTATGTTGATGTTGTTCCCTGCCTCGATCCTGAGGGAGAGGCGGGTGATAAATAAATATGATGATGATGATGATGATGATGATGATGATGATGATGTCTAATTCAGCCTGAGCCAGGGGACTCTCAGTCCTTACAGGACATACTTGAGGCTTGTGAAACCAGGGCCCAAGCCAGCACCCTATATTTCAAAACCCTAAACCTGAAACAGTAGCAATAAGCAATGGGAAAGTTCTGGTTTTGGTAGGAAGGCTTAATTGGAATAAAGCACACACTTTCAATTATCATAGGTGGTAAGTTATTTGCAAGAAGGGAATAAGATAACATACTTATCAGGCAAAACAACGAAGCTGATTAGACCTGTCTATATGTACCAAGTCATGGGCTTCAGTAGAACAGACCCTCAGAAACCACGCCAGTAAGGGAAAGGGCTAAATGAAACCAGGTGAAGATAAAGACAATCTCAGCTGTAGCCCCCCTGGTTTTATACCCAAAAACATTTAGCCATGTTTAGGTGATTTTTATTGGCCAATCAGAAGTTAACTGTCTTCTCAGGCTTTCTGATGAGGACAGGAAGTTCCCACAAACACATAGCTGGCCCTGTTCCACCCAATTAGTGAGAGTGTTGCTGAGGCCTTGAAGCCCTGGACAGTATGAGGTAACTCACACAGGTGGCCTAATTAATATATGGAGGCTCATCCTCACAGAATGGAACTTTACAGGCTAATGAGATGCAGAAGGAAAATGGATTTCTTGACAGAGGGTTGGCAGGATCTGGCCTGCCAAGCCTGTCAGTAATCCTTCATTCAGGAATACAGGATCACAGGAGGACTCAAGATTCACTCCAGGCAAAAAACATGAGGACTAGAAATGTGTGGGCAATGGACCATAGCACTAAAGAAGCTGGAATAAGAGGAATCCCAGGAAATGACTTTAAGGATAATGGGAATATCTGAAGCACCAATGCAGATAATAGGAAGGACCTGTGAAAATGCTACAGAAAATAATGCCTTGCACCATTTCAACTGATCCACCTACACTTAGGCCTTCTGCAGGCCATCATGTTATTGCAGGAAATGTCTTGAGAAGAACATTGCTATTTCACAGCCCATGTCTCTGGAGACTACTCTGGATCTGGTAAAATGTTGAACCCGAGATTATGAAATTCTGCTCTCAGTTACTGCACACTCTTATCTTTATGGTGTTATGCTAGCAAGATATGAGAAGAAAATTGGTAGTAACTTCAGAGGCATGTTAGAAAGTACTGAGTGACTATGATAAGCACAAGGTAGTCCTGTCCACAGAACACATGGAATTCTTGACTTCAAATCCATCCTTCCTATGGCTGCATTCATTCCTTGAAGTTTCAGCCTGACCCCACAAGACATTTTTACCAGTCTACAGAGAGATGGTTTTAGACTCCTACTGAAAAAAAGCTAAATGGCCAACTGGATTTAGTTTTAAAGCTGGTGGCATTTGTTAAGGAACCAGAGATACTTGGGATTGTAATGAGTTGGTGAATTGGGTGCTGGTGGTAATGCTGGTATAGGATGAAGATGAATATTGGGACATCCTAGCCCAGGATGGGGTGCTGTGAAAGGAATGGAGCATATAATTTCTTAGAGGTAGAAGGGGAGGGAGGTGTAGAATGAAGAGGGATTTAGGATGATGCATAGCTGGCTGCCTCCATGGTTGGCCTTATATAGAGATAGGATGAACCACCGGTGCTTGTGGACACCACTCTTGGAACCTACCAGACTCCCTGCCCCTCCTGATTTTTCTTTTATTAAGGCTTAAAAACAATTTAACTGGGAGGCTGGCATGCTGCAAAGTGATGAGCTGCATCTTCAAAAGAGTGTTTTTGTGTTTTAGAGCTGTCTTGTACTTAGGTTCTTGTGCAAGTTACTTTTCATTTGCCTTCTGCAAAATGAGTGATTTTTGACTGGCTATGCCCACCATGGTAACCATTTTATGAATGGGCAAGCTCCCCCACTTCCATAGCAGCCTTTTAATGAGAATGCCCATGCACCCATGGTATTCTCTCAAAATTGGCCACTGACCCAAAAAGGCTGGGTACTTTTGATATATCATTTTATAACATATACTCTTGGATAGTCAGATTCCCAGGATACCACACAGAACAATATGCTAAGGATTTATAGCATGGTTTATTGTAAGGTCTGCACAAACCCAAGCCAGATTTCTTTAATAATATCTGTTGGCTTTTGATTGTGTCTTAGGAATGCTCCCATTGTTCATCAACATGGAGATAGGGTTGTGGTTGGAATTAGGGGTTACTGTTTGGTTCAAACTTGCAACACTCTTTCACTTTTCTTTTCTTGTGGTCCATGGCTAAGACTGTCCACATGGTGATTGAAATAATGCCCTGCATCATTTGCCACTTTCTTTTGCTGCAGAAAGAATCAGTTTCAAAATTTAAGTGTATTTTTCATAGACGTTATAAACTCTTTTTCGTTACTCTTTTTCAAGTTCAATTTCTCTATCATGGGTTATATTAGTTTTGATTGAAAATGGCTAGAGATGGGGACAAAAACAATTCTGTGGAAAATGCCAACTGGTGGAACAAAGGGATAGCAGTCCTCTGTGTGGACAGCTGCTGAAGCTGGAGAGATTTGAGGACCACTTCTTATGTTATGGCTTGTACTTGGTTACAGATACCTGATTATACTATATACATGTGGCAGATGGGGTTTGAAGAACCATAAGCATGTCTTTCCCTTGATAATATGCCTGTGGCTACTTCACAATTGTTGAATTTCCTACTTTCCTTTGACAAAATTCTGGAATTTAAGTCAGCCATGTTTTTAAGTATCGCTGTATTCTCAATAGCTGATAGGAATTTCACCAGGTGAGTGAGCTGGTTGCCAGAAGAGGGAATGATCCCTCCCCGCCCTTCAGCAGCCTGATACGTTTCTATGCTGGGTGAGCAGGAGGACACATTTCCTTCTCTCTGTCGAGTGCAGAAACTCAGCCCCTAGCAGTTGGCTGCACCACCAGCACCCCACTGGGTTTCCATACTGGATATGCAACAGATTACACTCCTTCCTATGCATTCAGCTTGGAAATCAAGTGGGCTAGCTGCAGAGACATGGATTGTTCCATCTCTCTGCCACCAGTTTCCATGCTGGAAATGCAATAGCTGAAGCATCTTCTTGCATGCTCAGCATAAAAGCTAAATGAACTTGCAAAGGAGGCGTGGGTCACGTCACACCTTCTCCAATCTACTGCATTTCAAGGCTGAAAAAATGTTTTACTAGCTTGCTTTTTATTCATATGAGGGGCTGGCAAAGGAGGGTTGAATGCACCATCTATCTTCCACCAGCCATTGTTATGAGTAAAAACAATGCATTTACAACCTTTGCAGGTAGTCATTTTTGGTGGGCTCTCCAACATAGTGCCCTTAAGCACCAATATGCCAATGAATATCTCTCTGGGCAGCTTGTCCCTCCTGATTTGCATCTTATTATTGTTTTAAATGTAACTGGGAGGCTGGCATGCTGAAAAGTGAAATGCAAGCCTTTAGCACCTTCTTTATTTTCGAATCATTACTTTGGGCCCCGGAGACATTCTGGGAAAATAAAGACCGTGGGCAGCTAGCTGCAGTCCCAGTGCTTGGTTTTGAATTCTGTCCAGCTGCCCAGAAGAAAGGGAAAAGGTGAGCTAGCAGTGCTGGTAGGGAAGAGGCTAGAAGAGGTGGTGGGGAGCAGGTGTGTGAGTATGGGTGTATTAGCTGGTTGGTTGGTTTTGGTGCAATGTGGTGTCGTGTACGTTTTGCCTGTGTGTTCCTGTTGTATTTCTCTACATGGCACCGGTTTGCCTTCCGTGAAATAGGTATTTTGTTGTGCTTTGTTGGGATATAATATATGATTTGGCATTTGGGACTTGACGCCTCGTACTGATGTTCTTGGATGTAACTATTCCATGTTACTTTTCTTTTAATCTCACTAACTTTCCTTCTGGGTAATGGTGTTTTGTGACTAGCCACACCCACCAAGGCAGCAATTTTGTGAGCCCATGGCACACTTTCAGAATAAATGAGTTGAGGAAAAGCACAAAGTACAATACTTCAAAAGTTGTGCCGCTTAAGGTTTTGGGTGGGTGATGGTATGGTTGACTAAATGGCTGCATTCTAAAATGGTATAATCTCATGTATATTTTGTGAATGTTTGAATCTCCTTTGTGTGTGTGTGCCCATTGATGTGTAGAAGTTTGGGGTGAACAGGTATTGTAGAACTTTCAGTTGGGATGCTTTCAAATCTTGTTTGGATCTTGTAGGATTATATCTTAATATTTTATTTTGGGTTATATTTTTTTCCAATTTATGTTTCTTATAAATAAATTGATAACTGCCACAATTCATGAGTCTAGGGCAAGATTCCCATAAATAATATGCTTGTCAATTTTTTTTCTTTTTGTTGTTATGTTTGCAGCCACTTTCTTTATTGAGTTTCCTTCCCTTGCTTCCTTTAAAAGGAAAAGCAATGGCTTGTTTTTCTCGCTTTCCATTCTCTCCCATGTAGAGAGCCCCTAGATCTTGCCTCTGATTTCTTCAGAAATCCCCCAGTGAAGGTGGAATATGTGTTACAATAGAGGTGGTTGTAAGGGCAGCTGACAGATGAAATGTTACAGTGGCATGTATTGTATCCTAAGCAGAGTTGTATATAGACCTCATGATGGGCTGGCTTAGGTATTTACTTAGAACCATTTCTAGAGGGCAACCTCATTGGGCTAAAAAAGCGTGCCTGAACAAGGAGCCTGTTGTTTGCGCTTGGCTCGTCTCACTTGCTGAGAGGAAAAAAACAACAAATGCCTGGCAGTCAGAAAGCTATTCAGTAGGCAGAGAGGTGTCTAGGAGGCCTCGGTCACTCATCAGATGCTGTAAAAGCCCTCACCCTGTTGTAATTCCTGGATAAAAGCAGCACCAGATCAGGCATCTCTTTTTGCACTAGAAATGCTATAAAAAAATCCTCTAAGTGGAGTAGGTGGCTTGGAGGCTAGATGTGAAAATTATTCATCCCCACAGAAATAGCTGTCTAGCTCGAAAAAGAGGCAAGTAGTTTGAACTAAGATCTTGCATATAAAAAAATCAACCTATCCTCAGCCCTTGGAAGGTAGTTAATATTGAGGTTGCTGTTCAGAGGTTGCTTATTTTGAATTGTCAACTTCGTATCCTGAATTAGGTTTGTTTTCACCTATTTTGAGATGAGTGTTAGGCTGCAGAGCAACAAGAACATTGGGTAGACTGAGGTGGAGGGGGATGAATTGGCTATTTGGCTGTGTTACTAGATGCATCACTAATTCCAGATGTGCGGGCTTCTGTTGAACATGGTATACACAGACTTGCTGGGTTCATATGATCATGGAGGCAAAAGAAGCCATTGTGCTTTCTGTATGCATGCTGTTGTTTACAAAATTACATGCAAGCAGCACACATCGGCATGCCATCCAAACCTGGCACGTGGTACAGCAGGGATGGCTTCATAGCCACACTACAGCCCCTACTGTATGAACCCACCCCTGCTGTTGCTGCATACTGGGTTCAGATGACACTCCAACCTGCACTGCAGCAAGCGTACCATATAAACAATGGGCACACATGTGGTACACACAAAGGCGGGGGGGGGGGGAGAGGAGAAGCCACAATGGCTTCTTTTACTCCCATGATTATGCCTAATTTGAGAGCCAGTGTAGTGTAATGGTTAGAGTGTGATATTATTGGGGTGACTAGTGGGGCCACACTCCTGCTTCCCCATATGACTGCCCTTCACATTGTGCTCTGCTGTTGTATGGTCATAAAAAGGCTGGTTATAAATATTTAATTCATGAATAATATTCTAATTAATGAATAAATAAATTCAGTGGAGCCAAATCAGAACACAATTGTATATGTATGCTACAGACAAGATCCTGACCATTTGTCATTATGACTGAGTTAAAATTTCACAGCTTTTGGGAGCAGGGAAGTAGTTGCACAGTTTGGCAGCTGTTGCCAATTTTGTGCAGCACAATTCTAAAGCATGTTTACTCAGAAGCAAGTTCTCCTGAGTTCATTGGGAATTACTCCCTGGTAAGAATGTTTAGAATTGAAGCCTTTAGGCATATGGAATATTTTAACCGTCGTGTTTGTATGTGTAAAAATGTCCACCTCAAGGACCAAAACATCTGCTACCCACTCAATTGTCAGCAAGCGCTTTGCTAAAGTACCAGTGAAGGCTATGGAATTACTCCAAGACAACTCCAGTCTTCAGCAGTTTCGGTAGGTGACGTCGCAATGTGATGTTAGCTTGTGGATAGGACCTCCTACTCCAGCCCTGGAACACATTGCATTCCTCCTGACATACAACAATATAGGAAACCTCTCAGGACCTTTTAGTATTCTACAAGATGATGTAACTTCCAAAGACAAATGACATTTTCATATCTGCACATGTCATTAATTCAACATTTGATCTGATTTGTTTTGACAGTTTAATTCACAGATTTCTGGGCACTATTAAAAAATATGGCCATGGAATGATGAATATAGTTTGTAAAGTACATGTCTCTTTGAGATACGGGATGTACTTGAAATGGATTTGATTGGCTACCAGTATTAGCCATTATGGCCCAATGAAGACCTAATCTTTGTTAGGTCTTACAATTGAAGTATTCAGTATTCGGAAGGGATGTATAGTTTTTAAGGGTTTAGGATCAGGCTGCAGGGTAATTCATTACTTTCCCCTGCCCCATCGTTATTATGACTAGTTATTGGCTGAGTTTGGATGTTTGTCCATAGATCTGTGACTGTAAGCTGCTCTCCTCTTCCTTTTGTGTGCTGGCATTGGTGCGGAGATCCTGAATTGTATTAAGCCAGAATTCTCCATTAAGACAGGATTATAAAATCAGGGAAAGCAGCTGAATGAGGCTGTTATGTCTGCACTACTATTAATCATGCTGTCACTAACTGTAGTTCATCCCTAACCCAGATTTGAAACAAGCTTTTAAACCAGGGGTAAGCAACCTCTTTCGTCCTGAGGGCTGAATTCAATTTTGGAGAAACTAGTGGCGGGCTGGGCCAAAGTGGGTGAAGCCAAAAGCAAAAGAGGTGGAGACAAAAACAGAATAAATGCCAACACATTGTATCTTAAAGCTTTTACTGCAAATAACTAAGCCTTAGGTCTGGTATTTCAATCTTTTAGAATGGGGTGGGGAACTGCACAAAAGCTGGGAAATTACCAAATAATTGGTGGATGGGAGAAAGGTGCTGGGGCCAGGGGAAGCAGGCATGGCATTCAGGGGAACCTCAGGAGGGCTGGATATGATTCCTGGGCCTGGAGTTCCCCACTCCTGCTTTAAACCTGGTTTTGATGCAGATTCGGCCTACTCTTAGCAGTTTCTCTGACCCCAAAGGCTTTGGCTCTCCCTGCTCACCCATTGTAAAGCCCCTTCCCCTGGAGACTGTCTTGAAGTGAGGGGGAGTCCCCCTGTTATCTCCAATTGTTGATTGGAGACAACGAGGCTATTCCCCTTATTTAGCATGCTGCTTCCCCTCCAAGCTGTAAACGTCTTCCCCAGGTTTGCAGCTTGCTCTGATTCTAGGATTATCTCATTCCAGGATGGGATTGATATATCCCATAATCTCTTTAACAGGAGAAGTTGCAGTACTAAACTCCCCTCTCTTGCTTGTCACTCTTTTATCTCCTTCCATTTGTTGTTTTTCCCATCCTCCACTACCAATGTAGAAATCTAGTCTGTAAGTTGCTTGGGGCAGAAATCTGCCCTTCTGTTTATATTACCATTTACGCAGGTGGCACTATACATAAATAAATATGCCTCCGCCTTCTGTTGGAGTACATCTGCCTTCTCTCTTTCTCCGCTGAACTACAGAGCTGAAGAACTAACCGCCAAATGAGATGTGAGTAGAACAAAGAATAGGCCTACTTCAACAGCAACATGACCAGAGGAAGCCAGAACTGCCCCTTGGCACCAGAGGTTTTCTCTGCAATAGCTTCTTAGGTGTTAGGATGTCTTGCGGAGATTAATGTGCCCGTTACCTATTGGTATCTCACATCTTTCCATTTATGGTGCCCTGGGCTGCATGGCTGGAGTATAAAGGGATTTTTTTGAGTGTGTGTGTGTCTATGTCTTATTACCTTCCACTAATCCTGCCCATTGTGTTGGTTGCTGTCAAGGTTAATTAAAATCAGCTGGCAGTGTCTGAATATGGATAGCTATGCGGGTCCAGAGCATGAACAACACGACTAGGGAACAAAATACAAACGTTGCAGAAGCTTTCAGTTTGTGTTGAGTGCATAAAGCGATTTTCTTCCTTACGTGCACTGAAAACGACATAATACTGTTACCCAAATTGGCCTCTGCCAATTGATTTAGCCCATGATAATGGCCTGACTTGTCTCCTGAAAACATATGGAGTTTATGCTATGCTTATAAGACACGCTGTAAATTCTTCAGTTAAGTTCTTATTAAGTAACTCTGTGCGTGTGCATGCGCACATAGACTTCATATTGGAGCTGCTAAGCATTGATTTAAAGAACAAAAAGCAAAAATGCAAAGTAGATATGGTAAAATTATGGTACCATAGCTGCTCCCAGGAGTTGTAGCAGCTAATTAATTCATTTTCTGGGTATTCTTACTGTGTAATATCAGGTGTCCTCAAAATATATTAGACTACAACCTCCATCATTACCAGCCAGCATGGCTGTGGTTAATGGGAGATGTCATCTAATGCACCAAGTTGGGAAAGGCTGGTGTAGAGGGTTGGATCTAAAGGTTCTCCTCCTTTCAACATCAGAAAGACTCCTTCTGTTCATGGAATGGAAAGTTTGGATCCAGATCAGAGCTTCTAATATGTTGATTATTGAAGGAAGAAGGTAGTTGACAGCTTGTTGATATATTTGAATAAAGTGCTGCAGAATGTTGAACTGTTCAATTTAATTAGTGATTTTGATAACAAACTGTCTTTCATTTGCCTAAAAGTTGTTCTGGAATGTGATATTTGAAAAGATCTGACCCAGTCTCACCCTTGTTTTATGACAAAAGCTGTCTTGCCCAAATGGATTAGTTCATGTATGAGACAATGTTCTATATATACCATTTATGTTTTTACTTATACAATGGATGGCCAAACACCCAATTTTCATTTTAAACTTTTAAATAGATCTGAATATACAAAGTAGGGAGGGAAGAGCTTGTGTATATATCAGCAATTAGCATGTCCTGGAATTTTTTTCAGTATGTCTCTAGTGGCAGTTTTGGGAACAATATTAAGTAAAGAAACCTTACATAAATAGCAGGGAAGTTGTGAAATGCTATCTCAGCTTATTAGCTAACGGTCCACTATAACTTTCTGTGCCTATTTCTTCTGGGAGCTTATGAGTGGGACTGTGAAATATTACCAACCTAGTGCTGAAGAGTTAGTTCTGAGAACACCTTTTCCCTGGCTTGTGAAAAGGGAGCCCAAGGCTAAAGAGAAGAGTCCTTTCAACACCATTCTGTTAGGTTGCAAAAGAAGTCTAGAAGATCTCTATTGAAGCACTTTGTGGAGAGTTGCTCTCATACTATTGGATTAGTGTATGCAAAAGCTGTTCTTACAGGACAGATTGTGTAGTATCTTCATATTTTTTTAAACTTTGTAATTTCAAATAAGAATATATCCAAAAAAGGGCTAGGAGCTGCCAGTTTCTTTTGTTTCTCTAAGATTCTGCCTTGGAAATGTCTCTGAAGGCTTGCTTTGGATATAAGAAGTTGTCTTACATTGACTGAGACCAACAACCTCTTAAAATACTCTAATACTGTTACGCTGGTTTGAGATATCTGGTTACACAGAGTACCACAGGGCTTTAAGACAAAAAGGTTTGTTTTCTAGGCTTGCAATGTATTAACTTTGAATGGGAAATGTTAAGAATTGAATCTGAGACATCATACATGGCTACTTGACTCAACATTGAATTATATATTCATCCATTCATGCATAAGCGTTTAAGGAAAAAAATGGAATAAATAATTGTGTAAAATATATCAACCCCTGTCTCTAAATAAGCTTTCCATTATTATGCATGTTGCACTTATTCTTCAGAAAGCCAAAATTCTTTTATATACCATGAACAGTATGCTATTGTGGCCCTGCAACAGTAGACTGACGCTAGTAGAATGAGTAGTTAGCAGTTCTAAAAGCAACCCGAAATGAGCAGAAATGCTTATTTTCAGAACAGGGCAGATCAGCAGAGTTTCCCAACCTGGAAACAATAATTTCTGCTTGTTTCTGGAGTTACTTTTAGAACCACCAACTCCCTATTGCAACACAGTCAGAGTGGATTTTTCTCCATAATGCCCATTATTATCCGTTTTCTGGTATCTTCTAACCAAGAACCTTGTGCTTCATGTCCACTGTTTATGAGAACAAATGGAACAGGAGAACTGTTATAGGAGTAAAGCTGCATCTGTATCTGTCTGTACAATTATAAATTTAGGGAATCACATCTGTCTTTCTCTGTCCCTCTTAATTTGCTTACCCTTCCAAATAACCCTTAGAGCGAAGTTACGCTTCCCTGTTTCTTTCTCAGTATCAGTTGACCCAAGTATTGCCCAGAATGTATGATTTGAAAATTGCTGGTGATGCAGCGGCAGGCAGCCTTAAGCCAAGTTGGTTTGGTAGAACCTCCATCCAATTCATTTGGAAACCACTGAACAGTACTGTGTGAGTGCAATTTTGATTCCTTTTACTTTAGCAAGCAAGCAGCTCCAGTTGCGGGAATGAAGCACCAGTTTCTTGATTTGTTTACTTCCCAGTAGGATAGTAAGAGCCATTTTCAGCAGGCACTGCATGCTAGATAAATAGGTATGGGAAGACTACTCTGAAGCAATGTATATTGTCTTGGGGAGCATGCTCTTTTGGCTGTAGATTCAAATAAATATGAGAAACCTTATCACGGCAGGGTTCAAAGACGCACAATTGCGTGCACATTCTAATCTGGTATACACATACTGATATTCATTCTCTTTCTTTTTTTTACCCCTTCCCAAATAGTTTATGATTTAGTAGATTCTACGGTACACTGTATAGTGTTTTTTGTTTTTTTGTTTTAAAGGATATAAAAAGAAAAAGAAACCCACTCAGGTTTAGTTGAAAATGTTTAATAATGTTATGGGTTACATTCTTGTTCATTTACATTTTTCAGTATTTTGAGCCATGCAGGGGTTGTTGACAGGATATTTCAATGTGCAGGTTAAGTAGAGAACTATTGGGTATCATCTGAGTATGCAAAAAATTAAGCAAGGGCAAGAAGGTTTAGTGCACTCTGTTGACTTTGAAATAAATCTTTTTTAAAAAATTGCTCTAGGATTTCAAAAATACTGGCCCCTCCAAAGCCATGTTTTCTCTTCCTGTCGGCCTTTCCTCTTCGAGATTTCTTACCATTGCATGGATCACCATTACAGCAGCCGCTTCTTGTGGCTTTGCAGCAAAAGAAGGCCAGAGCAAAAAATATAAAAGTTTTGCCGTGACATTCATTTTAAATATCCACTGTGATAACTGGGTTGCTCAGCATTGCTGATCGGTCAGCAATACCGGCTATCAGAAATCTGTGGAGGTCTGCATACATAGCTTCAACTGAAACTTTTATCACCACCACTGCAGAAGAAAGACTTTCATTTGGCTGTGCTGGTCCAACAAAGTATTTTATTTATGTGCTTCCAAGCCCTTAAAAATTCTTTTAGGGTACATCAGTAGGGAATTAATAGAAACTTTGAAATAGGAAAAATGCCTGTGGGTTAAGCAGAAAACCCAGTTGACTTGAGTTGAGCAAAAAGCTTGTACTGTTGTTGATAGGTCATTTGCCGAAGGGGGAGCTGAATGGATTGGTTTCCATTCTTCCAATAGTGATCTGCAATTGCTTCTCCTTTTCTTTGGAAAGGAGTTATCTCCTACTTTTGAGAGCTAAGTAGAAACCTAATTCATCTTAAAGGAGATGCACACAATTTGTAATGATTAATCAATATTGTTGAACGTTAAGACTTAAGCAAGTATTTTTATCAAGGGATTGATTAAAGTGTGTGTGTAAGTAATACATATTTTACTTCAAGGAATAATTTAACTCAAGGTCTGGAGGGCTATGTAATGAAGAAGACTGACTCTTTACTATGTCTGTTCTATACCAACAACAGAGATGAAATAGAAAGAATCTTAATCATTTCCCAAACACTCTTCAAGAGAAGCAATTTAAAAGAAATGTTACTTCCTTAAAAGACTAAAATGTCTTAAGCACAAACGTGCTGCTCTACTTCATTTGTGCTAAATGGGATTATAGGATTTAATTCTGTGAGAAATTTTACATGTTGATGGAGGCAAGTTTTCACATCTCTTTTAGGTGGGAAAAAGGGATAGTGTGTGATATACTCATTAAATTCCCATCTTTTGCTCTTCTAACCTGAATTTTTCTCAAGCATTTGAGGCCAAATAGTTATTGGATGAGGAATATAACTCCCTACTAGAGATTGGGCTTCAGTATAGAAGTATATATTGCAATCCATAGGTGAAGGAAAGGGAACTAATGTTTCAAGTTCCTGCTGAAACTTGAGAGGTCCATAGCATCAATGTTATTGTTTTGATAGAAACGTATATTACATAAGTACACATGTAATGTATTAAAAGGAGCTGTGGCTCAGTGAAGAGCACATGCTATACATGCTGAAGATTCCAGGTTCAATCCCTGGCATCTCCAGGTAGGACTAGGAAAATCCCTGCCTGAAATGCTGGAGAGATGCTGCCCATCAGTGTCAGCAACGCTGGGCTAGAAGGATCAGTGGTTTGACCTGGTATAAGGCAGGTTCTTATGGCCTTACATAATATTAAACCTGTGATATGTATATGCTCATACACTAAATTCTTTGTTTCTTTTTAAATAGATATTTGTTCCCAAATTTTGTGTACACTGGGTATTTGTTTAGTTTTGGTGGGGGGAAAGGGGAAGTTGAATAGATTTATCAGCAGCTACAAACTCAAGGGGAAAAATGATTTTAAGACCAAGAATTACCAGTGTTCATTGACAATGACACAAATTGAGAAGGACTTTGATAGAGGGTTTCATATATTTTAAATGCTCTTTCCCCCCCCCTCTTTTTAAAGAAACATTTGACTGTAAATAATAATTTACTATGAGGTAAAATGTAGATAGGATTTTTGTCTATTTTTGGTCTTGATTGTTTCCTCTTGCTATGACATTGTTAGTGAGCCATTGATTTCTTCTTCATTTCTACATATAATCCCTGAATCGTAGTTTTATTTTACTAGTGGCAGCGACTTATTCTAGGCAAACATATTTAACTCTTCCTGTATTATTATAGGAATAGACTGTAATACAGGATTTTAATTCAGATCTTTGCCAACTTTAGTTTTGATTATTCCGATTCTGTGGAGCCATCACCAGTGTTAGACTTCCAATCTATCAAAGGAGATTTTTATGCAAAAGCAGGCACCTGGGCATACATCACTTGGGCATGCTTCACTGGGCATGCATCTCCAGTTAGGAATTGCAGGCATGTCAGATGTGCATTCTGTCTTGACTGTGGGATAGGGCTCAACCAAAACAGACCTCCTGACTTCCCTGCCCTGTTTGTGGGCTATGAAAAGGGCTGCCACTTTAGGAGAATTGTGGAGGGAGGAGCTAAGAACAGAGACAAAATGTTGCTGAGTAAGGGGCAGGGCATGAAACCACTGGTGGGAAAATATCTGGGTACTTTGGGTGACAGGAAATGAAACAGCATTCACAGTTCCCTTCCATCCCTGACATGTGTTAACCCTCAAGCATGACCCCATTTCCACATCTCCAGTTCAGAGTAAGAGCAGTGGCTTCACTCTGAACTAGCTTCATCTGCCCGTAGTGTCACAATTCCAAATTTGTTGCAACTAAAAGGGTTTTTAACATCCAACTCTGGATATTGTGCAGGGGCTCTTGCTTCATGCACTGACATGCAATCTCAGGGTCTAGTAATAATTATACAATAGTAGAATCTTTTAATAATTATGTTACTCATAGTATTACATTCACAAATGATGCCAGCTGGCACTCAGATTTCTTCACCAAGTAATGTAAAAATCAAAACTCATGCTAATAATATTAATATGTCTGAAAAAGGGAATGAGGGAAAAGAATCAATTAAAGAGAAACCAACAGTTTCTCATAAAAGAATCTAGACTATAGATTAAATGTAAAAATATAATAAAGAAGATGAGATAGGAAAAACTAAACATGATAGCAGTGTCCAGATTACCCACTGAGTTAAAGTGGAATCCCAAGACAGTGCATAGTGTCCAAGTAAGAACATAAGATCCATGCTGGATCAGACCAAGTTCCTTCTAGTCCAGTATTCTGTTAACACAGTGACCAACCAGCACACCATTGTACAAATGGTCTACACCGTTTTTCAAGTGCAATCCATATTTTAATTTTGGTCAGGGGAAGGCAGGCTTAGGTTTTTTTAAATGATGTTTTTACAGAATAATTGGAAGAAGAGGAAGCAGGTCTAATTGTTTTGAGTAAATTCTTCCTTTATTCTTGAAAAGGTCAATTATTGTCGAATAAATGGAACCTACCTCTTCTTTATACATCATGAAAAAATCTGACTTTTCTTAGAAAGACAGTCAAAGTCAGATTCAATTGTTTTTCACTCATAGATATGCTAAATTTTCATAGCTGAATGGATAGATCATTAAAAGATTAGTAAATTGTTTTCTTGGGCCATATTCCTGGAGATTATGCAGGCATGATTTGCCAGTTCTTACCAGCTGATCAGGTCAGCTGGTTTTAAACATATGCAGCGTGCCCAGTGAATGGTTGCAATAAAAACATTTAGTATGTTTCTTGCTGTTTATGCTTCTCCTCCATGCATATACAGTTCTTTGCAAAAAAGAAAAAAAGATCATGAAAATTCCAGCCCACCTGCTCTCACATATAATTTGAATCTGTTGAAAGCATAGAATCATAGAAAAGTAGAATAGTAGAATTGGAAGGGGCTTATAAGGCTCAGTGCAGGAATCCACCTTAAAGCATGCCTGACAGATGTTGTCCAGCTGCCTCTTGAATGCCTCTAGTGTGGGAGAGCCCACCACCTCCCTAGGTAATTAGTTCCATTGTCCATTGAGAAGTTCCATTGTCCATTGTCCATTGAGAAGAGGTCCTGGCCCTTCTCCGTGTGACAACCTTTCGAGTATTTGAAAAGTGCTATCATGTCTCCCCTCAATCTTCTCTTCTCCAAGCTAAACATGCCCCGTTCTTTCAGTCTCTCCTCATAGGGCTTTGTTTCCAGACCCTGATCATCCTCGTTGCCCTCCTCTGAACACACTCCAGCTTGTTTGCATCTTCTTGAAGTGTGGTGCCCAGAACTGCATGCAGTACTCAAGATGGGGCCTAACCAGTGCTGAATAGAGGGGAACCAGTACCTCATGTGATTTGGAAGCTATACTTCTGTTAATGCAGCCCAAAAAAGCATTTGCTTTTTTTGCAGCCACATCATATTAGATATGAACTAACTCTTCCTAGTTTACAAAATTCTTCTCATCTGGTAATTTAGAAGTATTATTTTACTTGTCCCTAGTAAACAACTATTTGCAATCCTAAAATTCAATGACCTACCTACCTACTACCTGTAATTGTTTGCCACCTTTCAGGGCAAATAGCCTGCCAAGGTAGCTCGCGTGCAAAGTTCAAACGTAAAAAAAAAAATGAATTAATTTAAAATTTTCTTAACTAAAAAAGCAGTATAAAAATACTCTACAATCCATCACAACAAATCCAATAAAATATTTAAAACAATTTAAGACGGACAGAGCAACAGTGCAAATAATAACAAGTCCAGCTTAGCATTTTTAATGAAAAGATCAAAACAAAGGTTTTCAGCGCTCATTTAAAAGGTAGTAAAGAAGGAGCAAATACATCTGTTTGAAGGGTGTTCCACAGATATAGAACTACCACTGAATAGTCCCTGTTTTTAGCATCTGTCTACTTGATCTTTATAACAATAGTGACAACTGTTGGGGCCCAGGACACACTCCATCTACAGTTTTCAAACCGTTTTCAAAGTGTCATATCCTGATTGGTGTAGATCTGGGCCTAGACCAAATCCTACTGATTTCATACATGCTCCCTTCAAAGTATGCATCTGATATAGTGGACAGTGTCCATAAAAGTTTACATCTGAATATTTTTTTAGTTCCCCAAGACTCTTTGTTGTTTTTGCTGCAACAGGCTAATATGCTGCCCCTCTCCAAAATATTAGTAATTGTGGCTCCTGTGTTACCTGAAACAGATATTTTTGAAATTCATTTTCATTGATATGTTGGAGTTTTGCCATTTGTGGCAAGGTGTTACTGCCTTTTGACTGACATAAACTGGCACCCAAAATAGAACCGATAGCATAGTAATGTAATGAGCTGCGTCATGAGTTTGTGTCTTGCTATTGGCAGTCTCTTGTTTCCCAGCGATGGCTCTGTCTTCCAGCAACTGGTCAGGGCTGTCCTAAGAAAGGGTGAACAGTGTTGTTTCCCTAATCAACTAGGTATCCATGTACCCTTTTGTTATTGACAATAGCAAAGAAACCCTCGTAATCTTTTGTCACCTTGTTTAATTTGTGTACCTGGATTCTGTTAACTGGAAAGATTCTTCATGTAGCATTGGGTAGGAAACTCAAAACCGCCCTACCTGCAGCATATCTATTTTGATTGCAAATTATTTAAAACAAGACCCCTGCACAGGAACCCTATAACACATGAGGAGAGGTAGGTGTACACACAAGCCCTGTTCCTGCTCAGCTATGCTTAGAAATCTTTGTATAAAGTCAAAGGGAACCTGCTTAGAAAGCTGCCCATGTAACAGAATCCTGCCTTATTAGGGTTCCGGACTGCTGGCAGAGTTGTAAGTGCAATTACAACGCCCCTTTCAGATAATAATAATAATAATAATAATAATAATAATAATAATAATTTATTTCTTACCCGCCTCTCCGTTTGGATCGAGGCAGGGAACAACAATATAATAAAATACATAAAACTGATTAAAACATGACACACATTATTAAAACTGCATTAAAACATCCTAAAAACATCCTAAACACATTCTAAAATTCCACTGGATATGCCCGCCGGAAGAGAACAGTCTTTATGGCTTTCTTAAATTCTAAAAGACTGTTAAGTTGACGAGTCTCCTCCCGCAGGTCATTCCACAGTCTGGGAGCGGCAGAAGAAAAGGTCCTCTGGGTAACAGTTGTCAGCCTAGTCCTGGCCGACTGTACTAAGTTCTTCCCAGAGGACCTGAGCGTGCGGGGCAGATTGTATGGGAGAAGGCGATCCCGTAGGTAACCTGGACCCAAACCATGTAGGGCTTTAAAGGTAATAACCAACACTTTATACTTCGCCCGGAAACTGATTGGCAGCCAGTGGAGCGATTTTAAAGCTGGTGTAATATCGTCACCCCTAGGTGTACCGGTGACCAACCTGGCTGCCATATTTTGAACTAGTTGACGTTTCCGGACTAGGCACAGAGGTAGCCCTATGTACAACGCATTGCAGAAGTCGAGCCTTGAAGTTACCAGCGTGTGCACTACTGTCCTTAGGTCTTCCAACTCTAGGAAGGGGCGCAGCTGGCGTATCAGCCGAAGCTGATAGTAGGCACTCCTGGCCGTTGCATCTATCTGGGCTGTCATTTGGAGCGACGGATCCAGGAGCACCCCCAAGCTGCGAACACAGTCTTTCAGGGGGAATGTAACCCCATCCTCTCCTCAGTTTAGCCCTCCCATGTCGCAGGTGAACACCTATTTGGAATTGGGCACTATTCTGTGTTTTGGGTTCTCCCCTCCCCCACTGTTTTTTATTTTGTTTTTTACTTCTTTAATGCATTGAAATCCTGATTTTAAATGGAGTCCCCTCAGCCGCAGAGTAACAAATAACTTAATACTGCAAGTTGATGCAGTACATGAAAATTGTAAGCGGATAAGTTGTTTTATTGAACACACAATTAAAAATGCAGTTGATGATTGTGTGTGTGTGTGTGTGTGTGTGTGTACACTTAGCTCTGGGTAGAATTTTTAAAAACAGGTTTTTAAATAGATCTTTATTGTGCCAATTCTTTGCATTGCTGCCCTGCCTGGATGCTTTCATTTGCTGGCTTTTCTTTCTTTTTTATTCTTTTTTTTCCCCCTTGTGCTCTCTTTTTGGCCAGGATTTTAACATATATCACAGGCTGGTAGCCTAAGAGCCTGGGACTTCCCCTCACCACACTTGCAGCCTTTGATCTTTTGCTTTGGAGGTAACATCAAAAGGATGGCTGAGAAAGACAGCCAGGCTGTGAAGTTCAACATTCAAGTTAATAGCTTGACTGAAGGTTGTGCTGCATTTCTGGAGCCGTAGTAAACATGGGCAATTCAGCAACATTTCCCTGGAAATTGACCCAAATGTTGTGTATTAAAAAAAGGAGGGGGGCTTAATTTGCATTTGGATGAATGACGAGGGTTTTTTTTTTGGTTTTTTTTTAAATGTAATTTCTACAATCATGGCACTATGAATAAAGGTCAGAAACGATTCATGTGATATTGTGGGCACAGCATTTAGTGATCATAGCAACCTGCCTTGTCTAGATTTTGTGCTTCACTCCCAGGCCTTCCTATTTACACAGATAGGTTGTCACTTTTGATATTTCCTCTGCCTTATCAATATGATCACAGTGCAGAAGATAGTAGTCTAAAGGCTGTCTGCACAAATCTGTGGAAGAATATGCACAGGATCTAACCTTGCTTTCAGAATTCTGAGAATGGCCCTTTGTGTTTTGCTTTTTAACATTGCATGTTTTTAGACTTCATGCATGAATGAGGGGGAGAAAGAGTAAAGGCTCAGAATCCAGCAGAGAATCTTCGCAGGGATTCCAACTTTCCTGTGCTCAGGGCACAAATCTCCCATTCTCTTGCCTTTCTCTTGTCCCTACAGCATCCTATTATACTTCCTCTACAAGGAGTGGCCACCAAATACAGGAGAAACATGCGCTCAGTGTTTTGCATGCAGAGATCTTGGGTTCAATCACTGGTATTTCCAATTAGAACAGGAATGTATCAGGTGATGTGAAAAGCCTCTGCCAGAGAGGTGCAACCAGTCAGAGTATACAATATTGGATTAGATAGAGAAATAATTTGACATGGTAAAAGACAGTGTTCTGTGTTCCTAAGTAAAGTATGTAATGTTCATCATCTATTGCAATAAAGAATCAAATGTTGGGGATTTCTTGCTGTATAATATTCAAGACTGTCCTGATTAGGCAATATAGGTCAATACAACAAAGGACAGCATTTACCTGCATATATATTTTATTCTGTATAGCTAATGCTGAGCAATCATATTACCTCTGGGTGGGAAAATGTTCGTCTTGTGCATGACTGAAAATGTTGGCATTCCGAAAGTACTTGAGTTTCCTCGGTTGCTTGTTTTTACTATGTTTTATGAAGGCCGACAGACTTGTACCACTAATCATTTCTGTTCCTGTGTGCGTGCATAACTAGAGAAAGCCAGATACTCAGCACAGATAGCAATGACCTCTTCTTGCAGTGATATTTCAGGGAAGCATGGCAGTTGGGCCCAATTCTCACCCCACTCCACCAATATCCTGCAAACAGTATGCTGTGAATTCCCATGGTATTTCCATAGGGAAATTTTTCAATAGGTTAGATATTTGAATGTTCCTTACTAAAAACTGGATAATATGTATGAGTAGTAAACTCCATATGTGCAAGTCAGCAGATGGTACACGTTGTGTTGTTTTAAGTCAAAAGGTCCCTAATGTGAGTCCCTGTGCAACATAGACAAAAGTTTGTGTAGAAATGTCAGTATGCAGATCATGGGGTGGGTGTGGGTGTGGGTGGGTGTGAGTGTGGGTGTCTGTACGGGAGCCTAATCTTTTTTCTGTTGCGCGCCTAGTGACTGGAATAGATTTTTCTGTATGGGAGATAGTATCTAATTATTATGAAACAAGAGAGAGATATTAAATTATCTTACATTTTACACATATGTAAGTTATTTTATTTTCTAATAGATAGATGGATAATAAGCCCGCTTATGTGCCTAACCAATTGTACCCCCTGCTTGAACCATGGAAACTTACTGTGGACCCTTATAAAATATAAGATTATATCATGTTATAAGATTGGAGCGGTTGCTTTACTGGCTGTTCAGTAAATACATTGGTGTCTCTTGGATATGCCCTGAGGCACTGAAACCTGAGGCCTGCCCACATCTTGAGTTCTACTTTCCTGCTTGCAAAGTGCCTCTGGCTAGTAGAGCAGTCGATTCCCCCCTCCTCCCTTGTCCTTTCCTCTTGCTTCCTAATAAAAAGGGGTTGTTTTTTTTTTGTTGTTGCTTAAATTAAAATAGAGAGAGTTTATCCAGTTTTAAATCATGTTAAAGCTTGAAATAATTCATTGACTAAGGTTTTAAAGCCAGAATTTGATTTGGTGTGTGTATCTATTTTAAGTGTGAACCCTCTCTCTCTCTCTCTCTCACACACACACACACACACACACACACGTTCATGCACGCAGACATGCACACACGCACCCCCCCCCCCCATGCATGCAGAATCCAAATTCAGGAGCCACAAATATGGATGCAGAGAGAGCATGGCCTATCCATGTCTGTTCTGACCTCTGAATTAATCTGCTATTAGAAGTTTGCTGGTTGGGTGCCCACATATGTTGGGGTGGGAAGTGAAAGAGGAGAGGAAATAATTTTCTGCTACTACTGTAGATTTATCTGGTGCCAACTGTATACTAGGTGCCGAGAACAGAGGAATCACTGCTATTCTGACTTATTAGTTGTAACACTTTCTTTACCCAAGGAATCTACATTTTGTGCAAGAAAGTGGGATGTGGTGAGAAGAAGAATCAGTGATGGACTGTGAGGAGTGGATGAAAGTATCACACAGTAATGGACAAGTGAAAAATGATTAGGCCAGGGTGGCTTAGGAAAGACTTTGTTAGTTTGCTAAGGGATTTGAGGGGAGGGAGGTATCCTGATGACGAGGGAGATGTTATTCTAAGTGCAGGAATAGCATAGAGATTGGAGAGGCCAAAACAAACAGAGTAGATGAATCTGAGTGGAGAGATTTAGAAGGGGTGTATAAGGAGACAAGGTGGAGACATTGGAGCTGAGAAGTGGAGACCCAAACCATGTAGGGCTTTAAATGTAATAACCAACATTTTGTATTTTGCCTGGAAACTAATTGGCAGCCAGTGGACTGATCTTAAAGCTGGAGTAGTATGGTCACCCCTAGGTGTACCGGTGACCAACCTGGCTGCAATATTTTAAAATAATTGACATTTCTGGACTAGGCACAAAGGTAGCCCTATGTACAGCACATTGCAGAAGTCGAGCCTTGAAGTTACCAGCGCGTGCACTACCATTTTTAGGTCTTCCAACTCTAGGAAGGGGCGCAGCTGGCGTATCAGCCGAAGCTGATAGTAGGCACTCCTGGCCATAGCATCTATCTGACCTGTCATTTGGAGCAATGGATCCAGGAGCACCCCCAGACTGCGAACACAGCCTTTCAGGGGGAGTGTAATCCCATCCAGAACTGGTTGACATACCTCCAAATCCGGGTTGGGACTTTTGACAGCAAGCACCTCCTTCTTGTCTGGATTCTGCTTCAGTTTGTTTTTCCTCATCCAGCCCATTACCGCCTCCAAACATTCATTCAGAGGAGACACACTATCCTTAGCTGATCATGTTGTCAAAGGCATAGAGAAATATATTTGGGTGTCGTCAGCGTACTGATAACACCCTGCCCCATGCCTTCAGATGATCTCTCCCAGCGGTTTCATGTAGATGTTAAACAGCATAGGGGATAGGATGCCGCCTTGTGGTACGCCACACAACAGCTTCTTCTTTGAGGAGCAACTTTCCCCAAGCATCACCATCTGGAACCTGCCTGAGAGGTAGGACTGGAACCACTGAAGCAGAGTGCGCCCCCCCCCCCCCGATTCCCAATCCCCTCAGGCGTTCCAGAAGGATACCATGGTTGATGGTATCGAAAGCCTCAGAAATGTTCCAAAGTACCAGCAGGGACACACTCACTCTGTCAAAACCCAAGCGTAGATCATCCACTAAGGTGACCATAGCGGTCTCATTTCCATATCCTGCCCTGAAGCCAGTTTGAAATGGGTCTAGAAAATCTGTATCATCCAAAACTGCCTGGAGTTGGAAGGCAACTGCCCTCTTGATCACCTTGCCCAGAAACAGAAGATTTGATACTGGTCTATAGCTATTAAGCTCCAGGGGATCTAGGAAGGGCTTTTTTAGAAGCGGCCATACCACTGCTTATTTTAAACATGATGGAAAACTCCCCTTCCTGAGAGATGCATTAATAATATGTTGTAATTGTAATCTAATTGCTTCTCCTCCCTGGGCGACCAACCAAGAAGGGCAGGGATCGAGAGGGCAAGTTGTCCTCCTCACTCGTCCAAGCACCTTGTCCACATCCTCGGCACTCAGCAACTGAAACTGATCCAGTGTAATTCTACTCACGGAGTTGCTGGACACTCCATTGTCAGCCTCTGCTATAACGATGGCATCTAAGTCAGCTCTTATCCGAGAGATTTTATCTGTGAAATGATCATTAAGGGCATCACAGCGAACTACCGAAGGCTCTAAGATCGGGTTCAGGGGGGAAGGTGCTTGAGTTAGACCCCTCATCGCCCTGAACAGTTCTGCTGGTTGTGAATTCACAGACACAATGCGTGCAGAGAAGAAAGCTTTCTTCTCTGCACGTATTGCCACCCCATATGAATGGAGATGTTTTCTAAGTTGTGTCTTATCGGATATAAGTTGAGTTTTCCGCCATCAGCACTCTAGTTGTCATCCTTTCCGCTTCAGGTCCCTGAGATCTTCTGTATACCAGGATTCCAGATTAGAAGCGGTTCGGAGAGGACGTTTGGGGGCAGTCCTGTTGATAGCCCTAGTTAGGTCTTGATTCCATTTATTGACCAGGGCTTCTACAGGATTGTCGACAATACCAGCCATAGAACCCTCTAAGGCTTCCTGGAATCCAAGAGGATCCATCAGCCTTCGAGGGCAGACCATCATAATAGGTCCGCCACCCCTGCAGGGGTGGGTGGTAGCCGTGATACTAACCCTGACCAGAAAATGGTCTGTCCATGACAATGCAGAGGTATTTGTCACCTCCGCCCACAGATCCGTCTGTTCAATGTTCCTCTTAAATTAACTGATAATTTGACCTACATTGATTGCAGCAGTAGTACATCATATTTTGATACACACATATGCTTGGGAGGGGAAGCTGTTACAAGTTGCACTGAAAACATACCTACCGTGTGACATATCCATATTTTAAATAAATATTGTTATAGCTGGCTCAGATATAATTATAAATATTATTATAGGTGGTATAAAGAATTCTATAATAATAAAAGGGGATGTGTATCTGTCTGTCCAACCCATCAGCCCATTTACACCATAGTGTCTTTAAACCTAGACATCTGAAAATTGGCACTCATACTAAGGAAACCTAAGGATGTGCACCTTGGGGTTATTTTGTTTTGATTTTTAAATATTAATTAATTTAACTTTATCTATGTGTTTCAATCCTGCAGTATCATGTTCAGCCATTAAGAGCAGGGCGGGATACGGAGTTGAGACTGCTATGGTCGCCTTAGCGGATGATCTACGCCTGGGTATTGACAGGGGGAGTGTGTCCTTGTTGGTACTTTTGGACCTCTCAGCGGCATTCGATACCATAGACCATGGTATCCTTCTGGAACGCCTGAGGGGATTGGGAATCGGGGGCACTGTGCTTCAGTGGTTCCGGTCCTACCTCTCGGGCAGGTTCCAGATTGCGATGCTTGGGGATAGCTGCTCTGCAAAGAAGGAGCTGCTGTGTGGCGTACCGCAAGGTGCCATCCTTTCCCCAATGCTGTTTAACATTTATATGAAACCGTTGAGAGAGATCATCCGGAGGCATGGGGCGGGGTGCTATCAGTATGCTGATGACACCCAAATATATTTCTCTATGCCTTCGACAACATCGTCAGCTAAGGATAGTGTGTCTTCTCTGAATGAATGCTTGGAGGCGGTATTGGGCTGGATGAGGAAAAACAAACCGAAGCTGAATCCAGACAAGACGGAGGTGCTTGCTGTCAAAGGCCGCAACCTGGGGTTGGAGGTGTGTCAACCGGTTCTGGATGGGGTTACACTCCCCCTGAAAGACTGTGTTCGCAGCTTGGGGTTGCTCCTGGATCCGTCGCTCCAAATGACAGCCCAGATAGATGCTATGGCCAGGAGTGCCTACTATCAGCTTCGGCTGATACGCCAGCTGCGCCCCTTCCTAGAGTTGGAAGACCTAAAGATGGTAGTGCACGCGCTGGTAACTTCGAGGCTTGACTTCTGCAATGTGCTGTACATAGGGCTACCTTTGTGCCTAGTCTGGAAACTTCAACTAGTTCAAAATATGGCAGCCAGGTTGGTCACCGGTACATCTAGGAGTGACCATATTACGCCAGCTTTAAAATCGCTCCACTGGCTGCCAATTAGTTTCCGGGCGAAGTATAAAGTGTTGGTCATTACCTTTAAAGCCCTACATGGTTTGGGTCCAGGTTACCTGCGGGATCGCCTTCTCCCGTACAATCCGCCCCGCACGCTCAGGTCCTCTGGGAAGAACTTACTGCGGTCGGCCAAGACTAGGCTGACAACTGTTACCCAGAGGACCTTCTCTTCTGCCGCTCCCAGACTGTGGAATGACCTGCCGGAGGAGACTTGTCAACTTAACAGTCTTTTAGAATTTAAGAAAGCTATAAAGACTGTTCTCTTCCGGCAGGCATATCCAGTGTAATTTTTAGAATGTTTTTAGGATGTTTTAGGATGTTTTAATGCAGTTTTAATAATAATTGTCATGTTTTAATTAGTTTTATGTATTTTATCATGTTGTTGTTCCCCGCCTCGATCTAGACGGAGAGGCGGGTAAGAAAGAAATCGTTATTATTATTATTATTATATTATATTATTATTATTATTATTATTATTATAGCGTTGCAGTCCATACAGTTAGAAGCCAGGGGAGATTAGTAGATGGAGAAACAGAGTTATATGTCTGCCCCCTGCTGTGGGGAAGCCACCCCTTCCTCATGGGGCTATAAGGATGCACCATGTTAGGGATTGTGCCTAGGGGTGTCAGTGGGCATGGCTTCACTCAGATAGGGTGGACACAGTGTATCCAACGCTGACAGCTGTGCTTGAAGGGTTTGCTGTATCAAACTAAGGACTATTCCAAGCTGTGAAAATAGAGGGATTATAACCCAAAGCTTTTGAGATACATGAGGTTTTTATGATTTGTATGGTTTGTATGAATAAGAGCTACATGGAGAGCTGGTATAGCATGGTGTATAAGACATTGGTTTATGTATCAAATGTATCCAGTTTGAACGTCATCTGAAATTTACCTTGCCTGAGATCTCTACCTCCATTGTGGACATAGTAAGACTGACTTGGCTTACAGGGCTGTTGTAAGGATCACAGCAAGGTAATGTATGAGGAGCGCATTGTACATTCAAAGGTTGCAATCCTATATGCATTGAACTTAATGGGGCTCAAGTCTGAGTAGACATGCATAAAATTGAATAATAAAAGCACTAAATTCCAACTATTATAATAATTGGTGTTTGGTATCATTGTTATTGGTAGTATTATTATTTGGTGGTCTTAAGTCTTTGCTAACTTTTTAACGATTTTTAGGCTTCATGTTGAATGGCATACTTTTGTACCTTAACATGGCAAATTGTGGTACTATATCAGCCTTCCCAATGTGTTGGACTAGAGCTTCCATCATCCTCAGGCAGCAGTGTATTATATAAGCATAGGTTCTTGCCTTTTTCATGTGCTCAGCTTACTATAAGCAATGTGCAGTTGGAGAGTGGCTTTAGATGAGGTGCAACTAAAATACCCTTTCTGTTGGTGAGATGTTTAGTGAGATTGTGAGGTGTCTTTACGGCACCATTTTGGCCGTGCATTCCTTAAAACCCCTGTGACATTGCCGCTGTGGGGAGGGAACAGTGAATCTCCATGGCAGGAGGAAGCACGGGCTTTCCGGCAGCTATTTGGTTTGTTGAGACCACCATCTGCCTGGCCTTCCTGCACTTCCCATGACCTATCTTTGGCTGCGATCTGCCCCTTGCCTCAAGCCAAAGCAAGGTCACCACCAACAGAAGAAGGAAAGATGATGGTGACTTTGGAGTAAAGGAAAAAGTTATGTTAAGTCCATGAGTTTTTAAATGTGCAATTTTGGGGGAAAGCCCCATGGTGGCTGCAAGTTGGTGGCTGCATCGTATAACCAACGCAGCACCACTATGAAGCCATCATGGAGTATATAGGGCATAGACTGTGTTAGTGAGTGGGAGCTGAGCTTTTGTATATAGACCCACACGAACAGCCTCTGAACAGCTGTCACGACCAACATAAGCAATATATTTGGAAGGATTAGACATTACTTTGAGCAGCTGTGCTAAAAAGTCTTTCCACCATTGTTGTGCTTTCCTCCCTTCATAAAGGGCCCCAGCTTTTTAACCATTGGCAATGTGTTTGCATCTACAACATTTACTATCTCTTTCATCTTGGAGCCCTGTTTATTTTATTTGACATGTATGCTCCTTACTGAGCAATACTCCTTACTGCTGCTGAGAATTGACTGTGCTGCCAGGATGGCTGAATAGTTCTCGTTTTAACCTTTATGTGGTAGGGTTATTTAAAGCAGAAGTTGCTTTTAAAAATAAACAGGTATATTACAGTTCCATTTTTGTTTTCTTCGTGTGTGTGTGTGTGTGTGTGTGTGTGTGCTTGCACTCTTTGCATTTGTATGATGACAAAATATGACCAGTGGGCTGTCATATTTCCCACTGCTGAAAACCACAATTTCTTAAATAAGAATTCAATATCAAAAGTAACCTTGTGGACCAGCTATTTAAAACCTGAACAAGTGTATCATTTCAGGTTATTTAAAGTTTTTAAAAGATCCATGGCTGCTTACGTTACCTCTTTGTTGTAACCTAAGGGCAAGGACTGTTTGGCCCATAGATGAAGACTGTGGGATAGTGGGATTGGTGGGCATGGCTTAGCGGTTGAGATGCCTGTAGTGCTGTTTTGTCTACTGGGAAAAATGTGGTCAGAGGTTCTCAGAGTAGATGCACTAGGCATTCTTCAGTCTGGTTACAAGAGAGAAGCTATTCACATTGCTTTCTCCTTCCCTCACCCACTCACACCCTGCAAGAAACCCTCTCATCCAGAACCACAAATATTTGGCACTGGGAAGGAAATGTCTGCAGGAAGTGAAATATTAAGGAGTCCGAATTATGCTCCTTAACATTCCACTCTCTTGTTTTTTGGGTATGGCATTTTCTATTTTTGGGAGGCATAGGTGAGTCCTGGGGAAAATAAAGATTGCATTTTGAACCTGAAAAGCACCACTCTTTTTTAACAAATTCTTGTTTTTCCTCATGTATTGGCCTCTAATCTAACTGAATGCTTAGAATACAGTGAAATAGAAACAAATCAAAGAAACAATCTTATGCTTTTCATGTTTTTTAGTCCCTATAGTTTGTATTTGGTGACACTGTTTATATTTATTTAATTTAACACGTTTCTGTCTCCAAAACTTGCAAAAGGACGGTTGCCAGCTTAATTTTTGCATGAAATGCCATTAAATGTTTATACTAAACTTGATCTTTTTTAAAAATTGTGATGTTGAAAATGCTCTAAATTTGACACAGGTACATTACTGATTTAAAATTCAATTCTTTCAATAAAATAGCAATATACATAGATGTCTGTGTGTTTTGTGCATTTGTCTCATAGTGTCATCCCAACAGCTGAATGTTTTAAAAACAACACTGCTCTGTCTTCATAGAATTTGTTATCTTCTGTAGGGATTTAGGACAAATAACCACAGTTAAGAAGAAGCAGTATACAGATATCCAAATCCTTTCTGATCACTATCATTTCGAAGTAGAAAGCATTTTGGTAAAGAAAATAAAACTATTAACCCTCCCAGTGTGAAAAGTTAGCTCAAATTATGCTAAATTTGTATTGATCCAAATCATGCTCTTTTTATTTTGTCTATTTTGTTTGGTGTGTGTGTGTGTTCTTTGGCATAAGGAATGTAACACACACACACACACACACACACTTTGGTTCATTTTCCTTCTTTTGAGTCCTATTTTTTCATCTGAAAATATTGCAAAAGAATTTGGGTTGGTGGTGATTGGTAGGGAGGGTATGGTTCTGTGATGAGTTACTTGGATTAGATATTTGTAAGTGTCCTATCAGATCACAAGTGTGTGGAGATAGTTAACCATGTGTGAGGATTTCACCCTTCATTTTTTACTTTTCTAATGGACAATTGAGACGTTCAAGCTTATGGGTTGGAAAGAAAATGGGTGCAAGTGGTTTTGCTGGCCTCCCAGACTAGTGCTGTAGAAGAAGCAAATAGAGAGGCAGATTATTGATGGGTGGAAACAACCGGTCCTGAATCCTGGGAGGGAATGTTTATTTCTCTGCTCTCTAGGAGGGATTTGGAAAGAGCTGTAATCCTGGGTTAGGAGTAATTTGTTACAGCAAGATGATACTTGAGTGGCAGGAGGTTTCTGGCTGAGGCAGCAAGATTTTTTTTTATTGTTATTGAGGGGGAGTCGTTGGTCTCCTCCAAAGGTCAGTATGACATACATTCCCCTCCCTACAAGTTTTGTTTCACAACCAGTAAAATTAACCAAAAGAACACTTGACCCTTTTTGCATCACTTTAGGGCATCTGTGCACACCCTCCCTCCCTCCCTCTTTCAGTGTGTGTGTCCCCTCTCTTTCCCCCTCCCCTTCTCAAAAAAAGATTACAACAAAGAATGTGCACCAGAGTTAAGAGCATAGTGAAAAGTTTAAGTTTTCTGCTGGGACTTTAAAAATATTCCCACCTTCTCCTGTGAGACCAGAATAGTTCTGGTTTTAATATTAGCTCAGCAATTTCCATGTTTTCTCCTCACTCCTCTTTTACTGAGATGACATTTTCTATATTAAAGTATCCTGCATGTTTTTCTATTTTTTATTATTAAAGTGAGCTCCTGACCCTGGGGAAGAGAGACTTTTGCAAGATCCTAGGTTATTCGGGGTTTTTAAAAAATGTGTGAGAGAGACATACTGAAATATTCGGAGCCAAGGGTTTTGAAATAACCCCTTGTCACAGTGAAGGCCCAATCACAGAGAAAGCCACAAAGGATGTGACAGGAAATTCAGTATGAATTTTTTGGGTTTACTTGGGAGCATCTTTTCGCAATTCATTCAGAATTGCTATTTCAGCAGAAACTGATGAATGATTACAGTTATCATGATTTGTTCAACTTCTGGAGAAAACTGGATTACCTTTGTTCAAAATGACCCCCAATTCTTCAAGCAGGAGTTACCTTTAATATTATTTTAAAAGAAAAGAATGAATTAAACATTAAAGTACTTATTTTTTATTTCTTTAGTAATTCTTATACACTGCTTAATATAATACATTCTCTAAGCTTAAAATTGTAAAGTAATACCATCATAAAGAATTTAGACCAGTGTTAGTAAAGCAAAATGGACTGTCCAAGAAATTGTAATTGAAAGTAATGATGCTATAATAGGCATCTGAAATATTTCATCCAGGTTCTAGTCCTCATTGGTTTGGGAACTGTTCAGAGTTTCATATACCTTCCCTTAGGACAGAACAACATGTTGGCTTTGTAGCACTAATGCTTCAGTGGAGATTTTCATGGGAATTTGGCAGGGAGGAGGTGCCCTCACATGGCCACAGATTCCATTCTGCAAATGTCCCCCCAGGCCACTTTTACTGCAGCTGGGCTCCAAGAGTGGCTGCTGGAAATTGGTCATGGTGGATGCATGTACAAGACGAATCGGTGTGCAAGGGCAGAAGGTGGAATCAACCAAAATGGGTCAGGGACACTATGTACGAGTAGAGATGAAGGGAGTCTCTGCTAACGATGTGCATCAGATTCAGTCCAAGCCGAATCAGGCCCCATCGGACTATTTTTGGTACTTCTTAAAGTGAAGCAGGCTTCCCTCCTCTAAATGACGAGAACTGAAGCTGAGCCCTGCATGAAGTTTTGTTCAAAATTTGACTTTGGAAAGGCGTACAGCATGTTTCCAAAAATATTGTCGTCTTCTTTCATTTCTCAAAATGCTGATGGAGGAGGAGAAGTTTAGTGACTGACAGGTCCACCTTTTAATCATGGGGCATGTTTTGCCATTGTCCTTTGTTGGAAGACCAAGAATGGGATGCTGATTTGGCCATTCTTCCAACATCAACAGAAAAAAGTGTTCAAGTGGTTTTCAAATATCATAACTCCCTAGCCCTATCGCCTATCCTTCTCAAATGTTTCAAGTGTCTTGTCTGTATGATGTGTACAGCTTTCGTACAGGATGGCAAGCATGTATGCTGTTTGCTTCATTGTTTATTTATTAAACATTTCTGTACTACCCTTCAATTCAAAATTTCCAGGGCAGTTTACAATAACACAATCAGATATTGTGAAAAGTTGCCTTCAGAAATCACAGCAGGGAGAGAAAACATGGAAGAGGTTAAAGGCCTGAGGAAACAAAAGTTTTGCAGACATGTTATTGCTGATGCCAGGTGACTCTCCCTGGAGAGACAATTTCACAACTGAGGTGCCATAGCTAAAAAGGCCCTCTTCCCTGTAGGATGACAGCTTCTGGGAAAGATGGTAGTGTATGGGATGTGAATGTGATTTCTGGATCAGAGGGTGGGATAAATTTGAGGTACTGAAAAAAATATTTTGTTGTTGGGTCCTTTTACCAAAATGTTGGGAGCCATTGAATAACATAAGGGGGCTGCACCACTTTCCTAACGCCACTTCTATTCCATGGGAACAATATGGTATTATTGCAGATTGCAATAATCTGCATACAGCATGTTTGCATGCCGTACACATTGGATTTACCTAAAGCATTTTAAAATACTTATGTCAATATACACTATGGAGTACTGGGAGACTTCCATTTTGACTACTGAATGTATTTTTCAAATCCATGTATGATTATTGTAAACCTCTGGCAATTTATTTATTTATTTATTTATTTATTACTGTTGTAGTTGCACTTTGGATGTATCATTGCCAAGTCTAAACCTTCTTGTTCATTCTGTGATAATAAGAATCCTTCCAATAATTCAGTAAATTCGATGTGAATGTATATGGGTTTCTGGCTATAGTATTATTATACTTAAGAAATCCTTATTGTTGTTTGGATTTGGATCATTGAACAGATGCCATTGCATGACTCTGTCTTCAGCTAGTTTATATTTTTGCCATGGTTACCTTCTCATCCCACCGAGGTTGGAAATGGTAATGTAGATTGGGCCAAGCTGCAGGTTAGCACCACATTGGCAAAGGTTTGTACCTACCCTATTCTAGATTCTGTCTGTTGAATCAAGTTTAATCAAGGCCAAGTGACATGTTCTAGCAATTGTGTCAGTACAGTGGATGCTGCTGCTATTTTTCTTTACTTTTGTGTAAGCACATGCAGTCCCAATCAGGACCATGGCACTTTTGGACAGGAGAGTTTTTAGCAAAATTCCACCTCCCCACCACGAGGGGTGTGTGTGTTAAACAAATCTCCGTTGATTCCAATGGTCATCCTGGCTGGGAATTATGGGAGTTGCACCCCAACTCTTCTGGACGGGAAGGCTGTTTTAGACCTTCATTTTTCTAATATCACAACTTGGGACAGCTTGGTTGTTGTTTTAAGCAGGATTTTAACTTTGCAACTTCTAACTAGTCGTCTTGTATGCCCTTTTGTTTCAAGTCTGCTCTTCACAGTTTCCCTGAACAGCATTTTGCTGTACTTGCTGTACTGCCTTTGCCATAGATTCTGTTTGGAAGTGTTTTAGTGTGCTGCCTTGGGCTGTGCCACATTTCAAATGTCAGTTTAGCAATAAGATGGTTGATAACATCTGCTTTCTTGCAAGACGCAAGATGCATTTCCCCTGCTCCCTTTCCACTTAAAAAAATCCCTATACTTTGCCATTTGAGGTGTTTAGTTTTCCCCTTTCGATGACAATTTAACAACCTTTTAAGAGAGATTTTGGGTTTTCTCAATGACACGAGCCAGCCATGTATTCCAATACTCTGCACAGAGGGCTGGAGTTGGATATCTAAGATGCCCTAAAAGATTTGGATCTCTCTAAACAAACGATAATGATCATACTATTACAGCAATAATGGATGTTGTCCAAGATTGCATTATTATTTCAACTTAAAAATATGGCATTTGAACCTATATTTGTTTACCCCCATCCAATTGATTAGAATTAAGTTCTGTGCCTGGGTAGTTTGTTTGCAGCTTCATAGGTAAGGCAGGAAAAACAGAATTGTGGAATTTTATAGCAATGATAAATTGAATTCCCTCTCTAGGATGCAGAAACAAAGCTAGAATCTCGGGAGAAAAATTAGACTCGTTTTTTTCCCCTTCCTCCACCTTCTCCTTTGTAGCCACTCGCAAGTTGGAGGGAGTCCCAACTCACATTTGTATTTGGGGATGAAAGAATAGAATTTCCTGCTATTTCATGTAGGAGGAAGGAAAGGATTTACCACTCTCCGGTAACAGGACAACATATTCTTTTTTTTAAAAAAACGAATAGATACATACTGCTGCAGTAGTAAACCTGAGAAGGCAATTACACATTCCTGTCTTAATATAAGCAGTGTAAGTGCTGTGATGTAACCCTTCCTCTGCCAAAAGAATCCTCCCTACTTTAGTTTCCAAACTAATACCTAAAGTATTGTGCATGGATGGTGGGGCAATTACTTGGCAGTTTATTCCATTGTGCAAGAATTGTTGTGGGGTGGATTGCTGCTACGTAATTCCATAGCACTGCTTTCTCTTTCTCACTCTCTCACCATCTGGATTGAGTTAGCTCACTCGGCAGTAGGACTGAGTCTCATTTCCTCCAACCAGTAATGTTATATAGGCAATGATCCTGGCCTGCCCTAACATAATTGAAAATTATGTGTATTGTAGACTTGCAGCGCTGAAATGTAGACTCGTAAAAATCTGGGGCTCAGGTAGCCTGTGGAGATTGGATTTGGCACACAATGAAGCTTTTATGTAAAATAAGAATTATAAGCCACCACATTAATATTGTATTATGGCCATGACAATTCTTGGACTGAAAGACTTTGAGGCAAGCTTGAAGCTCTTGAACAAAGCAAATGTTTTATTCTTTATCAATAGAGCTGGATCCTTTTACTAGGGATGAGCTAAAACTGGGGGAGGGTAGACTGGATGGAGGATTCATGGACATTTTCTTCTCACAAAATACAAGATACAATCTTCTTGCAATTTTTAAAGTCTAAAAACTTTTTTGTGGGGGGGGCAGGTGGCATGTTACAGAGAAAGGTCACCTTACATACACATTCTGATGACTACTGAGCCTTTGTCATCATTTTTGAAGGGTCCCAAATAAACCTCCTTCCTAGTAACAATGATATTGTCATGTAGCCAAATTTGATTGGCTGTGTGAGAAACTCCATTGATGACAAACAAGCTAGTTTTGAGTGAGAGCAGTTCCCTCGTTATAAACTCATTTAGTTTGCCTAGAGTGATGTTATCGTGTAGCTACATCTGGTTGGCTGTGTAATGACATCAGTGTTATTAGGATGAAAATAGGCTACAGAAATGCTCTAAAAGCTGTGGGTAATGGGGCAAACAGCAGTGACTTGGTATGAAAAGGTAAGCTTTGGGGAACTTTGGGATCTGTCAATGTCCCTTTGTCACAATTCAGTAAAATGGCACCTTTTAGAAAAAATTCAAAATTCAAAATTAATGCTGGAAAAAGTCCTGGAGAATAAAAGTGCATTTCTAATGGGAATGAGTGTGAGATCCCATTTTGTTGCTGCAGTTATGTTTAGAATGTGATCTGATTAGATCACCTCCAAGCAGTAAGAGAGTTGACTAGGTCTCTATTTATGCCAACTTAGTGTTTGGCTACTTTATGAGGCTTCCAGTAGGTCTGTATTCTGATATGTGGCGTTGTTTAAGCACTTCTCTATTTAAATTCTGCTTAATGAGCTGCATGAGATGTTTACCTATCTAATAACAAAGTATTTTGCCCCCTTCTTAAACCCAAGGCCGATCTACACTGCTGTTTTAAAGCACTTTAAAGCACTTTATAACAGTAGTGACAACTGTTTTGGAGTGTGTCCTGGCCCCCAACAGTTGTCACTACTGTTATAAAGTGCTTTAAAGCGCTTTAAAACAGCAGTGTAAATCCTGCCCCAGTGTTTATAATAACCATGGCAAGCAGTTTGACAACAGCCATTCTTGCAAGAGCTCAAACACTGTTAAGCAGCTTCACCTGCATCTGTTGCTGGCTATACCACTTCAGACTGCAGCTTAAATCTCCCCTGCCCTAGCCCTAGATATTCAAATTTAGCATATCCGGGAGGTTTTAGCCTAGCCTTCTCCCGGACCTGCTAGTTCAAGTGACTAGGTAAATTCAACACATTCCTCCACCCCTCAGTGGGGCCCTGCTTCCTGTGTAAATTCTGAATTCTATTGACTTATCTCAGTAACAAGAATAAGCCTTGGCTGCTATTGTTGGAGTGAGTGAGCTGTACCCTATTCCTGCTTGTGCATCATGAACAGGATTGTTTACCAAGTTTCAGTTTCATGGCCAATCCAGTGACTTATGCAAAGTCATTTAAGGCTGGGAGATTGCTTGGGTGTCATGAGACCACATGTTCTCCAACCGGCTCTCTTTTATAGCTTTTGCTGATGGACAAGGAGGAAATGGCTCTGTTAGACTAACAGTAGTCATGGTGTGACAATCCTTTTGCAACCAGAAGTGAGCAGTATGCAGAGTGGTGACCTCTTGATATGAATATTCTAATAATCCGCTCATATTTGTTGTAATTTATTTTGTTTATGTCACATCACTGTCCAACCCTTCTTTCAAGATGCCCTGAGTAATATTCTAGCCCAACAACAACCCTGTGATGTAGGTTTGGTTAAGAGGGAGGAATCTTTGCAAGTACCTCTGTTGTGTTTCCTAGTTGAAGGCAACTTCAGCCATTACACTTTTAGGTGTATGTATACAATGTTTTTAAGTGTATACTAAAAATGTGAGGTTTGACTGCAACAGAGAAATGTTTGCATATGTGTGTGTCATACAGTTACAGGGCTGTTTCTTATATTTTACGATAGCAAACCTGGGTTTGCCACCAATAATATGCTTGGTATAGAGCTGAAATTAATTCTGGCTACCTGAGAAGTGCCCCTGTATGACATCCACGTTTGTCACATTCACATATGTCTACATTTTTAGTTGTAAACCCTTAAGTATGTCAGGTATGGATCTTAAAAAATGGAATGGGTGAAGCAGGCCAGTTTTGCTGGGGAGCCATAATTAGCTGCAGCTTCCTGTGGAGGATACACTCTGTGGCAAGTGAGGGTTGATCTTTGCATCATGAACAGTATTCTATGCTGCCTGTGTGCCAATGCAACACACAGCTAGTGCAATGGGGAGCCTAGTGCTGCAAAAAAGAAGTGGAAATGAGTAGAAACGCTTATTTCCATAAGGGGCAGAAGGGAGTTCAGCTGATATGTCCCAATCTGGAAACAACAGTTTCCACTTGTTTCTGGGATTTGTTTTTTAAGCACTAACTCTTGGCAAGAGGAAGAAGCACAGTGGCAGTATAGGTTACTGCCCATTGTCAGAAATCACCCTGAGTGGGGATTTTAACAAGGGGATTCCAAACACTGAAACCCAATATGGTAGCTGTGAAACCACTGCAATTCAGATGGTATCGCTCCTTAAATAAGGAATGGTGGTGAATGTAATGTCCATCATGGAGGTAGTGTCAATTTTTAAATGATTCTTTTAAACAATAACTTTTCACCTATTTCCCACTTGGGCAGATAATTATCAGGTTTAATGTAGGATTAGCAGTCGGTTGTAATGAGAGGGTGATTGTGTAAGAGGGTTGCTTTGTTCTTACAGTTGCATTAATGATGCTTTGCTTTGCTTTTTATTCTTTTCCATTTGATTTCTGCACAACGTCCTTTTCCAGACTTAGCCTAGCAGTCAATTTGTGAAAGATGACATTGTTCTCCCCTTTTATTTTCCTTTTAATAAATTGTATGAAAATGTTTGCACCACTTTTGTTAAACACAGCAACATAAATGTATTTCTGAGCCTTTTGTTTTTGTTTTAGTTTGCTGCATACATTTTAATTCCACCTCTTTCTCCATGTCACCCAATATTTGTTTTGTTTTGTTTTGTTAAATGCCTTTCCTTTCTGAACTCATTTTTCTTTTTTCTCCATTTTTTGTTTCCTCCATCCAGTATCTCCAGATGAAATGGCCGCTGCTTGATGTTCAGGCAGGGAGCCTACAGAGCAGGCAAGCCCTCAAGGATGCTAGGTCTCCATCTCCGGCACACATTGTTGTAAGTAAATTAAGAAGCACTTCTTTTGATTTTTGGTGTGTGTGTGTGTGTGTGTGTGTGTGTAATGGTTTAATAAGTTTTGTTTTATTATAACTTCTTTTTTTCTTCAGACACACACATAATGAACTTGTGGGGCTATGTTCTCAGTGTTTCTGTTTGGTCTATCCATGCTTTTAAAACTTTTCCCGTGTGCCATTTGAAATGTGTAGAAAGTTACTTTATCTAAGGTTAGTTATAACTACTGCCATTATAACTAGGCTTATGATGGTGGTTTGAAAAACAACATGGCAGAGGATAAGAATCCACAGACACCTTATTTGTGTTTTAAAAATACAGAAAACAATACATTGAAATTGTTAAGAATGTTTTTTTTTTTAAAGGATCCCTGTTTTTCACAGCATAGGGCATGGATGTACATTCATGCTACGTCTGAATAGAAAAAAATAATAATTCCAGTCTGAAGATCAATTGGGATTTCTTTCTGTTTTTCAAGGGAGTTTGTATGTATGTGTACCCTGTGCACATGGTCCTACTTAGACCCTTAGGTCACTTCCTGAGAGGGCCTTCTCAGTTGTGACACCTTACTTATGGAATGCCCTCCCCAAACAGGCTGTCGTGGCACCTGGATTGTTACTTTTTTGGAGCCGGGCAAAAAGTGTTCTTTTCACCCTGGCATTTTAGAGTTCAGGTTCTTAGATTTTACGGTTGTTTTTATATATTTCTGTGCTGTTTGTTTTGTTTTGTTTTTTATTCTTTTAACTTTTGTAATCCACCCATAGAGCTTCTGTTACTGGATGGATTAAAAATAAATATTTGTATGGGGGTTGGGGTGGAATGACCTTTTAAAATTTGTGGACCAGTTTTAAAACACATCTTAAATGTTCATAAGATAGATACCAATGTTACAATATAAAACCCATTTATGGAAACAGTTTCTTTTTAAAGCTTCTAAACCCTTTATGAAAAACATGTTTATGCTACATCTGTAACTTATTTGTATCCATTCTTATCACACTTCTTTTTTTAAAAATGAATATTTAAAAGGACATTGTAAGGGTGTTGGCCCTGAGTCATCCGAAGTTAAGAACTTTTAAATTGCACTGCTTTCAGTGGAAGAATGCTTAATTCTGCCCAGTTTAAATCAACGGAAACTTAAAATGCTTAAACTCTTCTGGGTGGTAGCAATTCTTTGCTTCTATGTTATCCTGCCTGTGCATTAAGATTTCCGAGGCCAGTCTCAGTGGCAGAAAAACCCTATGCATTTACAAAGGAGAGGGGTTTCTCTGTGGTGCCCCCCCCCCGACTTTGGAATACCCTTCCACAGGAGTTACGATTGTTGCTGACTACATTTTCTTTTTGGCACCAAATTAAAATTGTTCCTTTATGCCCAGGCATGATGATATTTTAAACTTTAAAATGTATTTTTCAATATATATATATAACAGTTACATTTTAGTTTGGTTTGCTGGTTGAAGAGTTTTTGTCTTTGCAGTTGTAACTGTATCAATTTTTTAAATTGAATTTGTTGTTCTTTTTAAAATGTTGTAAACACCACCCTGGAATCTCTAGTGATTGAAGGGCAGTTTATGAATGTTACCAATTTTAAAATAAATAAACAAATATAATTTCTGGAATTTATGTTCCTATTTCAAACTGTAGTTTAGGAAAGCAGGAAGACACACACACATGCACAGCCAGATGTGTAAAAGGAAGAGAAAAAGAATGGGGGAAAGCGTTGGTCATGCTTGGGTATAGTGATCATTCAAATTGCAAGAAATTGTGGCTTGTTGGAGTAGTCCATTAAGTCTGAATTGGGCTATTGTATAACTTGATGGTGTATTTATTTTAATTTATTTCTTTAGCTGTATTCATATATTTGACTTTTATAATTAACGTAGCATGACAAAGGGCTATGAGAGGTGGACATCACAAAGAAACTATTTGGTAAAACAGTTTGAGAGCTAATGGCGAGCATTAGGGAAAGTTTTAAACTCCACCCCCCCTTAACTAAGGATGCAATCTTGCTCTCTCCCTGTGAAAAGTAGGGTGCAGGAATTCATATTAGCATATTAGTCTACAGCATGGCAACCTGAGTCCCTCCTGTCTCCACACATTGGAGAATCCAGCAAAAGAGGGTCTGCATGCTCACTGTGCCAGGAGTAGGCCAAGCTGTGCATATGAGAGAAGCTTGGATGCTTGCTGCCTCATGTAGAGGAAGGGAAGCCAGGAGTCAAAGTGCCCACAGTGGCACAATGGGGTGGAAGAATGGGGCAGTTTGGCCAGTTCCATGCCATCCCCTCACTTGCCACTGAGTGACTGCGAATTTATGTATGTTGGACCCTCGCTCCCTGCCTCGCTGTCAGCTGAGAAGGACAGAGACAGGAAGGAGTCAGCTCCGTGTACTCCCACCTTGCCACTACCCTTGCTTGCCACTACCTCCTAGTCACAGGCTCAGACTCTCTGTGCCTTGTGTTATAGAAGCATTGCCCCCTCCCCATATTCATAATATAGCTTCAAACATAATAAAAGTAACCCCATGCTCCAAACAATCTAAAGGAACTCAGAATAAGGAAGAAATACACCACATAAAGGGGCCTAATTTGGCTGACTGACATAATGTCTGAGCTAGTCCTGATCCCTACTTCTCTAACTAATGAGCCATTGACATCCAAATCTAATGATATAATGTTCCATGTATCTGTATACAAGTAAGTCTGTCTGCCTGCCTGCCTTTTCCACTGAAGTGATTCACCTGGAAAGGAGGGTTTGAGGTAAATGGGAAGCTAATGACAAATGGAAGAGGGCTATGAGAGGTGGACAAAGCAAGTTGCCAGTAAAGCGAGTGTGCAGGAGGCAGAGGTTAAGGGAGGAGAAGCTCACATTTTCATGCCAATTCCCTAAGTTTGATAAATATCTTGCTATATTGCTTTTCTTTAATGAAAATTGAATTAAGTCCTTGCCGGTTGTAAATACGACCTATTTGCTTCACTATAATAATTAGAAAGCAGTTGTTTTCCAGGAAAGTCTGATTTGGATCTACTGTCAAGTTTAATTTTCCTGTAAGACTTTTTGAGGAAGGGTTTGCTTTATTCTGTTGAGTATAAATATCAACCGTCCTGACAGAAGAAATGTACACTATACTTGATATGGAAGCCCACCTTCCAGAAAGTTCCCAGTTTGCCATTGTAATTTGATATTCAGATTCCTTGGAGTCTTTTATTCTTAGATCGGTATCCATGAAAAGAAAAAGGAGGGGAAGCCTGTTTCAATGAAACAAAAGTTTATGTGAATACAAATAAATGGCCTTAAAGGGGGCCGGGGAAGCAACAACAACCCCCTGCAAAGGGTTTGGCAAGCAAGGAATACATGTCCGTACTAAGTGCTCTGTCACTTCTAAAACAGCTATTGAAGGATTTTCTTCATTATCGCTATCCTTAGATGTTCTTATTTGATTGCGTTTCGCTTAAGGTTGTAGATAATAACAATTCTATAGGTGCTTCATTGTTTGCAAGAGTCCCATTAGCTGGTCACCTTTTCTATTAGCCTGGGTATATTGAAGGACTACAAAGAGATTATGGTGGTAGGGATTATGGTGGTAGGTTTTATGAATTGGTTTTATGTGCTTTTAATCAGTTTTGTGTATTTTATGTTTGATGTTGTTCCCCGCCTCGATCTGGAGGGAGAAGGAGGTAATAAATAAATAAATATATTATTCTTCTTATTATTAATCTCAGTACTTAGTCAGGGTGGTTTGGGTTATTGCTGTCAAAGCTGGAGAGAGCATTCTGTTGATCATTCTAATTCCTAAGAGAATGGCACCATGTTCACATTGCATACTGACCTAGGAGCCATGGGGAACATCCTGAATTACCACTGATTTTGAGGCCTGACTTGTAGCTGTTTGGAGCAGCTAATAGTTAATGTATGTGGAAAAATTCACACATACAGTCTAGTCATAAACATATAAACTCAGAAGTAATTCTCACTAAATTCAATGAGATTTTACTTCCTTAAAACCATCCTTATTTATTATATTTATTATATTTATTTATTTATTTATTTTATTTCTAACCTGCCTCTTCATCCAGATCGAGGCGGGGAACAACAATGAATATACATATAAAAATCATAAAATAGATAAACCATTAAAACAGATAAAAACAGATACATTATTAAAAACATCTTAAAATTCAACTGGGTAGGCCTGCCAGAAGAGAGCAGTCTTCACGGCTCTCTTAAATTCCAGAAGACTGCTAATTTGTTGAATCTCCTCCAGCATTCCATTCCATAGTCTGGGAGCGGCAGAAGGTCCTCTGGGTAACAGTTGTCAGCCTGGTTTTGGCCGACTGTAGCAAATTCTTCCCAGAAGACCTAAGCGTGCGGGGCGGATTCTATGGGAGAAGGCGATCCCGCAGGTAACCTGCACTCAAACCATGTAGGGCTTTAAATGTAATAACCAACATTTTGTATTTTGCCTGGAAACTAATTGGCAGCCAGTGGACTGATCTTAAAGCTGGAGTAGTATGGTCACCCCTAGGTGTACCAGTGACCAACCTGGCTGCAATATTTTAAAATAATTGACATTTCCGGACTAGGCACAAAGGTAGCCCTATGTACAGCACATTGCAGAAGTCGAGCCTTGAAGTTACCAGCGCGTGCATTACCATCTTTAGGTCTTCCAACTCTAGGAAGGGGCGCAGCTGGCGTATCAGCCGAAGCTGATAGTAGGTACTCCTGGCCGTCGCATCTATCTGGGCTGTCATTTGGAGCGATGGATCCAGGAGTACCCCCAAGCTGCGAACACAGTCTTTTGGGGGGGGGTGTAACCCCATCTAGAACTGGTTGACATACTTCCAAACCCAGGTTGTGGCCTTTGACAGCAAGCACCTCCATCTTGTCTGAATTCAGCTTCAGTTTGTTTTTCCTCATCCAGCCCATTACCGCCTCCAAGCATTCATTCAGAGGAGACACACTATCCTTAGCTGACGATGTTGTCGAAGGCATAAAGAAATATATTTGGGTGTCATCAGCGTACTGATAGCACCCCGCCCCATGCCTCCGGATGATCTCTCCCAGCGGTTTCATATAAATGTTAAACAGCATTGGGGAAAGGATGGCACCTTGTGGTACACCACATAGCAGCTCCGTCTTTGAAGAGCAGCCAGCCCCAAGCATCCCCATCTGGAACCTGCCCGAGAGATAGGACCGGAACCACTGAAGCACAGTGCCCCCGATTCCCAATCCCCTCAGACGTTCCAGAAGGATACCATGGTTGATGGTATCGAAAGCCGCTGAGAGGTCCAGGAGTACCAACAGGGACACACTCCCCCTGTCAATACTCAGGCGTAGATCATCTGCTAAGGCGACCATAGTGGTCTCAACTCCGTATCCTGCCCTGAAGCCGGTTTGAAATGGGTCTAGAAAATCTGTATCATCCAAAACTGCCTGGAGTTGGAAGGCAACTGCCCTCTTGATCACCTTGCCCAAAAATGGAAGATTTGATACTGACCTATAGATATTAAAGTCCATGGGGTCCAGGGAGGGCTTTTTTAGAAGCGGCCGTACTACCGCCTCTTTTAAACATGTTGGAAAACTCCCCTCCCTGAGAGATGCATTAATAATATGTTGTAGATGTGATTTAACCTCATCTCCTCCCTGGACGACCAGCCAAGAAGGACAGGGATCGAGAGGGCAAGTCGTCCTCCTCACTTGTCCAAGCAGTTTGTCCACGTCCTCAGTACTTAGTAGTACAGCTTACTATATCTGGATTTTTAACTATCGCCACTAAATAACATCGGTGTTAAAAATAAGTCACATCTCCCTGCTTCTGAACAAATCTAAATAAAATATAACATACTTAAAATATTAAGGTGGCAATCCTATACACACACTTACCAGGAATAACTCTGTGTGGCTTACTTCTGAATAAACTTGTATAGGACTGCAGTGTAATTGCTGAATCTCCCTCCGTGAACAGCACAATCCCTTCTGTTCTCCAGCGGAGGCTCCCATTCTGCTAACTAGATGCTCCTAGGGAGACATGGGTGTGTGTGTGTGGGGGAGAGAGACCATTTTCACTAAAACCTCATTCTCCTGTAGCCTCCCATGCCACATTTTTGTGGAGGGTCTCTCCCAAGCCCCTGGAACACATTTTCAGGTAGCATAGGAGTGGCAGGAATCTTCAAAAATTGGCCTCTCCTCCTTCCACCTATGAGAATGTGCAGTTAGTGGAATTCTACTGCAGACAAGTCTGGATCCAACCCTAAGAAAACAGATTTATAAAACCTCTTTTCTTTTTTTATTATTTTGACATGATATGATGATTTTAAATTATTCTAAAACTTAAAAGAATGAAGATCTAAAATTTTCAATAATTCATTGCGAATTTTGTTATACAATATTGAGAGAATTAACTGTAGGAATGACTCACATTTCTGCTGGGGGACCTGTAAATTACATTTTGTTTATCTAACAATGTATGTAGTTTTGATATAAAAGGTTGCAGGTTGGAGTTTTAGGTCTTCTCTGAGGCTCAAATGAAGGCAAGGTGTATTAAAACCATTTGTAATGTTTTCTTTCTTACTTTGCTAAGAGCTTCAGTTTTTCTACAAGTAAATATTCTGAACTCAAAATGATTGGGCAAGATCACAGGGTTAGAGAGTCGAGACCATTCCCAAGATACATCTCTGTCTTTTTGCTATACAAAGACTTGCATTTAAGTTGCTTTGTACCTGGCAAAAATCATGCCATACCAAAAATAGTGGTGTTTTGGTAACACACACATCTTATAAAGCCGGAAAACCCTTCAGAGATTCCTCTGCTTTTTTCCCCCTGTAGGCAAGACTTTTGAAGTCAGTGTAAATCTTATCTTGAGGTAGGTTTGTAGTGTACAATTGGCCTGACTTTCTATTGTGTAATGAGCATATTCATATTCTTGGATGGAACCTCGGGGGAAAATACTGTGAGTGCTGTAGTAGATCTATAATTATATGTATGTTTTTCGCTCAAGGAGAGGAAAATGTTTCTTTGAAAATGCAAAAGGACAGGAGCATCTGAAACCTCTCTGTTCTCAATGTATTAACCAATCCATTTTCAACATAAGTGTTTTTACAGCATTCAAATAAAGAGCTGAATTTGGCCCAAAAGGCAATTTTATCGGGTTGCTCACAGTTTTATTAAGTTAAGATCAGGGCATGGTAAAAAGTTTGCTCACAGTTTTACTTGCAAAGGAAATTTTGGCAGCTGTAAGAGAGAAATGGAAATTCCACACTAGAACATTATATTCCACCATGAGTTTTGCATTTTAATGGCTGGATATGCACAGGTATGTACTCTCTGTATTGGCCGAACCATTCTGGCCATATACTGCTGACTACTTTAATATTTCATTAACTTCTGGGAACCGGTTGATAATGCAGCAAAGTATACAGCCCTTAAATCATGTTTGGGACAGTGTCCCCACTTCCCATAAACAAAGAAACACTGCTTCCCCCTCTCACGCAACCCCAAAAGTTCACTAAAATAAGTAGTACAGGTAAAAAAAAGGTGGGATCATTCTTAAAATGGAGGTGTTTGTGTGTAGTAAACAAATGCGTCTTTGCAATGGTTGGGAAAATGGACTCTGAGGACAATCACACCACATTTATTTAAATTATTTAAAACATTTGTGTGTTTTAACAACAATAAACATCCCCCTCCACCCACCCACTCACCCACACTAATAAGCTTGTGTAAATATTAAACATAGAAGCAACAGTAAAAACATTACAGCAATGAGAACCAGTTAAATCATAAACAACATGGTGTAAAGGCATGGGCAATAAAACATCTTTACTTGACACCAAAGGTAAAGAATCAAGTGAAGTGAGCCTCCCTAGGGAGGGCATTCTACATGTGGTACAGGATTACAATGGCAAAATCCCTGTTTTCAATCATTCCTGACCTAATCTCAGAAGGGTGGATGACTTGGAGGAAGCCCTTCAAAGATAATTGTAGCATTTGGAATGGATCATTGCTAAATGCCTAGGTTTTCAAGCCATCAGAACTTTAAAGGTGAGTACCAACGCTTTGGCTCGTGCTCTGAAATGGAGCAGCTGCCAGTGTTGTTATTTAAGAACTGACAAAATATGCTTCTTTCAGCTAGCAGATATATTTTGGACTAATTTGAAGCTTCTGAGATATCTTCAAAGGCAGCTCCACATATAAGGCATTGCAGTGGTCAATCCTGAAGGTTAGATGATCTCTCTTCAAAAGAGGCCGCAGCAAGTGTACCAGCCTAAGCTGGGGTAAGGTTGTTGGTCCTCATATGCCACTTGGGGCTGAACACTGCTTCAGTTGAATTCTTTGAAAAGGAGAAACACAGTTGGTGTCATGAACATACTGATAGTGCCATGCTTCAGTTTTCTCAATGACCTTTAGACTTAGGACAGAGATATGGGGACACTGTTCAGATATGCCAGGTTGGGGACTATATGCAAAAGAATGGTATAATGTGGTTTCTAATCCTGAATTAGGAACTTCACTGGCAGGACCCAGAGATGGCCAATGTTGCTGCTGTTTATCTGCAGTCTTTGGATGGGATAGGGACTAAAAAGACTTCCTTTAAAAAGCTCCCTCTCTTTCTCTCTACTGTGGCTACATGTTAGAGGCAAAGGGGCTTTCATAATTGGGTTCCTAATCCCTCCAAGCAGATGTATAGCGCTGTCAAAGCTGACAGTACTGATCATGGCATGCACAGATATGCAAATACACCAGCATGCAGCCAGCTGACTTCTGCTGCTTCTTTGGATTGGGACCAATGAAGACAATTTCTGCTTCTTTGGATTGGGACCAATGAAGACAATTGCTCCAAATCAATCTGAATATAGGTATACCAACCTTTAAAAATTATGTTGCCTGATTTGGGACATATTTGTTGTTGTTGTTGTTTTTAATTTTTATTTGGTGCTAGCAGTGTGCATGATGCTTTACAGAGTGCTGGATGACAGTTCCCTTCCCTGATGACCTTGCAATCTAAAATTCAATACAACATAAAAATAGGGTAGAGGGCAATGGAGGCAGGGGGTTAAACAAGGAAGTAATGCGGGATTGTTTCAATTACACATGCTTAGGCTATGTTATAGCCTAGGGCTGCACTTTTATACCTACTTCCCTGAAAGTCATTGACTCAGTGGAAATGACTTCTGAGTAGGCATGTCTAGGGTTCTGCTCTAAGTTACAGAAGGACATGGATACTATGGGGCTCATGTCAAAGGCTTAAGAGAAAAGGTTTTGAAGAAGCATTTGAAGGAAGTAAGAGTGGTGGCATCACACAGGTCACTTACTTTGCATTTCTTTCACTCACTTTTACATGCAGAAGCTATTATTTTTCTGCACTTGCATCTTAGCTGCCACCCAACTAACCCTCCCCCTCCCACACAGCTGTTCTTGGATTTCATGCAGCACGTGCACTTGTGTCAGTTCTTTCTTCTCCCCAAGTTCTTCAAAGGGACCCTCTTTGCACAGGCTGCATGTTGAAATCCATCAGAATCCTGTGGTACTACAAAGCGAGGGGTTTGTGCATGTTTCATTTCATCCCCACAATGGAGAAGGCTGCATAATATAAGGTCATGCAGGGCTAGGTATTAGCATGCATTGCAAAAGGGCAGGTTTTGGCATACAGACACTTGGAACAGCATTGTAGCCCTCTATGAATATTGGATGTGATAACAATTCTGGCTTCCACATGATTCACAAATGAACTGTTCTTCCAAATGGTTTGGCCCAAGCTAATCCTTGTGAAGCATAAATTGCACACAGTCTTACTTAAGTGGATGATAATGAAATGCATGTTTATGGTCCCTGAATATGCAGATGACATCAGGATACATACAGGGTGCAAGGCCAGGGTAAATGTGAAATACAGTACATCTGAGTTTTTAAACATAATTCTTATCTTTCAGAATGTGTCTGCATGAACAGAAAGGCAAGAGCCATGTTGTGTCTGGCGTTTTGTTTCACAGCCACTCTCTTAGGGAAGGAAATGGCTGCTTTAACATAGTACTTCACTTTGTAACTTCATCCCTATGTGTGTTGTATGCCTGACAATGGGACCATACTTTCTACCTGGTGGTAAGGTGTACACTTGAAATATGGACATGAAGCTAAAAATTGTACATGCTGAAACTAGTAGGTCAGGGCAGATAACCTGGTGCCCTCAAGATGTTTTGGATGAAAACTCCCATAAGCTCCAGCTAGTGTGCCCAGTGGTCAGTGATTATGGAAGTTGTAGTTCAGAACATCTGGAGGGCACCAGGATGACTGTTCCTGGAGTAGGGGGTGTTGTGAGTTTCCCCCCATCAGTATCCCAAATAACAACTGAAAAGAGACATGGCAGATGTTCACAAAAGGGCTTATTAATATGCTCATTTTCATTGCTAAAGTTTCTCTGCATAGTTGCAGATAAACATTTGCAGCAATTCCTGCAATGGGTGCAATACTTTGTTTTGTTTTGTTTGGGCACTGGACATGAATCATTAAGTTCATGCATTTGGTGACTAAGAAATACCTTTTCAACCTGATAGTGTACGTGGGGATTGAATTGAAAGAGATCCCAGTTTAGCATTCACATATTTTGGTGTATAAAATGTACCCTTTCCCCTCTAGAGAGTTGCAATGGAAACATGTATCTAGACTGCTTTCCTGAAAGGCAAAAGTGCTCATGAATATTTGGAAATGGAGGACCTGTTAGCTACATGTTAACTATATCTTCTTCCTTTATTTGTTCTGAGGCCAGGCTATTTGTGCAAAGTGCTCCCTTTTTGTGCGAACTGCACTTCTCTATACTTCCTATTACCAAAGTTAACCGTTGTGTGCTATAAATATACCTGACATGAGGTCCAAGCGATGTAGTCTCCCTGTTTGGGTTTTATAGATTGCTGTTAATATATTGTGATTAGATACAGAGTTAGTTTTAATTATATGCGCTGTTATGGTGGAAGGAGGTGACAGCAGAGGGCATTTCTGTTATTGTTCTCCATTGCATTAAGTGGGTGAGTTCTTTTAATAGCATTTATTTCCAGGTTTGTATTTCTTTTGATGAGCATTTACAGATATTCATATTCTGATTCTGGAGGATCATATAGATGTCAGGATTAGCAGCCATTGAGAGTCTTATCCTCCATGAATTTGTCTAATCCCTTTTAAAGACATCTAAATTTGTTGGCCATCACTACATCTTGTGGCAGCGAACTCTGTAGTTTAACTATTCCCTATGTGAAGTTGTACTTGAATATCCAATTTAAGAACATAGTGTGTCTAATTTCACAAGTACATAATATAATTTATGTCACACTTTTATTTTACAGTTCATAATTTAAACAGGAGTTAACAACATCAGTGGAATATTGTTTGACCTGCACTGGCCTGGTTTGGACACTCGGTTCCTGCCTTGTTAAACCATAGTTCAATAGCCAGGATGAGTGATGAGACCGCATTCTCCCTCCTCACCCCTTTCCTCACCTCCTCCCTTCCTCTGTGCATACATTGTGGATTAAATAAATCACAATTAGATATCACATCTGAACTGGAAAATTGTGTTTTTAATATCAGTTTACTAACTAGAATTGTAACCAGTTTGAAGTTGGTTTCAGATCCTGGCTAGGAAATGGACATTAAACCAGAGTTCTCCTAGTTGGGTGTAGCAGCGAATTGTGGTGTATTTAAACCACAATCTAAGCACAGAGGAAGGAAGAAGGTGATGTGAGGGGTGAGGGAGTATGCAGTCTCATTGTCCATTCCTAGCTGCTAAACTATGATATAGCAACCTGGGAATGGAGAGTCCAGGCTGGGCCAGTATTTGTTAGTAGGAGGGATCATCACCTTTCCTCCCATTGCTTGCAACCTGAACAGAAGGGATGGAGATTGCCCTTCCAAACATCCCTTATACTGAGCTACAGACATCAGATACAGCTGGAAAAACAACTTATTTACAGATGATAAACATCAGCAGGGAGAAGAAATTTACATTAGTAAATTTTTATGGTCTTGTAGACAACATACATATACTATTGGTGGGCCTTCATGGAATGAAAGTGCTTCCTATTCTTTTAGTTCTTATGTAGTCTGAAAAAAATGGAGTTATTGACACAGTTACACAATAATTACTATTCTTCTGGTATTTCATGGCTAAATACCACTGGTGATATTTCATGATGTATGCAGAACCTTTTTCACAGCATTCAGTGGTTTGCTGAGCTATTGGGAGAGTGTGTGTAGGAAGAGATTTCATTCCATGTATCTCACGTGCATTTCATTTTTGTAATATGTTACTTGGATCACCAGGTCAGTAAGTGAAGCTGATAAAACACAAGTCCAAATTCTTAGAATATGGATTCTTATACATAATAAGGCACCTGACTTAGTCTTTAAAAAGAAGAGTCACTGCATCTCTCTCTAATCTTCTGCTGAATGATATGTCTGGGATATCAGGGTGATTTGCAGTGAATAGACACAGCCGTGTAAAGTCCTGAAAAGACAAACCAAGTACAGCTGTTGAATGTATGCTTCCTACCATCTGTTGAGAGTTCATGTCTTCTATCAGATTACACTGTTGTTGAGTGTAATTGCATTGCCTTAGAAGGCATGGCCTTGGGCATTCCAGAACCTTGGCATTTTGGTAATCTTCATTCATATCCCAAGATTGAAAGTCACTGATGGAGAAAGTCTGAATGAAGCAATGTATATATAAACTTTTCAGTAGTGCTTAACTACTGTGTTCAGCTACACTTAATTTAAAATAGACAGTACATTCTGTGCATCATGTGAATAGATGATCCCTTTAAAAGATTGTTTATTTTTATACTTTAATTCCTGGGTTTGAATCAGTGTGATATGTGACTTCTTATTTAACCAGCAAGCTACTAGTAATTGATGTGAGAACAACAGAAGAACATGGGCAAGAGGGTGCTGGACAAAAGCCACAGGTGGGACCAAAATGAAGATTTGACACAGTTGTTCAGGCAAGCTGTCAACATCTAGCAGAGAACTGAATTAGAGAGGCAACACCATAATGTAGGTTGAGATATGCATTAATATCCAGGATATTCTTCCAAGCAATAGGGCTTCTATGTATAAATTCTGCATTAATTTTAAATGAAGGAAATAATGTTTGTATGCATTTCTCTATGTATATAATTCGGATTCTTGTTTTGGGATATTGAAGGCCACTATGGCCATAGAAGCTCTGTGGAGCACATATGGGGAGTCTGGACTGGGTATTGGTTGATAAACTGTTTATGAAGACTGGTTTGGTACTGTGTATTTTAAATAAGTCATACAAAGAGGATTTTCCTATGCGACATGCTCTACTTGAGAAGCCTGGTCTTCGTATACTGTGTCAAGAAGATCTAATTCGAATACCATTAAAATGTACTTATGAATCATGGGGTTTTCTTTTTATCTTTGTTTTCTGCTAGGATCCAAAGAGGTCTAGTGGAAGGTGCTGAATTCTGCAGATAAATTATATGAACTAGGTGTGCTAAGATGGGCTTACTTGATTTTAAAATTATGCTGCTTGCATTTTTTTGTCAGAGGGAAGAAGATTTGAGATTCAGAAAATGTTTGGGGGACAATGGAACTGTTTTAATATTATTCAAATCCCATGGTCTTTCCCCACCCACCCCTGCTGCTCCTAGTTGCTAAAGAGTTAGCATAAATTATTCACAGATTGCTTAATTATGAAAGGTTGGGAATTGTTTTCAACTTTTAAAAGCCCTTCTATTTTGCAACATATAGGTTAATTAATAATAGCTTGTTCCATGACTTGCAATAAAGATCTGTGGTCTGTGGTTGTTATGTGAGCCTGTTCCATCCCAAATGTTGCCTAATCAATGTGGGAGACTTGGCTCGCCTGCATGATGCAGGACTACTGTAGACAACTAAAGTTAGAGCTGAATGCAATCTGAATTCACTGAAGGGCTTGGAATTAAGTAATTATAGAGTGGCATTTCAGCAATGGACTGCCTGTAGGTGAGCAGGAATAGGTGTGTAAAAAGGACAAATTGATTTAGTATCTTTGTAAGATAAGAATACAGAGTCCATATCTTTGTATTTGAGGATTCTGAATGCAATATGATTTCTGTACTTTCTAAACAAGATTTACCATAGCTGTTCAGGTGCAGGAAAATAGCAAAAACTTGATATTACGGTGGAAAGAAGTTAGAACTACTTGCTGCGTAAGCTACCATATACTTAATGTTACATTTATTATGTAACGAACAAGATTATGTTTAAATTTAACTTAAAGGTGAACCACTTGTTTATGTCACTATGTCTAAAGCAGCTTTCCCCAGACGGGTACCTCGAAGTGTTGGACTGAAACTTCCGTCATTCCCACCCAACATACCATGCTGGCTGGTAATTGTGAGAGTTGCAGTGCAACACATCTGCACAATCATTCCCCTGTATAGATCTCATCATTATGAAGTTAATAAATTCGGCCCAAGTTCTATCCAGTCTTCTTGTAATTGCCTCTTTCTGTGCCGTGTGCAAATGCTCTAATTCTGGGTTTTAGTTTCATTATGGAATGATTTCCCCAATGAGGCCCGCCTGGTGCCAACGCTGTTATCTTTTCGGCGCAAGGTCAAAACTTTTCTTTTCTCCCAGGCATTTAAACAGTGTTAAGTTGAGGTTTTAACTGAATTTTGGCCAGGCTTAAAAGTTTAAAATGTTTTAAATATCAGCTGTTTTATGTTTTATGTTTTTAAAATTTGTATATTGACTTTTTAATGTTCAATCTTTTAATTTTTGTAAACCACCTGGAGAGCTTCAGCGATAGGGCGGTATATAAATGTAAATACTACTACTACTACTAATAATAATAATAATAAGGTTAAAAAAAGCAGACTTAAATATAGAATCTGGAACAGGGTTCAGTATTTGCATGGTATCAGGTTTTTTAAAATGTATGTGGGAAAGGGAACTGAATTCAGAATAATTGCAATATTCAAAAGCGTAAGAGTTGTGATCAGAAAGTGACATGTAAGGCAGAAACAGTTCCTGTGGAAAGAGTGTGTCTATGCACTGGTGTGTACAATGAATGTATGTAAACATGCAGTTCCTGTTATATGTCTGGTGTATGTCCCCTAGTGTTCACAGACACATTTCTAGTTCACACATCACTGAGTTAGGTGCTGTAAACATGGTTGGTATGTATAAAATATGAGTTCATCCAGGGTTTGCTTAGATGCTGTATATCCCATGGTATTTGGATGCTATCTCCTGTTGGAAATAAGGATGGTGAACAGTAAGTTCTCCCAGTAGTAGTAATATGTTTATTGATACCTCATCATAATATTAGCAAATATTATTTGTATTTTTGTAGAGAAATGAAGCTCCTAAGCCAATAGTCCAGTTTTTAAACACTTCTATATTTAAGTGACATTCTTGTTCTAGGCATTATATACCTTATATACGTAGTGTGGCCCTCAAACTGACATATTGCTCTCAAGTTTTTATTGTTTGTAGCCAATGGCCATCACAATACAAACACAAAGCACACAAGAATAAAACAGAAAAAACATTTGATACAATAAAGTAAGAATACAATATAATGATCAGGATTTAAAACATTCCTTCTGTTTAACCCCCTCAGGATTTGACAGTGGTATGGTTTAGAAAGGCTGCTGTTATCTTTCTTGCTTTTTGCTTCCTGTTGTTACTTGTACAAGCTGAACATTTTGGGGTTTGCACTTTATTGCGACAATTTTAATGGACCGTGTATCATTATTTGGGCTTATTAAGTGGGCCACCCAGAAGGAAGTTGTTAGACTTCTGTCCTAAAGGATCTTATAGCAATAGCTCATTAGCACTTTGGTATTGTCTGCAAACTCAGAAATCTTGATACAAACTGTAGAGCTATTGAACTTTCAACCCTGGACTTCACCAGTATTAAAGCTGTTAAACAAGGCTTTCTTTTATGGTAAGAGTATATTGATGCATATGAATTGCATTTTACTCCCCATACATAATGTATCTAGGCATGAGTTGCCATTGCAACTGTGAGGTTATCTTCGACCACTTGCTGCCGCTGCCCCTGTCTTGCCTTTACTATTTAGGCCCCACAGCACCACAGCCCAGCAACTTGGCCTCCAGATAACTTCTTTGTTCTGCTGCCACCAGTACCTTTTCAGGTACACCCACAGACCACACCAGAAGATGGAATTAACAAGAATTTATTAATAAGAAATTGCGTGCCAACAAGCTTAATGGTTACTTCAGTTCAATTGCATATCGGTTACAAGGTTTCAATGCTTATTGGTTTCAGTCAGCTCTTCTACTTTAACAAACTGTTCCTGATTTAATCTGTGCTCTAAAATTTTATCTCAGTCTCTCAGTTAAACACTCTTCTCATCTAATAATCTTGCTTCAGTCTCTCTCTCTCTCTTTCTCTCTCTCTCTCTCAATACTCTCAAATCCCCCCAATCAACCCTCTCTTGTCAGCTTTTCTCTGCCGGAATCATATATACGCTCCACTTGCTCTTTAGCTCTTCTCACACTTACATAGCCAGCTAATCCAGGCATTCCAATCAACCAGCCAATCAACACTCACCTTCCATTCGGGCACACAGCCAGCCAATCCAGGCACTCCCCCACAACCAGCTAATCACTCTGTACTTACCAAGACCTATAACTACAAACAGTAAGTACATTTTGGCCTAGTTATTTATTTAACTGTTATTATTCTTAACCCTTTTTAAAAATATAAACAAATGCATAACAATAAACTTTGCAATATATTTACAACCACAAACAGTAGAACTTCACAGCAACCTTTCAAATTATTTCACAGTCCCAAATTTGATACAACATAAGGCAAATTGTATGCATATATGTTTGTATGGTCAATATTTTTGCATTGTTATTATCTTCATTTAACTATCAGTGGAGTCACGGTTTTCAGAAGATCATTCAAGGTTTAATATGAGACAGTATTCACAAGGATGTATTTCATTTTCATTGCCAAGATGAAGGCTAAACACATGAAGAGAAGAAATTCCCACTGAGCATGTTCATATTGTTTTCCTTAATCACTGAGAAATTGCAGCTAGTTCTATACATCTGCAATTGAGAAGGAAAGAAGGTATGGTTTCCACATCAGTCCTGAATAACTGATAATTCTAATTTAGATAATTCTAGATATTAAGAATGAGAATAGTTGTCCTGGGCCCAAAATTGATAATCTTTAAAAGTATACTTTGTCATTGCTATTGATGGTATTTGGTTATTAAATGTTTATGCTAGACACAAACGATATTATGAGTATGTGCTAAATATGGAGTATACTGTAGAAGAGGCAGAGTAGGAGCTAGCAGTGTCTTCATTAAACATAACTTGTAAGGTATCCCTCCTTTTTATGTTATCTAATAAGATATGTGAAAATAGGAAGTTGCTTACAGGTTATGAAAGTTTATATTAAAGAAATCCTTCATAAAGTTTGAAGAATGTTGTTGTGTGCATGTTGTACCTCACTGCTGAAGAGAGAGAAAGAGAGACCTCCACGAAGAGAATGACAGGTTTTGATATAAACCAGCAGGACTGCATTTCTGCCATTATTCAACAGCAAAGCCTTTCACAATACCATATGCTATGCATTCCATCAGATCAGTGTAGGGTGTGATATAGTTAAAGCACATTCTGCAAACAGGAAATGCTGGTAACCGCTACGTGTGCTTTTCATGAAGATAAAGTAATGGGAGAGAGTTTTAAAATACTGCAGCCCTGGCAAAGGGAGGGGAAATTACACTGAGAATGTGAGAGAAATTTAAGGCCTAAACTACCAATCTATGTGAAAATGCAGGCAGAAAATGAAACAACTGCTGAACAGTGAGCGACAGGTGAAAGTGTGGCTCCACTTTGAGAGTGCTTGCTGTCACTAAATTTCAGCATTGGCTCTCTCTTGCCCTCATACAGTAGAATGTGTGGGTGGCTTTTCCCCCCCAAATGTTTTCCCCACATGCTCCTTTGATTTTGGTTCCAAAAAATTGCACAAGGCTTATTTTTAAATGTTTGCATGCTATTAAAAAAAAGAAGAAGCATGGAGCTTCCCTCCCCCTTCCACACACTCCACCCCCATCTTGGCAAGCTCTGCAAACACTGGTATTAAAAAATATTTTGTTACTTTTCTTGGCAGCCTTTTGGAAGAAGGAGTTGCAACAGCCTAGTAGGCGATAGTCCAAAAAGTAAAGGAGATGGAGCAGTTGGTGGTGGCGGCGGGGAGACTTTGAATCATAAACAGACACTGTAGCTTTAATAAAATAAATGAAGTGAAGCCTTTTGAGCTCTGGGCGGACTTTGTAGGTGCAAGTCAGACTTTGCCATTGGTAGTGAAAATTGACAGGCTGAGAACTGGGACATAAACAAAAATGTCAGTCCCTGGGAGTCTTGTTCACTGGACAATGTCTCAATTGTTTCCTTGATTTTTCGGAGGCAGCAGGGGATATTGGGAGATTAACTGTTTACCATCCATACTGGCTTTAGAGGTGTTTGCAGGAAGAGGTAACAGAAAATAGTGTTTTCGATTTGGAAGCGATTGAACATGTCAGTGGGAGATAAGGAAAAGGTCACGCTGTTCTCCACATATTTGTCTAGCATTCAAGTAGAATGTTCCATGAGTTTTAGAAGTTTGCTGTCTTTTTGCAAACTGCTCTTTTTACATTCTGCAAAGCAGGTTGTTGAGAGATTGAGAGAGAGAGAGAGAGAGAGAGAGAGAGAGAGAAATATGTTTCAGTGGGGTGTGGGGGAAGTGTTTTTCTTTTTTTGTATTTGTTCATCGGAAAGATAGTATCAAGCCTGCAGGGGATTTGTTCATTATAGAAGGCAATCTAGTGTTGACAAGACAGTTTTGAAATAGGGTGAAATTTGAGAAGCAACATGTTGCCTCAGTGTTTTAGCCATTTAACCGTTTTATGTCAAATATCTACAGTATCTGAAGAGCAAGAGGGAGACTAGCCACTTAGTCTCCTCCTCATACTGGCACTTTCTTCATTACAAAACAAGCAACAAGAGTCCATAGCATTTCAGTGGTTTTCAAATGCGTTTGAAAAGATAGAACTTTGTAACCTCTCCATCAGGACCTTTTAAATGTGTGTTGCAAGTAGGAAAGGATGAAGAGGGAAAGAAATCAGGGGGAAAGTTGTTTCTTCAGGGCACAAAGATGTGAAGCATCACTGCAAGGAGATAAAACCTGTTTTTAGTAAATTCTTCCTCTCTTGACTCAAGAGTTTAATACTCCTTAGGGCCAGATGCCAGGAGTTTGTGGCTTTTTTTGTTTTTTGTTTTTGACAAAAGTCATAAGTTACTGTGATTCTTTTGGTGGGAAAGGTAGGCTTAATTTATAGAATAGTTATGTATCCTTTTTCAATTTTCTTGCATTTTAGTAACATTTTAGGCCTGTTTTTGTTCATTCTATGTGTTCTGCCTGACTCCCTCTGCCTTGTCTCCTGCTTTTAAACTGTTGCTTGCATTTTGTAGCCAGCTAAGGTCTGCCCTTCACTGCCTCCTCTTTCCTGTCAGACAGGAAATCGCTTCCTAAGTGAATTTTGTAACATGAAACACAGTACCAATTCTCTCTTTGGATATACTTTATCTTGAAATATCAAATAAAAACAACAACAAACGTATGTACAGTATTTTTCTGAACAGTATGCTTTTCTTTTTTCTTTTTTTCTTTTAACAAAAGCTCCACATTTGGGGTTCTTTTTTAAAATCTTATATTTTACAATGAATGGTATAAGGCTGAAAATTTTGTCTCAATAAAAATACTCCATTATCAGAAGTTGGCTAATGTGCTTTGGATGGTGATTTCATATATTCTTTTGCAGTACCAATTTAATTATCCATGCTTCAATCCCAAAATGTACATTTTGATCATATATTTTCACCAAGCAGATTCATTTTAATTAGTGGCATAAAAAGAATCGATGTGAACACAGACAGGGAGCAAATAAAAAAATTCTGTCAATGTGTTACATTTCTTTGCCACATGAGGTAGCGTTGTTGACTGAAGCAAATGTCATACAACTCTAAAGGAAAGAAAAGGAATGGCTAGCATGAATATGCTAGTTTGGCCTGTTACACATGCAAAAGCAAATCTGGATGCATGGTGAAATTCTATGCATAACCTGGAAATATGCCCCACTATATATGTAGAAGTTCAATCCTAAATACATGTAGTGCAGGACTGTAGCCTAAGAACCTAGGATCAATTACTTGGAAGTACCTCTTAAAGAAAGAAAAGAGTGTCACTGGTGTCCAAGCAAATGTGTTGAGGATTAACGTGCAAGCTTATATCTCAGAGGTCTCAGGACATATGATTTAAGTGGATCACCAAACAGGGAACTTGTATTAAGTAAATTGAATTTGGCATCTGCATCATAGAACTAGAAGCCAGGGAGGAAAGCATGTGCCACAATTTCTAGCACTTTCGGAATTGGGTAGGTAGCAATTAATTTTGCATTTAGAATTTGATCTTAACAAAACCCACACATTTTATAAGATGCAAAATATTATGTTAAATCAATGTAGTCATTTATGGTTCTTTTGGGATGGTGGTAGAGTTTTGGATTGTAACAGAAATATCTCTTAATTTATAAATTGGCTATGGTAAATCTTGGCATGCTTATGGAACTTAATGTTACCATAACTTACTTCATGCAGTCTGGTGTTATCTCATGCAGACCAGTTTAGTGTTTCTGATAGTTGACCCCATAGCTCACCTCTATTTACATAATATATGAGCAAATTTGCAAAATGTTAAACTGGCATATTATAGTGGCTAAAAGTGTCAGTGCGAAATCTCCACTTTAAATCTTGCTTCAGCCATGAACTTTATAATCTGTATTGGTGTTGATAATACTGACCTAGTTTAAAGGGTTGTTGTAAGGTTTACAACAAGAACACTATAAAGTATATATGTGCTTGTTATTCTCTGAAAGTACCTGTCAGCATACGTAACTGTATCGACAGTAAGCTCTTAGGCTAATTGGGACATTGAAGTTAAATGGTATCTGCTTTTTTTTGTTGTTGTTGCAAGAAAGAGACATTCTTTTTGCAAGAGAGATGTGTTTCCTTTCCACATCTTGTGATTATTTGCAGGATACTCTATCAGGAAAACATGGCAAGGTAAAACCCTCCAGATTATAACATTGCATGCTTTAGTATTCTGGGTCAGCAGTTGAAGGGAAGTGTGTAAGCCTTGAACTATGACAGTATGACTAAAATATGTCATAGAGTAAGGCATGTAATGAAAATTTGCTCTCGCCTTTGCTTTCCCAATGTCAAGATAAATACAAAAGCTGAGGTACTAAAGCCACTTGAATTGTCCCCAAAAATAAATAAATTCAAAGTTTGTATATTTGCTAAGAAATGTATTTAATTCCATTTTTTCTTGACCATAAATATGGATTTTAAAAGTATATATTTTGTTGTTTTATTTTTAATTGGATGAAATAGAATTGGGATAGTTTGTAAAAAATAAATAAATACCAATACTGTGCCAGACATAAAATGAATACTATGCTGGACATAAAACGAAGCCATCAGATTATGTTATTTTATCCAGTTCTTAATGTATTTGTGTGTGTGTGTGTAAAGTACACACGGGTTGTGATTTAGGAAATTGGTCCACTAGCATTCATTTCCATAGCTGTGTGTGCACATCTATGTATTTGTATTGCTATTATTTGTAAAGACTTGAGTAATTGCTTTTGGATCTCCAGAGGCACGTGTCAAGAATCATCTCTGTGCTGCTAGTCTAGTTCAACAAGTATGCTATAGAAATGGAGGGTTCTGTTATCCATCAGATTTTTCTGTTCTATTTGTTGCAGATGAAAGGCGAATGAATTTAGTGCTCACTTTCTTCTCACTCTGACAGTTATTGATCCTCTCTGGAACTTTACAATTCACAATCTGATCCTGCAATGACACAGGGAATTCCCAATTTGTTGTAATAACTGAGATTTCTTGTGCCAGTGCAGTTAAGATAGTGTTGCAGGGTTACATTTCAAATGCAGTGCTTAACATTTTGCAGTGGTGCATCTTAATAAGCTATACTTGGCTTCCTTATTTTGAGGAAAGTTCAGTTGAAAAAATATTTGATTTTTTAAAAAATGAACCAATAGTTTTGTTGGGAGATTCTAGTCCAGTGTTTGGTACACCTAGAAGAGGTGGGACCGCTCTCCCCATGCTTTACCCACTAAAGTGTCTGCTACCTGAAACATTGCAGCTTTACTCCTCCATGCCATACAATAAGAGTGATATCTCTGATGGTTTGGATGACACATTAACCTACAATGGGTTAAATAAACCACAATGGTTTATATAACCCATGATGGTTTAGCATGTTGTCTGTGAGCTATTTTCCCCAAATAAGCTTCCCTGGCAGCCCACGCTCTGCAGTAAGCATTATTTTACCTATGGTGGGTTAGCGTGTTGTGTATTGCACCAGCATGGCTTATGGAGATTGCATACAGAGCTGCTGAGCCAAAATCTCTGCTGCCACTCTGCTTCTCTCAAATAATCTCTCAGCAAATTTGTTTTCCTGCCATATTCAGCTGTGTTTCCAACTCCAAAGAGGTCCTCTCCTCCTGTGCAGTTCCCAAACAGTTTCACATGTGGGTAAATCCTTACTTTTCCATGAAAATGCAAAGTGCCACATTTATCCAGTAGTGCATGTGGTGGCTTTTCATAAGGAGAACCTGTATATTAAATTTCTTCCCATTCCTGCCAACTTTCAAGGGGTAGGAGTCCCCCTCAATTTTGGTGTAGTGTAAACATCCCTCCATTCCAGTCAGGCCACCCCTTCTCAACTCAGCAGAGGAGGAAGGGTTTGGAGTGGGAAGGGAAAGGAAGCAAACAGGTTGCTTCACATGTGGATTAATTCTCATTTTCTCATGAAAATGCGAAGACCTGCATTTATCTAATAGTGCATGTGGTGGCTATCCATAAAGGAAATCTGGATATTAAATTTTATTCCATTTCTGCAAACTTTCAAGGAGTTAGAGCCCCACTTTCTTTGCACACTGGCATAGAAATGAAATCTGGCAAAGGCTTGAAAATCAATAAAAGAAGCTGCGATACCTGTCTAGCTGGATAGGAGGACTACAAGGAGAGGAGGCACAAGCGGGGGGAGGGAAACAACCCTAAGCTGTGTAATGTATTTATTCAATCTGCTGTTCGGGGCACAGTAGGTGATTTGCAAAATAACTGACTGTGCACAGTTTATAAGCCACCATAGGTTAACGTGACATGTGAACAGGCTTGTCTCTGTTTAGTTTCTGTCCCTCTCTCCTAGGTGGTCAGGGTGGTGTATGCAGAGTTATCCCATTGTATTCTCCTGACAAAGATGTCAAAGTAGGAAATCTGTCAAGTGCTCAGAAGAAGCAATAAGTAGTTATTTTGGAAGGGGAAGATGTCATTTAAAGTGGTGGTGGTGGGAGTGTGTGTGTGTGTGTGTGTGTGTGTGAGAGAGAGAGAGAGAGAGAGAGAGAGAGAGTTTGAAAAAGAGAGAGAGGTGGGTGGGCAGGCAGTTGGTCAGGCAGGCAGGCAATTATTTTAATGACCATAAGGTTTTAAAGCCCAGTGGTAATAGTGGAAGTGTATTGTACAAAAAGGGAATAATTGTGAATCCACTGTGTTAACGTGTTAGCCATGGAATTGCTTTAGGAAGTGTCCTTGAAAAATCATTATCTTTTCTAATAATAAAAGAATCAAATAGACCATCTAGTGACTCCAGAAAGAGGAAGAGCATTAGTAACAAGTTCACACATAACAGCGGCAAATTAATGCAAGATTTGCTGTGGCGTGTACCAGGCACATTCTGTGGCCATTTGGTTGTGCTGATCGTGAGTTGCTATGTGACATCTAAATCCAAACGGTCAGTTGTTGTTACATGTGAACCAGGTCTATAGGTTAATTGTAGGTTAAACAAGTAGGTTAACTTCGTGTTGTTTAACTCATGGTTAACATACAATGGCTGGTTTCGGACGACACAATAATCAACAGAGGGGGGAAGAGGCAACCGTCAGTTGTGTTGCTTATTGTGTCGTGTGGAGGGTTACACACCATGCACACACAACTGACGGTATGCTATTCTGCCCAATTAAGCATCGGACAGAAACAACGGGTTTGCATGTTGTTTACCCCGAAGCTCATTGTTTAAAGTGTTGTCTGAAACCAACCAACCCCTCTCAGTGGACTATTCCGTTTGGTCATAGAGTTCTGCCGGCCGGAGCAGCCGAAAACCCCCGGCTGCTCTATACAGCTAGCAAAACTCGTGGTGCATGCTGGGAGACAGCTGGGGGACTGAGGGAGGGGGAGCAGACGTAGCAACCAAGATGGCCGCCAAAACTTTCAGCTGCACAAGGACCGGAGTTGCAGCATGTCGTGTGTGGAGCACCGCCTACCTAACACACTGTCAGTATTCTATTTCCCCCTCGGTTGCCTAATGTGTCGTCTGAAACCAGCCAGTGTTGGGGTTTGGATGTCACCTAGTAACCCCCGATTACCCTGATTGGGCTTCAGTATTCAAAAAGGCTGTGGAGTGTGCCCAGCATTAACCCATGATTTTCTGTGTTACGTGCAGACAGCCCTTTTGTTCTTTGTGGTATGATAGCTTGCTTTTCTGAGTCTTCAGTAGCTTGTTAGCACTGTGGGTTAGCACATTTCAAATTCTACTGTGGTTGCACTTTTGTCTGTAACTTTAGTGTTCTCTAGTTCTTTTTTGTAATGTCTTCACACACAGCCCCATCCAGGCTGCAATCCTAAAACACTTATGAAGGAAATATACCCCATTAAACATATTAGGACTTACTTTTGAGTCAACATGCATAGGATAAATTTTACGATTTCTGTGTTGTTCTGGTTTAATGAGAGAAAAAACAGTTCCATAATTATTCCATACTTTCTTGCAGCGATTAAGGAAACAGTGTTCATGAGAAGACACTGCCAACTTGTACAGTACTTCTGGCTCTGTATAATCTGGAAATGGATAAACTATAGCTCATATCCAGTGGTAGTCGGTGCAAGCAGAAAGCCATGTCCACTTACATAAGTTGGTTTTCTCCCAATTGGTGCGGAATCCCCCCCTTTTTTTCTACAGCCCTGACCACAGATCTTGTGCTGTTCATGATAATTCCATAATGCCTAGGAGCAGGTTTCAATGAGTGCAGTGTGCTTTAGTGAGAAGGAACCAAGAAAGTCCATTTCTCATGACAGGGTGTCTTATCACAGACCTTTGGGTCCACAGAAGCAGTTAGTCCTAGCTTTGTTGAACTAACAATTTTAATATGATTGGGTATGGCACCATTTACCTTGGTGTAAAGAGATAGGTAGGATGATCTTCTAGCTATTTCGGTTCATGTAATGGTAGAAGTGCCCAAGTCCTATTTCAGAAGCTCTACTTATGCAGTAGTAAATGGGACACAGCAGTCTAAAGTATGGCTAGGGACCCAGGGATTATTAGGGGAGGAGAGCGCAAACTGAACAGCAAATGTTGAAATGATGGCAATCAGTCATTCCCAGCTGGTTATATGCATTGCAGGAGGTTGGCAGGCCCTTTAAACAGGAGAGCCTCACATCTGCTTTTGTTTATCCTTTTGCTGCAGGCAAGGCTGAAAACTTAATAAATGGCATGAAACCCAAGGAAGCATAAATATAAAAGAGCATTAGATAAATTACACCATCCTTGCCTACCTGCAATGTTTTAATAACATAAATAGAGTGTGTATGTATTATTTCTCTATAAAAGCATCCACATGCCTAGGCTTTTCACTAAGGTTTCCTTGTATGAAACGTTCTTCTTTGTGGGGTTACCACTCTTTCTGGGCTGTTGCCTATAACTTCTCCCTAATGCTAACATCATTTTCCAGTGGCAGGCAGCTGTCTAAAGAGGCAATGCTACTTTTCAGAAGGATATTTTATGAAGTGGTGTTTAAAATGCTATAGAACCTTATATCTCACAGAGTAGATGAAAGAAAGTCTCTTGCAATGGAGGCAGAATGTACAGCCAATGTCTCTTAATACTTCCTTTAATACGTTCATGTATTTGCTTTCATGTTTTTCTACCATTTCTTCAATCCAGCCTTCCTGTCAGCAAGAGTGGTGTGAGTGGGGCTCACTGAGGAGAAACAATGAGCATACAAGCCTAGCCACCTTGGAGAGAGACAGATTGTATTGAGTACATTGCTGTTCTTGTATGATTCATTATAAAAGAACTGGCATTTATGCATTAACCCTAATATAAGTGTAATATAATGTACATTTGAAGAAGAACTCCAAAATATGTATTTCTACAGCTAATGGTTTGTTGAATGCATTCAATGCAATTGTCTGATGATTATTAATAGAAGGTGTGAATCAGGTCAGAAGAACAGTATAATTTGAAGACCTTGAACTGTTTTTCTCAGTTAAAAGCTGCAGACTGCATCCGCTTAAAATCAGATTAATTAATTTAGTGACTTGGGAACCTTATAATGTGATTTTTTAATTTTTTTTTATTTAACATTATTTTTAGGGTGCCTTTAAAGGTAAAATGCAGAGGAGAACATAGCTTCTCTTTTACTATTCAAACTCAAATAGATACATCTTGAAGATGACTTCATCTGGATTCCATAAGGAAAAAAACGTTTGAAACTGGGTGAACTCAAACGTCTGTCTTTTCCTTGAGGCACAATTTACTGGAAACGTCTTCTGTGTGAAGTATGTGCTTGTGCCATTCACTTTATTTCAATAGACCTTGCACAGAACATCTTTCAAGTAGATTGCACCCTTAGTTTGTATACATACTATTTTGGCTGCACACATCCACTTACATTGTTATGTATTTAGTCAAACATGTCTGGGATCCAAAGAACATTTTAAGTATGTTGAAGGGAACTCCCCTATTATAGGCAGTAGATGCACAGGGATTTTATTGGATCTTGTCCCATAGCCATATCTGTTTAATAATAATAATAATAATAATAATAATAATAATAATAATAATAATTTAAAGCAAGAAAAAAAAGAAACAAATTGGGAGGACAAGTTTAGGAAGGATGGTGAAGTGTAGGAGAAGGTACTTAAGAAGGAGAAGGGGTATTCCACTTCACTTGGAATTTTTCATTTATCATAGAGATTCAGGAACTGAGAGCTATATTCTTACAATAAGGCTCTCATTGCTGAGATATATTATCTAGATAGCATGATTGTTGGAACGGACTGTAGCAATATTAGTTTAGCCAAATATAGCTGTACAATGCAATCCTATGCGTATTTAATCAGAATTAGATCCCACCAAGTTCAATGGGACTTACTCCCAAGAAAATGAGCATAGGACTGCAACAGGTGCGAGGGAGCCCTGGGCAAAATGCCCTCAGCTTTACCAGGTTGCATGTAGTCTTGCATAGTGATTGGGTGGGAAGCAACAGTGCAGGAAGCAGTACAAATGATGGGGCAGGAACAGAAGTGCTGCTGTTGCTACTGTCCGTGTTACCCATGGCCCAAGTGCTGGGCAGCTGCAATGGTGCTTCCAGGCCCCAACATAATGTCACTTCACAAAGACACTACATTGGGGGCCAGGCCATTTGCAGTGTGTGTCAGGGGGAGATAACATGCAGCATCTGACACTTGTCAATGCTCGCAAGCAAGAAAACAGAGAGCAGTGGGCGGGCATTAGCTTCCGTAGGCTTTGCCAGGGCCCATGTCTGCAAATGCCTGGAATGCCTCTGGGATTATTTTTCGCATACTCTGTACTATCTTAATTCTTCCCCATCCTTGAAGATTGTTTACTAAATCATGTGGTAATATTACAGAATTCTCTGCTTTATTCTCTTTTGAAACTATAGTAGTCCTGTGCTTTGTGAGAAATGAGAAAAGAATGGAGAAGGTTCTACTCTGCCAACAATGATAAGAACTAACTAACAAAAGTTGAGGAGTAGGGAATTCCTTCTTTAAAGTCCTCAATCCTAAACCCTGCAGATTTCCAGCTCTTGTATGTAAAAGAGTTCTAGTGCCTTAAGAGTTCATTCAACTGAAGTAGCTTTTTGAATGAGCATAATGTGTAGGTTCACCATTTTCCTGTGTGTAAACATAATCATTCTGAATTTTAGATACAACTATTTTGGATGTCAGTTCAGGACTTTGAGAGAGAAAGAGAGAGAGAGCTTTTATAGTACATGTAATTTCTATGGCACTTTTTAATATATACTAAGCAGAAACTTGAAACCAGGTCAGCCATAAAACTCCATAGTTGTAATATAGTGATCATGTTTGTGCTCCATAGTCAAGATAGTGCTGATAATGATAATCCAGGCTGCCTAGTTTATTCTGGTTTACTGTGAATGAATAGTGTGCTGGCGCACGCAACCAATTTGTTCCCTTTCCCCTTTGTTACCCACATCTGAACCTAAGATCCTGGTTTGTTACTCGCAAACAATCCCAGCACATCAACCGGTAGTGCATGCGCTGGTAACTTCGAGGCTTGACTTCTGCAATGCACTGTACATAGGACTACCTTTGTGCCTAGTCCGGAAACTTCAACTAGTTCAAAATATGGCAGCCAGGTTGGTCACTGGTACACCTAGAGGTGACTATATCACACCAGCTTTAAAATCACTCCACTGTCTGCCAATTAGTTTCCGAGCAAAGTATAAAGTGTTGGTTATTACCTTTAAAGCCCTACATGGTTTGGGTCCAGGTTACCTGCTGGATTGCCTTCTCCCATATAATCTGCCCCGCACACTCAGGTCTTCTGGGAAGAATTTACTTCAATCAGCCAGAACTAGGCTGACGAGTGTTACCCAGAGGACCTTATCTTCTGCCGCTCCCAGACCGTGGAATGGCCTGCCGGGAGAGATTTGACAATTTAGCAGTCTTCTTGAAATTAAGAGAGTCATGAAGACTGGTCTCTTCCGGCAGGCCTACCTAGTTGAATTTCAAGATATTTTTAATAATGTATTAGTTTTATTTGTTTTATTTGTTTTTAATGTTTTATCTATTTTATGGTCTTCGTATTTATATTTATTGTTGTTCCCTGCCTCGATCCAGAGGGAGAGGTGGATAGGAAATAAATTTTTTTTATTATTATTATTATTATTATTATTATCAGCAAACTAGGTTTGTTGTTGGCTTACTATGTTTTGTTGCTGGCTCATGAGCCTATCTTGTTTAAGCAACTGCTTCCTGGTTAATTTTACCCTCTCACACTAAGAGAAGAGTGAATAGGTTGCATGGTAAAACAGGATAAGCCAGGCAACCTGGGTTATTGTTATATGTGAATACTCAGGCTTATACAGAAACAGGTGTGTCAGGAAACATTAACTTCTGCAGGAAACACAAAATAAGAGAAAGAGAGAGGAAGAAGGATAGTATAAAATGTGTATGAAATGTGAATGAGTATCTGAAGAGTAAGTAAGGAATATCCAAGTTAGAGTTATGTGGTTAAGCAAGATTTTAAATATTACCAAGCCATTATAACACCATGGATATGTGTTGAACCTCCAAATTTAATACAGTGCCAAATTTAAGACAATGGCTGAATTTGATTATTTATTACCATGTTGTGTGTGGAGTACCCCCTAGATGAACGACTGTAAAGTTGATAATTACCCCACCATTGGCTATTGTGTTGTCCGAATTCAGCCAATGTCTCTTTTGATTAGTCTTTTTACTTTATTGTTGTTGATCACAATGATGATTTTACCCTTGGTCATATTAATTAATTGATGCTAGCTGCTCTCTGTGCATAATTGTATTCTAAGGAAACCAATGCCATTTCCCCATGTCTGAGATCAATGGCATATTCTATAAATAGTTCTGAACAGTTCAACCTCTAATAGCTTCCCAATTAGTTTACAGGCTTACTCTCTAGATGTAGTAAATTTCTTAGACCAGGAGCTAGGTTTTACTAATGCAATGGATTATATTGGACAAACTTTCAAAACTGGAGGCTTTTATATGTGTTTGGATTAGTTCAATCAAAGTGTTTTTCATACACTTGTAATGTTTGTAGTTTGAAGTAGGATTCCTGTGTAGTGAATTTTGGTTATTGCATTGGTTGTATGAATCTAACAGCTGCATTTTTTTTGCGATTGAAAGCATTTCAGCCAGAGAATGTGTAAAACTTGCTTAATGCCCAATTTCCGAACGGACAGGAAACAGGTCAAAGCAAGGAACCAAAGTTGTATGTGTATATAGAAAGGGTGCAGTCAATATGCATGGACCTTTCTAAATTGCAAGAGGATAGATCTTTGCCTGGAGTCGTTTGCAGTGGCAGGATAGAGATGGAGGTAGGAGTAAACAAGGGAATATATGTATTTATTTCAATTACATAAATTTAGGATTAGTCACAGTAAAGTATGGAGACTAGGAGTCTGTACCAAAGGCATAACAATTGTTATTATAATAGCAGAAGCTTGTGTTTGGGTTTTTACCTAAATCTTTCAGTTCAATTCCAGCTCTTCATGCACTGCATTTCCTATAGTCAGTAGCTTCTGTATTCCTATACTTGCTTCCACTATATACCATCTTGTTTCATAGGGTTCATCCTTCCGTTCAAGTCTGGGCCTCTGTCTCCGCATATGGCTTGTCTGTGTTCTGAATACATTGGAATGAAGCAGCTGCCACTCAAGGCTATTTTGATTACACAAGCCCATTGCATTCACAGTTGGAACTTGCTTAACTGTCCCTATAGTGAGAGATATGGATCTGTGGAACCCGTGTGCTATCTTTCTTCTGCTGCAGCTGTACCTATTTACATGTAATTTGAAACAATCTGTGTGGCAATCACCAAATCACTAAATCCTGGAGATAAAGGTTGTTCAGATTACTATAAAAAACCCTCATATTGCAGCAATCTCACTTTCATTTAATAAGTTGGTAAGTGAAGGAAGGAGGCAGGAAAGCAAAGAAAATGCTAACAGGCATGGGAGACAGATGAATCCAAAATAGATCATTCTGGAGGTTCGTGGGGAAACAAATTTTTTTTTTAATATGTTCTTCTTTTTATCATTGTTTTATTGCATTTTGCTATGTAGCCCTGAGAGCTATAGAGCAACTGATAAATTGAATGAATAATTAAAAGAATAAAGGACCAGCATAGCTCTTATAAGCCCCCCCCCCCCAAAAGTACCATCCTGCATATACAGAACGTTCAACTTAGATTCGGGAGATTCAGACTCATTGTGTAACTACGACTAGTCTAACTTTTACCTCAGGATGGTTGTGATGATAGAAAGGTCCCCTTAGGTGTGCATGTTAAGGGTTTTGTGCATATCATTCAGTGATTTGTGTATGCGTCTTGTGCGTAAAATGTGGTGATTAAACTTTATGGGTGCTGCAGACTCGCAAACCATTGAAAAACTCCACCAATCTACAACATTTTCCAGGCCCCAACAGACTAGCACCATGTGCCACTTGGCTCTATATCACAAAAATAGAGACAGCCCATTATGCTCTCAAGCTTTCATCATCCTATAAAGGGTGCATGCCTTGTTTCAACATGCAAGCATATGCAGAGATAGTTTCAAGAATCTTATCAACTTGCAGGATTCATCTATCCCCTGTCAGCTATAGGATTCTGATATGTAATACTGCAATCCTTGTTACTTTGGCAAGTACTTGTGAACCTTAGAAAATAGGATCATAATGTTGCTATTGAATGGTGCATTAGTGGTGAATCAGTGAAGAAATGTAATCAAGGTTAGGACCCAGTAGTGGTAGGGTTTGGAACCTGATTCATGTGAGCGTTCTTTACATGGCAAGTTGGTGGATGAATCTGTCAATATTGGTTTCTCATTTTATTTATTTATTGTCTTACATTTCTGTAGTGTTCAATAGCCAAAGCTCTCTGGCTGATCAGAGGTTTTTTCCCAGTCATAGGTTCATTTCATCCTGTTGGGGGAATTTTTGTTTTTGTTTTTGGAAAAACAGTCCACATGAATATTTCTTTGCATCTTCATACATATATTGCCTGATAGGTGCATTTTTGAAAGCAACTTTCCCAAGTAATAGTGCATATTTGTATGTAGTTTTCACTAATAGATACATTTTTGTGTGCAATTTTTTCCTAATATATACAGTTTTTTTATTTAGATTGCAAAATTGGAAAGTACTGAAGTGTAACATTGTTTCAGTTTGCATGTTTATTATATTTATTTATTTATTTATTTATTTTGCATATCACCCAATAACTGAAGCTTTGTGGGTGGTTCACAACAGTTAATACAGTAACATGATAAAATATAAAATAAATCTTGTAAAAGTTTAAAATTACAGCATAAACCCAGAGAAAAAAACAGCAAAGTTGACTCAGTAAGTGTGAATTAATTACAGCTGCATTCAAATGCAAACCAAACTAATTTCCTCCCCATTCCTAGCAATGACTGAAGCCAAGATTTGGATTTTACAGTGCAATCTTTACAGTGGATTTACAAAGGTAAACCCACTGAGTTCAATGAGATTTACTAATTGGGGTACAGGATTACACCATTAGCCTGTGAATTGACCGTACCCGGACTAAATAGTAACATCAGCTATCTTCTTTCTAATTTAATGTCTCCAATGTGAATAACTCACAATTGATGTCAGAAGCACAAACATTGGGCTATTAGGATATTTCTACTGGCTAGTTCAGTTTTGCTCTTATTTTGAAATTTCCCAATATTTTATTACTGACCATACATTGTAAAGAAGTGGCAAAGGCAAGGCAAGGCAAGAAACAACGGCAGGATCTACAGTGCTGTTTTAAAGCGCTTTAAAGCACTTTATAACAGTAGTGACAACTGTTGGGGCCCAGGACACACTCCAAAACAGTTGTCACTACTGTTATAAAGCGCTTTAAAGCAGCAGTGTAGATCCGCCCAACTATGCACATGGCTCTAAGATCACATTTACATTATCTACAATAACTAATTTGCACTATAGTACCATGTTGGTATTGCAGTTTATAGATTTTACAAGATGATGTAATCGGAAAGGGAAAAATAAACACCTTAGTAGATAATAATATACTTTACAGTCTAACAATAATAAGGTTCCCCAAGAAGTTGCAAATTGTCTAGTGTTTTTTTTATATATGTAAAAAGCTTGCATTTACTCACCTAAGACATTATTACTATCAAACTCATAGCAATGCATAAATTTGCTGTTTTGCATATTATTTGGCTTTTACAAAATGTGCTGAATAATGAGTATAGGATCTCATTCAAATGTGGTGTGGAATTCATGGCAGACAATTGGACGGCTTCTTCAGCACAATGCAAGTTATTACCTTATGGAATTGGAAAATTTGCTGCTATTGCTTATGGAAAGAAGTCACATGAAACATGCTACAGCATGCCAAGGCTATAATAGGCATTGCTTGATGAATGGGCAACAACTCAAATGGGAATGCCATCCAGTTACATCAGCTAGTGGTTTTTTAATCCAAGAGTATTAATAAAATAATTTTGAGGAACTATTTACCAAAAAGTCCTACTTTGACAGCTTGCTCACTGGGAATAAGCACAATTTTATTGTAGAAAAGAGTAATATACTTAAAAAGTAAAAATGTAGAATGAGCATTGTGTACTTCCCCAGCAGGCCACCTTGTGATAGGTCCTGGCATGCCAGTGCTGGCAGTTGTGCTGATTCTAAGCCTATTTGCCACAGCACCTAGCATCTGCCCTTTGGCTGATTATTTTGGGGGGCCCTGAGCTATAGGCCTTGGACTTTGGCCCATACGTAGCTGCACCACAGGCCATATTATACAAATAATATAGATAAATGGTAAGGGTAAAAAAAAACCTATCAAGGAAAAGACCCCCCTATGTGTAAATAACTAAGATGTGGATGAAGGCAAAAGACATACAATGGTACATACTTTGGAATAACAAACCCACCTTGGAATCGGTTGTAATAGCAAATCTAGAATCTAAAAAAACAGAGCTAGGACAAGTTCAGGCGAGTGTGTCATTGTATCCAATGAAGATTGGCTTTGATGTTTCTCCAAAAATGGGGACACATCTACTTTCTCCATTTCAGCTAACAGCCAGGGCTGTTCTAAATAGCCTATCAGGTGCTTGGCTAGCATACTATTACTTGCTGTTGTTTGGAGATTTCAGGGAGACGTATATGTCATACAGGATATAAGAGGGCAGATCATCAAAGGCTTAACAATTCTGTATCGGCATAAATAATTCTTCCAGTACACAACAGTTAAAAACACGCAATACTTCATTGTAACTAAAATCAAACTTTATCTCTTTATGTTAATGAAATGCAGGTAGTAAGAAACTGATGGTTCAACTTACTAGTTATATTTGCTGAAAGACAGCAAAGCAATAAAACTTCACGGTAAGCTCCAAATCTGTCATTTAACTGTGTGAGTAAAACATCTATAAATAAGGAAATAGCAGACATCTGTAACTTTGCTGTATGGCATCTGGTGGCACATTTTGCCAGTGTTGTTGTTGCTTGACATAGAAAGCAGTAGGCCCAACAACATTTCTCATTTGGATTTTGCAAAGAGTTTGTCAGATTTCTTCTTGTTTTGATGCAGGCTTTGGCAGCTCCGTTTCAGTTTGCTACTTAACCACAAATAAGTTAGCTTGTGATGCACTAGTACTTTCCTTGCCTTACACAAAGCTGCTTGAAGAGTGTTGAGTGAAATGATAAACTTCATATCTTGTAAATCATAAAGGAGCAAATTTGCATCTCGCAGTGCTTTGCAAACATCTAACTTTTTAAAAAAAGAATATTCAAAATGAACGAATAAGGTTGGTGGGCAATTTATGATAGCATATCAACCAAACATTGGTGTATGTATTTGTCATGTCACTTATGCTGTGTTTCAATTGAACTGCTGGGAGTAAATGTGATGGATTAGCTACACTTCCACCATCCCAATTCTGCTGCCTTTGTGAATTAGCTAACTTCTAAACTTATATGGGTAGCAAGTCAGACTAGGGCTAGTGTAAGGATGGCAATGAAACATTTTGCCCAGTTTTCCTGATCCTGTATAAACATAACTTAATTTTTGTGAACCGCCCAAGGAGCTTCGGCTATTGGGCAGTATAAAAATGCAATAAATAAATAACTGTAGTGACATAGAGAATGTCTTGCATCCTTCCTATTGACCATGATCCCATTTTAAAAGTTTTATAGAAATTCATATTTGCACGACCAGGTTCTACAACAACCATTTGCCAGCACGGTGTTCTTTAAATTTCCTCCTTAAAAGCCCCTATTCTGTAATAATAGGCATTTTGAAGAAGAAGAAAATGTCTAACGTTATATTTGACAGTTAGACATTAACGCCAAAAGAAGTTGCTCATTTCTTTGGTTTATATTTTTTAGACCTACAGTCCTAGTGGAAACCGTGTGTGCTAGAGTTCTAGAGTCTAGCAAGGTAGTGCAAGCAGGATTTCTTTATTGTGGTATGTAAGGGGTGGGGGCTTTCGCTAGCAGACTTCCACCTTTTGTAACCAGAAATACCAGCAGCCAGTACATGCACAGAGCTCTGGATTTATGTATTTATTCATTATTTTAAACATTTCTTGGCCGCCTTTCAGGGCAAAAGTTCTCACAAGGCAGCTTACAACAATAAAATACATAAACACAGTTTAAATCATTAAAAGCAATAAAAACACACACAGTAAAATAGTAATTAAAATAATACAAGCTAACAATGAAACCATCAAGAATAACAGCAGCAACAGCGGCAAAACAGTACTCATGAGAAGGCCACAGTAAAATAAAATGTTTTAAGGTCCTCTTAAAAGCCTGCAAGGATGGTGCATGGTAGACTTCCAATGGGAGTTTGTTCCACAGGTGTGGATATCATGGTTATGGACCTGGTTCACACATAATGACAACCCATCTGTTTAAAAACTGATGGGTTGTTATGCAGGCAGCATGGCCACCTCTTCTGCTTTACCACATAACCCAAAGATTATGCAGCAGTTAACCCATGATTTATTGTTGGGTTAACCACTGGAATTTTTAGCCCCTAAGCAACGTAGTGATCTGTGTTTGCACATCATGCTGCACAACCTATAAAGGCACTGTTTGTGGGTTGTGTTTAAAAGTGGAAGTGGCAGACACAATGTAGGCAGTGTGCTTGCTTGTGCATGACAACTCGTCAGATTTTTAACCAATGAGTTGTAATGTGCAAGCAGTCTCGCAGTGCCAAAAGAAAGGGCTCAAATTATTATTATTATTATTATTATTATTATTATTATTATTATTTACACTTATATACCGCTCCATAGCCAAAGCTGTCTGGGCGGTTTAAAAAAATTAAAAAGATTGAGCATTAAAAAGACAATATACAAAATTTAAAACCATAAACATAAAACAGCTGTCATTAAAACACTTTAAAATATTTTAACTGTTAAGCCTGGCCACAATGTCAATCAAACCTCAACTTGAGCTGTTAAATGCCTGGGAGAAAAGAAAAGTTTTGACCTGACGCCGAAAAGATAACAGTGTTGGCGCCAGGCGGGCCTCATCGGGGAGGTCATTCCAGAATTGAGGGGCCACCACAGAGAAGGCCCCCTCCCTGGTTGCCGTCCTCCGAGCTTCCCTCGGAGTAGGCACCCGGAGGAGGACCTTTGATGTTGAGCGTAGTGAACGGGTAGGTTCATGTCGGGAAAGACGTTCCATCTGGTATTGTGGTCCCAAACCGTGTAAGGCTTTATAGGTTAAAACCAGCACCTTGAATCGGGCTCGGAAACATACAGGCAGCCAATGCAAGCGGGCCAGAATCAGTCTTATATGTTTGAACCTTCTGGTCCCTGTTACCAATCGGGCCGCTGCATTCTGCACAAGCTGCAGCTTCCGAACCGTCTTCAAAGGCAGCCCCATGTAGAGCGCATTGCAGTAAACTAACGTGGAGGTTACCAGAGCATAGACAACTGAAGCCAGGTTATCCTGTCCAGATAGGGGCGTAGCTGGGCCACCAGCCGAAGTTGGTAGAAGGCACTCCATGCCACTGAGGCTACTTGAGCCTCAAGTGACAGAGATGGTTCTAGGAGAACCCCCAAGCTACGAACCTGCTCCTTCAGTGGGAGTGTAACCCCATCCAGAACAGGTTGAACACCCTCCATCCAGTCAGAGGAACCCGCCACCAACAGCATCTCAGTCTTGCCTGGATTAAGTTTCAGTTTATTAGCTCTCATCTAGTCCATTGTCACAGCCAAGCACCGGTTCAACACATCCACAGCCTCACCTGATGAAGATGAAAAGGAGAAGTAGAGTTGCGTGTCATCAGCGTACTGATGACAACGCACTCCAAAACTCCGGATGACCGCACCCAACAATTTCATGTAGATGTTGAACAGCATGGGGGACAAAACTGACCCCTGCAGAACCCCATACTGGAGAATCCACGGGGCCGAGCAATGTCCCCCAAGCACCACTTTCTGGAGCCGACCTGTCAAGTAGGAGCGGAACCACTGCAATGCAGTGCCTCCCACTCCCAACTCAGCCAGTCGTGCCAGAAGCATACCATGGTCGATGGTATCGAAAGCCGCTGAGAGAGCAAGGAGAACCAACAGAGTCACACTCCCCCTGTTCCTCTCCCGACATAGGTCATCATACAGGGCGACCAAGGCTGTTTCCGTGCCAAAACCAGGCCTGAAACCTACTGAAATGGATCCAAATAATCAGTCTTATCCAAGAGTGTCTGGAGCTGGCCAGCAACCACCCGCTTGCCCAGGAATGGAATGTTTGCCACCAGCCTAAAGTTATTAAGGTTTTCTGGGTCCAGGGAAGCTTTCTTCAGGAGTGGTCTCACTACTGCCTCTTTCAGGAGGTCTGGGACCACTGCCTCTCGTAGAGAGGTATTAACCACTTCCCTGGCCCAGCCGGCTGTTCCATCCCTGCTAGCTTTTATAAGCCAAAAGGGGCAAGGATCCAATACAGAGGTGGCTGCACGAACCTGTCCAAACACCTTGTCCACGTCATCGAGCTGTACCAACTGAAACTCATCCCAGAAAACAGGACAAACGTATGCTCTGGATACCTCACTAGATTCACCTGCTATAACACTGGAGTCTAAGTCCTGGTGGATGCCAAAGATTTTATCCTGGAAGTGCCTAGCAAATATATTACAGCGGGCCTCAGATGGTTCTATCATGTCCTTGGGGCCAGCATGTAGAAGCCCCCGGACAACTCTGAAAAGCTCCGTTGGGTGGCAGATTGATGATTTAATAGTGGCAGCAAAGTATTGTTTTTTTGCTGCCCTCACTGCCCCTGAATACAGCTTACCGTAGGCACTTACCAATGTTTGATTGCATCCACTAGGAGTTCGTCTCCATCTGCCCTCAAGCCGTCTCCTATTTTGTTTCATCACTCTCAGCTCCGGGGTATACCATGGAGCTGTACGAGCTCAACATAGGAGAGGGCGCTCAGGAGCAATCGTGTCAACCGCCTGGTTGTCTTCTAAATGGTTGTCTTCCTTCCTTTCCTAGGAGAGCAACCTTGCTTTATGAGGTTTGATCCCACAAAGGGTGAACACGGCTATAAATCCACTGCAGACCTCCCTGGTCAACATAGAGAGGTTAGGAACTGCCACCTTGAGAACCATATTTTTGGGTGGAATGGTGAAATAAAAATCAAATAATCTGAAGGGGGCAGCGCATGCAAGGACATTGGTGTGGGTCTGAAATGCATATTCCTATCCCCTGTACTGGTATTAGTCTACCCTAGTTAGGTATAATGCCTGAACAGGGGTACAGTAGCTCACCATTCTCAGCAATGTTTGTTTATTTTGAGGAAACATTTGGGAAATCAAAAAGACAATTGTGCATGTTATTTTGAGCATCCCCTTTGGTGGAAAAAAAATCACTGTTTATAGATGAAATGCATGTTTAGCTTTTAAGTGTGAGTTCAGTTGGAATAATCACAAGCCCCTGTATCAAAGGCTAAATGTCTGTCTTCTCAAAAAAAAATCTAGTTTATAGAAAAGTAGTAAAATTAAAATTAAATAAAGTCAGGTTTTAAAAATATACGCCTTTTACTGACTGCAGCTTGCTTTAAAAATACATCTTACATAGCTTAGCAGTTCACCAAGGGCATCTCTTTAAACAGGAGACTGATTAAAACTGCACAAACATAATGATATAAAAGCTTATATCCTTCCATGCTGAGAAGAGTTTTTCTTATGCACCGATTTGGTCCCTTATGAGTTGCATTCTGCTAGCCTCATCTTTGTGCTAAAATCAACTTCTACCTGATCGTTAGTAAAGATCACCCAAAGTCATTAGAGGAACAGATTTTCCCACCACCTGTTTCACCTTCTTTGTTTAAATTTGTAAGACAATGGCATTTTTCATTGGACAGCAAGTATTATCAAGATCACAAACATTGCTATTTGTCTTAAAAGTTTTCTATACATCTTGATTACATTTGCCTACTACCCCTTTAAAAATAATAATAAATATCACAATATTAAAAAGAAGCTCACTCTGTTGGTAGTCTCATTCAACATTTTAAACCTTTCCAGTTTTTTTCCTGTGGAAATAAATGAAAGGTGTAAATTGAAAAAGTGTTTGTGTGTGCTGCTTTAACCTCATGTTCGTCTAAATAGCCTTACTGAAGAGAGCTGCTAACGTACTCACAAACTAGGGAAACTCAGCTTCCAGTCTTGCAATTAGCTGCTTTAGGAGGTGGAAATGAAACTCATAAGGTTTGATGTGAAAATTATATGAAAACATCAAATTGGATATATTTGCACCATACTGACATTAATATATTTGCTCAACTGCCATTAATTTTTACTCACTATCTCTGATTCTCAATTCTTTGCATCATCGCTTACATGATTATATATTCTGGTATGTGATATCTGCAGGTGATTAGGATTAAAGGATACGTTTTTAAAAGGAAATATTTTGGGCTGTGGAATGTGAAATAAGGGACATCCATCATTTCCTTTAGGGTAAGAGGCAACTCTTTAATGTAGAGGACTGACCATAAAATAAAATATGTCCAATAGCCCTAAATTGGTGCAAATTTTGTCTTCCTGGAAATCATGCTTTTAAACAGGTTTTAAAAAATAATAATGATTAAATGATTAAAAAAATTAAGGGACATTTTCAAGCATATTTGCCCTCCACAGGAACTCTCTTAGTTGAACTGTGGCTTAACCTTCTACATACAGGCCCATCATGCCCTTCCTTCTTTTCTCTCCGTTTACTCACACAGTCCTTGATCATTAATCTGATTTTTGCAAGCAAAATAAGCTATGCCAATGTATTGTATTCGTGAACATTGTCTACTTTGCATAATTTAGTCACAGCTAAGTAATTACCAACATTTTTGCTGGCAGGGCTTCTGTGCCTTTAACAGGTGGGTGATACAGTGCTTTCCTCAGCATTTAAAGGTTTGCCTGTGGGTAATTCTGTGACTTGCTTTCATTAACCATTTTTATTTTGTACATATAATCATTTATGAAGACAATTGGTTTGGTTTATAACAAATAGAAGTGCCAACTATTAAGGACATCTCTGTACATTTCCCTTCGTTTTGAATTCAGTTTCTATTGTATTCCTAGATGCCTAAGTTCTTCTTCGTGGTCTCTGTTCATTCACACAAATGGGCTCTGCGCCTGCGCGAAGCAATCTTGGGAAAACTCCTATAGCTAGAGGTGTTTTAGGCTGGACCCCTTCCCCATCGTCAACTGTCATATTTCCCAACGGTTCCCTCCTCCCTCAGTCTCTCTTCGACCGCCAATGTGGTAGCATCGTGAGGGAAGCTTTTGCCTATTGTAATATGCCAGTGTGGTGATTATCCTGCTGTTGGTGGAAGGATACTGAACTCTCCATTAGGACCCTGTTATGTCCATCAGCATGAAAGAATACACTCACCCATTCAAAAATGCACACCCCATTATATGCATATGTCAGAAAGCATAACAGAGGATTTTCCTCTCTTACTGCGATATTTAATGGATTACAGGGAAGAAACTATATTTTGTGATTTTAGGCTGCGCTGTTACATTTTATTGCCCATTGTCTTATTAGCATAAGCAACAATTAGTCATACAAAAATAAATAGCAATTTGCACTGCCATTTGACAGAATATCTTGTTCTATAAATTTATGGGTTGTTTCACAATGTGTTTCACAAAAAATAAACTGGCATTGAATTGCTGGTTCAGTAATTCAATGGTTGACCAGTATAACTTATAGTGTAGAGGAAATCGTTTTGTTTCTCATTTCTTCTGCATTATCCCAGGTTTGTATGATGTTGGCACACAATATTCAGCACCGTAAATAAATGTGTTTATCTTTTACAGTTTCAGTTTCTTTCTTTGCCATTTGCAACTATAAAATGGTTACATTTTGACTTCATTATCAGTGTTGTATGCATTTTCAAACATCATTAAAGGATTTAAAAGCAAAATGTTTCAAATATTGTATTGCACTTATTCAGTTATTGCATGACAAAAAAAATGGGCAGTTTGACACTAAGAACTCCTAGTAGCAGAAAATACATGTTATCTAACGTTAATGGACTGTCAGGAATTTGAAATCCTACTGTTCATATGAAAACTGTTATAAATCTATTTTAAGGAGAGAGATCAAGCGGTATTTTAAGAAATAAATGTAGCTAATAAAGTTATCAGCTGCGTTTGGGGAGGGGCATCTCATGTAATAGCCCTATATAGGTTTATATTATCACTAATTTTATGTATGCTATAAATGAGTCAAATATTATCCCAAATCACAATGGGTCAGGATAACCCAAAATCCTTTTTTCCTACTGTCCGATATGATTACCTTTCTTCATTTTCTGCAATGGGATATGACACATTCTCTATAGGGTGGCTGCTATTATTACTATTTACATAATATTATTATTTACATTTCAGTACCACCAAAAAGCAAAAGCTCTTTAGAAGGTTTACAAAAGATTAAAACCTAAAAAATTCAATATGAGACATAATATAAAATGCATTTGCAAATCAATTTCAAACACCCAACAATAAAAATCCCAGGACCAGTTAAAATCTTAACCGTATGCTGTCAAATACCTGGGACTAGAAGGAAGTCTTAACTTGTTGATAACAGTGCAGATGCCAAGTGGACCTCACTACGGAGAGTATTCCACAATGGGGGGCACTGAGAATGCCCTCTCCGTTGTTGCCATCCTCGTAACATCCCTCAGGGGAAATCCCTGGAGGAGGGCCTCATGATGATTGTAATTTCTAGGTAGGTTCATACTGGGAGAGGCTATGTACAAATGACAGAAAAAGAAGAAACTGATCACTGTGTCATTCTGGTAGCACAAATGATATTGTACTAGAGGAAAACATGAGCTAAGTGCAAGAGGAAAATCCAACTAAATTTATGTTTGTGCAAGCAACATTGCATAAGTGGTTGTGCACCTGGTTGTACAAGTACAATGCACAAGTATTTGTGCAATGGAAAAATACGGACCTCCGATAGTGCTTTTTGAGTTTGTGGAATGTCACAGTTAGAAACTGCCCACAAATTTGTATGAAAGTAGCACATGCTAATTTATATGTGTAAGAGCAATTTCGGAAGTAATAACTATAATTTAAATAGAAATACAATACATCTCACCATAGTGGAAAATAACTATGACCAGGTGCCCTGTGTTTCTTGTCAATCTGCTGTCCTAGTGCTAACTGTTGATGGCAACTTCATGGCCCCTATTTCCCCCACTTTTCTCTCTTTGGTTCTTTATCTTTCATTTGGACTTGAGCTGGACAGCCCTTCAAATAGAGGATGCTTTTCAATTGAGAACTGCCCTTGGTAAATTAGGACACATTATTACTCTAATATCCCACCATCTCTCCAGTTAGACCTGTTCCTTCATCTCTGTGAGCAATATACTTTGGTATTGGATTCTATGGAGTTCAGCAGGCTGTGATTGAAATGAGGTCTTAGCTTTTCAGGTGGTGTTTTCAGAGATATAAAAGACTAGAACAAATTCCATGGATAATAAATACAGTCTCTTGAACCAGACCCTAACCATGCAGAGAAAAATAATTATTTATTTATGTATTTATTGCATTTATGTCCTGCCTTTTTTCCTCTAAGGAATCTGAGGCAGTGTACATAACCTTCTTCCTCTCCATTTTATCCTTCACAACAACAACCCTGTGAGATAGATTGGGCTAAGAGTCTGTGAATGGCCCAAAGTCACCCAGTGGGTTTCCGTGGCCGAGTGGGGACTAGAACGCGGGATCTCCTGACTCCCAGTCCAACAACATTGCTACTTGTATACCAACATCCAATGGTGGTGGAACCCAGATCTGCTTCAGTGGGCAGGTTCACATGATCACAGCGGAAAAATAAGCCATGGTGCCTTATTCTCCTTCTCTGCACATGCTGCCTAATTAGCATAATTTACCCTCACTGGGTATGCATTGTTGTTACTAGGGATGTATGGATTTTGTAAAGTCTATTCCGCCCACATTTTGTGGATTGTCAGGTGCCTTTTGTTCCATTGTCTGCTCATTTGCACTTGCAAAAATCTGTAAATCCCCCCCCACACACACACACATTTTGATGCTTTAGCCTATGGGAAAAATAAAATTTTTTGGCCATTTTTAATATATATATATATATATATATATATATATATATAATGTATTTTTCTATGACTACGTTTGTGTAAAATTCTGGAAAGTTTAAAAAAATCTATGGAATCTGTGTGACTTGGGAAAAGCCGGTGTCCTGTGGAATCCACGAGGCTGGATTCATGGAAATTTATTTGACTCATTTGTGGATTTCTGCATCATCCCTATTTGAGGCATCGAACCCAGTGAGGATGGGTGGCTGGAGTAGCTTACAAGCTACCCTAAAACCCAAGAACAAGCAATGGGTGAGGGTTATTATGCTAATTACCTGATGAGGGTAATATGCTGCTAAATTGATTCTCAACCAGCACATGCAGGGTGGAAAAACAAACCATTGTGGCTTATGTTCCCTCTGTGATTGTGCAAACCACTGGTCGGTCTGTCATTTTAACTTTTGTGGCCTTCACCTCACACCTCAGTTAGCTATTCTCATTCTCCCTAAAAACTGGAAACTTCCTTCTTTTATTTCCACCTTTAACAACATATTTATTTGGATTAATAGCTCTCAGAAAAATTCCATTGCCCTACTGGAACTTTGTTTGACAAGGTAGTGAATAACAATGAAATCCTAAGCATTCTAACTAGGGACTAGGTTCCATTGATCAGGGCTTCTGAATAAGCATGCTGAGGATTATACACTTGGTTGCACCCAACTACAGCAGTGTGAGAGTATGTGAAGGAGCTCTGGCAGAAATGTCCTTTCCTACAGGTTGTCCTGTGTTATTGTATCATCATACATAACTAAAGCTACCATTAAGTAGACATAAATTGCTCATCGTTTTTATGACATCCACCCACAGTATTTGCATTTATAACCTGCTGTGTCTCACATGCTGTTTTATGGCAATTAAAATAAGAGAGGGGATGTATAGTAGTCTCTCCATGCTAAGATTGAAAACAGAATTTTGTTTACAAGATTCACAGTGTTAAATCATTGACCCACAAAGGACTTGGAGATTTATCAGGTTCCTGTAATGTGTTTTTACATATAAAAGTTATGATGGAATATCTGTTGTTTAGAATTATTCTTCATTGCTTTTGGTATAGCCTTTATTGGTAGGATTAGACCAAACACTTACCCAGTCCAGTGTTCTGTTCCCATTGTAGCCAACCAGATGCCCAGTGGAAAGTTCACAAGCAGGCCATGAATGCAATAGCAACCTCCCATTCTTGCTTCCTAGACAATGGTATTGAGAGGTATACTGCCCCTGGTACTGGAGATAATATATAACCATCATGACTAATAAGCCATTGATATTCTTATCTTCCAATGTTGCTTTGCATGATAGGACTTTCCCTTCCCCCCTACTGTCTCCCATGCCCCCAGATGGGCTTTGGAGGGTTCCAATCTTCCAGAGCAAATTTTGTGGGCTCTTGGTGTGTGTGTGTGTGTGTGTGTGTGTGTGTGTGTGCGTGAAGGGTATTACCATCTTTCCCATTTTGGTGATGGAAGCTGTTTCATCAGTGGAATGCAGCTCTAAACTCTTGGATGTCACCGCAAAATCTGAACCACTACACTGCATGGCTCTCAGTATTAAATACCAGGAATTTTGCATAGAATATAAAGAAGCTATGTCTATAGCAGAATCTACTAGCTGGGTGAACCAAGTCTGTTTCTGCACTGCAAAGCCCTAATTATTTTTACATAGTTTTAATTTTTAAAGTCTTATTTAAAGGAGTCCTCCAAGGGATAATTGAGGGGAGGGATGCAGTTCCAAAAGCAGCTTGTATCCTTATAGAAAAAGAAGAGGATAGCTTTTCTTTGTTAAGCCCTATGCTATAAGCAAACCTAGGATGTAATTTTCATGGCGCTGGTAACTTCGAGGCTTGACTTCTGCAATGCGCTGTACATAGGGCTACCTTTGTGCCTAGTCCGGAAACTTCAATTAGTTAAAAATATGGCAGCCAGGTTGGTCGCCAGTACACCTAGGGGTGACCACATAACACCAATCTTAAAATCACTCCACTGTCTGCCAATTAATTTCCGGGCGAAGTATAAAGTGTTGGTTATTACCTTTAAAGCCCTACATGGTTTGGGTCCAGGTTACCTGCAGGATTGCCTTCTCCTGTATAATCCGCCTTGCACACTCAAGTCCTCTGGGAAGAATTTACTCCAGTCAGCCAGAACTAGGCTGGTGAGTGTTACTCAAAGGACCTTCTCTTCTGCCGCTCCCAGACTGTGGAATGGCTTGCCGGAGGAGATTAGACAAATTAGCAGTCTTCTTGAATTTAAGAGAGCTGTGAAGACTGCTCTCTTCCGGCAGGCCTACCCAGTTCAGTTTTAAGATGTTTTTAATAATGTATTTGTTTTTATCTGTTTTAATGGTTTATCTATTTTATTGTTTTTATATTCATATTTATTGTTGTTTCCCGCCTCGATCTGGATGGAGAGGCGGGTTAGAAATGAAATTAAATAAATAAATAAATAATTTTAAAAAATGGCCAAGAATGCCCATGTGGACAGCATGGTTCAGCATTACAAGGACAATGTTGTGTGGCATTCTGCAGGTTATCAATAGAAGATCTAAATCTGGTTTAGGGTTGGCTTCATGGCTATTTACTTGCTGTCAGTTTAATTGCGAGGTTGAGCTAATAAATCATGCAAGGTTTGGTTTTTTTGCACATGTTCTCTCTCCTTAAAAAGGGGGTTGGGTGTTGGTTTCAGAACAGTCCTTTTATGACCCTGTTCAGATGACACACTAAGCCACGGTGGTTAAGTATTTTGAACTAAACGTTATGGCTTAGCATGTTGTGTGAACCATGAGTTAGCATGTTGTGTGAACCATTCCTAATCATGATGGCTTCATAACCATGGTTTAAACATGCTCACTAACCTTTTGCTGGAAAAGGGTTAGGGGCTAACCATGGCTTAGCGTGTTGTCTGAATAATAAGGCCCAATGACTCTTCTGTATGGGATTGCTTACTTCAGTCAGCCTTCCTTGCTATCTAGAGCTGTCTCTGCAGCAGGCACCATATATGCAGAGTGAAGTAGATAATCCAGTAAATAGGCGGAAGGCAAAAGACAACAGATAAATGTACCTATTGGCACTCTTCTTGAGCCATAAAGTGAGACATTGCATGTCATTTATAACTGTCTTCATCCCATGTCACAATTTGTCATAGCTTTGCTACCTCCTCACTCTACTTTGGCAAATGCCGTGTTGCAGGAATAATTTCTCCCACATACTAAAACGCACACAAATAATTTAAAAAATGCAGTGAACAATAACTAGTTTGTTATTTTGCAACTAACTTTTGTCATTTTTATCCATCTATCCAGCCTTTGGTTAAAAAAAAGAGAGGAGTGGGGAGAAGAGAAAAGAAAAGAAGGAAAACTATTTGTGTCAAATCTTTGAACAAGAACAATTTTTGCTCACAGGGCTAAACGCCAGCATTCTCTCACCTCCAGCAGCAAGGTTCTAACACACCGTATGTGGTTTCCCCCTATCGTTGTTGTTCTTTGTTTTGCAATAATAATTCTTTTTAATGCATTTTTAATAAACAAGATTCTTTAGAGAGAATCTTTAAATGATGCTACAGACAGCAGACAGAACGCCTTGTCCTAAAACACTTTCTCTTGTCATGTAGGTAGTTTTATCAGATAAAAGAAGCCGTGCTTTGGGCATTGTATGTTTTATTCTATATATTATATAAATGTGTATAATATAGAAGAGTGCCTGCTCTGTTCAATACAATGCAAATCCAAAAACAAACAAACACAAACACTGAGATCAGTTGGCAGTACCTTCATTTTTAACCCTTGCTTGTTGCAAGCTATTTTTATTATGTAGATCGCCTTCGGGTTCAGCGTAATAGTCTATTTGAAGTGGAACATAGCTCTTAGTTAACAGTGAAAGTGATAAGTTGTCTAAAGCCCTGTTTAGACAGACAGAGCTTATTTGGCATCCACATTAAGCTGTTTGACAAAATGTTTCGAATGTAATTAGTTCACATCAAAGGTACACCATCTTCAGCGATGGGTAAAATTGATGAGAACTAAAGAGACTCAGATCAGCATGACCTAAATGGAGGCATTGGGTTTCAATGTTTTAGTGTTGCTATGTTTTTTTAAAAAAGGTAACTCGGCTGCCCTTTTTGCTTAGAACTTGTCGTTAATTTTGGGAAATATTTCTGATTTTATATGAAGCTCTGTGATTTTTGTCTGTCTTCTCAAACTTATGACAGCTGTGCTGGGTCCCCAAAGAGGGATCATTTTCAGCATGATTGTGAAACATTAACTGGCTTGCTTTGTTTACTTATAATTACACCTGTTGAGAGGGTGCTTCTAATTTGATCAGATTCTCCCCCACCCCCTAGAAAACAACATCCTAGATTGGACTCTTGAGGCCTTTCCAGATGACTTTGCTCAGTTTTTAAAGAGCATCCACGTTGTCTATGTCCACAAAACTTCCATATTTTACCTATAATCTGAAGGCCATCTTATATATTACAAGGGGGGAACATGCAATTTCCCTATATATTCAAATGCTGCGAGGTTCCTAGATTATTCAGACATTCTCTGCAGCATTGAGCCAGTACCAAATATGTATTTCATTTAATTCTTGTCTTGGCTCATTGAACTGGTTGAGATGTAATGCCATGGTTTGGTTTGGTGCTTGCTTGCTTGCTCTCTCCTCTCTCTTCCTCTTACAGGGGTAGGCAATTTAACACTCTCCAGATGTTTTGGACTATAACTCTCATAATCCCTAACCATTGGCAATGTTGGCTGGATCTTATGGGAATTTTTGTCCAAGACATCTGGAGGACACCAGGTTGCCTACCCCTGAACTAATAATATTAGCTATTTCTTCTTTAGTACAAACTATAGTTCACAGTTATATCTGAACCAACAAACTGGTTTGTGCTTGCCCTCCAAACCAGGATTGCAAACCTGATTGATGAGTTGAATGAGTTTAAATCCTGGTATGCAGGGCAAGCACACACTATAGTATGCTGGCTTGGATGTCATGGCAAAATGAATGAAAGAAGAAGGTTTGTGCTAAAAAGGAAGTTGCTAAGTGAATTCGAGCATGCAAGGGAAGGAGCAAGAGCAGGAACACAAGGTTTGAATGTCATAGTTTGGAATTAAAACTGAACTGGGCCATTGGCAGCATTTAGACATAATGAACACCTGAATGCAGCCAATCTTTATACCTCACTTTCCTGACTTGGTGGAGAGATAGTGGTGACACATCAATTTCCCCAAAGAATGGGTCTTTCCCATTTGATTTCTGGCATCTTTTCAAAATCTTACTGCATTGCTCCTTTTGTTTTTAGAAAATCATGTTTATTGTTTTCTTGGTTTTGTCTTTGAAAGAAAAAAGTGCAAGCAAACAGAAGTTGAATTCCATTTTTAGCAGTCATGTTGTGTGAACAATGGTAGTGCTCACCCACACATCCACTCATGATGAGGTGTTTATAGATGAATCATTTCAGAGAATAACAAAGACTGAGAGACTTAAGTAATCTCTTACTTCTCAATTCTGGTAATCTCTTACTTCTCAATATGCATTTCACTGATAGTGTTTTAAAAAAGGAATGTTGGAACACACCTATGAACCTATTGGACTTAAATAGGTGAATTACAGGTATCACCATTCTGAAATCAGCTGCAAAACTTTTTTTGCCAACTGGCAACCATCAGGACAAAATTCATCTGCATGGTTTGAAAGACTGTGACTGATTGGGTTCAGACAACACAATAACCAATGGTGGGTTAAATAGACAACGGAAGGTTAAATAGTAGGGATGTGTATCGTATTGTTCCGATAACGATCCGATAATGGCGTTATCGGACATCCAATTAACGATAACGATATGATACAAATCTCTCCGATAATTATTGGGTCCGATAATTATTGGGTCCGATAATTATCGGATTTTATCAAAAATATCAGACAGCCATTTTTGAAAGTGTGTTCCCATGCAGGTTGTCTATTGCTAGTCATGTGTATTAAATTTCAGAGCAATTGCTCAAATCTTTGATTTTATATGAATTTTTAAAAGATCGTGCAACTTTTTGACAGCTGGTTGATCGGGCCGCCCTGTTGCTTTCAAAGTACTACGGTCTTTTAAAAAAATCATATAAAATCGAGGGTTTGAGCAATTGCTCTGAATTTTGTTCACACATGACTAGCCAGATCCCATCTTCAATGTCCCAAAAGTTTCAAGTTTTTATCTTTTAAAATGAAGTGGTTACAGCGGGGGAGGGGGACTTTTGGGGGACCCCCTATAAATTTTTAATTTGAAAAGATAGAGACTTGAAACTTTTTGGACATTGCAGATTGGATTTTGCTAGTCCTGGCTCCCCAGGTTTCATGTCATTATCATTTAAAATAAAAAAAAAGTTATACACACGTTTCCCCAAATGCAAGCCTATGGGGGGGGGAAAATCAGACAACAAGTCTTCTTTTGACAGCAGGGCGTCATGTTGCTACACATATGTGCCAAATTTTAGATCAATCCCTCCAACCCTGTATTTTATATGAATTTTTTAAAGAGTGTTCTACTTTTGACAGCTGGTTGACCCCCTAAAAAGTTATAGTGGGTCCCCCAAAAGCCCACCCCCTGCTGTAACTACTTCATTTTTAAAGATAAAAACTTGAAACTTGTGGGACATTGAAGATGGGATATGACTAGTCATGTGTGAAAAAAATTCAGAGCAATTGTTTAAACCATCGATTTTATATGAATTTTTAAAAAGATCATGGTACTTTGAAAGCAACGGGGCGGCCCAGTCAACCAGCTGATAAAAAGTTGCACGATCTTTTTTAAAAATCATATAAAATCAAAGGTTTGAACAATTGCTCTGAAATTTAATACACATGACTAGCAATAGACAATCTGCACTGGGACCAAGTTTCAAGTCTGTAACTTTTAAAATACAGAAGTCTTAGGCATTCCTGTCTCAAAAAGCAACTCTATAAGGCTAAATACTCCGAATTAAAAATCAGATATCCGATAATTATCAGATATCCAATACGATTTGATACAAAAAACCTCCAATATTATCAGATCCGAAATTTTTTTATATCGGAATTTCCGATAACGATACAATAAGATAATTTCGGCCGTGCACTTCCTTATTAAATAGTCTATGGTTGGTTATTGTTTCATCTGTTGTGTCTTTTTCACACCACAGTTGATTATTCAGCTGAAATAACTTAACGCTGTGCAGAGTTGATTATTTAAACGTTCGTTGGTTATTGTGTTGTCTGTCAGACACCGTTGACTATTTTGTTGCACACAGTTGGTTATTTGGCTACTACAGAGTCCCCTGGTAAGAGCAACCAAAGTGGTGACTGTCACTCTAGTCAAATGAGGAGAACTTGCAATGGCTGATGGGATACCAGCGGGAGGACTGAGGGGGGCAGAGAGGGCGTTGTTTTAATCCACAACATGGTTGATTGGAATCATGTTGTGTGGAGAGTACCCCTTGATAATCAACCATGGAGTTGACTATTAACCCACCATTGAGTATTGTGTTGCCTGAATGCAGACTGCCCCCCATGCATTGAAAGAATGTGAGAGGGCCTGTTGTTTAATGTGAGCCCACAGAAGATGCACTCCCCTTCCATCCATGCATTCAGCTGGCATGGGAAAGGGTTCTATGTGCATGCTCATGTATACCTATAGAGTGCCACATGCAAGGAAAGACACCAATTGGGCCATGTCTTCCTTCATATAAATGAACTCTAAGCACATCCATTAGTATGCCCTTATCCATGGTTGCTGAATATTCAGATAGTGCAAAATCATTTCTGCTGTGGATAGCAGGCAGTGTGGCCATATCAGGGATGGGGCTAGCTTCTGTGGCCCCACAACCCCCACTTTAATTCTTTCAATATGTGTGTGGAACCTCCTTCAAACTATCAGTAATGGAAGTAATATTGTAGAAGGTTCTGGTTGAAGAAGGCTGGGTCATCAGATGTGAGGGAAAACTGTTGATATATGTGTCATTAAGAAGTCCTGTAGTTGTTCTGTCTTTTTTCATAATATATGTACTGTGGAAGAACAGGTTCACATGTAATGTTTTATTTCTTTTCACAAGGCCAAAGGAAGCTGAGTTATAGAAATGTGGGTCTCTGTGTTCACAGTAAAGTCATGCATCAAGCCTTTTGCTTTCATTTTACTTTACTTTCTACATTAATCGTAAATAACTCTAAAAACTAGGGCTAACAACATGAACATGCAAAGGATATGATGCTTTGCTTGCAAATAGCAATCTCCCAGGATGAGAAGCACTGTTAATTTCCTCTAAATAATTCAATATAATGTCAATATCCCACTACTCCCTAGACTTAGAGTGACAAGCCTGTTCAAATTAGTAGCCCTGAAGACTAGAGAAATATTCAGGACATGCTTTTATCTCTGGAAAGACAGAACTCAGTACAGATGCATAATTTTTGAAAGTAGGAGGCTGACAGGCTTAAACCTGGATGTGAAAAATTATTCAGTGCAATGCCATTACAGTTTAAGCAGCATCAGTATATTTTAGTTTGTTTTATACCCAATTAATAGAATCACCACATTATATCAGTGTATAAATACTTTAATTATGTGAATGGTTTTAAGTATAGTAGTAGAGGAGAAAAAATGTTACTTCATTTTTTTAATAATAGGGATAGACTGAGGATTCTGTTAGTGTACCAGCTACCCCGCTACCTTTCAGACTCCCTGGCCGAGCTCATGGAACTGGTCTCAGTTAGAGTCTGGTGTTAGAGTTGCCCAGGCTCTTGGTCCTGGGCAACGTCAACATTTTGTCAGGTGCAGCTCGGGAATTCATGGCATCCATGACAAACAGGCCTATCCCAACTGGTCTCTGGACCCACACATTTAGCAGGTCACACCCTTGATGCTGTTTTCAGTTCTAAACAGATGGATCTGTAGGTGTAGTTGATAAATAACTTGGGTAAGTTCCAGATGGTAATGCTTGGGGATAGTTGCTCCTTAAAAAAAAAAGTTGTTGTATGGTGTGCTACAAGGCACCATCCTATCCCCAATGCTGTTTAACACCTGAATTAAACCGCTGGAAGAGGAGACTCGTCAACTTAACAGTCTTTTAGAATTTAAGAAAGCTATAAAGACTGTTCTCTTCCGGCAGGCATATCCAGTGTAATTTTTAGAATGTTTTTAGGATGTTTTAGGATGTTTTAATGATGTTTTAGGATGTTTTAATGCAGTTTTAATAATATTTGTCATGTTTTAATTAGTTTTATGTATTTTATCATGCTGTTGTTCCCCGCCTCGATCTAGATGGAGAGGCGGGTAAGAAATAAATCGTTATTATTATTATTATTATATCTGGAGACATGGGGTGGGGTGCTAACAGTATGCTGATGACACTCAAATATATTTCTCTATGCCTTTGATAACAACATCAGCTAAGGATAGTGTATCTCCTCTAAATAATGTTTGGAGGCGGTAAGGGGCTGGATGAGGAAAAACAAACTGGGGCTGAATCCAGACAAGATGGAGGTGTTTACTGTCAAGGGCCCTAACCTGGGTTTGGAGGTGTGTCAACCAGTTCTGGATAGAGTTACACTCCCCCTGAAAGACTGCATTCACAGCTTGGTGGTGCTCTTGGAGCCGTCGCTCCAAATGACAGTCTAGATAGATGCGACAGCCAAGAGTGCCTACTACTAGCTTCAGCTGATATGCCAGTTGCGCCTCTTTCTAGAGTTGAAAGACCTAAAGACAGTAGTGCACATGCTGGTAACTTTGAGGCTCAACTTCTGCAATGTGCTGTACATAGGGATACCTTTGTGCCTAGTCCGGAAACTTCAACTAGTTCAAAATATGGTAGCCAGGTTGATCACCGGTACATCTAGGGGTGACTATATTACACCAACATTAAAATAGCTCCACTGGCTTCCAGTTAGTTTCCAGGTGAAGTACAAAGTGTTGGTCATTAACTTTAAATCCCTTCCCCTGTACAATCTGCCCCACACACTCAGGTTCTCTGGGGAGAACTTACTTTAGTCAGCCAAAACTGACAACTGTTACCCAGAGGACCTTTTCTTCTGCTGCCCCTAGACTGTGGAATGGCCTGCTGGAAGAGATTTGTCAACTTAATACTCTCTCCGAGTTTAAGATAGCTATAAAGACTAGTCTCTTCCAGCAGACCTACCCAGATGAATTTTAAACCTAAGAATTTTAAGATGCCCTGATTGTTATTTTAATATTGTTTTAGTTTTATATGCTCTTTTAATTAGTTTTATGCATTTGATTTATATTGTACTGTTGTATTAATGTTGTTCCCTGCCTCGATCCAAAGGGAGAGGTGGGTAAGAAATAAATAAAATATTATTATTATTACTATATTACATATATAATCTGTAAAAAAACCAGAGACACTTATAGTTTAAAGTGTCACAGAATTACTCCCAAAGTTAACTTCTAATTTATCCAGCAAGATAAATATGAAAAAGACTAGTTAAGCTTGTAATCATATATATACTTAACCTGGAATATGTTCCATTGAATTTAGTGTGGGTTGCTTCTAAGTAGACATGTATAAGATTACACAGTAAATCATCTAGTTTATTGGCCTGACTTGGAGTGGGAATTTAAGAGATCATGCTTTGACCCCATGCTTTAACATGCTACTATGTGTCCTGATGGACCATTGTCTTGGGTTTGTTCATTTTTTTGTCTTGGCTAAGTTGATTCAGTTGTCCCCTTTGCACAAATTGGAAGCAGCATGAGAGCCATTTTGTTCATGGTGTGATCCTAGAGATGACAGTATTTGTGAACAAAGCAACCATATAAAATAATCACTAGGAGGGAGGGTGCAAATTGGGTGGGAAAGTCCTGCTTTGTTCACACACCTTCCCAGGGGCATAGGATTCCATTGTGGCAAAGCAGCTCTCAGATCTCTGTGAGTCCTCTCACACTTTATGCACTATCCTCTTGAATGTTGGAAACTCCACCCCTTGTGCTGGGACTGTTCAGATACGGTAGCACATAAACAGAAACAAATGCCAGATCTTTGACTAAATCGGTTTATTTATTTACAATATTTATATATCGCTCCCCATTCAGAATTTTGGAGTGGTGGACAAAATAAAATAGAATAAAAACATAATAAAATTCAGTAAAAGTAGATTTTTTAAAAAAACAAAGTGCAAAATACAAAATAAACCATGGCTGGTCATTAAGGGAAGGCTTCCTAGAACAATGACATTTTTAGGAGGTGCCAGAAGGAAAATAAAGTTGGCACCTGCCTGACCTCCAGAGGCAGGGAATTCCATAGGAGGAGTGCCTCACCACACTGAAGACTCTCGCCATGGTAGACTCCAGTCAGACGATAGGTCTATGTGGAAGTACCAGGAGCATGCCTTCAGATGACAGTGACCATGCAGGTTGATAGGAGAGAAGGCACTCACTCAGGTATTCAGGTTGCAAGTTGTTTAGAGCTTTGTACCCTTCTTAGAACAGAGAAGGGTATTCATCAGAGAAGGGGAGATCGACTGTGCAGTTCTGGTGGTGGGTGGGGTGACCCCACACAGTCCCACAAACCCCCTCCATGCATTCATTGAAGACATGGAGTGGTTTGGTGAACCCTCCTCTAGGGACTGAGAAGTATATGGGAAATTAATGGAATAGTGCTGGGAAGTATAGATGGATGTTATATTTGGAAAGCACACACATGGTCTAAAAGTATGGAGTGCAAGAAATATCCATAAACATATCAGCATTATGAACTCCTTTTCAAGGTTTATATTTAGAAGGAGTCTGAAAGTTGATTATTTTTCTCTGCTCTTAAAGAAGGGTTTTTCCTTATGGTATTGTGAGAGCTTGGCAAAGCAAATCTGCTGTAATTCCACTTTTAATCTGCTAACACCTTCTCCTGCAATCACGATGATTAATTTTTGTTCTTGCAAAATCTCAGGAACGTATCCAGATTTGAAATGGACTTATAATTGCAGTTAAGAAAACACAAATTAAGTATTGCATACTGCAGGCCAAGCCAAACATAGCTCTTGAAACTTGGCAAATGGGTACAATTACTTGCTCATGTTATAAACCTGAATGCTTTAACTTTCATGTGAAATGATATATTTCTAATACACATGTCCCTGGGACAGTGAAAAGTTTCAAAAACAACATTGTGTTGGATCCAGATTTATTCATACTTAGTAGACCCAATGAAATCAGTGCTATTAATTTAGTTGTGACTAAAGTCCCATTGATTTCAGTGGGTCTACTCAAAGTATAAATAAATCTGGATCCAACCCACTATGTTTTAAGGGACCAGAAGGCATATAATAGCAAGCCCTAGATTTGATATGTTTTCAGTTTGTTTGATATAGTAATTAATTTTATGATTCCGAGGGACCCGTTGAAGAATTTTGAATATTGACAGTAACAGTATTTATGTCTCCAGCTGACTGGAGGTGGGTTGTGTCTAATAGTGCAGTCTTCTCCCACTTGGAGGCACACCCAGTTGGGGAAGATTGCAGTAAGCGATGTAAGGACTCAATCAGCTTTGTCCAGATCAATTGCTGTAAACCGGGGATTTCTCCCACACCCTTTGTTTGCTTCCTGTGAACCAGCTCTCCTTCTACTGATGGTCACAGATCAGCATCCCACAGACTTTCGGTTTGGCTGAGAAAGAGCACTTCTGCACAAAACGTCGATGACAAACTGGTGTTTCTGTGCCCGGCAGAAGCTTTTATTGACCGCTGAAGTAATAATCTAGGATTTGTGTGGTTATGGGTGTGTGTTGCCTCAACTCAGAAGTTCCCTTCTCTCTCCCCCACCCTGGTACAGATAAAGAAGTCTCTCTTGCCACCTTGCATTAAGGGTGGTAGATCAGTAGTGTAAACATTGCTAAGTAAGTAAATATTGTAGAAAATGGATCATTCACTTCCTTTTGTTTAGTTATCTATAGATATTTAAAAGCAAACCACGCTAAGTAATTTCGTGTAGTCATTAAAAATGGTTTAATAATGACTGTGATGTTATCTTCGACTACTTGCTGCTGCTGCTGCTGCTGCTGTCTCGCCTTTACTATTTAGGCTCCACAGCACCCCAGCCCAGCCACCTGGCCTCCAGATAACTTCTTTGTTCCGCTGCCACCAGTATTTCTCAGGTACACCCACAGACCACACCAGTAGATAGAATTAACAAGAACTTATTAATAAGAAATTGGATGTCAACAAGCTTAATGGGTATTTCAGTTCAATTGCGTCGTGGTTACAAGGTTTCAGTGCTTAATGGTTTCTGTCAGAATTCTTATACTTTAACAAACTGTTCCTTATTTAATCTATGCTCTAAAATCTTATCTCAATCTCTCAATTCTTTCAAATCTCTTTTGTCTCTCTCAAAAATCTCCCTCAAATCTCCCCCCGCCCCATCAACCCTGTCAGCAATCTCTGTCAGACACATATATACACTCCATTCGCTCTCTAGCTCCTCTCATGCTTACACAGCCAGCTAATCCAGGCACTCCAACCAATCAACACTCACCTTCCATTCAGGCACACAGCCAGCCAATCCAGGCACTCCCCCACAACCAGCCAATCACTCTATACTTACCAAGACCTATAACCACAAACAGTAAGTACATTTCGGCCTAGTTATTTACTTTACCTGTTTTTGTTCTTAATCCTTTTTAAAGATATAAACAAATGCATATCACAAACAATAAACTCTGCAATATATTTACAACCACAAACAGTAGAACATCACAATGACATTAACAGGGTGTGTGCTCAGGCAAGAGGCAAGTTGTGCACCTATAATTGCTCTAGGAACAAGGTTATTACTGATAACAAAACAGCTTGTCCTGTCTCATTAGGATTAGTGGAGAGAGGACAGATTAATGGAAAACTTTTCTACATTTTTTAACCAAATGCTTCAGTTCTCCATTTGACTCTTGGCAGGTCTCATAATTACAAATGGGCCCTTCATGTTTGCTGTGGGTTTCCGTCTCCCATATCATGTCACTAAGGCCTTTCCAGCTTATCATGTTATATTGTCCAATGTATTTTCAGTTGTTCTGGGGACCCAAATATCTTTCCTGCAACTAGTGCATCTCCTTCAGAGAAACAAGTTGTTCTCTGCACTGAAACAGGAATGTTGTTACTAGGAAAATGTGAACTGATTCCCCACACTTCAGCCCCATCCTGATAGTGTTCTGTTGCTTTTTGGAATCACTTTTTATAATTTTAGTAACATTGAGAAATATATTATTATATCAATTAGTATTGTTATGACTATTAGCAGAGGAAGTCCTCTGGTTCTACTATTGCTACAGGAGCAACCTTAAAATTGTGGGTGTGGTGTGTTGGAAGCCTGGTGGACATCAAGCTACTGTCTCTCTTAAAAGCAATGCCCACTGCCCATCTTTGTTCAATGCCAGCCTTCTCCAACCTGGTGCCCTCCAGATGTTTCGGACAACATATTCCATTATCTCTGACCATTAGCTATGATGAGCCTGACAGCAACTATAGAGTTTGTTGGGGTGACCATATGGAAAGTATGACAGGCCTCCTGTATCTTTAAAAGTTGTATAAAAGGGAATTTCAGCAGGTGTCATTTGAATGCATGCAGCACCTGGTGAAATTTCCCCTTCATCACAACAGCTAAAGCTGCATTAGCCCTGCCCTCTTTTGTATCTGGTCATGCTAGGCTGCACTCCTGCAGCTTTAACTGTTGTGATGAAGAGGGGATTTCACCAGGTGCTGTATGCATGCAAATGACACCTGCTGAAATTCCCCTTTTCAATACAATGGTTAAAGATACAAGAGCCCTGTCCTCCTTTCATATAGTCACCCTAGAGTTTATAGCTTTGTATTTAAATCTTTAAATTCTTGTTTACATTCTTGCAAGGTATTAAGTCTTTACTGCACAGTCATCACCAAAGTGAATGACAACTTTTTTCCAACTACATGTCTGTCTTTATAAATTTTCCTACTGAACTAGTGGGCTTTGTAAGTTGTAATGCATCTCTATAATCCACAAGTGAATGGCCCCATCTTCTCACAGCTTGGAATAGCCCTTAATTTGATTCAGAGAAACCTTCAAGGGAACTTACACAGCTCTTATTGTTGGACACAATGTGCCTGAGTGAAGCCATACCTCTTAGCACCTCTAGGCACAGGACCTGCCATAGTGCATATTATAGTTCTCTGAGGAAGGGGACTGTCCACTTCATTCCATGAGGGCTGCCTCACAGTACTGGAGAGGGGATAGGCAAGTAACTCTTTCTCTCAGCCTATTAATTACCCCTGGCTTCAAACTGTATAGAATACAAAACTATGTGCTCGTTAGGGAACTCTGCCCCTAGTGGCTGAAGATGTTATTGCAGGTCTTCAACCACATCAACACATTATAAACCACTTCACAAAAGCTTATGGTGCAATAAATCTTTAAGGTTCTACAAAATTCTGATGTTTTTGCTGCAGTGGACTGACATTGCTATTCCTCTGCAAATCTCTATGTTCTTGAGTGTTGGGATATCAGAATGGGAATCTTAGTATTGACAATCTAAGACAGATCTTTCACAATTCTTATCAAAATGAGGACCGTTGCAGAAAAACGCCCCAGTACATTGTACTCAATGTTACTTTCTTTTTGGTAGAATTTAGTGTGTGTGTGTGCATTCCCAAATTATAGTCTATTGCTGGTACTGATTAAGTTGAAATCTGGACTCACTTGAATAGAGTATTTTAATGTCCTTGTGTATGAGAATATATAAAGTCATTTGTGCTGTCATTGTATTTGAGGGAGTATTTGCTTTGCAGCTAGAACATAGTGTATATTCTGGCATGTTGTGTTTGGCTAGTTCATGTTGCTTTGGAAATTTAGCCTTATACATTAGATTTATATAATTATAACATTTATTATAAATAAAATCAGAAAGTTGTGTATCTAAAATTATGTATTTCATATTGGTTGAATTTTGTCTGATTTGAATTTACCTGTCAATATTTGTTCAGTTTTAATACAATGCCTTATTTGGATGTTTTTCCTGGGTTGTGTAATGGCATTTCTGAAAGTCACTGATATATTTTATGTAACTGTCAGAGACTAGCCCCAAAGCAACATATGTCAGTACGATAATTCAAACTATTGATATATTCAGTGAGGCTTGGCAATGTCTCCTAACTATGTAGATATCGGTGACAAAATAATCTCCCAGAGATAGTTATAGTTCTGAGAGTTAGAAATTGCATTGTGTCCTAAAGCGAACACCGTTTTGGTTTTTTTCCTTCATTCCTGCTAAGCTAAGCAAAAATTCATTAATTGAATGGCTTTAAAAAGGAAAGTAGTATTACATTTCTGATAGGTCCCATTCAGTTTTCACCTGCAAACATATCCTTTTTAACCTTGCTCTTGGTTTGGCTTTCCTGTTGCAGTAGAAGCCCATTTTCACCTTGCATTGAGGTGAAAGAAAGTTATCATTGAGAAAAAGGAGACCAAAAGAAGGAGTAACAGTGAGTGCCAATAGTTGCCTTAGAGCTCCATCTTCCAGCTTTTTTTCCCTTGACGGTTTTCCATGGTGCTTTCCCTGGCCCACGGCTCTGCATCAAGGCGTTTTCTTAGGAAAACAGCATTGGCAGGGAGATAATGTTAGGTTTAACATGATCTACAGAATTGGGGTCAAGGGTGATCACAAGAGCCTTCAATCAGTAGACATTTGTTTTAATGTGTCATCAGTACCAGCAGTTTTCAGATCAGGGTTACATTTAAAGTGACAAGTAAGAAGCCTGCTTTTAGCAGCACATTGGAAAAGTGTGGGTTAGGAGCTGCCAGGGAAAAATAAATATCGCTTGAAGAACATGTTGAATCAGTTGTCACGATTAACTGTGAAGGGGAAGAAGTCACTGGATTATTATTACATTTTTCCCTCTATTTATTTGATACTTTTCTTCCTTTCTATCATGTTTACTTTGTGTAATGGAATCAGAAGATTGTCAGATAATAGCCCAATGCAAAATACATGCTTTGAATGTAAAAAAATCCCAGGTTCTGTCCTTGACATCTCTGGGTAGGGTAGAAATATCTGGAACAGTATAGGTCACAATGAGCTAGAAGGGGCCTGTGATCTGTCTTGTTATTCAGCCAGTTAAACTTCCATTGCTGTTTTGAAGAACAAGTATTTTCTCTAACAGGAAACAAACCTTGTAAATAACTTTTGGAAGCCGACTTTCCTACTTGTCCTTAGAGGGCCAGGAATTGGTGCAGGAGATAATGTTCCAAATTTATTCCTAGCCTTAGGAAAGAAGCATTGTAGCACTACCACAGCTGTAGATATCTCTGCATCGCCTCCTGAATTTGGGGGAGTTGTTTCTTTCCCAAGTGAGGATGAATGTGGCAACTTGCAGCCTTGCTATAAATATACATTTACTCTGCCCTGAGATCCTAATAATATAGGGTGGGATACAAATGCTTTAATAAAGAAAGAAAGAAAGAAAGAAAGAAAGAAAGAAAGAAAGAAAATTTATTAAAGACAGTTTGTAGTCCTGATATTGGAGACAGCACAAGCATTCAGCAATTCATGATGAATCCACATCAACTCGGAATGTAAACGGAAGACCACTGTTTGAATGTGTACGTGTTTTAAAATGTTGTTGCATAGGTAGAATTAGCACATCTGGAAGCTGATGGCTTCATTTTTCTGAGTTGACATTTTAGCTTTGAATGTGCAAGGAGATTTTGAAAGTAAGTGCTTTCAGACAAGTGATTTGTACATATGTGTATATCTAGGGTGGTACAGACTTTGCTAATGTGCCTTCTGATAATTTGAACTGGTCTTATATTTTATAGTTATTCTTTGTGATTTTTTTAATCTTTGTTTTAAGCTCTTGAGTACAAAGTAGACTACCACTAAGAAAGCAGTTAGCAGTTAAGCAGATTGTTTATAGTTAAGAACAACCTCTAGTCTGTCCAAGGTAGGAGATAATGTGTCTGTATGACTGTTTGTGTGCGTGCATGTGAACACGTTTGTACATTATGTAAATATGCTCACACAAACACACACATGTGAAAATAACTTTTCAAGGAACCCAAGTAGGTAGCAGTGAAAAACACCAAAGTAATTTGTCCTTTAACAATAATGTCCTTTTCTGTTGTGGATAATCTTACGAAATCTGGAGTTCTCAAATTTTACTTTCGGTTTTCTGGTGGGGGTGGGTGATTTCCTCCTAAGTCCATAGGAGGAAATCAATGCAAAAACAATAGCTCCTTCGGAGTGTTTAAAAAAGAGAAGAAATAATGCTAGCATTGTAAGGATACTGATAGCATTTCATCTTTACCTTGAAAGCAGAGCATATACTGCTGTCAGTGACACAGGTTGCAACACTTGAATGACTGTTGCACAGTTCAGCTGCTATAAGCTCTGCTCAGAAAGGTAACTGCAGCCCCTGCACATATGAATGTTGTGTAATCTAATTCTTTCCCTTATGTTGAGTTGATAACTTGCTATCCCACACACCAAACAAGTTGGAGGCATTGTCACGTAAATTGAGATTCCATTTTGCTTTTATCTACCTTGGACCCGTTTTTTTTTTCCTGTTTTCATATTGTGGCAGCATAGAAAAACAAAAACACTCCCTTTTATTGTTAAGGGTCTGTCTATGGCTTACCAATTATGTGTTTGCAAGTAAAGCCAAAGAAAATAGGTCCAAAATGCAGCAGCAAGAATGTTATTTGGAACCCAAAGATTGGAATATTACTCCAATTTTCCAATATTGACATTATTCACAGGTTCATTTTATAATTCTAGGTTTAGCCTTTAAAGCCCTAGAGGGTTTGGGGACTGTGCACTCTTACAACAATTAAGACAAATGTCAAAGGTTCTCCCTGGTCACGCCCCTACATCATATGGGTAGGTACTTTCATCCAAGAATTTTCGGCAGTGGAAACAAGATTGTGGAATATTATCCCAGTGAGATTCACTGTATTCTTTCTCTTTTAGTCTCAAGCAACTGCTGACAACCTGATTAAGTGTACTTTTCATTTTAGTCTTTGACAGTTTGTTGTTTTGTCATTTTTATCTGGCTGCTGTTTAAATTGCCTGATTTTATTGTCTTTTAATTATTATTTTGTATTGTTTGCTTATATTTTTATTTATTGTCTATTTTAATTTTTGCAAGCCACTTTGAATGTGTTTAACAAAAAAGCAAGGTATGCATACATGAATGATTTTTTTTTAAAAAAAATCTTATTACATTATCCAGTTATCCAACATATTGGCTTAGATCCTAAGGTGCTCTTTCACAGGCAAAAGGCAGCTTCCCTTGTGCAACTCCCCCTTTTTCCATTCTTCCTGCTGCAGACCCCATTTTTCCTGCTGCAGATCCCCCTGCACGATGCCCTATTCTCTACCAAACGATCCTCCAGTCCTTAGGAATGAATTCATGGGGATGCAGCAAGATGCATGGGGAACTGGGAGATGCAAAGCCCCATTCCATTCATAGAAGGAATGGTCCCATGCATGCAAAGGAAGTTAGGATTTAAGCAGTGATATGTGATGATACCTCTTTCTGTTCTAGAAGCTTTACCTAGCTTCTCAGGACATTAAAAGATACTAGGCCAGTGGACACACACTTAAAACAACAGCAACACACACACAATCTTCGTCAAACCCCCTGCATTCTGCTATCTGTATAAACTATGTAAATGGAAAAAACATATATATTTGCTTCCTTTGTATACTTTATTGTGGTTCTGCTTGGAAGAGGAACCCTTTCTTCTGGCTACTGGAAATCCTATCAGCTCCTTCCCATCACAGCCATAATTTCAAGTATTTATTTGCTGTCATAAAGCCTTGAAATGTACTTCTTTATTTTTTATTTTAAATAAAGTCTATGATGATGACACAGCAGTGTCAATGTGGATGGTGCTTGACAGAGTACAAGATGACTGGTCTGTGCCCAGAAGGCATATTACAATCAATAACTCAACACATGGAAACAACAGTGGAAGCGGAGACAGATTTTCAAGGTGTTGAATTTATGCCCAGTACCCAATTTCATTCTTGCCTAGGCAGTTGCAGATCACACAAGGCCCTGGCTACTACCAACTGTTATAGTACCTTCTGGTCTGATCCTTTCTGCTCTTTCATCTTGCTGTGCAAAATGGAACAAGTGTGTATTAACCACAGGTGGACCAATTGGCAGCATTCCCCTTTGAATGTTTCAGTTCTGTTTGTTGTGCTAGTAATAATGGAGAGAACTGGAATCACTTCAGGCTTTTTGAAGTGTTGCACAGCATCTTTAACTGTGAGGACACTGATGCCTGAAAGAATACCGTTCTCCCAAAATTATCATATTAGAGACCGGAAAATTGACAATGTCAAGAGTCCAAGGACTTCCTTATGACTAATGATACATTTAGCAAAACATTGGGCCACCTGACCTCATGAGGAATTCATTGTAGGAGCACGAAGGCCATGGCCACACATTATGTTTTCATTTGCCTTTCCTTAGGGTTAACTCAAATGTGCATAATTTGGTAGTAGTAGTTGGTACAGCCCTCTCATAAGGGACTGTTCCACCCCATGTTTCACATGGGATGGGGGGCTTAAAAGTGGCCCTGTATGGCAACTTAACACCTCAATCTATATGAGAACTATAGACTACTAAACAAATTTAAATTGGCCTCTCTTCAGAATGTGGGCATTCCCCTCACCTCTGGCTTTAACATATCTCATGTGCCTATTTATAATAGACCATACCAGCTTTGTCTCATGATGCATTCCACCTATCTTGAAGAAACTCAGAAAATTAACAAAAGGTAATTTTGTCCTTGGGGAAGGTTACCATTGTTTGTTTCTAGTTTTCAGCCATCATTAGTCCAGCTTCATTAACAAGTTTGTGAATCGGGTGGGTACAACGCTAAACAAATATCATAAATCTGGTAATGGACTGTAATAAGTAGATTTGGAAGGAAATAATATTGGGATTGCCATATGTCAACCAGAGATGTGGGGGCAGAAAATACTCTATTTCATGAGTTCATTAGTAACAAATAGGTGCCAATTGCAAATACATTATTAGAGAAGACTGGCAGTTTCAAAGTTATGATTAATATTTTCTGGTGGTTAGCTCTAGCAAGCATGCGAGATAAGACGGTATAAAATGGTACTAAAAATAATGACAACGAAGCTGGAGGTGCCTTATCAACCTCAGGGGATGGGAATTGAACTCTGGAAATAGATGAGTGATTGTCAACATAGCTTTTATTGGTTTGTCACAGTTTTCAGTATCTTGAGGGGGTTCTCTTAAATTTACACTGTGTCCTTAATTTTTCTCCTTCAAATACTTGTGTGTTGAGACAAAAAATAATAGAGTGTACTTTTTATCTTTGTATTCTAAATACAAGTAAAGTAAACACAGTAAATTAGATCATTCTCGAGAACATCTGAAAAATTTCTAATGCAAACTGAAAATTTACTGATCTCCCAACTCTACACTGGCTCCCTGATTTGCTCTGAATCTGACCTTAGTTTTTACGATGAGAGGTAATGGGGTTTAACCCTCCCTGGGGGTTGTACCCTCTGCTCTAAAAGCACCTCCCCTTTCCCGGATGTGTTAACACAGTGGTGAGAGGAAAGATACTCTGTCCATACTCAGATGCAATCTCTCTGTGAATTCTTCCTTTTCTAAGATAGGTCTGGCTGGCTTCCTGAGCCTGACCTCTTGCTCAACTTAAGCCTTGGGCAAGAATGTGGTATTGTGGAGGGGTAATGAATAGTTCAATAGTTTTTAGTAGAAGGTGTATGTAGGATGCTACTGTTCATTAGATTCATTTTTGCTGCTTTAAAATTTTAAAACTAAATTTATTCTTTATAGTAAAAGAACAAAAGTATTCTGGTAGTAGCGAAAAGGAAGTGGGTATTGTTTGCTTCTCCCAGATTCTCTTGGGTCATGTAGCCAAAATGCAGCTTTTGCATTTATAAATCGACACTACACTCTGTAGCAGTCAAAATGTTCACGTGTGGCCCTCTGCACAGCAATTCTAGAAAGAAACAGCCAAACACTTAGTGACCTGCTTCCGCTTGCTCCTGTTGTTAGTCCTTGTGAATAGGGAAAGGAGGAGACAAGAGTTTGAGTTAAACACAAAGCAAAAAAAGAATGGCCTGAACTGTGTTTCTCTCCCCCCCCCCCCCCATTTCTTTCTTTTATGCCAAAGGAAGAATGTGGAATGAGAGTTGCAATAGGGCTGGGCAAGCAGACAGCCAGCAGTTGATGGGCCATTTGGGAATAGCAGCAGGTCCCTAGACAATTTCAAAGGCTAAGAGCCTCTGCGTGTTAAAACGTTGTGGGTTACATAGCCTGGGGGGAAAACAACTATACTCTTTGGTAATGGCTAGATGGTGGAAGCATGTAGATTCCTTACTTGGAAAGAGGGTTGTGTATCATTACCTTGTTAATTATCTATTATTGTTGAAAGCATTTAAGAGATTAATGGCAGTGTGATGGCAGAGCTGTGTGTCAGGCAATGGTCTGATCAGCCCAGTATCCTGTTTCCAACAATCACCGCAGAGCAATAATCAAGGCTTGCTCCATTCCAGGACAGTTGAGTCTGCAATCCAACCAAGCTTTAAGCCTGTTCCCTGGTCATTTTATTTTATAGCCATTGATATTCTAATTTTGAAAGAAGTTATTTAATCCTTTCCTAATGCAGTTATTCTACAAGCCATCACCAGTTCCTTTGTATGTCAGAGAGTTTGAAAGGTTGTATGCTGTGTAAAATATTGTGGTGGGGCAAGGTGATCAATAGTGATTTATGGTTTTGGACTTTCAATGCTTCTTTATGAATATTTTAGATAATGTGTGTGAAGCAACTAAGGACTGCTGCAAAGGTAAGTCCTGTATCACTAATCTTTTAGAGTTTCTTTGAGAGTGTCAATAAACTTGTGGATAGGGTTGGTCCAGTAGACATTGTTTACTTGGACTTCCAAAAAGCTTTTGTCAAAGTCCCTTATCAGAGACTCCTGAGTAAAACATAGCAGTAATAGAATGAGAGGGGGGGTCAGTAACTAGTCAAAGAACAGAAAGCAGAGAGAAGGAATAAATGGTAAATTTTCCAATGGAGGGATGTAAACATTGGGGTTCCATAGGGATCAGTATTGGGACCAGTGCTTGCCAGCTTGTTCATAAATGATCTGGAATTAGGGGTGAAGTAGACAAGTTTGCTAATGACACCAAATTACTGGGGTGATTAAAACAAAAAGGGCTGATGAAGAACTCCAAGAGGTTCTTTCCAAACAGAGAATGGGCATAAAAATGGCAAATGCAGTTCAGTGTAAGCAAGTGTTTTTAGGTTTTTTTTTTTTATTATTTATTTAAATAGAGATTTATTCTTTTATATTCTCATACTTTTATTTTTTAATGTTCACCGCTTCGAAAGCTGTCTAAAGGTGGAGTGGTATATAAATGCTGTCAATAAATAGGTGTAAAATTATGCATGTTGGGGCAAAAAAAATCCCAATTTCATAGATGCATTGATAGGATCTGAACTAGTGTTGACTGACCAAGAGAGAGATCTTGGGGTTGTGGTGGACAGTTCGCTGTCAACTCAGTGTGCATCTTGTGTGTAAAAGGAAGTTTCATATTAGGCATAATTAGGAAAGGAATTAAAAATAAAACAACTCATATTATGCTACTCTTATACCAATGTATGGTGCAACCACACTTGGGATACTGTGTACGGTTCTTGTCACCAGACGTAGGATATTGTAATGTTTGAAAAAGTGCATCAGCATTCAGGATGTATTATGGGCCTAAACAGGATTCTACAAAATCTGCCAGCTTTGTTCCAAAGGATATTTTGAATACCGAACAACTGGTGGAAATGCTTGGGCACTGGAAGTGCTAAAAAGACGCATTTGGGGGGAGGGGGTAACAATGCACGGATCCAGCAAATGGGGGAATGTGCTTATAACTTGATATGATAACATTGCAGAAAGTTTTAAAATTACCTTGCCAAATTCTGTGACCACTACTTTCCATGAAAACTACTGCCACTGCAGACTGTTAGGGCTCTATAGCCCTACTCAGAAGTTGCCTTCCTGGTCCTTATGCAGTTAGAATAGTTGGCCCTGCACACTCCATCACATCCTTGTTCCATGTCACCACTGCTCTCCATGCATTGGAAGAGTAACTTCTCCAGCAGCGAGCCGTCTCTAATCATGTGGGTTCCTTCTGTGATTTAGAACCCTGATTTTGCAGGATTCTAAATCCTGTGAGGAGCTTGCATCAATAGAACAGACTCCCCACTGCAGATGTTCAACCCCAGACATCTGGAAGTCTACAGGGATGGGTAATGAGGAAGTGATAGAGGACCAACATTTCCCTCACTCTCCCGCTCCTCCAATTCTAAGTGTGTGCATGTGTGGGTGGGTGAACTTCTGCATAAGGCTTAGGAGAGAGCCAGTGTAATGTAGTGGTTAGAATATTGGACTGAAATTTGGAGAGTTCTGGGTTCAAGTTCCACTCAGCCATGAAGCTCACTGGGTGGCTTTGGGCCAGTCACTAACGCTTATCCTAACCTACCTTACATGGTTGTTATGAGAATGAAATGGAGGAGGGTTACGTACACCACCTTGAGCTCCTTGGGGGAAATGGCAGGTTATAAATATAACAAATGATGATGAAGTAGTTAATGTTCATTGTGTGCATGCATTACAGTTTATGATGTACTTTGCAGAGCAGCAGAACAGCATCTACTAATACCTGATTCCAGTTGGAAACATACTATTTTCCCACATGAACATAAATGAGTTGGGGGGCTTTTTCTGTTTGTTTTGTTTTTGTTTCATGACAGATTGCATGTTAAGCCCTGGAAGATGAAAATGCCAAATATTTGCTTTAGAAAACCAAAGTAAAAGATTCTCCCATCCTTCTAATTCAAACTGAATCAGTTAGAATTCCATTAACAAAAATAACTCTCTACTTAAACTTGTTGGCACTCCCTGGGCATCATTAAGATTCTCCCCCCCCCCCTTAGTAAATTGCTAATTCAGGGCAGGGTGGCTCATATTTGAATTCATCATAATATTCTGAAATGAGGGTCCTTTGTAGTATTGTATGTCATGCCTCCTAATTAAATAGAACTGAATTACTAAGTTACATAAGTGCTATCTTAAGTTTTAAGGAACACTGTCCATGCCCCCTTAGTTGTGCTCTCCATTTCAGCTTTAAAATCTTAAAGCAAAAATGTGTTTTCAGATAAAATACTTGATATAACTTGGGGAAAAGTAGTATATGCAGTAGCCTCTACACAGACTGATAGTATATCTAGTTTAAGGCCAGATGTTCTATTAATATAGGATGACCTGTGTTGGCTACTGTACTTGCTTAAAGTTCTGCTATCGGTTTGAGAACACCTGTTCTGCTCCGATGCCTTTTCTAGGACCCTTCTTATGGTTTCCAGGAGTTATGTGTCAGGTCATAGGACTAGCTACTCTAACAGTGCAATACTAGCACAATGGCTGTGTGTGTGTGTGGGGGGGGAGTGATAAAGATGGTGAGGGTCAAGAGACCAAGTTGAAGGAATTCTGCATATTTAGTCTGGAGAAAATACTATTAAGATGCAATATGATATCTATATTCTAATACTTGAAGGGCTGTCAAACAGATGATAGAACAAATTCATTTTTTTATTATTTATTACATTTCTATACTGCTCCATAGCCAAAGCTCTCTGGGCAGTTTGCTCAAATGTATTTAACTGCATTAGTTAATGTGCACTTGCTCTTATGCAAATTAGTGCTAATGTGAATTTGCTCACAGGCACGCAATGAAAGTGAGAAATCAGTCCACAAATCCATAGAATCCACTTGACTTGGAGACTGGGTTCGGACGACAAAATAACCAATGATGGGTAAAATAGTTAACGGTGGGTTAAATAGTCAACGGGTGGTTATTGTGTCATCTGTTGGAACTTTTTCACACCAAGGTTGTTATTCGGCTGAAATAACCAACGCTGTGCAGAGTTGATTATTTGAACAACTGTTGGTTATCATGTCATATGTCAGGCACCATTGACTATTTTGTCGCACACAGTCGGTTATTTTCAGCGATTACAGAGTCCCCTGGCAATAGGTACCAAAGCAGCAGCTGCCATTCTAATCCAGCCGGCAGATACTCACAATGGCTAATGGGATACCAGTGGGAGGACTGAGGGGGAGAGAGAGGGCTGTGGAGGGTCAATCAAACAAACCATTGACTAATAGTCAACTCGATGCTGGCCTTAATCCACACCATGGTTGATTACAATCATGTTGTATGGGGAGTAACCCCTGAATAATCAACCATGGAGTTGACTATTAACCCACCATTGACTACTGTGTTGTCCAAACACAGCCTGAGAAAACTGGTCCACTGTGGAATACGTGGACTGGATTCATACAGATCTGAACTCATTTGAATCAGTTGCAGATTTCTCCGATATCGCTAGCAGAAAGTTTGATTGATGAGTTAATATGGTCCCTCCACATTTTGCTTAATATCTGTAATTCTACAAAGGGCTAGCTAGAGACTCCTTGCTGGCTTCAGGCCCAGTACATCAGGTAGCTCCCTTTCAGTGGGTTTGGTCTGAGGAAGGAAACGTTTGACAGCATATGATGGACTCTTAAGCTTCTTTTCAGGTCCTGGTTGTTTTATTTCAGTTGTTTTTAGATTCTTTTTCAACTGTTTTAAATTTCTAAATGTTAAAGGTTTTGCATTGTCTTTTATCATGCTGTGAACCACCCAGAGTGGTATAGAAGTGTAATGAATGAATGAATTGAATGACCTCCAAGTCTGCAGGATCATTAATATGACATTTTATACCATTGGTACAATGATACCACTCCCAGTATCATTAATATGACATTTCCACAGTTCTGTTATTGTCATGAGCATGATTAAGATACATTTTGAGTGAGGGGGCTATATTCCCAGAACCCTATGGATGGCAGAACTCTCCATTGTCACAGGAAATGCCCACCACTGAAATCTCAGCAGTTCTGCTGCTTTGGCAGATTGGTGGGAGTTCAATTCTGAGAAACAAAGCACACACTTCCTGCCCATTTTGTTTCCCAACAGAATTGCTGGGTTTATGGGGTGGCAGGGACAAGGTTGGGACCACACAAATGGTCATGGCAGGCCACTTGCAGCCCCTGGGCCAAAGTTTGCTCACCCCTGAGCTAAAATATACTTGCAAATTCCATTTCAGCAAACCTGAAATGAGTAATATGTACTACTAGGGAACAATATAATGATTTGCCATGGGGTGGGGTAACCCTTCCACCTCTCTTTATGGTTCCTTCTAGTTTCTTCACTATAGAAACAATTTTTAAAAATGCAAATCACTTTGATCTTGGAATATAAATCTTTTCAATACGTTTTCAGATAAAAATCACATGTTAATGTGGTCAAAGATGTAATGAATTACCTGTTTCCCATTTAACTCATTGTTCATAGATTAAAACTATGTATAAAAATCATCTGCTCTTTGTTCATAATACGTTGTCAGCAGCCTCTTGATCCTCTGGATGTTTGATGTCTATAAGCATTGAACCATGTCTTATCTACTGTATTTTTTTTTTTAAAAAAATCTTAAATGATATTGTTTATACATTGTGGTTCACTTTGAAACTATAAAGACATAATGCTCTTGTATCCATCACCATATAACCCCTTTTCAGCCTCTCTCTGATAAAGGGTAATATTGGAACCTCCTTTGTTTTCAAGCAGAATTTGGAACTGAGGTTTGAAGCTGATTCCACATTCCTTGATAAGAACAAACCATAGTTAGCACTAAGTAAGGTTTACCCATGGCATGAGTTAAACTGTTTGCTAGATAGAGGAAGTGCTGGAGGGAAAGAGTACATAGTCCCTTGTCCCACATCAAATCCCTTAACTATGGTTAAGGTATTGACAATGTATTGTAAGTATATGCTCTTCATGGTTTGCCTTCTGCTTTCGTTGAACTCCATTAAATAGCAGTTAAATACATACTCAACTATATACACAACTGTTCTTCAGTTGATAAGATTAGAAACAAGTGCAGGAGGAGGAGACCTTTTTGTTTTTGTTCTTTTTAAGAACTTTCAGGGCATGTACTCCATTTGTAGTTGAGTGCGTGTCATTGCAAACTCCAAAATCCCTTAATTCTAGATCTTGTGGTATAAGGGCAAGAGGCTTGTGTGTGTGTGTGTGGGGGGGGGGGGTGTAATGGGACAATACTATGAAGATTGTTGGCAGCCTCTGAACTCAGAGGTTGCCAAGTATCCAGTGCAGGACAGCTGGAGAGCTTTGCCTCCACACTCCACCTGGCCTGCATTTCTGCTAGATGGGTGAATTCACCCAAAAGCGCAGATTCGGAGAGGGAAGGAAGGAGGCTGGGGCTGCCACCATCCCAGTCTACCCCACTTCCCCATCCACAGGATTGTCCCCTTTGCCTATCTCCACACTCTGTTTCTGAGCACAGAGACGTAGCCATAACTGTGCTGGCTTGTGCAGAAGGATGCGAGGAGCGTGATTTCTGAGCTCTGAAGGCAGAATCCTGTTTCTGACCCAGACCCAGACTCCTGTGTCCCTAGGATTGCTCCTTAAGATGGCTTGTTTTGTTGTTTCTCAGGAAGCTTAGCATGTTGTGCAAGATTTGTGGTCCTATGACTGCATCTCTAACATGGTTGGGGTTTGCAGCCCCAGTCTAAAGCTGCCAGAGGAGTATCGCTACAATTTCTGGAAGAGAGGGTTTTTCTTTATCAGAGATGGGGCAGGATGGGACAGGATTATGATAGAATGTTTCCCTGACCATTATAAATGCCAAGCCTGCATTGCCACCAGAGCCACATATGCCAAACTCTAATTAGCTTCCTCTTCATAATTCTCTTTCTTTGTTTATTCTGAACGAAGAGTCAAACCAATATGTGTATTATGAGGTTAGTGCAGACCATTGGGTTAAATGTAAAGAATGTAGACAAAAACAGGGTAAGGCAACCAGGTTCCTTCCAGTTGTGAGGGACTACAATGCCCATAAACCCCAGCCAGCAATGGTCAGGGATTATGGCAGTTGCAGCCCAATTAATCTGGTTGCTAACCCCAGAGCAAAATATTATTTTGTTGCCTAGAGGTATTGTTTTTATGCCTTCATAGGATTTTTAAATAATATATTGAATCCATTTTGGGGATAAGTTACTTAGTGCAGTATCTCTGTACGTAATACTTTTTGTCACATGATATTGAAGGATATGCTACAAACATGATGGATTATGTTTGAAAACTTTTTTAAAAGTGTAGAATAAGATGTGTATAGCATTTGGAAGTCTTTTCTACTCCTTGCTCTTGCAATATACACTTTGGTATATTGATAATATAGCATTATTGATAATAATGCTATATTGTCGTTGATAATATAGCAATATGCCTGCAATTATACCAGAAGATGGTGCAGCCTGCTAACGTGTACTTTTCCCTTTGGACATGTTTTAACCAACTTCCTGACTCAGCAGTTGTGAACTACCATAATTCCAAAGGCTTTACGGGCTTAAATTCTGACTCAGAACAAACTTAACCTTGGGCCAGTCAATGTCTTTGTGTAATGTACTTCACAAAGCTGTGCTGAATTCTCACTGCAATTTTCAGCCAGGGGCATGGGGGTTAGGGGGTGTCAGGATGGGCAACCCCCCTTCCCAATTTACCTTATTTGTCCACTGCCACACATTTTGTTGCCTATTCACCCAGTCTGGAGACATAGCAAGCAAGTTAATGACAAGTCTCATTGATATCAGTGGAACTTAAGTTAACCAGTAACAGTGTTCATATTGATTTCTATAGGAACTATGTTCCTATAGTTTAGCCATTGCTCACCTGACTGTAGATCACTTATGAATATGTCTATATCCCAACACAGATCCTAAAACAGATTCAGAAATTCTAGTGCCTACTTTCCTCCATGTGAAACCTGCCCATTTAGTCCTATTCTCTGCTTCCTGTTCTTTAATCTCACTCCGCAAGAGGACATGTCATCTTATTTTAGATTTGCCACATTTACGTTGAAGTCTTTGATTAGGGTCTTGTCAAAATTCTTAAGAACCCAAAATTTGGTTTGACTTTCCAGAATTCAGCAAGCAAATCATGGCTAAAAGCTGCTTCTCTGCTTTATTTTACATCACATACAGTTTGATGTTCTGGCTTAACTGCCCGTTGTAAACTATGGTTTGTGATTGACAGTAGATTCAAAAATAAAAACAAACTGGGATTTGGTGTGATATCTGAATGAGCCCATTGCCTTTTATACTACTAGGCACTAACCTAGGAATAGTAGTTAAATTTGGAAAATTGTATATAATTGTGGCTTGAGTACGGCCATTGGGTGGTGGAGAATACAAGTGCTGAAGTCACTGAAGAAAGATAAAATAACAATTTCAGCTATTTTTTCCAGAAAGAATAAAGGATGTCTAAACCCTCTATTGCTAAGGGTCTGTTTCCATATCAGTGGAGCTCTTTATCTGGATCATTTAAGAGGAGATATAAAGCAAATAGGGTATTGAACTTTATGAAATTATATATGGTATAGAGCAGAGTGGCCAATCTGCTGTTTCAGATTACATTAGGGTTGATGACCAGGAACCCTAAAATTCTGTATTAAATTTCAGATTTCCGCAGGCAGTTAAGAGAACACCTGCACAATTCATAAAGCATTGTCCCTTTTCATAGTGGCTTTATGAGACAGATTTGGCAAGTTATTCTCTCTATGCCTTGTTCATTTTAGCTCTAACACTTCCCTGTTAGATAGAAAGAAAAAAAGGAAAAATAAGTGTACTAATTAGCTTTTTATCATTAATGCATTTAAATTAATGATGCAACTATACTAGAAGATAGCTGATTATCTAAACAGTGGAGCAGTGGTGAAAGTTTAATTTCTCTTGTGTTATTTCTACCATACAAATCAAATCTATTTTTCCTTTGTTGGTTGACTCTCTCTCTCTCTCTCTCTCTCTCTCTCTCTCTCTCTCTGTGTGTGTGTATGTGTGTGTGTGTGTGTGTAATAGAAATCTACATGGCAAGAATACAACTGCTAGGGATTTATGTGCAATTAACTTTGGATAATCTTGCTTTTTTGTGCTTTTAATATGTTCCTATTACCTGCACTGCCAGGTTGTGGTACTAGAGCTGGAAGATGGTTAGTGTGGTTTAGCAGAGTGTTTTCAGATGTATTTTACTGGAAATTATCACTTTAATTAGCATTGTATTGTTCCTTGTTTCATCCTAACCCTAAAAATAATTACTTGGATCTTAATGTGCCTCGCATGAATGTTACAGAGTTCTATTCAAAGAATGGGGCTTTGACATCCTCCCTCTTCTTCTGCACCACACCATGACCCTTAAAACCTGGTCTTGGTGCTTGGGAGACCCTTGTGTGGAATATGGCTTGGGTTCTGCAGATGGAGGGGGAAGTTGGTGGAAATTCCTGCACATGTGTGTGGAAGAGCAAGTTAGCATCTATGCCATTTGTTTGTCACTATGCCCCATATTTATTTATTTTATTTATTTATTTATTACATTTGTATATTGCCCCATAGCCGAAGCCGATTTTATTGCAGTTAAGATTAGCAGTCTGTAGTCTTGACCAAAATAATGTACTGTAGAGTTGTGCTCCTTGCATTAAATGCATTGCAAAAATTGTTTTTCAGCAGGAAAAACTCTCACGCAATTAAGTGCTACTTTGCATACAGTTTCTGATGTGAACAGAATTTCAGATGTGTTTGCCACAGCTATATGTGTATGTATATGTATGTGTGTGTGTGTGTGTGTGTGTGTATGAATGTCATATAGGAAATAATATTTTCAGTATACCATTAGCTGACACCCCTACAGTAAAATGCTGTGCATTGAATTGTTGGGGAGCAAGTTTCACGTATGACACATTCATACAGTATGTTTGCATGTGAATTCAGGAACAGAATTCATTCACCGGAATATTGTGTGACTGGAAAATGTAACGCTTGAATCAGCCCCATTCAGTACACAAGCAGTAGTGTACATGCTCGGGTGTGCAGAGTGAGTCTTCTCCGCCCTGAACTTTGGGTGGAGCTCCAGCGAGGTGATTTTCCGCTCCAGTTTTTGGGGGTGGGTCCATCTCCGCACCATCGGGTTTCCCGTCGGAAAACTGCTCCCTTTTTGGATAACTGCTTTATTATCGCCTATGGAAATCAACTAATATGCTCACAGCTCCATCAGTTTTGAAGATAAACACATGAAATTTGGCACCATGACAGATTTTAAAGAGGACTTTAGGCAAGTTTGGTGCAGATCCCTGCATGCCATGATTGATAGGGAATTTTTAAAGTTTGAAGAACTTTCCTATGATTCCATATGGAAATTAACCAAAATGGTACAGCTCCCTCAGTTTTTAAAGATTGGAATGGAAAGCTAGTTAAAAAGATCCCCCCCCCCCGGTATTATTTTATAATTTTTTTTAGTAGTGGTGACTGAGAGTAAAACACACACACACACACACACACACACACACTGTAACATGGGTCTAATGTGCAAGGAAGGAACTTGGAGAGTGGAACACGACTAGAAGAACCTACAGCACACACACATAAGTTTTTAGTGGGGGAGGTAATAAGAACACCTCACACCGACACCCACACATACTATAAGACACAAAGGCTGAGGAACTTGGGGGGATTGGAATATACAACAAGAAGGACTCTCTCTGAATCTCTCTCCAAGTCTCTCCTCCTTCCTCCGAAGTTAATGCAGCGAACAGCACACAGATAAGCGTTTAGTGTGGGGGTGTTGGGGTGTTAATAAGAACAGATGTACACTGTAAACAAACAGAGGGTCCGGGTGGGGTGGGGATTGGACAATAACTAAACTAACCTAGTACTACAGAAAACCAGACACAGAGTGCAATGAATCCAAGCAAACAGAAGCACCTCTCTCTCTCTCTGTCTCTCTCTCTCTCTCTCTGACTAATCTCTCTCCTAATGCACGCTGCGAACAGCTAGCAAAGAATGAGTTCCAGAGAGCAATGCGATATGGACTATATGATTTGCAATTCCTCCCCATAAGCATTGGGATTGGAGGGGGAAAAGGGAGGAGACTGTGGCTACTGGTTAGCAACACAATGTCAATCTCGAAACCTGAGCGTTTTCCTTATATGGAGACCCGTTCCATTGAAAAAGCAAGTCACAGAGAGACCCTATCATTTGCAATCCTTCCTGTAAGCACGGGAATTGGAGGGGGGACAGTCAAGAGACTGACTGTGGCTAATAGCTATTGGTTAGCCACAGTCAGAGATCGAACTCAAAACCTGAACATTTTCCTTATATGGAAACTGTTCCATTGACTCCCCTCAGAGAAACCGGGCGGGTGGATACTTTCGGGGTAGACCCCCCCCCCCCGGATTTTTGGTGCGGAGTACACACCCCTAGTACATGCTCTTTGTTCTTTGTTTTAGAGCTAGATTTCAGGCAAACTAGAATATATTCCGATGAAATGGCAGCTCTAAGATAATTTCACTGCAGTCTAATGTAACATGCAACTCCAATAGGTCTCTGTTCTTCAAATACTACACTCGAGTCTCCTGACACACCCCAAACCAGAATAAACTTTCTCAGATACAATAAGGCTGCAATCCTATGCATGTTTAGAGATAGTCTTACAACCTCCCGCATGACTGGAATGGAGAATGCTGAGAGACGCAGGACATTTGTGTGTAAACATGCATAGGATTGCAGCCTAAGTTATGTTAGCAAGAAAATTCTTCTAAAAAAGCAAAGTAAGTCATCAGAAAATCGCCCTGCAGAAACTTTGGTTCATGTGTCTGTACAACATACAGAGACCAAATTCTGTACTAGAGGCAAAATATTGTGATTTTCAATCTGTTTTTAACTTCTCCAATGAAACACCAATTGAATTCTTAAAAGGAACAATCACGAAACAAGACAAAAGAGGAGTGTGGGAAGTGTAAATGAGGAAGTGATCCCTTTCATTAAATGTTGTTTTTGTTTGGTTCAAGCATAGGCCATCCCAAAGCAAGGGCACTTTTTCTTGCTTTTGTATTAGCTGTCCTATGGCTGATACAAGAAGTTGAACAGGGACATCTAGAGCCTGAAAACAATGACTATACACTTGAGTTTAAAACAGACACTTATAAAATAAAGTTCGAGAGGTTGTAATGTGCTAGGCTCTTTATGCCCTCTGAGGTGGAAATGTTGCAAAGTGGAATGGTGTTTTTTTTTGGGGGGGGGTGCGTTCTAATATGTTCAAGACCCTATCAATAACAATACACAACATTAGAAGTACCAAGGCATTTACAGTGTTCTGTTAGAATATTGGTTTACAGGGTATTGTTAGTGATGCATGTATCTTTTGTTGGAATATTTAAAACTTAGTAATTTTTCCTTTTCTTTTCTGATGCTGTGAGTTAAATACAGGCATCCATTCACCAGAATGACTGCCCCCCCCCCCCCCCGAGCACCAAACCCACATAGATCTGTACCCCGGAGGTTTCATTTCCATAGCAGTTTTCCAGTAGGTAAGAAACAGCAGAAGTTCCTTTTGAGCAGCAGGAGAGAGTTCCACTGTTTCTTTCCTTCTCCATAACTCTCACAAACGAGAGGAGATCTTGATGCTCTACAAAGCCCTCTGTGCACGCCAGCCGATGCAGGGTTGGGGATTAATGGTGATCACAAATAATGGCTGAACAGCAACTCAAGCCAATATCTGTGAATCCTTGGTTAAACACCAATCATCAAAACACACATTGTAATTGCAAAATGTCTCTTTATGTTTTAAAACTTACTAGAAAACAATGGTTACATGTGATACAGTATAAGAAATACCAGTATCAAAATCGGCATAACAAAAAACTGTTAAAAAGTCCAAAGCAGGTGCTGTTTTACTGATCTGTGATATATTATATTATAATTAGCCATTTTGATCCTGCCTTTATTCCAAGAACATGAAAATACTGCACATAGTTCCCACTACAGATGAGCAAACGAGGGATATTCGAGATTTCAAGGTTTCTCCGAACATTGTCTCACCACCTCTTAGCACTGAGCGCTCTGCATGAATGAAAAAAATGTACACAAATCGAGCAGCAATGAAATGGAAAATTTCCACAACTTTCTGCTGTTCAATTTACACAAGCTTCCTAAATTTATGCAAATTTCCTAAATGTTACCCATAGACTAACAGGGGGCTAATTCTGTCTATGGGGGAAATTTGCGCAAATTATGAAGCACAACTGAAGTAAATCTGTGTAAATGTACAAAATGAATGCAAGTGCATGTTCTGCAGTTTACGAACATTATTGGCTGCCATATGCTCACTCTTGCAATCACATCTGAAGTTTTGTGAGCAAAAACAAAATTCGCATACATCCTTAGTTCTCACCTTTACCCTCCTAACAGCCTGTTGAAGTAGGTGAAAGAGAATGACTGGCCAACAACTGTAGAATGTGTCTATTATTTTTACATAAAGAAGGATTATTTTCTTAATGCTTTGGAAAGAGCTTTAGAGCTAAGAATAACAATAGCCAATTTTGGAACGATGCAAAAAGCATTGCTGCATTCATGTCCTTGGAACTCAATGATGGCATTTCCTTGGAAAGCTTCTACTTCATTTAAAAGCAAATGCAGATTGCAGGATGAACTAATGTATTCTTTTTCTACATGCGGAGTTAAGCTAGAGAGGAGTTGTCCAGTCAAAGAATTTGTGTCAGGCTCGGATTCTAGGTCCACAGGTGTTAGAAGGTTCTTGTGCCCTATAGTTTTAGTGGTGCTCCAAACTCCCAGCCACAGAACTATTGCCTTTTCCCAGAATGCATGTAACTTAGTAATGTAATATGATAAATGAGAAAATAAAGATGTAGAGTACATTGGCTACATGACAGATCCTGCCAGCAGATCTTGGAAATGCCCATACTTTAACATATTTGCAGACCACAAAACCATATGGTATTGTGGTACTAGGTATATTTTGAAGCATTTTATATCTCATTCTTTTCAATTAACAATCATAATTACCAATTATCACAACATTTTTATGGACTCGATCAGATAACTGGCCTACATCGCTTCTGTGAAGTGCTGTCCCAGCTTTATGAAGGCTTTCCCAGGGTTGCTCACCTTATTGGAACTAAGCTCCATTGAGTACAATGGGACTAACTTCTGAGTAAATCTGCCTAGGATTGTGGAATAAGGTTGCAATCCGATGCAAATGTATTTAGGAACTTAATTTGGTGCTTATTTCCATGTAAACGTAGAATTGGGCAGAAAAATACCGTAGCTTCAGTTGATTTCTTGAGGCTGTGGATGAGTTGATAACTACATTATTTCCTATTTGATAACTACAAATAGGAAATAAGTTTTTCTTTGCATGTTGCAGTGAAATACATACAATTAAAATGTATACAGTAAATGGCATTGGCATTGTCACCTGGAAGAAGCAATACCCCTTAGTTTGGTCAATTTTAAAGGTAGTCTATGCTCTCTTAAAACACAGGATGATGGGAAAAAATCATTCATTTTATCATTTCTAAATGTTATTGGAAACAATATCAAAACTGAATGCTTTCTTAAAAACTCTGCATGTTTCAGCCAAACTTAAAGCACTCTCTAAAGTGTCATTGGTCATGATGGGTAAAGTTATGAACATACTTAGCTGTTTCCTATCAAAAAAATTGACTTAGATATGCTGGCCTTTGCTGGATCCTGTCCTGTTTCATTAATAATTTGGAAGTTCCTTTGGAATGGCATTCAATCAAGCTTCTGGTAGTAATCAACAAAGCCTTAAAATTATCCTTCTTTATAGTGGAAGTTTCCTGCCGATTCATGAAGAGTTTTGGAAACAAATCTTAACTTGTCACTCTAAGAAGTATATTCTCCCCATATTTATTCATATGCATGTTCTGCATACGTATGCAGAACCATTATACACAGCATGAATGTGATAATTAAACGGTGGGTGATTTACTAACAATGCGAAACTATCATCAGTTTGTTGACATGGGTATACTGTAATGAAATAAATATTTATACAGAATAGGTAAAAATAATAAGTAAATGCAACACACCAAAACATCTTACCAAATGCAATTTTATGCCATTTTAACTACAATTCACAAGTGTCTCTTAAAGATTCATACCAGCCAAATGCTTTGTAGATAACTCAAAGAAATATCTCTGAATAGTGGCTCCCTAATGGTCTGTTTAATAGACAATGTAGGGAATACTAAGATGTAAAGAAGACAGGTACATAACTAGCTTTAAAGATTTGGATTATGTATATGGCATATCTGTATGATGCTGGCTTAAATTGAAAACAAAAGCAAAAAACCGTAACATTTTTTTAAAAATCACAGCACTTAATTTTGAGTATCTAAACTCTAATACTAAGTTTAATTTTGTGTTCTTCTCTATAAATGCTGATAGCTAGATGTGCACTTATTTCATTCCAGATAATCATAAAGGCAGGAAATAATAAAATGTGGAAATGTCCCTTTTATTCCTTCCCACAAACACCAGCTTCCACAATCAAGCATGCCCTCTCCTACTAAAATACCCTTTAAACACTTCATTTAGGCAGCTAATACACTCTGAAAACTATGATTAACTATAATTCTGAGAATTGGAAGGATTAGAATTTGTAATGAAAATTCAAGTCTACTACTTGCCCCTTAATGACATGTTTATCTTCACCTCACCACTTTTAACCTCCAAGCCTGCACTTTTGGTTAATGTGTTTGCCTACTGAATCATTGCTTTGCATCAAAAATTGTACTTAATACAACTGCAGTGATTTCATGTGTGATTTATATTCTTTACATAGACAGATATTTCATTTTCCTTTGTACTTCGCATGAAATGAACAGTAACGTGAGGCACACACATTGCTATGTAGCTTCATTATATAGGAATACATTTTTTTTATACTGACAAGTCTGTCAGTTAAAAATATTTAAGTTGGTCTAATTTGCAATCTGATTGTAAACGTTGACCCTTACTAGTCTTCAATGAAAGATGTGCCTGATGACAAATGATAAACAAACATTGCGAAGGTAATGATGTGCGAACATGGGAAGTTGTTGCCAGCGACACAAAAATTAGTTGGTCTCAAGTACCCCTATATGCAATGCTACCCTGTCTAGCACTGTTGCTCAGCATGGTGTTTGTTATCCTGTACAGACATTTATAAATATTTTTTCATTAGTAAGTTGGAGATCAATGTGCAATGAATTTTCTAAGTGTGCCCAATGTTTGTGCAATACTCAGAAAACTTCAAATAAGACTATTTAAGCTTTAGTTAGCGCAGCTTCTCTGGACTTCAACTCACTTTTCCATGAACTGGCCTGAGTCAATCTACATCAAATCAAGCCAGCTTACAGAGTTTTGTTTTTAAAAAATTTGGGTAAAACGATTTGCACAAATTTTGGCTGCAATCTGTGCATATTATGCAAATTGTGGCTGCAATTTGCACAGATTTCAGTCATAATTTGCACAATTTGTTGGGCAGTTTGCACAAATTGGTTTGCAATTTGCCCAGATTGCTTTTTATGCTCCCCCAAATTTCATGGATTTGGAGAACAAACACTGGCTTGACTGGCAGAAATGCAAGCTGAGCCAGGGGGATTGCAAGAATCCATCAGGATGCAAAACATTTACCCATGATGGACATCTCTACATCCCTACATACAACTAGTTTTGTGAATTGAAAATTTTGAGGAGATCACATTCAATGGCCAAGTGTTTGAATTTACACATTACCATCTTAATTCCAAAGCTGGTATTGATCAGATTGAGATGACATGCCACAGTTTGTCATGGATTATTTAGGTGCCATGGTGAATATGCAACTCCCGCTTGGAGTTGTCATGTTGTGTAAACTCGGCAAGTATGGATAAACCAAGAGTTAAATATAATCCTAAAAAAGACCAGAGAGTTGTTTAACCCTCACATAACCTATGGTCACTGGGTTCACATAACACAACAGCCTCCAAGTGGGGATTGCATAATCAAAATGGCATGCAGCCCCACGTGCACCACAGCTTCTTCATGGGTTAAGTAACCCATAGTGGGCTGTGGTGTCACAGAAGCAGCCCCGCTGAGGACTATTAGTTGAACCCGTTGCTTTTGGTATATGCAGCTCTGCATTGCTCCATCTTTCTCCCCATGTTATTCAACTTCTACATGAGCCACTCGGTCTTAGCTGTACAATTTGGATGGGGTTTCAATCTCCTTCAAGAATCAGGTTCACAGTTTGTAGTGCTCCTTGACCCCAGATTCATCCTGGATAATCGTAGCAGCTGTGGCCATGATTGCTGATTCTCAGCTTAGTTTTCTGTCCCAATTCCCTCATTTCCTCTAAAAGGACAATCTAGCCACTAATCACATCAAAATTGGATTACTGCAGTCTTTCCCAACTGATGTCCTTCAGAGTTGAACTTCAGTTCCTATCAGCCTCAGCCACTGGTCAGGAATGCTGGGAGATGTAGTCCAAAACATCTGGAGTCCACCCAGTTGGGAAAGGCTGGATTATGACAGCACATACTATCTGAGGATGCCTTTGAAAAGTATATGGAAACTTCAGCTGGTGCAAAATGTGTTGAAAGTCCTGACTGGAACTGATTTAGATGAAACTGCTACAGCAGCTTCACTGGCTTGAAATCCAGTTCCAAGCTTAATTCAGAGTCCTGATTAAAATCCTAAATGGTAGGACCCGAATAGTTAAAGAGCCATCCAGTTCTTCTGCATAAGCTTATCTGTCTATGTTGATCTTTAGAGCAAGCCCTGGTCCATATTCCACCATTGCGTGGTGTGTGGGTATACAGGACAGTTTCTTTTCCATTGTGACATCGAATTTCTGGAATTCCTTGCCCCAAGGTACTTGGATTACTGCTTCTTTGATGGTTTTTTACTCTTAAGCAAAAACAATATTATTCTGTTGTGGTTTTGGTCTGCATAACTGAACGTTTTATCTCCCTTTCTCTTGATAGTCATTGTTTTAATGCTGATTTTATTAGACAATTATTGATACTGTGTTAGAGTATTTTCTGCTGAAATTCTGTGATTGCCTTTATAGTTATTATTGTTTTCTGACTTTGGAGGTTTCATTGGTAGAATAGAAAGTGTAGGCTATAAATAAATAAACTGATAGGCCAATGGGAAAGTGTTCCCTGATTTAAATTGTGTAGGATTGATATGAGCTGCAGAGATACATTGCATGCACTTTCTCATGTGGATGTATCTCTGCTTTCCATGGCTCTGTCTCTACAGATATGCATATCAGTTGGCTTCAGTAACATCTGGCTTCTTGGTGTCATGCAAAGCAAGTTTCCTGTGCATATTTGCATACATGGGACAGCTATTTCATGAGACAACATTCCTAATGTGCAGCTAAGATGATAATTGGTTTGGGACATTGCACTGCTGAATTGTTCACTTTTTTAAAAAAGTTATCCAGTGTCATAGCATGGAAAGCCATATGTGAAAGCCATATGTGAATGACATTTTGCTGGTGGCAAAATCTAAATATCTCATTGAAGGTATATAATAAAAATGGAAGCTGTAATTGTAATACTGTCATTGGATGCAGATGAGATAAAGTGGTAAAATTAAGAAGTTAAACAATCTTTTTGGAGGCAGGATATGTAATTTTTTAAAATTATTTTTTATGATTCAGCCATTGAACAGTCATGTCTTTATCCTTACCCCTACAGAGTTTTGCTGAAAAGCTCTTCCCCCCTCCCCTTATGTAAGAAATGATCACAGGAATCCATTTAATTGGGAAATACATTTTAAATAGTTTCTAATTGGCATCAGAGAGTTGAAAGTTCAATTCAAAGGTGAGATCTAAGATTTCTAATTAGATAGAATAGACTTAAAGAATAGTCTTATTCATTATACAGATAAAGAAAAATAATACTTTAATGAACAAAATGGTTCTATTACAACACAGTTCCACAGGGATCTTCCGTTTATTTTATACATTAAAAAATGCACGCTGCTGTAAATCTATTTTTGTTTAAAAACCTCAAATAGTTTTATTGCCCACAATTTACCACCAATTTCAACTAACTATTATCTGAACAAAGTTGTCATACATGTTCTGCTGATGGGGACATTCTTCTTTCAGATAATCTGTTTTTAACACTTACATATAATTTTCACTTGGATAAATTTGTATTATGAAGTTATTTTTCCCCCTTCCTCCCCCCTCCAAAGTTGTTTGATACGTCTGAAATGGAGGAATGAAGTAGAAGTTACCACTTAAGCAGTGAAGGGTTATTCTTCGTAAATAATAGATCAAGAGCATCGAAGCTATATCTAATGGAGCTGTATGCAGCCTCCGTTTCAAGGACAGCGCGTGGTTGAAAAAACATAACCGCAGTTCATCCTATCTGTAACCTGTGGTCAGTTCTTTGCTCCTGTCAGTCAAATATTATAATCTACTAGACTTTATGTTTAATACCATTTAATACCCTACATAATTAAATGTGTAATATTTATATAAAATGATTTATATGTAATTATATTGAATTTTCATGATGAGGGGAGAAGATCATAAACTTTTCAAAACATTTTTTTTTGCTGTGAAGGCATACTATGCTAGGAATCACCTAAGCCAGATATTTCTCCTAATGAAAGCAGCTGGATTTGTTTATCTTGGAATTTCTAAATCTAATAAGCATGCTTAATGCAAGTATAATATCTGTTGATTAAAATATTATTTCATATTGCCCTAATTCCATTTTTAACAAGGATAATTTTTCACTCCATGCTCTTGCTTAAGCTCTATCTAATAGGTCACTTTCAAAATGCATACTAGGTTGTTCCTAAAGACTTTTTGAATTATGACTCTAGGAAATACGGAATTGTTTTAAATGTTAGGTCACAATCCACTGGGAAAGTTTTTCTACACAGGTTCCACTGAAATCAATGAGAGCGTGTACAAGAACATCTACGTTTGAAAGTACGTGTTCTTGTGTAGCTTCCATTCATTTCACTGGAGTTTGTGCAAGAAAACTTCCCGGTGGATTTTCTTGCTAGATTCAAAATGACTCTTTCATTTCAAATAGAAGATAAGAGAGAGTGATACTTGTAATCACTCAATAGAACATAACAATTAAATTTAGACCAATGCGAAAAAGCAAAAGAACATTATCTCCAAGGGAGATGCTCCTGATCATTTTTTTTAAAAAAATGTGTTTCTTAATCCTTTCAACTATTTTTTGTGCTTTAAAGAAGGATACGTATGAAGTAAAAATGAGTAATATTTAAGAATAGCAATTTTAAAGATCAGCATACATTCCTTGTATCATTTTGAGGCTGCGCACTTATATCAGGGCGTAAATCCTAATGAACACAGTGAAACTTATTTCCAAGTAAAAATGCCTAGGATTGTGTTGTAAGGAACTAAAATGTATGACTATTGGAGCATTTTTCTTCATTTGGGTTCACTATCCAATTATAAGCCCTGGTCATTTGCAGATAATCATATATGTTTCATGAATCAGATTTGATTATGAGTTCTATTATATAATTAACATAATTAATGTTACAATTTTTTCTAATAAGAAGATATATTGGCAACCACTTTGTGCATCGAAAAATTTACTTAAACTTTGTTAGATGACCTTTCTTTTCAAACCTCATTTGGAGCAGCCAATTATTTCTAAACATTTTTATTTAATGTTTCCTTTATAAATACCATCTGTTTTGTTTAAAAGCATGATAAGTACCTGTGTGTCAGACTGAAGCACCTTACTTCACAAAGCTATGTATAATTTTAAGGAATTCTTACTTTCTTGGTTTGTGTGTCTACACAAGTGAAAGTTCACGCGACTGGGGTCTCTCCCCCCCACATTTCCCACACCTAACTTCTTCCCAGCAAGGTTTTATTTCATAAAGACAAAATGTGAGATCATGATTAGCTATCTTTGAAAGAAATCCTGTGATACACCGTCATGTCGGTTCTCGGCATTCTATTTGGGAATTTGTTAGCCAGTGCCGGGAAAAAAGTCGGGTTGACAGCTAATAGATATCCCCACCATCAATTGTTTAGACATTTTTGTCTTTTGTGACATTGAGAAAAAGACAAGGAAGGGAATGGAAGCAACTAAAAAGTGTCAAAAGATCAAAAAATCAATGGGCTGAAGGAATGTGATCTGTTTATCAGGGTGTAGCTGCTCTTTCTGTTTGCATTAAGTCCGAGTGAGTGTCTTTGGTAGCCACTGAAGCTGCTTTCATTCACTCCCTAGGAGATGTAATACAAGCATGAAAGTTACGATGTCTCACAAAGCGGACACATGAGGAGAAAAAAAAATTCGTTAACCAGCGGCTTCCCAGTTGCTTTAAGAGTACTATCTTCCTCACAGATTTACTGTTGACTACTGTGAACATACCATTTGTGTATAGTTGTTTAGAGTGAAGGGAAGATAGTTTTAAGTTCCTTTTCTTGAAAACATCAATAAAATGAAATGGGTTTAATAGTTCACTTAGTGAAAGTTCAAGGAGATGATTGAAGACACGTGCTTTCAGGTTTTGACAGGTAGTGTAGTCTTTGAGTGGACTTCTCATTTTGCTTTAATGGAAGAGGAGTTGGTTTTGCTTTATCTCAGATGGGAAAAAATGCAAATGTAGGGCTTTTCCTCCCAAACTGTTTTAGTTCTTGCTACTGTTTTAAAGACACTACTTAGACTAAGAATGTCTTGCCCAAGATTCCTTCATTTCTCTAGATGTCGGAGTGTGTCCTTTCTCTCTCCCCCTGCCTGCTTCTTCAGCGCTATATCAGCCTATAAGAACTGATGAGTAGACAAGGTAGCGCTTCAATCTGGTGGAGAAATTTCTCATCCCTTCTAGTTTCTGTGTGATAGAAAGTATGGCAGGGGCTGCATATTTTATAAAGTTTCTATTAAAGTTGTGGCATGTTATCATAAAAATGAATTGTGATACTTTGTATTACACTCTGGGATTGAGAGATAGACATAGGATTAAAAAAACAATTTCTAGGCATTTCTAGATGATAAATTTAATTTTCTTTGCTATTTGGAGGTCTTCTTTGAAAATGCAATTGTAATGAACGCATTCAGAACTGGAGAATAGATTTACCCTTGGCTTCAAATAGTTGACGTTATCAGGCTCTGTCATTCGTTCCTTCCTATTTTCGGGCTGCTAATTGATGTTTTTGATGTCAGCAAGAAAAGTGAAGAAAATGTCATGTGTGAACCAGTGCGGAAGTTAATAAGATTGACTTCGTTGACAGAATTTACAATGAGCGCAGAGACCGCATAATGGGACCGCTGCGAATTCGTGTGCTCTCTTTGGAGTCAAAATTGACACCTCACGCTAGGCCAGCGGTCGATAGGAAAGATTGAACATTTGGGGAAGGTTCTTAATCTCATTTTTCCCCTTTTCTCTTTCTCTCTTACCTTTTGGAGCTTATTTAGTTGCGCAAACATCTGTTTATCCAGAGTGCTACTGCTTTGGACCAAGCCAAAGTCTCAGTTCAATCTTGTAGCGCCCTCCAACAATGCAATTCTTTATGCTGTTTTGAGTTTGAAAGAAAATTAGTCTTCAAAAGGTTAAATTAAGATGTGTCGTAATGAACGATATACTAATATCGTAAAGAGTCATTGTATATGCTTGGGCTATGTGCAATAAAGCTGAAACGTACATCTCTTCCAGATAAAGGAAGGAAGCTGTGTGACATCCATAGAAGTCCAAAACAAGACTGAAAACTCATCTACACAGTATTCTTATTCTAGACTCTAAAACACAATATCCCTTGAACCTGAATGTTTGACCAAAAGTTTCGTTGAACTCCAAACTTATTCACAAAGGCAACGTCTTTGCTATAATAGTTTAATTTTCCAGTAATGTGACAAAGTTTATTGGATTTTGTGTGTATAATTATGGAATGGATTAGCTGAGTTTGGTTCAGTGCATCTGATTATTTTCTGGCCTTTAGGGAAATGCGCTAAACCCCTAATATGTCCACTACCCCCAAGCGGTCTTTTTTTGAAGGCACTGCACAAAATGTGGTCTTTCCTCGTGCTCAGCCTCCAAGGATCTTCAGTGAGAGACATTATTCTTGGAATATCCAATTAATTCCATGGGCAGTGATCAGTTAGCGCTTCTTCTTCCTTTCTCGCCATTTGAAATGCTAACACAATGAATATTTTCTCATTGGTCTGCGTCCCTCGGCTAAGCTGTTGCCGCGGGCTGAGAATTTCATCGACTGATGAGACCAGAGGCTGCACCGATAAAAGGTTACAGTACGTGATTTGCATGCCAAGTGGGGGTTGCTTACATGAACTTGAAAGTTCTTTAACTTTTATTTGACTTTTTTCTTCTGTACATAGATTATTTGTGTTGGTTTTTTTTAATCATTTAAATTGGCATACACTGCACATTATTACTATTTTTGTCTTGGTTTAGATGCCTTCAAATAAACAGGTAGTAAATATTTAATATCTTGAAAAAAATGAATCTTATGGCTGGCCCAAGTTGTGGTTCTGATGAATAACAGTTCTGAGTTTGTATTCAGATGTTTTAATAAAATCACAAATATTTTCAACTTCGATGTACATGTTTCTATTCGTCTGTGATGCAACATTCCCCTTTTCTGTTCAACTGAACTATAATTACTGCATTGGTTTCCCTTATATCATGTTAGACAGTATTTGTCCTTAGTGTGTGTTCTAAGGATAAAATACCTCTGGTTCATTGATGATATCAGTGCAAGCCACAGGTTAACACATTTTTCTAGAGTGATCAAGGCATTATGGTGTTTATTTTGATGGTAAGTTGGTAGAAGGTCCTTCATATTTTAATTACATTCTGTCAAGCAGTGTCACAAAATATTTGTTTTGGCTTTCACTTATCAAAATTCAAACATAGATTAAAAATCAAAAGATGTGAACCATGTCAACTGCAGAAGTCTGTCTGTAGCACAAACACTACACTGGTCTCCAAATTAATGGGTTCCTGGCTGGAATATGATAGTATCTAAACTGAAACAATGCATTTACCATGCTCTGTGTCAAATAAACTATAGACAGGCTGTTGAGGACAAAGGAAGGTGGTCTACATTGTCTTGAGGCATGTGTTAGAAGGTATCGATAGATGTATAATTAGTTTAGAGTTACAATAAAATTGTTTTATATCTAAGAAGTGTGGTAGTGTAGATAACATTATTCACCTATCCTTTTTTAAAATGTGTGTGTGTGTGTGTGTGTGTGTGTGAGAGAGAGAGAGAGAGAGAGAGAGAGAGAGAGAGAGAGAGAATTTCAGCCTTCCTGTAACTGTAATCGTAGAGGCAGGGTAATATGTTTGGAGACATGACATATTCCTACTGAATAAAAATCAGGAGACCCTTTCCAAAATTGCTAGCAAAAGGGTCTAGTGAAGCTAGGTATGAAAGGCTCCCCCTTCCTTTCCCTAGCTGTCTACGAGCAGTAAAGCAGGTGGCTCCCCGTGGCTGACTTTTCATGACAACATGCCATTAGAAATTGTGGTCCTGTTGATCAATCCACTCGACATGACAGCTTTGCCGCAAGGCCTGGTTCTTTGAGCACCAGCGCTGTGGCTTTTCCCTCCTTTTTTCCTGCACTAATTGGTGAAAGTTTTTACTGTGCTTGTGGCATAGGAAATTCTTTTGAACATTGTCACAATCAAGTGTTGACTTCTTTAGAATTGCAAGTAGGTTAAGTGAGTATCAACACAGCAATATCTTTTAGGGCTTCTTCACCATCCCCACCCTTAATCTAGATTTTGTTAGAGAAGAATTCCATAAAACATACTGAGTTATCATAAATAGCATTTTGGTGTTAAGCGTTAAATGAAGTAAATCCATTTTCAACATTTTTGTCTATTATATTTTTTCTCAAAATGAATATGATAGAAAAATGAAATGTATAATATATTTCTTATTTTCCTTGCCCTTAATAAAAATGACAAAGCACTGGCAGACACATATGGGTTGTAATAAGTTTTAGTTGGTGTAAAGTTGTTTGTATGCACAATACAAAAACTGATTTTATTAAAGGTAGCTTCGCTAAAAAAATTCCTTAAAAATGGTCTAATAGTTGACATTGCACTATTCTTTAAGTATTAAGGAACACTGTTCTTTTGCTATGCAAAAAGTAGTTGACTGAATAATGTGTGTCTCCATTAGAAGGAGTAGAGGCTTGGAGCAAATATTCGCTGCGGATGCTATTTACTTTTATAATTCCATTAGATTTTGTGTCTTCAGTATGATACTTAAGAAAATGCTTATAAAATCTATTAGTGTGTCAAGAGATCTTTTGATTTAATGCGGAAAAAATCTACATAAGCAAAGTTATAAATATATAGATTTAAGTTTCTCAGTATTTAATCTTTAGGATTTCAGCACTGGTTTAGTCTGTATTTTTATGCAACATGATGCTTGCCTCGCATTGTCTTTAATAAACTGTAGCAAATCCTTTTGTTGCACCTAATAATTACATATCCAAGGACTATACACTCAAAAATAGTTATTTAACGTGAACATACTGCATGAATATATGTGGAATTCATATGAAGAACAAACAAGGATTCATTGTTTATACAAGTGACAAAAAGGCAGAAAAGGGAATATGTGAAGCTTGCAAATAGTTGTTAGTTCCCAATCCATATTCAACCATAGGTTAAAATTATTGTGTAGCTTTTAGCCCAGAGCCTAGTTTAATTTTCAGTAAATATCAGGTATTTCAGTCTGACTTTGCCAATACAAATTCCAAAAATGGTTACAGATGTATATTATTTTAAAATCGGAACATGGACCAGATTTCTTTTTTTACAACTGTTATTGCTACCGTGATTTTTTGTTGTACTTCTGATGCCTAAATTGAAAGGAGCATAAATTCATATAATTAATTTTGCCATTGTAAAAATCATTTGCTAAAATTTGCATTATTAACATTATCAAGTTGCTGGTTGGTAAGACATCAGACATGACGAGTGAGAAGGGCAGCTTAGGGAGAATTGGGCTTTAAACCCTCAGCAGATCGGAGTTAGGATCAAAGGCGCTTGTTTTATGTGGCTGTGTGAGACTTTGAAGTCTTGACTGCACCTACAGCACTCATTTCATCAGGTTCACTGGTGTCTTAATAGCAGATCAATAAGTTTCAAAGTCGGAGAGTTAATTTGATACTAGTGCTGATGCAGTCGTGCTGGGGAAGCAGAGAGAGGCAGAGAAAGCAGCCTATTAAGAACTGAGATGGGGATAGGTGCCTGATGTGTTGATTGGTATCCACAAAATCCCGAACTGTAAATATTGACCTTAAAATTTGTGAGCTCTAACATATTATTAAGGGGAAAATAAGGTGTTTGCTTTATTGAAGGAAATTAAAACATATTATTTTTCTGTTGTGGCCAATATCAGGTCCAGAAATACAGGCATTGAAGTAAATTTCCAGTTAATGTAGAATAAATAGATATGAACAAAGTCCAAGGTGTAGCACCTCTCAAGATGATATGCCTTTCACCCCACCCCGCAAGATGAGATATACATCCTTTATCCTTTCTTACTCAGTTTTCCTTCATACCGTAATGTTGCTAGTTCACACTGGAGAAAAATGTACTTCAAGACAAAGGGAGGGGGGGTCACCAATATAAATAGAATCCATTATTAACCGTATCTCTATTATCCTTTTGTTCTAACTTCTTGTTTCAATTTTGGCTGTTTACAATTAATTTTCCACCCTTGGCCCAATTTTTTATTTTATTTCCAAAGTATACTGACAAAGAAAAGGCCGATATATAGCTATATCAGCCTTTTAAAAGCATTATTTTCTTTTTCTATATCCAAAGAAACAAAATATAAACTGTTTATAGTCAAAGTTAAATTAAGATGCCATTATTTATTTTATTACACAACAACCATTTCTTATGTTGCCAAAGGGAAAAAAAGAAATTTCAATAACTAGGCAACAGTGTTATTGTTAGAAAAATAAAAAGTATACTGAAGCAATTTCTTGTTGTTGTTATGTCAGTGAGGTGTTCACAAGGCACAGTTGATGGTAACCATAAAAACTGTGCTCGCGAACGGAGATTCACACATACGCAAATGTATAATCCATCTTAAAAAAAGATTTCTTTTAAAAAAATCATAAGAACTTTTCCATCTGTATGTACAGCAGAGGTTTCCTGGCACCAGAGGTCAACTTCACACCCTTTTGGAACAAAACTCTAATTTAGAATGTTCATCTAAGGGTTGATAATGGTATTAGGGGGCCAGTAGGCTGGTCAGTGGGAGCTGTAGATTAGCGCAGTAGCCACATCAGCTTTACCTAGACCCCCATGATTCATTGGACAGATTAGCTATCACATCTGTCATTTTTATCCCCTTTAGTTCTCCTCTTTTTGCCACATTTAAAATAAGAAATTTCTCCCAAAAATGCAGGGAGTGGGAGGATTAACAAATGTGATCTCGGGAGCAATTTCTATGAAAGAAGCCACTGAAGGTATGTTCCAAAATGCGTCTATAAAAATCACATGCCCAGGTATATAAATTAAGTAATTGATTCATTGATCTTTGTGTGTATGTGACATGGTGGATACAGATACATTGGTTTTAACAGGTAAGAGGCAGGTTTTTAAAATATTTAATTCATTTAAAAGTGAAGGGTATTGAACTACTTTAGTAGCACAGCTCTGTGTAGTCATTTCTCAAAATCTTCCAGTATTTCCGTTATTGTCCATTTGCTCATTTTGAGTTCATTATTCTGTTAATTATTATTAAGCATAACACACAGCTTTTTGTTGTTCAAAAGTTGGGACTTGGTTGATTTCAAATTAACAGGTTTGATCTCTTCCAAGTCCAGGGGAAACCATGCTGGTTAGTTGGTGGTTCATAAGTTCCGCAACTATTGTTTCCTATGTGTTTATTACAGAAAGATGTCACCATTAAAAGGGAATTTAAGAGTTTCTGTAAATGCAATGGTTCATCCAGAATAAAGTGAGTGAGACAGTTCTAGGGAACTAGGGAATTGGAGTAGAAGGAATTGTAGTTGATGAAGGTGTCTCTTGTCAAATTTGTGTAGGAATTATTTACTGTGCTGTCTTTTCTGAGCTGGTATAGTAAAAGTGAAGACATGGAAAATTATCCCAGATGGGATGAATTGCTCCTTCTCTGTTCTTTTTTTTTTTTTTTTTTTAAAGATTTAAGAAAAAGTCACCTTTCCTTAGAACAGTATGAATAAAAATCTGGACAGCTGTCGAAAAAGATATGCGGTCTGTATTTTTTTAAAAATTCTAGCAGTAACCATAACTAAATAGCTTGAATAGTATCTATCCCTCCCCCCCCCCAATAATGTTCTGTACTTCATTAAAAGAGTATTAATCTGGTATCTGGTTCCTGGTCTCTTGGGAGACACCTTAAGATGATGATATTGTGGGGGGGGGGGGGGTTTCCCCCCGAATTGTTTTAAAAAAAATCTAGCAGATTTGGTCCCTGTCAGTCAGAAATAATTGTGTTCTTAATCTTGTCCCTGATGGATGACTCGGAGTTCAGCAACGGGCCAGCTCCAATGACAAATACAATATTAATATTCATTAACTGCTTTGACAATGCTAATTTTGATGCAGTAGTAAAGGGCCTTCCAAAGTTAGCGGCCAAAGCATCAGAGCTACGCAAGGTGGCAAGATAATTTGTGCTGGTTTGCTGAGCTGAAGGCTTTTAAAGTCTATAGCAAAAAGCTAGGTACCACAAACAAAAAAGAGAAAGGGAAAAAAGTTCTGAAGCATTGGAAGGCAGGGCGGCGGAAGTAATACGATCACACTCCGCTAAAAAATTTGACACCTCTGATGCAGTTTCTTTGAGTGAAATTTCTACAAAGTTGCAACAAAAAAAAGCATAGCATGGTAAGTCAGCACATTGGTGATTTTGTTTAATCTTTTTGATCTTTTCAATTATCGCTATTTGAAGATCAATAGTCATTTTTCCTACTATGCTTAGAAGACACGCAGCGGTCGTTTAATATGTGTTAGGACCATTCGCTTTAAAGGAAGACATCCGCAAGTTTCTGTGATTTTTACTTAAACCATGGGAAAATTTTTATACTAAATGTTTCTGATTTTTTGTTGTTATCTTCTTTTCAGACATTTATGCTATACTAATATATATATATATATATATATATATATATTTCAATTATTCCTGTTGTCAAGAATTTGAGGATGGGAGTATTTTTGTAAGCAAGGGGAAAAAAGCGGAACTATCTTCTACCTTTTGCTGAAATTGAACATGGGTTTCCCTCCATTGAGTGGCATCAAATAGCCATTAAAGCTTAATTTCACTGCCGAACAGCAAAGCACTGCTTTCACCAAGTTAGGTGAACTTTGGAGAACTGAGATTTCCTTTATGTTTGCCAAGTCGGCAAACAAAATATCAGCTTTTGTTCTTTTGACTGAATATATAGGGTTTTGAAGGGAGGGGGAGAGAAAGAAATGAGAGCTCCCCCCACACTTTTTTTGTGGATTGGTATTGAATCAGGGGGAGATGCGAGTATTGTTCATTTCCCTACCAAGCGAGATAATTCTATGAATGGAACTGGATTTGAGCATCTTTTCTGAAGAGCTGGCGTTGTAGATCTGGTTCCCGTGTGTTTATCTGTTCAGTGCAGCTCAGTGGTGAATGGCTTAGGTAGGGTGCTGCCCTCCAGTGGATCAACCAACAGCAGTCTTAATACACATCATGTAGGTATGTTAATATAACAAGCGGCAGCATGCTTGAAACCAGGCAGCGTGAAGCATCCTGATTAAAACTGTTGTAAATGGTAAGCTATACTTTTTTCTCCTTCCACACAAGGGTTGGCAGAATGAGACATTGCTTTTAATGTATTGCCACCTATACTTTTACTTGTGTTGCATGTTTCCGTTGCGTGTTAATTTTTTTTTGTCAGTTGAGAGCATTTTAGGATTGATGGATTTTGAGAGTAGCAAAGACTTTTGTCATGAAAAAACGCTTCAGAGTTTGATAACTTTAGCGTCGAAGTGATCGCTATCATAATTACTTAGGAAGCCTTTTGTGTTTCATCAAGACGCACAATATTCCTTATGGCTTGTTTAGTGCTTTGCTCCTGAATGTTATGTTAAGTAAGGCCATTGCCTTCCTTTCATCAACAGAATCAGAATGTTTTGGGGGGGTTTCACCCCTTGTAGAAAATCCCATGGCAACCGCTCTCCCCACGTTCCCATAAATAATAAAGTTTTCTTTAACATCTGTGCACTGGACCTAAGAAGAATCTGTGATGATATGAACAGCAGCACTGTTTGGTCTCTCCCATGTGTAATTGCAACTTCATTGCAATATGAGGAAAGTTCCATACTTTCATCATAGCTGTCTCATTTTGTTACCATTCAAATATTTGTTTCTTGATCAATTTTATTTCCATCCCTAGGCTGTACTTCTTTCTCTGACACCCCCTTACTTCCTGCACCGTCCCCGCAAACCCAAATATTTTTGGAAATTTTCATTGCAGGACATTAACTAGATGACTCCACTCTGCAATGAGTTCAGATCAGTTCTCCTGAGGAACTATTTTTGAAGAAACTTGGTAGGTGCACATATTGCTTAAAAGAAAGAAAAACAATACTGGACGATATATTGTTGTGTTCCACCCTTCCACCTCATTATTCCCCCTTTCCCTCCTCTTTTTGGTACAGCCAAGAAAGAAAGTCTTAGTTTAAAAGCTGCCCATCCTATTTGCTGCATTTTATAAGTTATTGTTGCTAAATGATTGGGAACTGTCCATCACCAGCAAGAGAACTTGCAGTTTACTTAAGAAATTGCACGTGTGACAAAGGCAGCCGCTGGAGTGTGGTGGCCGCTGTGAATAGAGGGAGGGAAGGCAATTAGTTGCTGTGTTGTTGGAGCTTTTTACTTGTCAAACTGGAGCCTCATTGCTTTTGTTACTGCCATGTAAAGGGAAATTGCAGGGTTTTGTTTTGGTATTAAGGGCCTTAACGGTTGCTGGGGGACACTTTATGTGCAAAGGCCAGATAAGTGCGGAAAAGGGTGGTGGTAAGAAAAGCAAACAGAAGAACTCTTTCTATCTCACTTGGTTATTCTCTGGCAGGCTCTCCAGATTCTTAGGATTTTGTATCCACTTTTGAATTGCGGAACAATCTAAACACCTGTAAAATAATAATAATAATAATAATAATAATAATAATAATAATAATAATAATGCAGCATGACAGCAGTTGTAGATAACTTCTGTAGTCTTTTGCGCAATGAAAGGTTTAAATTTTAAACTATCATTGGGTAGGTTAATTAACTACATACAAGGGTGCAAACATTTGCGACAGGTTTTTGTGCCTCTTCCAGATGTATATAGAATCTTTGAGTTTGGGACAGTTCTGGAACTCATAACAACTAGTAATGGTTTTGTATGAGAAATTGCTCATGATTGGTTTCCCATTGTGTTAACCATCTTAATTGTGTTTTCTTCTGTATTGGTTATTTTGAGTGGTAGCCACTGAAGGTTTGTGGCACGTTCCACATTTAAAATTAGAGCGCTGCCTTTGCAACTTCCTTTCTTGAGTCAATATCTATCAAGAAAAAATAGCTGACATGGATAACTTATAAACAGTGAGGGAAATCCGTCAACATTCATCGTACAGTTCACTGAAGAAACTGGAGCATTCTTTTTTCTAGCCTTTCCTTATAGAAACTATAAAACAGAATTACTGTAGCAATAAAAGTCTAGTACACAGGATAAGGTTTTCTTCTATTGATTTCATACAAAGCAACCAGTTAAAACTAAGAAGCACAGTTTTTAATACTGGAAAAAGTCGAGGCATGGGAGAGTGATGTAACAGCAAAGACCTGCTAAATGACACTTTTGTGTCAGATTGACAAGAAAATCAACTCCTTCCTGCAGGTTTCTTGCTAAGGAATTTGTTTGGTGGGATCTGACAGTAGCTCAAATAAAGTGACTGCTTGTTACACTTAGGTGCTCATGCTCCCTCATGGCTATCCGTTGTTGCCTCACGACGCTTAGTGTTACCTGTACTGTCTGAATGGTTGTAGCATTGTCATTGATTTCCAAGGTAACTGCTTTTTAGCTATCCTTAGCAGGCATGCTAGGGGGTGGGGGGGGAGCAGTGAGAGAATTTGTGTATTAGAAAATAGAAGCGATTATTCTGAGTTTTGATATCCACAGCAGACTCTTAGAAAATAAGACACTTCTCTCTGCCGACATCCGATGTCACAATGGATGCTGAGCATTCAGAGAACGCCAGGCCTCAAAACTGGAAACATCTTGATCTTTTAGGACGGTACTTTAAGTGAAAAACGCGGGTGGGGGATGGGAGGGAGGCAGAAAGTGAAAAGCTGCAAGGGAAATAATACAAAGCCAGTACAATTGGCATCTAGACAGTAAAGAAAAAAAAGTTTTTGAGATTAAGAGTGGGAAAGACAAAGCCGTTATGTACCCAAGGGATGCAATTTTAGTGGGAATGGAAGATTTGAGTGGTAAAGGAGGAGCACTCGCCTCTGGGTTCTCTCTATTCCAGCAGTTTGGCTGTTGGCATCTCAATTTGAATTGCTGGGTGAGTAGCATTTGTGTGTGTGTGTGTGTGTGTGCACGCGCGTGCTTTTCAGTCTTGACCATTGAACTAGTTGTGTGACTTTTTTTATTCGTGTCTGTGGAAGCATTTTTTAAGAAGAAGATAGAACACTCAATTCAAGCTGTGACCTTTTGTGAAATACTTCTCAAAAAAGATACAGTGAAAGTCTGTTTGGGGGAGGGGGAGATGGGATGACTTGTCACTGACAGTTCTTAACATGCTATAATAATTGCAAAACAACACAAAGCGTGCCTTTTCATTACATGCAATGGCATGGAGCAATTTAAAAATTTGTTGGAGGGGATTTTTCTTTCGACTTTGCTTGTTTTTGAAGAGAAGTGCTTTTCGTTTTGGAATGTTGTCATAGGGAAGGGATATTTCATAATATACAGCTGGTTGCATTTATTGAGTTAAAGCTGTTGAATGTTGCTTGCCAACAAAAGCAAGTGTGTGTGTGAGACTGTGTGCATGTATTCTTTGTATATAGTATGTACAATAAGTGCCTATGCTATAACAGAACATTCCCGTTTTATTTCTTTATGCTTACTTCAGAAACTTCCCTAGCTGTACAGGTATTTAATTTTTAGTTTTACATACATAGAAATTTTCTGCTTTAGAACCAAACTCGGATTTTGTCTTGGCAAATATAGAGTAACAGAGCAATCCTATGTATGTCTACTTAATTCTAAGTCCCAATGAGTTCAGTGATGCTTACTTCCAGGTAAATTGATATAGGATTGCTGCCTCAATGATTTTAAGCACCTAATCTGTACAGCTAAGGCTGCAATCCTATATGTACTTACCTGAGCGTAAGCCCCACTGAAGTAAGTGGGATTTATGTCTGAGTAGACATGCATAAGACTGCACTGTAAATATATTTAAAATGATCCATGTTTTTAGTATTTCAATTTTCCATAGTCTTATTTGTATATTTATTTTTTTAGTAGTTCCAAATCCACCAATTAATTTGTCTAGATTTATTACCATGTGCTTTTGGCATTTTGAATGGTTAATGATTCCATCTGTAAATAAATCTAACTCAGGTAGAAAATAGTAATGTACTCTTAGCAGGAACATAGAAGAGACAGTAACTTCTTAATTGCTTTACATTCCAGAGAAATCAAGAAAATGATTATTAAGTTGTTGGGTTTTTTTTTTAAAAAAATCACTCACGTATACATGTATGAGAGGGAAAATACATTTAAGATTTTTCAAACCACATCTAGAGGATCATACCTTATGATGCTGCAGTTACCAAGAAATCCTTTATTGAGGTTTAGGCCGCATTATGTATTGTTTTCCATCCCTGATGTCTTCACAATATGTTCTAATACAAAGAATTCCATTTTTTAAATAAATAAATAGAAAATCAAGTGTTTCATGATCATTCTAATGTTGAGTTTTATTTGCATGTGACAGTGCAATCTTAAGTATGTTTACTTAGTTCTCATACAGCTCTAGTAAACTTTGCAGCCGTGGCCAGATTTTACACTTACAGTGCAGCTCTATGTGTTTCTACTCAGGAGTAATCCATATTGAGTTAAATGAGAGATACTCTGAGGTAATATATGTAGGACTGAGCCTTAGTGTTTGGGTTTTTTATTTTAAAGATAAAACCATATTGAAGATAAAGTCTAGTCAATATTTTGTGTGTTTGTGTGTCCATACCTGTGGCTATTATATAATTATATAACGCACATTAGTTAGGTATTATAGACTGATTGTTAAGATAATTATTAGAGGATTTTTCATACTGAACTTTTTTTTAAGGCTATCATCTTGTTAATTCCTATAAAAACTCTAACTCTGTATAAATTGTAGTAAATCTGGTTCTCTTTCATTTTACTCTCCCCCTTATTCAAAACTGCCCTTCAACTTCAAAAGTTAATATTGTAATAGGCTTTGGTTCTGGAGTTCCCTCTCTCATAGGAAAACATATTTTCTCCTATCTCCAGTGGCCTGTCTGGGGGAGTGTTGTTCTGTCTACATATAAATAGGGACTTGTAGAGTTCATATGCCACACCACAATTCAGTTAATGCTTTCTGGAAATAATAATAATTAAAAACTAAATCATCTAAATTATTTTTTCATTAACTGTTATATTAAAGAGGAAGTCAGACTATATCAATATATTTCAAATAAAGCAAAATGTGACTTATTTCTCTCTTTCCCAAAGCACAGTTATTTGCTTTTTTCATGTTTTTACCCCTTCAACAATTAGTTTCATTTCTTCCTTTGACTTTGCTATGTGAATTTCTGAGCACTAGAGAAAAAAACTATTTTTAACTATATTTTTGTCATTCCGGTCATCATGCTCTTATTTTGATCAGTATTAAATCAATAGCATCTCAATGTATAACTGAAAGCAAACCATTTATATGGATGAAAGCGAATATAAAATTGAATAAAAACAAGCACTTGCTTCAGGGTTTCTATGTAAAAACCATAAAGATAGCCATCAATTTTGTCACCACAGCATTCACCAATGGTTATAAATGGTTAATCTTTTATTAATGTTGGCAAAACCAATCTGGAATGATGTAGACCCCAATTGATTTAAATGGCTGATAACTTATTTGAAGTAATATAAATGCTAAGTCCTTCTATATAATAGAAACATTATTTTTCCTGATAATTAAATTAGCATGAATTAGGAGAGGACACCCCCCCCACACAGTATTTAATGTATTTAACTTGCAGATTTGAGAAACATTTAAAGCTAACTTTTCCTGACCTGGTATTGGTAGTTCCAAAGATCTTCTTTCCTGAGCATTTAGGGAACAGCCTCCTCCCCCACAAATCCATCTATAAAAGAAGATTTTAGATGTATTTAGTATGTGCATGTACAGAAGGTTTTCACATGCTACTATGAAAAAGGTTAATACATTTAAAATACAGGCTTGGTTCTTATACATTTTTCTGTTTGTGGTGCTGTTGTGTTTTCTTTGTCCTAAGCAAATAGTGAAATGATTTCAGTTACAGCCCAATCCTAGCAATATTTTCTTGGTAGTAAATTTCCCTGTGTTTCTTAGAACTTGTTTCCTTGTAGGTATGCAATAGGATTGCAACCGTAATGTGTTGTTTTTGCTGAATAGGTGGAAATGGCTTAAAATCTCAAAAGTTGGTTTTGTGCCTCTTTCTGTAAGAAAGAGTATATAAAATGTCAAGAGGAGGTAGCTAAGAGGACATAGGATCTGAGTGGACATTTCTCCAAAGCTTTATTTAAATGAGCTGTCAGGCATTTTGGAGCAAGAAGCTGGCATTGTTTTATCTGAACACTTCAGCTAATTATTGGGAAAGCCGACTGGCTTTTGCTAAAGCAGGTAGGCCTTTATTAACGGGAACAATTGGTCAACCAAGAAATAGCCACTGAAAGAAAAATAGAAGGAAAGTAGACTATGCAGGTCACCCCCTCCATTAAGTGTGTGTGTGTGGGGGGGGATGTTTGCTGGTTTTTGTTAAACTTTGGCTTGGGGAGTATTGTCCCTACACATGGTTGTCAGTGCTTCTGTCATCATTTGTGTGAAGGAAGAAAATGAGCCCTATTTTAGCATAGGGGAGCCATGGTTATCAATGGAGGCCTTGTCCTCAGTTACAATAGGGAGCGAGCTTAGGGCAAGACCTTAGGCAGAAATGAGCTACATTAAACTTTGAAAGGGTTCAGAGCACTGTATCAATGATAATAGGCTAAGGAGAAGGAGATTTCTGGAGAAAATGCTTAGTCAGGTGTGAAAGCATTCTTTATGTCAATAGATCCCGTGTTGGGTAGGTAAACAGAATGGTCTTTAAGTATCTTATCTTATAAAGGAAAATGTCTATCAGAATGTAGGAAAGAAAAAAAAAGGAAAAGTATTGAATGGGGATGATGATAATGATGATATTGTTCAAATTAACAATGCACATTAAAGATATTTGTTTTGCACTGTAAATATGACCATGGCGGCAGGGACCAACTAGGTCAGTTGACTTTAAAAAATTTTTTAAATTAGCAACCCTGCAGAACTTTGTTATTTCTTATATGAAAATTATAGTTATCTATAATGTCCCAAAATAAGAGAGAGAGAGAGAGAGAGAGAGAGAGAGAGAGATTCATGTTCTGTGTCACTTATAGAAAAAAGAATCCTATTAAGGCACATGGAATGTGGCTTAAAAGAAGACATATCTGGAAATCCCTATCCACATGTATATTGCTTTTTCCAGGTGATTGAAGACGATACGGAAGGGTCTAAAGAATGCTCTAAAATGTTCTTGATTGATCCAGTCTATCTGAAACTATTCACCCTGGAAGGGCCTAGTAATTCAAAACTACTGTGCTTATAATGCAACTTCCAAGTAGGGGAATATATAAAAGGTCTACAAAACCCACTTCTGCGCTTTTGTTTTAGAGTGTTGCGCGAATAAAGACAGTTTTAAATTTCCCATTGAATTTTTATTCTGCAGAAAGTGAAAACGCTAGGGGGGTGTCTTTAAGATGATGACATGGTGAGGGGGGGGGATCAGGCTGAGCAGTAATTCCATTTATTTTCAGTATGTGGTGATAAACAGGTTTACAGGTGAATTGTGAGATTTTGTTTCTCTTAGGATACTCATCACCATCCTAGAAGAAGAATTAGGACCATCTAGGCTGGGACAAAGTATGCAATCAAATCTTAAACTTGCTACAATCCAAAATGTGAGCAGTGCTGGCAGGCGGACTAGGATACTGACAGAACATCTCCTGCATGCTATCGAAAGCTTATGCTTTAAGTAAGCTTGGAAAGTTAGAGGTTCTTTCCAAGTTACAGCCTCTTGAACTCTGGCATGGACATGATTTGTTCCTGCTGAATACTTCGTGGACACTTGACCATTTTACCTATAAGCTTCTAGTACATGTCCTGTGTGTAATTATCGTTGTTGTGTATTTAATCACCTTTAATTTGGGTAGCAGAATATCTGTACAAATAGACTTGTGCAGTGGGACTTTCCGCTCCTCTCCTTCCCAAGTAGCCCTCCCCCCCCCATGCTCCCTGAAATCTGCTCTGAAGAGTCCCATAACCCTCTAGAACAGATTTTCAGAGGTTGCAGCAGGAGGAGAAATTGCTCCCTCTCTGTTCTGTTGACAGAAGCTATTCCATCGGTAGTGTGTGTATGTGTGTGGAGATTAATTGGATATTATCCCTGGTTTGCAGGGTAGGGGGTGATTTGACCTAACACTTTTGGGGAAATGTATAGGAATTTACACAAGATACAGCTATGTTTTTAAATACAGTTCAGCCTAAATTTCTAATAGGAAAGTCTCATCTATGGTTTACGTTATCTTGTTTATACATGTGCTAAACCATTCCTAATTCTTGTTTGGTAACTTCATTGTTGATTCCATGAGTGCAATTTAATCTGCTTTGCTTCAGGCATAGGCAATCAAGGGAAAAAAACAAACTTTTCCCATTGTTTGTATTTTGATTTGCTTTTTCAGCCCAGAACACTAATTACCAAGTTTAAAACAAAAAGAGTGCTGTACTCATTTTCCATTTTTGTTTGTGTTGATTCTAAACTCTGTCTACTAGGGTAACTAACTTAACAATATAAGAACTGCTATGGTATGCATTAATGGCATTTTAAAAAAGATACTGTATCCAGAGTTTTCTCAGAATTGCTATTAGCATTTATTATAAATAAGCATGGCCAAAGTAAGAAGAAAATACACTCTAGAAGAAAATCATATATCTGGAAGAGGGCATGGACTAAGATGATCTAATAGTCTTTTTATCTGATTTCTGTGACTTACCTTTTATAGCCATTCAGCAGTGCTAGAGATTGCTGTTCTTCATCAGGAAAACCCTTGTTCACTTCAAAGAGAGAAGCAAATATAGGATTAATTTTCTTCTCATTCACATTGCTAATAATCTCCCCCTGTGCTTACTCCCACACCAATGTTTATTTACTATAATTGTGTAAACCTGCTTTTAAAGCTAACCTTGGTTGTTACGCAAACTAGAAGTGCTTTCGAGATTATTTGTGTCTTACCTCTTGCAAATTATTGGCTGTCTTTTACTGAGTGTAGATTTCCTTCCCCCAGTCTTTCTTCTTCTTCAGTGATCATGCCTAACGTCCTCTCCCAACTCGTATAAGCAACAAAACTAAACTGAAACTGGCAAACACACACACACACACTAGAGCTCTATTCTACATAAAGGTGCATCATCATCATCATCATGTAAAGATTGTATAAAAATGCTGCTGATACTGCTTCACATGTTGTCTCCAACACTGGAGTTACATGGATTTTAGTCAAAAGTTTGATCATTGACATCAGATGTAGTGGGCAAAAGGGTAAGAGAGGGCACATGAAGGACAAATGAGTGGTTGGTATGAGAAGGGAGAAAACTATAGAGAAAAGATTCAGAAAAGCTGAGGCTGTGCAGGTTACCTTTAGTGGAACTGGAAGAACAACCTGCTGGAACAAACTCCTTCAATGAGTAGGTGAGGCTGTTCCAGGAACTGGGAGTGGCATGGCAGAATTCACAAATAGCAAAGGGGTGGGAGGAAAAGAAGGGGACCTCTCCTTCTCAGCTTGGTTAGGATATATCCAGTTATAACACAGAATCCCTGCTATGAAGGTAGACCAGCTATTGTGATAAGCTTGCAGAAAAGTCGGCATGCCCAATCTTAAAATCCTATTTACAAGAACAGTATGAATAGAGCTATAAACTAGATGGATTGATCCAGCATCAACGTTTCACCAGCTGAAACGTACCACTAGTGGAATGGGACTTCTCCTGCATCCTCTCCTGCCCCCCCCCTTGCCGGAAGCCCACACATGCCATCCAAATCTATGGAGTCCCCCCACCCTCTTGAGCAGTTTTGGAGGGTGTGTGGGGTGGATGCAGGGGGCATGAGCACATGTGGAAGCCTTGTTCAGCCAGTAGTACCTTTCTCCTTGAGGAACTTTGATGCTTAGTCAAGCCCAGTATGTTCTAAGAGTATTATGTTTCAAGCTGCCACTTGAATAAAACAGACTTGTTTTCCGGAATAATTTTCTCTCCCTCCACATTTTCTTTCTTTAGTAATTGTACATCCTTCCCCCATGGCATTTTGGGACATTAGAACTCCGGAAGGTGGCATTACAATTTTACTGTTGTATCCAAGCATTTTAATACAATTTATGGCATGATGCTGAAGTGTTTCTTTGGACTGTGAATGCTGTTAGGATAGTGCATACTGTGAATGAAACCACAAACAAAGGTTTCAAAGGATTGTCACACCTGGTTTAATATGTGTTGGTCCGGACGATAAACAAACTGATAAGAGTTTTCCTTGTCAAACATTTCAGCTGATCATGTCCTCTAGTGGTTACTCATGGAAGCCATAGCCATCGCTGAGAGAGGGATAGGCTGTGGGCTGGAATCTGTAGAAGTGGTAGCTGAGGATTCTATGTATTGTCCATGTGATACTTCTTTGGCTGCTAGTTCTTTGGTTAGAGTATAAAAGCTAAGAGAACTGTTGTTGTTATTTTTCACTATAAAAACTTTGTACTATAAAAACCATAAGCATGCAATTTGTCTGAAAGTTGGGGTAAAAGAGAAAGGAAGACCAAAGAATGGCAGCAAAATGTATTTTATAGTTGTACCAATGGAGTATGTTGCAAAGGAAGAATTTATACAGAAGAATTATTTTCTACAAGAGCATCTCTCTTCTAGTGTTTTGATCTATGCATATTTTGGAAATAGACCAATATACATATACACGTACAAGATTCTTGATACATCCTAAGAATACTTGGCTGCATTAGACATTTAAATAATTCCCCATGGGAGATGATGGCTAAACCAGTAATCCTTATAGTTTACTAGGAATACACATACACAAATCCAATTAGTTGTTTCACATGGCACTTGTTATTCATTCATTCATTCTTTTACCTCTCCTGAAATAGCTTATGAAAATAAAAGCCATATAATATAGTCAAAACAATACTATAACACCCTTCTAAATATATATGAGCAAAAAGCAACCAAATTACAGTACTTGTTGAATTATTCTTCGCAAGATAGTGAGCGAAGTTGTCTTTATTCCCATTTTACAGATGGGGAAAACTGAGGCTAAGAGAGCATGATTTTCCCACGATAGCATTCAGTGTAATCCTATGAAGTTTACTCAGAAGTAAGCCCCACTGTATTCAACGGTGCTTACTCCCTAATAAATGTGCATAGGATTGCAGCCTTAGAAACAGATCCTGTGCATGTGTACTCAGAAGTAAGTCTCCCAAATTTCCACAGAACTTACTGTGTATTTTAGCGAGTCAGTAGCTGTGCTCAAATTTTAACTTTGGTAAATTCCACCTTTGGTAAAATTCCAAAACAAAGGCCAGATCTACACCAAGCAGGATATAGCACCATGAAAGTGGTATATAAAAGGCAGGAGCCACACCAAGCAGGATATAGTGGTATGAAAGAGGTCTATGGTATGTGTCAATGGGCCCCAACAGTTGCCAGTGCACTTCAATACCGCTATAAAGTAGTAGTGTGGTTTCTGCCTTTTATATGCCGCTTTCATCGTGCTATATCCTGCTTGGTGTAGATCTGGCCAAAATTGTTACAGTATTTTAAAATGTGATTGAAGTGTTTCAAAGCAAGTATGTATTATTATTTTTTAACAGACATAGAAAATATTATTGAAGTTTTGTAGACTCTGCTAAAAGTGTCCATTCCTTTTTTTTTGTGTGTGTGTGTGTGTGGGGGGGGGTGAACTGCCATTGCTAATCTAGGCTGAGGATAATAGCAAAGACTCTGACGGCTCCTGGACTGAGGTGGCGCTCGCGGGCACCACTGCACTATTCCTGATTCTTTTAATGTAATTCCTTTTACTTGATGTTAATGCAAATTGTTCCTTACTTAAAGTAATAAAAGGAAATGAAGACACATTCGAAAATGAAAGTTGACTCTAATCCATTCGTCATCTAATACTAGCCTCTTTATCTTTGCTGCTACCTAATCTGGTTAAATGTCCCTGTTGTAGGATTTTAGTGTAAATCCTCTATAGGGAATAGGAGTTTCTCTCAGGGTGTGTGTATGTCTCTCTGTTGCAACTGGATTATTTGCAGTAAAATGTCTCAGCAGTTTGCTTGTTTCAGTTGAATTTTTTTCTTGGTGATATGGTGAGACTAATTTACAGTTCTAAACAGGCTGCATAGTACACACTGTAGTTGTCCCCCCTCCCTCTGCATGTTTTCTTCACAGAGAGATCGTTTTAAGTATCTATTTCTAACTTCTTTCCATTTCTCCCCAAAATTCATATCTTCTGTTCATCAGAAGTAGCATATAAGTGAGTTCTGATGAACTGAAAATTGCAGCATGCTTTTTATACATATTTGCTCAGATGTAAGTCCCACTGAGTTAAGCTCAATGGGACTTAACATCCAGGTAAGTGTGTACAGGATTGTAGCCTCTGTCAGGGATCTTATGCTATAAGGCAAGTGACTTATTTAATGGACTAAGCAATCTGTTACCTTTTAGATGTTTTGGACTATAATTCCTATAATCCCTGATCATTGGCCTTGCTGGCTGAGATTTAAGGGAGTTGTAGTCCAAAATATCTGAGACTAGATCAAGATTTATTAATACTTAGAGTAATCCTATTGAAATCAATGGATTTAGGTTAGCCATGACTAACCTAAGTCCATTGATTTCGGATGGTCTACTTTAAGTATGACTGACTATGGACACATCTGTCTAGATCCAGGTTGTCCTCCTGTGTAATAAATACTACAAAATTATCTATTCCTCCCTCCTGGCTATAGCATAACCTCATGTCACCATGGGTGCTAGTAGGGGCTCATGAATAATGCAAATATAGCTCATGCGTAGTGAATCATCCCTCTAATATTTGCATGCAGTGTGGTCCCGCCCCTTCCCTCAAATGCCCCAGTTAGCCATTTTCGTCTCCTTTCGTGGTGGCGGTGACAGCCTAACTGTGCAGCTGCACCCAGGACCTGCCTTTGTGCCGCACTGATTGGCTAAGCAGAACTATCAGTCATCCTGCTGGTGGAGAGGCTGCCCTGCAGAAGATTTAACTGCTATTAAAGCTTGAACTTTGAACTGTTGTGAACATTCAAAATTTTCTGCATGTCTACATTGCTCAAGCTTCAGTTTAAAACAAAAATTAGCAAAATTGGTCTGGTAGATCTTGAGTAATAAGCAATACACTAATGTGTTCTAAAATAATAGTGGTAAAGAAGAGGTGTGTAAGTTTCAGTTTAGGAAGCAGTAGGGCTGAGTGCATGCATACCTTGAGGATGACATTAAAATGGACATGAGGAAAAATATTTGTTGTGGCTTTTGGGGGTTTAAATATGAATAGCCAGGAGACCACCTTTTCTTCTTTTATAAGTTTGTTCTTTAAACTATCACATGGCCAGTATGAATGTTGCTGGGTATAGCAGATGCATGACTGGCTCTGGCTTGTAAATGGCTGCTAATAATATAACTTTTGACCTGCTGACGCAAGGGTCTTACTTCTGGCCAGATCTGCATGTCCTGAAATGAACTCTGCAGCTGAGAGTCCTGTGAGATCTGTGTGCCAGCAGTTTGAATGTTACACTATTGGCAGCTACGGATAAATGAAAGTGATCCTTATATCTCCTATACCTGATAACAATCAAGAATTAATTGCTGTCTTAGGCTTCTTTAATTCATGATGCTAAAGCATGACTTAATCAAAATAGGAATTTTTTGAAGAAAAAAAATTAAACACCACAAAACCATGCTTTGTTTCACAAGGCCAGTTTCCCCCCCCAAGTGGTGTGTGAGCACTCTGTATGTCATAAAACCCATGTAGATGACTCACAATGGGACCAGGAATGGCTGTCGAGACAAATATATAGCAAGGGACTAAAGAGACTTCACTTTACAGGTCAGCGGTTGCAATCTAAAGGGTGCCCCCTAATAATAATGAACTTATCTTGGTTGACCTCCCTAGTAAAGGGATTGAGACCCAGAGTGTTAGAGAAAGGAGGGACTCATATAAAGAGGGGAGAAAATAACTGAAGATATATTCTGACAGACGGTCTTACTATGTATGGAAATCCGCAACTAGTTTTCTAGCCTTGGGGTTTGTGTGTGTTTCTAAACTGCTGCCGTAACATTGTGCTGTGTCGCTTTGTTAATGCAGCATCTTTCCCACACTCTTCATTTTCTCTTTTCACAGTCTAACAAAGTCCCGGTTGTGCAGCACCCGCACCATGTACATCCCCTTACGCCGCTTATTACGTACAGCAATGAGCACTTCACACCAGGGAATCCTCCTCCACACTTACCAGCCGATGTAGATCCAAAAACAGGTAGGTTCAAAGAGTTATTGTGGAGAGATTTTGAGAAGTGGTTAAGCTTTGAGGAAGGTTTCTTGAAATATCATAGAGTTAAATCAACTAAGGAGGGATATTTTTGTTATGAGTAAGTATAATAAAAATTACCATTTTCAAATGATGAAAATGATCATGTTGGTTAAAACACTACTTAAATTGTCTGCTTAATTGACCTTAGGATGCTGCTCCTTATCATTTAGGCCTAAATTCCATTTTAATGATACCAAGTAAACAGAAATAACTAAATTTCCAACATTTTGCATGGAAAACATTCATTAATAACTAAAATCTCATGGCACCAATTGTTTTTTTTTTTGTTGTTGTTATGAATTGCTTATAATCCTGTGCAGGTACTCACTGTTTCAAAGAGCTACTCCTGGAGGTTTTATTTTGACTAAAGGTGTAAATAATTAACTCTAGCAACAGTGATAGTTAATTAGGAAGAGAGGAAATGAAGCTTCCATTATAGGACAAAATGATGCAAATGAAGGTGACCAAGCTTTTCTGTATTGATTTGAAATGGAAATTACACTCTATTTTAGAATTTTTGTTAGATTTCTGACCCATTTTCAAATGCTTTTTAAAAAGATTGTGATGGTTAAGTTTTTTCTTATACATCTCTAATTCTTCTCCTTAGATAAAATAAAACTGTGCCAACATTACCTGTACATTAGCCCTTAATGATTCATTTTTTAAAAGAACTAAAATTCTATGTGCAGTTATAAAGTCATATTCTTGAGACTAGCTTGTTGACTTCTTTGGAATTATTCCAGAATGATGTGACTTCCTAATCACAGCCAGTGAATACTATACATAACCTTTCATCCCATGCTAAGAGAACTCCCAAGTTCAAATTGTTCCTGTGTCGCAGGATTGGACACTCTGTTGTGCTCCAGTCTAAAGGGTGATTATTGTGCACGTATGGCACTACAAGCCCTGCTTAGATTTATTAGTACTAAAGTCTAGATGTCTCACGCGCACACACACACACACTAACCTGTTGCCCTAGAAAATGTAATAGTGTCAGTCTTTGTTCTTCATAGAGTCCTGAGAGGGCTTCTTTTTTGTGGTTAGTCCAAATCCCTGCAAGTTAATTAAAAGATAAATTTGAAACTGTGAGTACATGTCAGCTTGTTAAAAAAAAATGAAAAAATGGCCACAGATGTGATTAACATATCTAGATAATGTTTCCAGACTCTCTCTATGAATGAATGAAGTGGCACATGATTTTTGTTTTCACGTGCCACGATTGAGCTTCTTTTGGATTGCATTTAATGCTAACTTTGCATAGATTTAAAAGGAGCCTCATCCATCTTTGAGTATTTCAAGTACATGGCAGCATAGCCTGACACCTATTTAAATAATGGTAGTACAGGGAATAGTTTTTAAATGGCTATTGTAAAACATGCGATTAGTGTCTGTAGACTGTTTACTTTTCTTCTGTGAACATTCTTTCAAGTGTGCACACAGCTCACTGTATGGTTAAAGCTCAGTTAATCTGTTTGGTTTTTGTAATGGAGAAAAAGCTGTGTTTGCCTGGAAATATCACACAGGAAGATTTAATTTAGAGATTAAAAATTCCCCGAGTGACTTAAAAAAATAGTTTTTCAGCTGTGAATACAGTGCCTCTTCATTTTAATGCTTTCTTTTCTTAATACTTCTTTTGCTATATTGTGAAGAACTGTGTTCTTTTGAAAACCCAACCCAGTAACACTCACCTGAGAAAGTTTGAGGATACAAACATTGCCAGCCATAAATATGTCAACTATTTAATGGACCCTATTGGGACAGCTATAAAGAAAATGTTTTATAGATTGTATCTTATTTGTTTTATCTGAAAACATAGTGTAGACGTTTCCAAAGAGAAATATAAAGCCAAAGTAAAAAAAACAAAGGATTTTTGGGGGGAAGGGGGATTGTTCCAAATTAATTCTTTAGGTGATGGTGTTTTCCCCCTTATTCATCATTTTTTGAACACTTTTCAGATTTAAATGTACATATTAAAAACGGTCACGTTTGAGTATATCAAACAGGTGTTTGAAAATACATATGTCATTCATATGTGCTTATCAAGGGCCAGTAGTGACTGTGATTCTCTATTGAGTGTTCACTCACTGGCAAAGCTGGATTTGTTGCTGGCTGTGAGGTATTAGAAACTGGCTCTTCTGTATGGGTCCATTATTACTTACTGGGTCAATTCTCACTCATAGTTATATACATTACAATTGACAGCTAAGTTGGTAGAGGCATAACACTACTAAGTCTGTAAACTAAGTTTAGAAATAGAGACCCAGTTTGGCGGTTAATTAATTAAGCCGTTATTAGCCATGGCCATTCTGAATATTCAACCCATTCAGGATGATCAGGGGTTGTTACGCGATGTCCAAACTCAAATGCTTTAGGCTAATTGTGAGTTAAACAACACTCAATTAACTGTGGGTTGTTTAACCCATGATTAGCCTATAGTGTCTGGATTCGAATGTCATGTAGTAACCACTGATTGGCCCAAAAAGGCTGTGAAATACACTTGGCACGTGCCACAGCAAATCATAGGTTAATTAATGCATGATTCGCCACCGTTATGTACAGACAGCCCCAGAGAGTCACACAAACAGTCTCAAATCACACACTTTGATTTTAACCAGTATTAAGGATTTTGTGTGCTCTGAGGGACAAACTTCGCAATACGTTTAACATGTAGCATGCAGCTGCATTGGTTCTTTTTTTCCAGTCAAGGTCAGGACAATGGAGACAAAGGTTTAAAGTCCTCCAACCCTTCACACTACTATCCTGATCCAGATCAGGTCACCCATGCTTACTGTTGAGAAAGACAAAAAATGAATGTAGCTTCATGCTATATATTAAAGGTAATGTGTAGTTTGATCTTCATTTTAACAAGGGTTAGCACTATCCTGAGTTCACATCATAATAAGATTTGGAATCTTGATAATGTTAATTATGAATAAATTAGTTCAAACATAACCCTTAACTATGAATTTCCTTTCCCATCAGAGAAGGGATGGGGAAACTCACATACAAACATGGAGGGAGTGTGCAAACCTTCGAACCTTCTAATCTCTTTTAAGTTTGGCTGGAGAAAAGAAGCACTGCATTTGCGGAGACCTTTGTAATTGCGGATGTTCTTTCAAGATAACATAATGTGGATTAATTTGACATTTCATCCGTTTGAACTTACTATTGTTAATACTAATGCTTGCTACGAATGTATTCTCTATGTTATTACAAGAATAATATTTTAGATTTAATAGCAGGCAAATTGGGGCTAGGGGAGAGCACAGTGGCAGATCCATCACTGGCCAAGGGAGAAGGGTGGGGGATTTATATTTGTTTTGCTGAAATTGAGTAGCTGATGAGCCCATCCCAGGAAAACAGAGTAACTTTGAATCCAGTCCAAATCAGCTCCTCCCCATGTCCTCTCTGCCCACAGAATGCCCCATTTCGGGCCTTTCTGCAAGCTACTGCCAGTGGCATAACCACCTGCGGTACCGTATGGTGCCCTTGGGTACAGTGCGAACTTCACCATGGCAGAACCCCCACCCCCCAAAACACACGCACATCAGCACTCCTCTCTGGTGGCAGAGGGGTGGCAATGCACCATCCTACCCCTCTCCAGCCAGCAACATCAGGGGGTGGGTTAGGACTGTGGCCTTAGAGTTTTCTTCTTCTTTTTTAGTCATTGATGCATTTAGATTTGCCATTCTATTGTTTTGGAACATTGAAAAATGCATTCTTTTTCACTTTTCCAAACCAATTTACATCCTGTACAGAAACAGCATGTGATGGCTTGAAAATGAGTTTAAATTGTTATGGGGTATTCATGTACATTATTGAAATAGGTGCCTACCTCCCCTCTATTCAGATATGCTTGTTGTCCTTTGATTTGTTACACTCTCTTAGGAGTCCATTTCCCCATTTTAAACTCTAGAATGGAAACAAACTCTAATCCCAAACAAAATAAGAACAAACGTGGTTTATACAAGTTCTAGACAGAAACCTCCTAGAAATAGGAAGACATTGAAGCCTTAAAATGGTTTATTTTAGAAAGTACCTTTTCAGTGACCTGAAGGTGGCTGCACAAGGAGGCGACGCGCATGATGGTACAAAATGAAAGTAGGGTGGGAGCCTCCATCCTTTTAAGACTTTGGAAGAACAAAGTCCTGCATGGTCTTTGACTGTGGTGAAGAAAACAGATCAAATGTCCTACTTCTCTAGCTGAGTCTCATTTGCTTACTATACTAAGTAGGCCGCCCTGGGGAGGATAGGTGAAGGCAGTAGGCCATGTCTTGAGAATAGGAAGTAGAGTTATAAAAGGCAGAAAGAGTGATGCTCATGGTGTAGAAATTTGTATGACTTTCCTGCCTCCTTTTTCTTTTTTATTCCTTTTTTTTCTGCCCTGACCCAATTTTATGATGTTTCCTTTTCCTCTTCCCTAGGAATTCCACGGCCTCCTCACCCTCCAGATATATCTCCTTATTATCCACTATCACCGGGCACTGTAGGGCAAATCCCCCATCCGCTAGGATGGTTAGTACCACAGTAAGGAGTTCCATTTTTAAAATTTTTATTCGTTTTGTATTTTTGTATAGGAATGTATTTGTCTATTTGTGTGTAGGTGTGTGTGTGTAGGTGTGTGTATAATAATCGTGCTACTTTCCTTTGCCTGAAATGTGTATATTAAGATAAGCATGTTTGCCAGTTTATGATGTGGGCAAATCAATAACTTGGTCAATAAAGATTAAATGAACAAAGTGATGGGTCATAGAGTGTTAAATAAGAGTAGAACATTTGGGCCATATTTCATTTGTCCTAAATTCTAATGACCCATGCAGCTTAACTTTCAAGCATTATCACAAAAAGTTTGATGGGTGGGCACGGGAATGAAATTTTCTGGATGGTCTCATTTTTAATCATTTGCTTATTTTGGTGCTAAGTTGCTTCTAGGGTCACTGGTACCGGTTTGAGAAACATTGCATTTGCATGCACCTTAATAATTCCTTGTTTTCAGGGCTTGGGATAATGTTTCCTTATCAAATTCTTGAAACATAATTCCAAAATTGGGAGGGAGCTATGTGAACTGGTGGGTGGAACCAAGCTAATTTCAAAATGTGTGATAATAGGAGGAGGAAGGATGAGTTCCAATTTTTAGTCAGTACTTTTGCCTCATTTCACATGTCTAATGACAAAACTACTTATTGCAACCTTAGATGACTTAGGCCTTGAATATTAAAACAGTGTACCATGTAAATTATTTAAGAGCCCACGCTAAAAATGTCATTGCATGTTCAAAATATCTGAAAAGGTAGTGAAACAATTTTCATTCAGCATGTGTATTCAGACCTATGGATAGGAATAGGAGCTTGTGATGGCCATTTACCTCCACAACCATGGATATTGTACAAAATTGGTCATATTAATCTGAAAGCAAAACCCCAAAGAGGCAAAGCCTTGTGGTGAGTAATATGTCCAACACATTTCAATTAGTTGTCTTCTTTGGGAGTAAGCAAATCTTTCACAATCTTGTTTTACTCTATTTTCCCAATAATTAATAGGAACAATAGCTTTGGCTATTTGGCTTTGGCTATTGGGCGGTATAAACGTTATAAATAAAATACTTAAAATCAGTGTAGCTAGACATTGGCTGAATTTGGACAACACGATAGTCAATGGTGGGGCAATAATCAACTTTACAGTTGTTCATCTAGGGGGTACTCCCCACACAACATGGTAATAAATAATAAACTGTGGTGTGGATTAGGATCAGCGCTGAGTTGACTATGGCAGCATTCGGATGACATGATAGTCAATACAACTGACGATTGTTTCCTCCCCCCAGTTGCTTAATGTGTCGTCCGAATTTAGCCACTGTATTAAGATTGTGTAAAACTTGCATGGCACTGAAGAAGACAGCTAGTCAGCTGGTTAAATGCATTGGGCAGGTTAGACACCACAATCCATTGGTACTTTTGAACATTTAAATTTATCATATTTGTACTGTTTTATTGGTGCTCTCCACTCCTTTCCATCTGCTTGGCTTTGTTAATCCAATGTTGGCTTCAGATTATCTTCTCTGAAACAAACCATTCTCTGTGACAGATTTCATAATACCCAAATAATCAATTGATTTGAAAATGGGAGGAAAAACTGTTTCTACTGGGGGAAAGTGCAGTTGATTTCAGCCATGTACTGTACTGTACTGTACTGTACTGCAGTGGTGGGCAAAAAGTAGGTCTATAGACATTTTGGACTTCAACTCCCAGCATTCCGGACTATTGGCCCTGTTGGCAAGGGCTTATGGGAGGTGAAGTCCAAAACATCTGGAGATCTACAGTACAGCAGTGGAGATCTGCCCACCACTGCTGTACTCTATACAACTCAAATAAATTTGCACAACTAGAACCTGTAGCCTTTTTTATGGCCACCTAGATCCAGTTATTTCATTTGACAAGCCTTATTCCTGGCACCATGAGACTGTTATTTATTTTATAGATAAAAAGTGTGGACCCTAAGGACCAGAGGGAACCCTACAATTTTAGAAAACAAATCATATTTATGCTACACAAATAGCATAATAGCAAATTGCACAAATTGCACAGTTTTAGAAAATAAATCCTATTTATGCTACACTTGGATAGATAAAATAATAGCTGGAAACTTAACAACACTACCATTGTGACCTCTCCATTACAGTTATCTAATCAACCATCCCAGCCCCTTTGGTTTCTATATAGTAGCAAGGTTTTTACCATAGCTTGGCATTTGATTGGTTATTTCCATGTTATCAATATGCCTGAGTAGCTTCTGCACAATTAAGATAGGTGTCAATTTTCCTCTGGTTCCATTCATATATACAGCTTTATTGTAGCTCTCATGAATCTTTTTAAAATGGCAAAGAGCCTAACCATCGAATTCCTTTAAAAGGTACAGCCATCTGACCTTACCATTCTAAAATGAGCAAATATGGGATCCACCCTATACTAAGATGGATTCGGTATGTTTAGCAGAGCATCCTTTAAGGAAAAGAAGTACTTCCCAAATAAAATCTTACCCATTCAGTTGATAAGTTTGAAGGACAGATTAAAAGGACTAGCCAGCACATACAAACCTCAATCAGAAAAAGTTGTGCTGCTTTCATGAGGATGCTGTTTTGCATGTTGCTGTATTTTTTAATTATTGTAATGAGGTATGATTGTCTATTGGTTACCCACAATACTTCTTGGGGACTCTCCCCCGGTAACTCTTGTCAACACTTGTTAATCTGACAAAAGGCTACAAATTAAGCTCTGTTAATTTAATGTTTTCTCACCGAGATCTAAATACCGAAAGAGGCCCAAAGCGCAACTGAAGTCCTTTGATTCACTGTACTTTATTTTGGTATAAATTTACATTCATTATTGTTTTCCTTTGGATGTGTAGCCCTCAATTAGTGTGATGGCTCCATTAAAGCAAGCAAGACTTCGCCTTTAATTATTACAACAAAACACCTAGTTTCAGCTTGGGGAGAGGGTCTCTATTGACATAAGCAGAGGTTATAAAATTTAATTAGCCATTCGTATCAGATTTATGGCATTCAAATTGTTCTGTGTTTCCTTCCTTTGATCCGTGCTGTACAATCCCCAAGATTTTTGTTCTGATCAAATGAGAATAAAGCTTACTGTGCAGAGAGAATATTTTTTTTAAAAAATAAATGCAAAAACCACATACCCTTGTTTTAACTTATTCTCTCCCCATCTTTCTAGGCAAGGTCAACCAGTCTATCCAATCACAACAGGGGGATTCCGGCATCCCTACCCAACTGCTCTGACTGTCAATGCTTCCATGTCAAGGTGAGTTCAAAGTACCTAGATCGGGAATCAGGGGCATCTGTTAGTTCTATTTATCATTCTTTGTAGAGCGTTGAGGCTCTGCTACATTATGCCTTGATTTAGTTATGCAGTGATGTTCCTTTTAGTGGGGGGGGGGGGAGAAGAACTCCCCTTGTCCATCATTCCCAGTTGACCATTGTAGAAGTCAACTATTGAAGTTCAGCATTTGGGAAGTGCATTTAATTTAATTGCTCACTAACTCGGGGAAAGCATCCTAATAGCCCCATGATATTGAGAAGCCAGGAGATTATGCTCTAACAGATTTTGTTTTCTCTGTGGCTTTCCCTTAAAGCAGAGGGTTTTTTTGTTTTTTTTTATGAAGAATGGAGGCTGTAGGCTTTTATTATGCCAGGAAACTTGAAGGAAGGGTGTTGCCATTTCTCCTCATTCCCTAGCTCAAAACATCTTTAGTCGACATAAAAAGACCCACCTGATCCTCTAAAGGTTTAGAAGTATATATAATATTCTCTCTTTCTGCCCCAACCTCCAATTAATTCCAGCTAATTTTCCAAGGGCTGCTAGTTTTATTTACAAACTGCTTGGCAGCACTATGTTTAAGTAATCACTAATTGCTCCTAATGATAGTTTTATTCTTTGTTCATCTGATTTTCAGTCTAGTTAATTAAATCGGTGGAGGTTTAGACTTTCCTGATGGGCTGAAACAGCTAATCCATTTTGATGATGGCACATAATTAAATTAGCATGCATTACATAGCAAGGTTCCACATTCCCCCTCATCTCTACTCCCCCCCTGCACCTTTCCAATCCTTGCAGTTAATACGTGAGGTTAGATTACAGAGGAGGAAGGACTTGAAGATGCAAAGGGCTTGAAGAAGCAAGAAAGGGAACTTCTCAGCAAATACACACCTCTCATAAAATTGCAAAAGAAATTATATTCTAAACATGCAGATATGATTAAAAGCCAGTTTTCCTCATGTTAACCTTTTTTGTTAATATTGCACATATGTGGAAAGGATAAGCAGGCCAAGAAAGGGCATTTCAATAGAACCGGTTTCCTCTTAATTATTATTAGTAAGGCCGTTCTATTTACTTGTTTAGTTTTTTGCAAGGGGCATGATTGAGAGAGAGAAGGGGGAATTTGAGTTATTTTCCTCCGATATGCCTTTATGAAAGAGATCTAGTTAAAAAGGGGATACAGCAAATTAAATACATTATTTTGATAATGGGGCTACAGAAGTACAAGTCTATTATACTTACAGCAGTTATAGGAATTGTATGCTCCTTGCCCTGTTCTAGCACATCCTTTGATATTCATTCTATTCAGCAGCAGGGCCAGGACTTCTCAGAATTAAGTGATGGGTCATTATACTTTAAACACCATGGAGAAGCCTAGATTGGCAATTAAACAGCACTTGCTGACACTCGCTTGTGCCACTCTGTGACCCCCTTTAGATTGAGATGTTGGAGCTCGGGGCCCTCAGCCTGCTAAATTGGTAGCAGGCACTTCTCCTGACGAGGGCTGGCTCTGAAATCTGCCGGCTTCAAAGGGAGCAAGATCATGTATAAACCATAATGTGGGTGCACCGTGGCTCAAAAAGAGAGAGAGAGAGATAGAGAGAGAGAGAAAATAAGGCAGGAATAGATGAAATGTTACAAGTGCAAGGGGAAAATGAGAGAATAATGACAAATCTAATGCAACTCAAAGCAGAATTGTTGCACGAAAAAATGCATCCTACTGCTTGTGCATAAAATCAAGGCAGGCAGATGACATCCAGTTAACAGAAACATGTCAACAGTGAAGTAAAGTGAGAGTGAGTAAGAGAGAAACCCCTGAGACAGCTAGGAACAAAAAATTAGTTGTCCTTAACAAGTTACGGCTCATCATTATATTCTGGCTTGGAGCCATAAAAGCAGACAGGGGTATATAATGAGCTGCTTAGAATTTTTAGGGTGTTTATTGCAATTCTTAGAATACCGTACTGCAGAAAGGAATTTTTCAGTCAAAGAGGGGTGTGTGTGTGTGTCCTTTATATAATACACCATGCTGTACAAACACACACATACACACACATGCATACACATAGGCACACAAAATAGGCATGTAGCATTTAAAAAAACATACATAGAGGCATAAACACTAGCACACAAAGAGGGCATGTTAAATGGACAAAATACTTTAAAGTATATGCCTGTATTTTTATTTCATATGTGAATTTTTCAACAGTATGGCCTAAACATACAAACAGTAGTTGAACATTTTTGCTGACTTGCATTTTTTAAAGTTTGCTAAATACACTCACATGTAATTGAACATGCATGACATTTTTGCCCTCACAGGTTTAGGCTTGTCCTAGTTTTACATATAGGAATGCTGGATATGTGACTATTATAATCATGCCTTGTTGTATTTAACAATATAGAAGGGATCATTAATGGTTTTTTTTTTTGTTGTTGTTTTTAAATTGCACACCTTCTCATCTGGATGTAAATACTAAGCTAGATTGCAGTTTCTCTTTCACACACTTCTGTCAAGCTCCAAGTCAACTTTTCCTTAGAAGTAGTGCCACCGGGGGAATAGACCCATTTTTACCTCCTCCATGCTGTTGAACCTATAACTGTGCCCGCCCTTTTTATGCCTTGCCACACTCCAAAACCTTACCAAACTTCATAACTACCTCTTTTTTCAGCTGAATAGAAAATAAAATTCTGGAATAGCAGCTATTTTAGTAGTTGTAATCAGAAATCCTGTTTAACTTCTTAAAGCAAAACAAATGCAAAATTTTGTAAGGTAGGCTCTACCTCATCAAATGCAGTGAGTGGTCTGCTCTTCAGATCTTGACAAAACAGAAATCATTTTCTGATCTTCCTTCACTCCTGCCTTTGGGAAACCACTGATCTTTACCTTTGCCCCCACAACCTCCAGACATTTTGCTGAAATGGAATTTTAGTTAAAATAGTCTAATAAGATTTTCCTCCTGACCTTTCATTGACTGTTGTTTCCATGAGCTGATTTTCATGTTGTTTGAGACCACATTTAAAGTTGGTATACAGTATACCAAACTCTTTTCCATATAAAAATACGATAAAGACATCTGGTGCTTTACTCCAGCCTTTCCCAGCCTGGTGCCCTCCAGATGTGTTGGACTACAATTCCCAGCATGCCTCATGTAGGGAGTTGTAGTCCAACGCATCTGGAAGGCTCCAGGTTGGGGAAGGATGCTTCACTACATCAAAAATGATTAAAATAGTTTCTGACAATGACATTTCAACACTGCAAGAGTTCATTAGTCAATACGGTACCTTTTTGAGATAGTGGTACATCTGACTTCTGACTTAGCTTCTCTATCTCTTATCACAAAATCAAAATCAGGTCGATACAATATCTCCATTCCTTGCCACTGCCATAGTTTTAGGGCTTTAGGTTTGAATTGGCCACCGCATGCTTTTCTTCACTTCTACAGCCATCCACAATAATAATTTGCAACTTTGTTCTGAAAGTAAAACATCTTCTTGCTTACCCTTCAGTCTGTTAGCCCTTCAAGAACAAAACAAACAAGCAAAAAGCCAAGAAGACTGCAAATCATATACCCTGAACAAAAATAACACTCACACATGCAAAAGTTTTCTAGGCTTCTTTGTATCTCCTATGTTTTGGTACCCTTCTTCTCATCTGTGTCCTCTTACCTTTTGGCACCTTGACGTCCTACTCATACTGCTGAAGGATTGCAATTAGCTAAGGCAGTCTTCCCCAATCTGGTGCCTTTCAGATGTTTTGGATTACAATCCCTCATTATCCCTGCCCATTGGTCTTGCCGGCTGGGGTTGTTGGGCATTTTGTCCAAAAATAACTGGAAGGTACCAGATTGGGGAAAGATGAGCTAAAGACTAGAGAACCAGTCACAAAATTTACTCCATTCAATTTGTTAGTATAAAAGTGGGAATGATCAAGCCTGTAGCTTCGACCTGCTCACCCACTGCCACTGCACTCAGCAGTGTGATGTACGAAACTGGAATTGTGGATTGTTGGAACAACCCAGGAGTGGAGTATCCCTGGGTTGTTTAATGCAGGGGGAAAGCGCGAGCAGGTGGGAGCTATCACGCTCACTGCTACTGAATAACCCACAGTTTGTTTGATGTGGGTTGTTGTATCACTTGAACCAACTCAATGAGATGGAAGTGAAGACCAGTTTAAAAAAATAGTAGGAAAAGCAGCATTTTGATGGTTAGGGAGCAGAATACCTGGTATGCTGCATTTCCTATAAGATCCCTCTACCCATTGACAGGGTTTGAATGAGCTGCGATGTCTGTGGATGCCAGGTTGCATATTCAGCCGGTGCTTATGGTTTGTTGTGTCATGCAAACCCGTTGAGCATGAGTTATGCAATGGCTAAACCACTGTCACATTATGTGAGGGTTGTGTAACCCTTGCATAACCCATGCTCACCAATGTTATTCACACACAATGTTAATAACACAACAGTGTTATACAAAATGGTGATTGCATATGCCTTGCATGTGCCACAGACTTCACTGTAGTTCAAATAACCCACGGTGGGCTGTTGCGCATGCAAACAGCCCCATTGTCAGGGGCAGGAGGTAGGTTTTGCTCCACCTTAATATAATCACCAAATTTAATGCTTTGATTTTCAGTGCTTTGCTGAAAGGACATTTATTTAGGAGACAGTAAAGATATGTATTTTGGGACACTGATGGACAAGGGGATATTTTTCTTCGACATACTCCTATTCATTGGACCCCATTTATTTTATCCCATATAAGTCAGTGGGATGAAATGTCTAAGTCAAAAACAGGTTTTGTATCTGTTTGCACACCCGACCCCCAAATGTGCACCAAATTGCACCCTGCATACTTAGTCCCATTAAATTTAGTAAGGGTCACCAAGAGCTGGGCTTACCCATACCTGCAAAACTCTGTATCTTAGTAGTGCTAGAAAAGCATCACAAAAAGATGGAGAGACCTGTGAAATTTTATGGGTGGAGTGAGATGAAGGAACTGATCTACCCCTTGTTCTATTGCTTTTCACCGCAGCCCTTCCTCCTTGATCTTTGCTCCCACTGGTTCTTTCCCAATCTCCCATTGCCATTGAAATAGAACATTGCTGTTTGAGTGAGGCAGCTCCAGAAATTGCTTTGTTTCCTTTAGATGGGTGTTCTTAGTTGGTCCATTTCTCATGGTTGATCTTCCATATGAGGCCCAAGCATGAGAGAAATGAAATACATGTGATGGAAATAGACAAATTTTCTCATTTATCTATTTATACAGCCATTTATTTATACAGCTATCCATACACACACACACACACACACACACACACACACACCTTCTAGAGTGGGGCCTTTGTTAGGATTAAGGAATATTTCTAGGCTGCCTCCCAATGTGCCTGTCAGAAGCCCTCTCAATGTGCCTTTACGTAGTCAGCTATAATTCCAGTCTGGATTACTTTACCATTAGAAAGTGTGTTTATTCATTTTTGCTTAGTAAAGGTGGGTATAGGGACGTACATATGACACTGCAGTATTAGGCTGCAGTATTGAGTCATATGTCCATCACATAAGAACATAAGAAGTGCCATGCTGGATCAGACCGAGGGTCTATCTAGTCCAGCACTCTGTTCACACAGTGGCCAACCAGCTGTTGATCAGGCACCAACAAAGCAGGACATAGTACAACAGCACCCTCCCACCTATGTTTCTCAGCAATTGGTGCACACAGGCTTACTGCTTCAGAAACTGGAGGTAACACATAATCATCAGGGCTTGTAGCCATTGATAGACTTCTCTTCCAGGAATTTATTCAACCCCCTTTTAAAGCCATCCAAATTGGTGGCCATCTTAGTAGTAGTAGTATTTGTATCCCGCCTTTTGCCCAATGCTGGACCGCAAGTCAGCTTTACAAAATTAAAACATGTATAGTTAAAACCTATAAATAGAAATACAAAAGTTAAACATATATTAAATATGTTTCAATATTAAAACATTTAAATACATAACTTCCTTTTGTTTGTCCTGAGTCTCCCACCGGTCAGCTTCATGGGATGACCCCGGTTTCTAGTATTTTGAGAAAGGGAGAAAAATGTCTCCCTATCCACATTCTCCACACCATGCATAATTTTGTCTCATATGTCCTTCATTTCATGAGATATTCCACTTTTTCTTTTCAAAGATTTCCCTCTTTCCTTTACAAAGTCCTGCCTATTCATACCTTTTAGTACTTCTTGAACGTAATGTGTCCTACAGTGAAATACACTTAAAAAGCATTGGCATGCTCTGCATGATGCTTATTTAAGAACTCCCTCCTCCCAGACATTGTCCTAAGGCTTCTTTTAAATCCAATGCCCTAGATTAATTTCAAATTTGATTTTCAGTAGCCTGGTACAATATTATAGCGCAGGGGTTAAAGAAGATGAAAAAAGCTGCAAATTTCCTTATGCTACATTTAAAGGAAATATAATTAATAAGATGAAGGAACAGCACATAAATTCTGGTGCCATTATTATTTTATTTCATTGCTAATACACAACAACAACAAAACAACTAATCCTCAACCTGATTAGCAGTTCAGATCTTCATAATTTGCTCTGATTGAGACCTGTGCTTTACATTCTGGTGAAAGTGTTGAAATTTCATTGTGTTTTCATCAAAGGCCATGAAGTGAATTGTTTTATTGTTTTAAATTGTTGTATATCACCTTGATGGCTTTTTAGCAAATGAGTGTGTTTTCATCAAAGTCCATGAAGTGAATTGTTTTATTGTTTTGAATTGTTGTATACCACCTTGATGGCTTTTTAGCAAATGAGTCAGTATATAAATGCTAATAATGAATTAAATAAACAAACAAACTGTTTTTAATAAGTTGTTTAAAATCCTAAAGTCTTCTGTTAGCAGTGATAATGAATGAGTTATTATTTTTCATGACAGTAGAATAATTATGTTTAATTTATCACTAATTATTGCTGCCAGTTTTCATATACTTATATAGATTTTGTGTACTTATTGTATGCCTTGTATTATATGTGTGTACACACCCCTCCCCATTCATTCATTGTTATTCTGACGATTTACACAGCTTTCTCTCCTCTAGATTCCCTCCACACATGGTCCCTCCACATCATAGTTTACATACAACTGGGATCCCTCATCCAGCCATTGTCACCCCAACCGTCAAACAGGAATCTTCCCAGAATGATGTTGGCTCACTCCACAGCTCGTAAGTTGTTGTTTGTTTGTTTTTATATTAAAATCTTTTTTTTTACAAGTATTGATTTTATATATGGTAGGCAGTTTTGAAAAGGTTTCTTTTGCTACCTTTACAATAGAAGGTGTGGAACATAGGAAGCTTCCTTAGACCAAGACAGACCACTGTACCATCTTCATCAGTATTTACACTGCCTGGCAATGGCTCTCCAGGGTTTCAGATTTTGTTCCAAACTCTATTGGGAGATAGCGGTGATTGAATTAAGCACCTTCTACATGCAAAACATGCACTCAACTACTGTGCTACAGGCCATTTCTTATGTGTTAGATGCTTTAGACTTACTTACACCAGCACCTCTGATGTGATTTCCCTCTTTCCTCTAACCTCTTAACTCACAGCAACCTCTGATTTGTTCATGGTGAATTGATGTCAAATACATTTAAAGAGACCCAATCCACCTGGAAAATCAGAGTCTCTTTCCTTCATTTGGTGACTGCCTGCAAAAAAGAAAGAAAGAAAGAAGGTTTGAAAGCACATTACTGGATAGATATGTGGTCTCTGTGGCAAACATGCATACTTTTTGAATAAGCCAAGATAGCGAATAAAAGTGTGTAGTTGAAGCTCTCTTGAATTCCTTATCTGTGTATTCATGAGTTGCTGACAACAAAGTAGGTGCAACCACTGAAATAACCTCAGGTATCCTTGCCAAACAGTTCCCAATCATTCAGGCTACAGTTGGTGTCTGTGATCCTGAGCAGAGCCTGTCAGTTCCAGTAAGACTTAAACATAAGTGTTGCCCCCAAGAACCCAAATAATGATTCATGTGCCTTTGTTGCATACTAAATTGCCATAACTTTATTGATCAGAATTACAGTTAAGCATAGCCCCAACATACTGTGCTAAACCTCTCATTTCAGAGGCATCATAATCAACTCAGTTAACTTTGCTGAACTACACTATTCATAAAGCCACATGTTGGGGATAAACAACAGGAGATAAATCACAAAGAGGCTATTGCTTTCATATTTGCAAGTTTCCTGGACAAATCTGGCTGGCCACTGTGGGAAACATAGACCCTGGGTCTGATCTACTAAGGATCTTCTTACATTCTCATGATCAGGCATGCTTGTACCCAAGCCCAGCTCAAAATACCTTTTATTTCCTACTTCAAAATCAGAGGATATCTCTCGCTAATTGGCCTTTGATAAATGGCTTGAGACCTCAGTGCCTATTGCGAGGCAAGAATATAAAGATCAAATAAATCATCAAGCCTTCAAGGTCTGAAGGCTGTCCACAGCCTTGAGAAAGGCTATAGCTCCAAAAAGAGCACCCGCTTCATCTGCAGAAAGCTTCAGGTTCAATCCCTGGTTCTCCAGTGGGTAGCAAGGTGGGAAAGTCCTCTTGGTCTGAGAATGTGGGGACATATGGCCAGTAAAGTAGCCAGTACTCGGCTAGAAGGTACAGTGGTCTGATTCATTATAAACCAGCTTCATATGCTCATGGTGTAATATATTAAATGGCTGTGTTCTTTGGGGGTTCAAAGTTTTAAAATAAGCCAAATAATCTCTAGGAGAAATTACAGATGCAGAAAAAAGAGCATTCTTGAATTCCCCACCCTCCAGGCCCTGTCAAAAAATGTAAGCAATCTTTAGTGTCCCTGGAATTATTTTGAAGGGATAGATAAATCCTTAAAGCATAAGGTGGGCAGTTGCATATTTTCTTGCTGCCAGCTTATTTTTTGTTGACTAAAAGCTGGCCACTGGGCCAAGAGGTAGAAGCAGGGGGCAGATTTAATGGTGTCTTCTGTTTTATCCTGCTGCCACTCTGCCCAGCAACAGACGATAGGAAGAAAATAGCTCACTCTCTGCTCTCAGCTCAGGACAATGTTGCTGATTCTTGAGATGAAGAGATTGGATTTTATCCAGATGAAAAACCAGTTATATAATTGAAGTAATATTTCCAATGTATACCAGCTTTATATACATCTTCAACCTGTAGTAGTTCACCTGGAAGCATTTATGTGCTTCATACATAAGAATTAGGTTCTCTAAATAGGTGGCTATGTGTTTCCTAGAGCACAGAACCTCAGTGGTTTGCCCATGAACTTTGCATCCCATATGGCTGGGCATTTTTCTTCAGTTAAGGTGCAACCTTATGCATGTTTAGACAAAAAAAGTCCTACAACACCCAGCAATGCTGGGTGTTGTAGGGCATTTTCTGTCTAAACATGCATAGAATTGCACCCCTAGTGGTTCTTTATGATAATTTATATTTTAAATGTTTATAACATCTTTTAAAAATATTCTTATCCACCATGAGCCTTTGGGGATATGGCAAAAGGTTACAATATATAAATAGATACACTTTCCCGATATTCTACCATATGTAAAAAGCAGATAAAGTCGTGTACAGTTTTTCTTCATAATTTGTGGAGCTGCATTTTCTATCTAGGCCAGGGGTGGCAATGGGTTGTCCATCCAGATGATGTTGCATTCCAATTCCCACCAGCCCTGGCTAGCATAGCCAGTAGCCTGGGATTATGGAAGTTTTAGTTCCCTTAGCCCCCTGATCTAGGTTTTAATAATATCTTCAATATACACTAAGTGGAGCTCACTCTTGTACATGCCCACTAGTTTGATAGTACACTTTATACCCAATTGCAGGGCTCTCAAATGTAAGATAAATAAAATGTTACTTTGCTCTACTTGGTGCAAAGTAGAGTTGGGGGAGGGTGTAGAATTTAGAATGTATCATGTTGTACAAGTCTATTTTGTCTGTTCCTGTCAACTATCCAGAAAACATCAGGACTCCAAAAAAGAAGAGGAGAAAAAGAAGCCGCACATAAAGAAACCTCTTAATGCATTTATGTTGTATATGAAGGAAATGAGAGCAAAAGTCGTAGCAGAATGCACATTGAAAGAGAGTGCAGCCATCAATCAAATCCTTGGTCGAAGGGTAGGTAACTAATCAGGGTATGTATGTGTAAAATATATGTGTGGGAGGGAAAGTGAGCATGATATACATCCAGAATGAAAGGACACAATCCACAAAGTGTGATTAAGGCACTTGGCTGCCCAGTGGAACTTCTAAGCTTCCTCTTTGAATAGCAGCCCTTCTCGCTGTAGCCTGATGTGCTTTTGAAACTTCCTTGTGTTTCAAGTCAGCACACAGGGGGATAAGGATTACATCCATATGCATGTGCACTTGTGCAGCACAGTCGTCTAATACATCATTACCTAGTGCCAATAGGTACATTTTCTTGATTTCCACCTGACTTCCCTTTGGATGTAATCATTACCTCTTCAATTCCATTCACCTCTGGTTACCCCCATACCATAGTTGTGCCTCTTTGTGTGTGACTGTGTATGTGATGTGTATGTGAGTGAATGGGTACTTGTGAGAGACTGAATGTTGTGTTTGGGGGGGGGAGACACATGCTTGTTGGAGGATCACATGCCAGGAGTCCCTGCCCATTCCTAGCATGTAGCTCCCCATGTGCTTGTCTAGAATGAAGGCTCTGGGCACAGGAATGCTATATTCAGAAAGCTACACAGCAGAGGTGGAAAGGCTCAGGTCCTGAGGCCAAATCTGCTCCTCCTGGGATTGCAGTCTGGCTCTCTAAGCTTCCTCAGATGGCCCCATCATCTGTGTAGTGGTTTCTGGCTTTCATGCAGTTTTTCCCCATTCTAAAAGGTTTTTCCTAATGTTTACTCCAAGAGATTTAAGCTAAAACATGCTGGTTGTTTTTTGTATTTTTGGTCCCACCACTTTGCCTTTGGCCCTGCCCACCGCTGCAATCTGGCCCCAGAGAGTTTTCCCACAATTGAATTTGGTTCTAGGGCTGAAAGAGGTTACCCACCTCTGCTATAGAGGCTGTCACCCTAAGTACGAAGGATGTGGGAGCTATAGGTCTCTTTATTTCTAAGACCCTTGTACAGAAAGAGTAATTTATTTCACCAGCAGCAGGAAAGTGATAATAAAAAGATCTACATTTCATAAATACATTCATGTATTGGAGTCTGAAAGTAGGCAGAAAAAGTGAGGTGTATTGAATGAACCCTTAACAAGCCATAATATCTAGCAGACAGACTGTGTTGGGCTTGTTAGATCAGAGATTGTGCAGATCTGCCTTACAAGCATTCAAAACATGTGCTACAGTGGGTGTTATGATGAATTTTGGGGGAGGGTGGGAGGCATACCAGAGTGACAAATCATGATAAGTGTGGAAGAGAGTGGTGACTTTAAAGCTTGACCTACTTGATGGACATTTCCTGCATGTCTCATTCAAAAGCATGGTGGTTAATGGGAAATCTGGCTTGAAGAATTACACCTTTCCATTTTCAGAAATGAAAGGCTCAACGAGTATAACTGTTTGATTGAACCTCAGCTAATTTGGGTTTTGTTCTTCATAGAACAAAACTTGCCTCCCATACGTCAGATGCTATACTTTAATTGGCTGCATTTTGTTGAAGGTTGAATGTAAATACATATTGTGCACGGATGAGATTGCTGACACACTGTTGTGCTTGTGGTTCTGTTTTCTTTCTCTCTTCAGTGGCATGCGTTATCCAGAGAAGAACAAGCTAAATATTATGAACTAGCCAGAAAGGAACGACAGCTCCACATGCAGCTTTACCCCGGCTGGTCCGCACGGGATAACTATGTAGGTGGCTATGTAGGTGGAATTTTTTTCAGTAGTAGAGCTTGTAGACAAGTACTGCTGTAATCTGCTGAAGTACGCCCACACAAGGAAGACAAGCACTACCAATCCGGTAATCCTAGCGGATGTTTTGGTTTTGGTCGCCAACCCAATTGGATACAATTGGCACCCGTTCAACTGAGGTGTGTCAGTAGAGCTCTGTGAGAACAAAATTCTTGCAGTGTGTCTCCCATCAAAGAGCTCCCTCTCGATTCTCACCCTCATCTTCTTCCCCAACCCCCCAAATTAGTGCCTTGTTGCATACCTGTGTGAGAGTATAGTGGAAAGTGGAAGAATGGCTTACCCTAGCTTCAGAGAAGGACTGGCATAGACTTGTTGGAAGTCTTGCTCTCAAGTGGGGCTAAATAAATTATTCCACCCTCTACTGTTTTCTATTTTACTTTATTGTACTATTTTCTGTCACGGTCACATTTTTTTTAAAAAAAATGTTTCTAATTGATGGTGTCTTTACCAAATACCTGGCTGCTGCCTATTTTTTTTAATCTAGTCATGTGATATTCTTATTTGCTACAGTTTCCCCTTTAAGAGATCCTGGGTTTCAGAGATCAGTGCCCTGATCTAGCAAGAGAGATCTGTGCATGAAAGCAGCCTTCCGCATGCATAAACAACCTTGTCTGGTGTGTTGCCAGTGCAGATACTTTGTGAATGAGCATTGCACATTGCAGTGTTCATTTGAGTCCTGTCAAAATGGCTGGATGCACTTTTTGATGTGAAGGGAATGCAGATTTGCATCTGGATCCGCCAATTGATATGCATGACTATTTGTCCATGTCCATGGCTGAATTGGGACCCAGGTCCTGTTGACATTAAATAAGTGTATTTTCAGGGGAAAGTCATATATTACTGAGAAGTATTTCCAAGTGTAAAACTTTTGAACCTGGTAGAAATTAGAAAAATCCATAAAGCTTCCCAAATAGAATTAACTAACTACTGAAAGGCTCTGATCATATAAGGAAAACTTCAAATAGAACTTGGATGTCTTCAATACATCACTACCTATAGCAGGATCAAAATTTGAAAAAAAACAACAAAATTTTATTTATAAACTTTGTCTCCCCCCCTTATATCACAAATAATTCCAAGCTGCATAGAAGAATTAGACTCTAAAATACAGCAAGAACCCAAAATAATATCATATGGCTTGGGGGTCGGAAATAGCCCCGCCATATTAACCTACTAAATGGATGCTTAAACCAAAAGGTTTTGCGAGCTTTCTGGAATGGCAGAAGAAGGAGCCTTTGATGAGCCTCCTGGGCAGCTGGTTCTTCAAAGTGCCATCAATGAGGAGGGCCTGCTTTGTGACTCTTAGGGCAGCCAGATGCAAAGGAAACCCTTTAAGAATTATGTGAGAGAAGGAAATTCAGCAGGTGCCCACCTTGCTCAACTTTACATGAGAAATTGCACGTCTTAAATGTCTCCTTCTGTATGATTGTAATAGGATCCCTGACCTACTTTGCACCTAGTCATTCTATTATCCCTTCCAATCTTACCTTCCATATTGTCCAGACTCTGATACACATTATATTTAGCAACTGTGCTGGATCAGACGATCGCATTTCTTTCTTTACTGTGTTAACATGTTTTTACAATCATGTATTAACATGTTTTAACACATGTGTCCTTTTGTGAATTGTGGTCTTATGTAGGTTTGTGTAATATATATATATATATATATATATCACAAACCTACATAATACTATAATTCACAGAAGGATGTGTGTGCATGCGTTTACACACACAAATACAAATATGTAAGCAGGTTGTTTATGAATATATTAGCAAGCAGCATGTGAAGAATTTCATTTAATGAAGGCCCATAAAGATTAACTGTTGTTTATAAAGCCTGTCATCAATATATAGTATTCAAATCCTCATATAATTGCTCCTCCTCCTAAGCCACTTTCTCTGGCCTCCCATTTCTTTCCTGCACACATTATTTTGAGATGATTTTCCTTAAAACCCAGATGCTATCTCTGTCCATCTCTGTCATCAGCAAATTCATAACCCAGATTTGCTACAGGAATGGAATGGAATGGAATGGAATGGAATGAGGCCGTCAGACCACAGGGCCGATTCATTCTTGGTACCCTGCAGTCTAATTTTCTCTTGGGAGTTCACAAGGAAGTACTGTTGGGATGGGCTGTAATGCTTGAAAGGTTTTTCAGGAAACGTTTTCTCTGCTTCAGTGACTATGTCACTGACAAGTGGGCATGTATGGTGTCTTAAATGTTTAGGACCTTTACATTTGTCCTCAGCATGTGAGCACTGAAAATCCCTTTCTTCTCAAGCTAAAAAGGACAGGATAAGAAAGCAGATGCACCCCCAGCAGCTTGAGGTTCTATCCCCACCTGACCTTCAAGGGGAACCTTACTTCAGTAGAGAGCTCAATAGCTTTGGATCACACAAGCACATCATCTACAAGGGTTTTACTTTTCTCGCCAAACCAGGCAGAATTCTTGGTAGTTTATCCCCTTCCATAGGTTTATTTTGGACAACAGCCTTCTTACAGATGTAGAAAGGAAATGGTTGTAGGCGGTACACTACATATGGGGGAGACTAGATGCCCCCTCTGTATCTCTTCCATCTTGTATCTGCGTATCATACACATAATGCCTAATGAAGCACTGGAGATGTTTGGACACATTTCTTGCCTCTTTCACAAATTTAGGCAAGATCAGTCGTTAGAAACATGGTATTTGGATTGGACTTTCCAATTTAGGATTTGTGTTTTATTATCTAAAACAGCATCCATCAACCAAAATAAAAAATAGTATACTTGACTGACATCATAGAATATGATGTACTACTCTCTGAAGCTAGGTAAGAAGTCATTTATGTTTTGTTTTACAAAAATGTTATTTTTTTTAAAAAAAACCCTCAAATTTCAGCATCAGGTCCAGGATAGATTCCGTTTCCATCTCCATGGTAATATAATTTTTTATTTGAAAAGCAAGATATAAATAAATATGTTAAATTTTGATAAAATACGTGGTCAGACCACACATGGCAGTGCTCCCTTCCCAAGTTCACCTTGGTAGCATGAGGTTCACAGCTAGTCTACACTCATGAAGAGGCACTATTTGTGGTAGCTGTTTACTCTGTAGAGGTAATGAATATGTGGGAGCTGAATTTACAAGGAAAGATTAAAGAGTTTAGAGATTTTTAATTTAAAGAAAAAAGATTGAGAAGGGATACAATAGGGTTTTATAGGGCAGTATCCAATGTTGCCTGTGCGCTAGCACAACCTACCAAAATGGGAAGCTAGTGGTTCCTGAGGCAATCAGAAATTAATGGAAAGCCTTTTTTCTGGAATGGGGCAGGTCAGCCGAGCTCGCGAAAGGAAGCTCTGTTGACCTGTCCCATTCTGGAACTTAATGTCTCCGCTTGTTTCTGGTTTTCTTTCGGACGTTATAGTTCATGTTGCTCTAGCAGTTGGCCCTGCGGGCACAACGGAACAAGCAGAGGCACAGCAACAATATTTAATACTGCCTAGTAAATTATGAATGAGTATGGAGAGAATGAAGAAAGCCAAATATGTTTCTCGCATATAATACTCAGGACCATAAAACAAAATTTATTGGCAGCAGATTTAGATGAGAGAAGGGAAGCACTACTTGATATGATATCTTATTAATGTACAACATTAATACAACGCAAGCTGAGGCATCTACTAAGTCTAAATTTTATTTTAAAGATTAGTCCATTCATGGAGAATAGGTCAATGGTGTTCAGCGTCTGTATTGCCTCTGATTACCAAATGCTGGGGACAAGTGATGGGACAAGAGGGGCTGTTCTCTTCATTCACTGCTTGTAAGCTACCCAGAAGCAACTGGCAGGCCACTATTGTAGTTGCATATTGGTCTGATTCAGCAACACAGATTTTTGAGGCTGTAAAAACCAGCAATTCTGACAGCTAAGGAGTATTTTCCATGCGTTGTCAAGATACCTTATCACACAACATGGAGATAGGTTCTCATTTTCAATATTGAATGTGCCCGTCACTGTAACGTTTACTACTTAAGAGACTAGAAATATCTATATGGCAGTTCAGTATGCAAAAAGAAATTTGCCAGTCGGTCTAATTATAGATGTCACATGTGGCAACCCAGAAAATGTGGCAGTGTGCAGTGCTGCTGTTCAGTGTTCTGGCCACCCCATTCCATTCTCCCTTCCTTCAGTTTTTGCCCCAATTGTCAATCAAAATTCCATGCCCCCTGGGCTGTTTTTCAGTGACTTCCCCTGAGTGTGCTTTTTCCTGGAGATATTTTTGTTTCCCCAAGCCTGCTGTGTGTAAATGGCACCATTTTGGCTACATAAGCAGTAGTGTTCACAGTGTGAACATTGGAAATAGTGGGAAGGATATGGAGGACCTTGTGAATGCCCCATATTCTTCAATGAAAGATATGTATTTCTTCCAGGATGTCAGAACTGTAATAGAAACAAAATGCCTTTATGCTTTTCCTTTTCGTCTTCAACCAACATTTCCACTTGATTACAAATGAAGATAGTGACTGCAGAGATTTATTTCAGAGGAAATATGGAAGGACCTTTTTAGTCAACTTGGTTGACATTAATAGTTTTTCTAGTTTGGTTTGAAAAGTGAACAAAACTTCTTGTGATGAAAGAAAATACACGTCAGGTTTGTTTGTTTTTTGATATATTAGTTTTGAGGAAAATAATAGTTCCACTACAATATTTATTTTAAATATCTCTAGTTGACCTTTCAGTGTAGGAGCCCCATCCCCAATGAGGCATACTACAATAAAATCCCATGTAGCAAAATTGTTACAATGTCAAATTAGATCAACTGAATTTACTTCTCAACAAGCTCTCATGTTTTTTGATAGTGAAGGAAGTTGGTCAGGTATCTTCTTTGAAAAAGATTCTTGATTTTTCTATCCCTACCTCTGGAAAGATTTGTTCAGTTATACCTACTGACTCAATTTACACATTACAATGAGTTAATTAACTCACAGGTCTCCAAGATGCATGCCATCTGCCATTTTGAATATACAAACTGCAGGGCAGGGGGGAGAAGGTACCAGTGGCTTATCTTGTGCAAACCCAGGTGTCACAGGTTACTTGAGTGTTAAACAACCCTTGGATAACCCTAGAACAATTCAAATAATCCACAACTCCCAGGTTTCTACCACATGACAAGCCGTGGTGCACCCCCACCATAATATGCATATTCAAAATGGTGACTGGCACGTCTCAGAGCTCCGTGGTGGCTTATTGTGATGTGCAAATTGGCCCATTCTGTCCCAATCCTATTCCCAAACAGAATAAATTCTCCATGAAATATGTTCATCAATATACTACGCTTGGTATAAAATCCAGTTTTGTTGGGGGGATAAATAATCCTGTTTAGTATTTTTTTATCATAAATTTTTGTTTTACCTATCCAGAATATATCTCTTTATGTATGCAGTGTTGAAACGAAACAACTGTATTGGCCTCCTCCTTGAAATTATTAGTTAGTTCCAGAGCCCATGAGACATTCTTTTTGGATGTTGAGTATGAAAGTGCAGCAGAGACTCCATTTCCATTCTGCAAACCACCTTAGGTGTGGTATAGATGAATTTGGGCCTTAACTGGAATGGGTAAATTATTCAGTTGCCGTATTGCCACAACATTCCCAGCAGGTGCATTAAATCTTAACAAAACAAGCGGGTGTATACACAGCCTTCATTCTATCACCAAAAGTTCTCCTGAACAAGACTCAAGTTGTCACATCCAAAACGGCAGGGTAGCAGTTTATAACCTAAATGGCCAAGGAGGAACATGTTCAAAGGTCTTGTGCCTGGAGACCTGCAGAAGCTGCATCTTCAAAAAGAACATTCACATCTCCTCTTCTTACTACTGGTACATTCCAGGGAACATAAACATCATAGTGGACATGCTGAGTTGAAACCTAAAATGAATCGTTGAAGTGGGAAGTAGACCAAGCTACTGAAGAGGAGACATAACAGATCTAGGAAAACCTTTTCCCCACCTTCTTTAAGGTCGTAGCCAGATCTTCACTAAATCCACAAGCTTTCTCTTTCTGAGGACATGATTTCAGTTTACATTAGGATGAATAGAGCATCTGGTCACTGTTACTCCCTTGTGAATTTCCATTAACATCCCCTTATTAGAGGCACAAAGCGTATGTGTCCACCATGCTGTTTCTAGCCTATTTACCCAGAGCCAGAAATCAAGAGGAGACTGAGCAGCTGTTTGCTGTTTGCTGAATGTTGCTAATTCTGTTGTTGTGGAGAAGAGAATATTACTTATTTCAGAAGCTATCAGTTGTTATTCCACTGACATTTTTGTCTTCCTAGCTTGGTGTAATAGAAATAAAAATGATGTTTCCTTAAGATTCATAGAGAAGATGTACCTCATTATAGTCCTTCCATCTTTTTCTGTTTATCCAGATGGCATTGCTTGGAGAAGGGTCCTTGCATAACAAAACTTTGAGATTCATTTTTACTTTTGTCTGTTAATGACACTTGATCAGACTTTGCAGAGCTTCTTTTGGGTAGGGATGGGTAAGAAATCCATTTGGGTGTTGTTGTTGTTTTTAAAAGTTATTAACATTTGCAAATATCTTCATAAACGTGACAGAAAGAATTTGCAATTAAAAACTCTCAGATTTTCCCTTTGGGTGCTTAGCTCTTACAAATCTGGGTTTGAATCCCTGTGTGTTCAGCCATGTTTTTGGTGCTGAATTAGGGTTACAACCTCTTTTCGCCCCTCATCTTTTAACAGCTACAGACAGGTATAATATAGACCTTTCCATGCCAGGAATGTAGCTATTGAATTTGGCCAGTGTAGATGGCTGAGAATTTCATTCAGTTTGGAGGGTTTTTTAAATAAGAAATTATTAGCAATCTTCTTGATGAATGGTACAGAAAGAGGAAATGCAATTGACAGATTCATCCATCCCTACTTTGGTGTGCAATATAATTTATTTATTTATTTATTTTTGCATTTATATCCCACCTTTTTTCCTTCAAGGAATTTAGGCGACGTACATAATCCTCACAACAACAACCCTGTGAGGTAGGTTGGGCTAAGAGTCTGTGACTGGCCCAAAGTCACTCAGTGAGTTTTATGGCCGAGTGGGGACTAGAACCAGGATCTCCCAACTCCCAGTCCAACACTCTAGACACTACGCCACACTGGCTCTTTTTCCCAGTCCTATTAGTTCTTACTCTGGATTAAAAGTAAAAGTATAGCCCATCTGAGTCAAATTGATGAAAAGAAAAAATAATATGTTATGCTTTATGATAATGTTGTATTTGTCATTTGTAATTTTATTATTAACCCTAATGTAGTCAATTCTGTGTTCTTTACTGGAAGTGTTATCATCACGGACGCCATTACTTGTTACTTATTCCCAGTTTTCTGAGACTTCTAGTCAGGAGCAGTCCATCTTATATATACTTTATACAATCATCGTTTTTCTTCAGCCTGACTCTCCCTTTTTTAAAAGTCTAGTTTGTTTATCTTGGGAAAAAAGCAGTGTTTTGAGAAAGCATTTTCTCGATGTAACACAGCAAGCGTAGACAAAATGTCCTGTATGTTAGATGGAGAAGTGGCTGTTAAGGTTTTTATGCTTCTTGTGGTTACAGCTGTCTCATCAATCCTAGGTCCTGCATTTTCCTCTCGGTATATGATGTGTGTTATGTTATTAAGTTTGTTGAAGTATCCCTACAACTGGAATGAAATGTTAAAAAGAAGGTGTGCAAACTGAGCTGTTGAAAGCATTGTATTGCCACCCAAATTGAATTTGTTTTTTTTTTAGATGTGTACAGTTCTAGAAAGCTTTACAGCACAGTCCTTTCCCTTGTATCCTTTTGAAAGAAGGTTTTGTAACTATCCTTTTATGTATTTATGTTTTATTCAGGGCAAGAAGAAGAAGAGGAAAAGGGACAAGCAGCCAGGAGAGACCAATGGTAAGTAAAAATGTTATTTATTCCTTAGTGGAACAATGGAAGCCATAAGTTCCAGATCATGTTTATTGAGAAGCAAGTTAGAAATCTCCTACCCCTTCTTGCTACAGGGCCATTACTATAGCCAGCTTTTCCCTGTTGGATTTTAAATACACTAAAACACTATTGCCTGCCTTTTAAAATTAGTAGCCAAATAAATGCATGAATAGCATATTGGAATGGTAGTCATGTTTGTCTTTAATCACTGCAAAGCCATTCACTGTAGAGCCATAGTTGGTGAATGCCTATGCTATTACTATCAAAGCTGTGTGCTGTGTGTGTGTGTGTGTGTGTGTGTGAGCTTGACATTAATCTGGGCTGTATCTGTGTGTTCTGATGCATGCCTTTACAGTGGTAAATTGCAGCCATTTTTTCTTAATTAAGGAGGTTTGCCATTCTCTCTAGAAAATTAGAAATACTGCATAGGCAATCTCATAGGCAATTTTGAAAAAGCCCTGATTAATTTTTTCTTTGAAGCCTTTGTATAATTTGTTCTTTTTTTTCAGAACACAGCGAATGTTTCCTAAATCCTTGCCTTTCACTTCCTCCGATTACAGGTGCTAATGTCATTTTCAGCCATTTAAAATAGTTTTGTAAATTGCTTTTAGTTTATTTTTATCCTGCCATTTTAGATTTTATTAACATTTAAACACTGACATTAAAAATAAACTTACCATTCACACGTTTGTAGCGTACATATATATTTATATTGTGCTATTTTTTTGTTTTGTTTCTGATTTGTTATTCATTACAATTGCGATTAAACAGTAATGCAGTAAAAATAACTCAGTTGTACTAACTGTGCAAATTGAATATGCAGTATTTCTTTAAAGAGACTGATATAAACTGGAAGAAACTTAATAACGAACCTCCTTAATCTAATGGCATTAATGCGGCACCCACTAAGTCTTCTCATGCCAGCATGCAATCACTTTTTTTTTTGGCATTTCTACTCAAACATATCCATGGCTATTCACCCGCTTTACTTGCATACTGTTTGCTTCCATGCTTCTGATCATTTTATTTCTGGCTGAAACTAATACATCCATTTTGCTATCTACTTATTCTGAGCCATTTCTTTTTTCTTTTTTCTTTTAAAAAAAATACAAATGGAACGTTTATTCTCAAAGCTGCATTATCCTCCCCCACCCACTCCGGGGAAAAAAAAACAATTTTCTTTTACTTGTTTTTGTTTTAAGTCTGAAGAGGAAAGCATGTAAGAGATTTCCATACTAAGCTTTTCCCTCCCCTTCTTTTTTCTATAAGAAGTATCTATACCAACAATGCAGTCCACCAAGCATTGTTTCCACACAACCCTTTTGCATTTCTCTGGAGTTTGTGCAGGAACAGCTGATGGGTTGCGTGAGCAGTGCCTTTTAAATCAATTGCAACTTCCTCCACTATTGTTTTTCTCTCTCCTAGAGACAGTCCTTTGCAAAGGGATACTGCAGCTTTAATTGCAACAGCTAACTTTAAACGTTTGATAGATGTGATAATCACTAATTTAAAAACAAAACAATCAAAAGTTGATATTTTGCAGTTAATAATGAGGTCATTGATTTTTATTTCCTTTTTATTTTTATTTTTTATTTTTATTTCTTATTTTTTTATTTTGTTTTTCTCCTCTCTCTCTCTCTCTCTCTCTCTCTCTCTCTCTCTCTCTCTTTCTCTTTTTCTGCTCGCTTCTTTCTTGACCTCATTCAGACCTGAGCGCTCCTAAGAAATGCCGAGCGCGCTTTGGCCTTGATCAACAGAATAACTGGTGCGGTCCCTGCAGGTGTGTATAGTCTTCCCCCGACTTGCTATGGCTGGTTTTGCAGCTGGTTTATTTGGTCCTTCCCCCTGCCCCTCCCTCTTCTCCTGCTTTGTTGCTTTGTAGCTCTGTGTTGTGATCTAGAAGACACAAGGGAGTGGGACGCTGCTGTGAATGATCATCTCTTTCTGTTTAAAGGATTTTGCTCTTTTTTCTCCTCATTTTTGTTTCCTCCACCCACCTCCTCACTGCCGCAAGCTGAAAAATTCCCACTGTAAGACAGCATCAGCCTAGGCCTGCACACACAATCCCACCCTCCTCTCTGGAAAGTTGCATACCGTTTTATAAAACATTTGCCAAACATCCTTTGATACTACAGTGCAGCATTCAACAGAAAAGACACAGGGCTGAGTCGAGGGAATGCGCAGCAGGCTCAGGCATTGTAGGTGTGTGTCGCCTTGCAGAGATCATCTTTCTTTCATGCCCTTTGGTCTGAGAGATTGCCAATGAACTGAGAGAAATGTTAGCTGTAGCTACGATTTCACATCCAACTGAGCTCTATCCACCATTGTGTTGTATTTTTTGTTTTGTGTTTACCTTGTGCTAACAGATGCAAATACTCCAAAGAAGTGTCGGGCATTGTTCGGGCTTGACCGACAGAGTTTATGGTGCAAACCGTGCAGGTATACTACCCCTTAGGCCTTTGGGGAACTAAAAGCATTCTGTCATCTTAGTGTTACATGTGTGGTTTAATTTTAACCCCTTCCCTCCCTTCCACTTCCTGCCTTCCTTGCTTCTACAACATCAATTGCTAATAAATTTTGATCTTCAAAATTCTTTGCTAATTCAATGCAAATTTCTTTTCTTTCTTGACGAATAACCACTCCTTCGGTATTAGAACTGGGAAATCGGTACACATACACCTAAGGTGTAGAAACTAACATTTCTTGGTCAAACTAGTATGTTATGTGGACATTGACACAAGTTCCTATATGTATGCCTGCAGTCTCCAAAGGATATATTTTCACCATGACCAAAGGGGATACCAATTAGAATTTTACAGCTCATGACGTTGGATCCTTCGAACTATGAATTGCAAAATAGGGGTCTTTTGCCTCTTCCCTCCTTCTGCAGCCCCCTGTGCTTTCTCTGTAATGCTGAATGATGGGGCTACAGCTATGGGGGGATAATCAGCAGGACCCACCTTGCATGAGTGGAAATACCTTTCTGCTTCTATACAAGCAATTATACATTTGAGTCTATTGATACATCAGTCAATCTTGTGTGCTTCTACAAGCTCGTCTTATTCCTAAAATTCGTATTTGGCATTTTCATAAGTCACCTGGAGGAAATCTTTGCAGTGGTACACTCTTTACTAGCCTATGAAGTTCACATCTCCTGGACAAGTTATTCATGATTTTAATCATATTACAGGGCATTGTTCCACATTGCTCAAATTATGCATTAATGGCACCAAATTTTTTTTTGAAACTATCTATGTTCTACGGCAGGCTTAAGTGGAACATAAAACTCAATTGATACATTCTGTAGGCACTTGTTTCTTGGTGAAGGGAAGCAAACAATCTATTTTTCTTTTTGCATTCTTTTTCCCTTATTATGGTTAAATTTGTTATTTCTCTGTTCTGATCCAAGCAGTCTTTGAATTTGGAATATTATGATGGTAGGTATTTCAAACCAACACACAATCTCTTCTGTATGTAGTGCTTCCCTCCTCACCTTTCCCCCTGATTCACACCCATACCATGTGTTTCATTCCTTTTTTTTAGAATGTAGAGCAGTAATTCATACTATATGCATGCTGATTCTATTAGTTTTGTGATGCTAAGCTATACACATGGATTTAAAATGTACTGTGCATCTAATTGTTAGATGAAGTTCATGCCTTGAAGGGCTGCATTCCGCCTAAACCCTGTGACCTCCCATCAGATGCATGCTTAAGCACTGTGATTTGTGTGACAGGAGCAATAATGATAGCCGAGCTTGTGGCCAATACAGATATTAAATACCTTTTGGAAATTACAATTTCAAGAAATGTAGAGATAACAATAATAACAGCTGGATAACAACTTAAGCTGTGAAGAATGAGAAGGCTTAACTCTTAACTCATATGCCCTACACTCTGTTTAATTAGGCTTATCAAGTGGTTAATTTAGTACTTATGTGGCCTATAGGCAGCTGTCTTTATGACTGCCACACTTAGTATGCTGAGTCAATGTCAGAAGTAGGCTCTAAATCTCTAGTCAGCAAAAGGGCATGTTTGAATTGAGAAAGGCTAGTGGTATTGGCTCCAACCATTTGTCTCACAGCCACACAAGTGATACACTAACAAAGGGCTTAGAGCATCTGTCTTAGAGCATGTACACAAATAGAGGCTTTGGCAAAGGTCTTCATTTGGCCATCTCAGTTACTCACTAATTGGGCATGGGGAGGGGCTAAACTGGGAGCAGATATGATACCTTACAGTTTCAGATTTGGCTTCAAGGGTCCAGCTGGTTGTCCCTATTCTAAATCATATTTGCATCTTTTATTAACCACCTATTCTACTGTTTTAAAGTTGCATTTCATTGTTTTCTTGGCAAATGTAAAGAGGATCCTCTATTTGATCTATAATATTTTGGCTAAACAATCCTTCAAGTATGTATGATGAGAAGGGAAGTCTTTCTTATCATAGTATTTTTATAATTTCAGTTTAGTTCAGAAATCTTTGTTCAGACTAGGATCTTAAAAACTTTCTTGAAATACAGAACATGCAAATTAACACTTCGAGTTGTTTTGATAGACTTTATTGCAAGAAAAGTTAATAGACTACAGATTTTAAGCATTTTGTAGCTCATCACTACACGGCAGGGTTGAATAATGGAACAGATTCTGAAGGAATTAAATGGGTGCATTCCACAAAACAGAAATTTCCTGGTTTTTGCCATTGAGAGCAGCATCAGTTTTCAGGAAGTGGTTTCAAGGTCTGTTTTATTGATAGTAAAACTAAGGATAGGCAGCCAGTTTGATGCCATTACTAATATTCCAAATATGCATTAGCCATTATTGATATGCCTACATTTCATGAGTGCATCATAGGTAAGTCATTACTGCAACACAGAATTCAGTACTTTAAAAGTTGTTGTAATTATTATTATTAAATTTCTATACTGCCCCATAGCCAACGCTCTTTGAGCAGTTTACAGTATGCAAAGTATAAAAGTATTCAAATAAAAACACACAAACAGACAGTATGTTAATTCAATTAGGTATAGACTTTAGACAAAACATTACGTTCTCTCCAGCTATTACCACTGCTATCACATTTAGGCACATTAATTATCTCTTTTAATATTGTGGTCATTTCCCACCAACTCAGAAGTGAGATTGGCATGCTCAATGGCTTACCTAGAGCTGTGTTTGCTGTTTGGTGGCTGTATTGTCTAAGCACAGAAGCTGGTGTTGGGTACGACGTGAAACATCCCAAGAATCTTCATTTCCATTAAAAAAATAATTAAACAAAAACAAGTTTGTAGTCCTTGAAGATAATGTTGAAGATAGTGTCTATATTCCGAATTCTCAAATCTTGAGATTGTGGCCTGACCAGAATACCCAGTGGCTAGGAAGCTGGACAAGGCCACCATATATATATGTGTGTGTGTGTGTGTGTGTGTATATATAATCTTCTTGACATATATTTTAGGGGCACATTATACACAGCCCTAGGGTTACCACTTAGTTAGATGAGCAGATAAACGCTATCTCATATTGATGATTATTTACCATTTATACCTAATCTATGGGATAGTGATATGCAAAAGTACTCACACATGCTAAAAGAGATCAGTTCCTGCTGTCTTTTACACCATTAGGACTGGTTTGCTTCAGCCACACTGGACCAGAGACTAATCCTGATTTTAAAGCGACTTTTACAAAGGAATGGCAACAAGCCAACAACAATAACATGTTTGCAATAATTGTGCCTTGCACATGCTACATTTTGCCATAGTGTGCTCTGGCTTTTCTGGGCCAAACATTGCAATTAAATCCTTAAATTGTAAAGAAGAGTGGGTGGAGGAAACTGAATGTGATCACTGATTCCGGTCCTATTACGGATGAAATTCTCAATGCAGAAATGTATATCTTGTTGGCTTCCAATGGGCTTGCCATTGTAGATTACACTTGTGGTCACGAAGTCTTTTAGCAAGGAGATGTTTCTGTGGAATTGGGTTAGGTATGGGAAGAGTTATTCTATCCATTAACCCATAAAGTGTATGCATGCACCCACATCCCCCTCTACCCCTTGTGCTGCATGGCCTGCCAGAGCCTCCCACCAACAGCATGGTGACTTATCCACAAAGTCTCCATGACATTTACTGGTAGAGCTTTCTGTAGTATTGGGAAAGTGCCACTTCATTCAGGCAGGTTGCTGAACATCTTCATATAAAGGGATTGCCTAAATATTAGCACCATTCTGTTAATATAATCTTGCTCATTTCCCATGGGTTGGTCAAAAAAATTACTGCTTTGAACTGTTGATACTGTAACATCGCCTCCTTTCTGCCTGAAGGGACTAATTAAAGAGTAAGGCATAAGGAACATGAAATAGTTCAGGCAAGTGGATTACATTAATTTCTTGCTAATAGATTTCCAGTTTTATTACTTAAGGTGTAGGAGACTTCTAGCAAGGTTCTGTTTAGAGCCCACCAAATTACTTTTTTCATCTTTAACTTGCCTTAATAAAGCATGATTTGCTGTTGCCTGCTATCTTGCACTTTCTCTTTTCTGTACTTTTCTGCTCTCTATTTCTGTTGTTTTTTATTCTGTGCTTTGTTGCTTTAATTCTGAAGGTTTTAAGTGCATGGCTGACTTAGTTTCTAGCATGTATCGATCAGCAGGCTAATGTGGTTAAAATTCTCCATTGCCCTAACAATTGACTTTGCTGTGTGGAACTTTGGGCAGAACCTTAGTCTCATTTTTGAAGGGGGGAAATGTTAACCCCTTACCTTCCAGATAACTTTAGGAATTATATGTGCATAGCAAGCTTGCTGGGATTCCCAGCAGTACAAATGATAATCTCTTTTTAATGTGACCCATTAGGGAGCTACCTTATACCGAGTCAGAACACTGGTCCATCTAGCTAAGGATTATCTACACTGACTGGCAGTAACTTTCAGAGTGTTTTAGTTTGGGGTCTGCTAGGGTTTGAACCAGTACCTTATAAAAGAAGTGTTACTATCACTTCAGAGACTAAAGACACAGTGGCAGGGAGCGGTACACATAGACGCATCAGTGAAGTGAAAGAAAATAGTTACATAAGAGTAGTTATAAGTCGACTGCAGTATTGAAGTTGATATATTTCTTTAACTTGGATTTGTTAGTGGTAACTCTTAGAGCACAGATACGATTAGTTGATTTTAATTTCCTGGTGCTGTATACTGTTTCACCAGTAGAAAATTGTATCAGCTGACTTTTATAATTCAAGGAATGGGTCAGTTCAGAATCATTGTCTTCTGTCCAGTTGCCTCATGGGAGCTGTTGCTTAATGTCAACTTTAGGATCAACTTCAACTTGTCTGCATAAGCTTTCATACCTTTGACCATTGCAAACCTTAGCTGAGATTCTCATGGTTGCAAATGTGCAAGTAAACTTCACTAAGTTAGTTGTCTTGTATTACACTGACATGAATGTCTTGGGCAGAAAGCTGTGTTTCCTATGACCGGTTTTAGAATCCATTTGCTCACAGGATATCTGCTCTACAAGATGTATCCATTGTGTGCCTAATATTTTTGTTCTGCCACTAGACATGTCTTCTCAGTATTGGGCAGTAGGTGCAATGGATGGTTGTCATCCTTCATATAAGCTTGATAAGTGGGGGTGGATCGTGGTTTGATTGAATAGGGTTGATTTTGTGTGTGTGAAACTCTTACTGTTTTATGATGATACTGATTGCTTAGTTTGTGCACTACACCTAACCAAGATTTAAATTTTCTTTGAAGTTGCAGGAATGAATTCAGACAACATTCCTATAAATTAAAGTAGAAACCAAACAGTTCCTCATCCCATCCCCACCCTTAAAAAAAAAATCTAAAAATTAATCTGTAATCCACAACCTGCAGGTTATACGACCAGTTATTCTTGTTAATTTGGATGATATTTCTGTTCATCTTTCTTTTTCTTCATTCCCCACTGTTATTCTTCCTGTTACTCTCTCTCTCTTTTCTTTTTTTTATGTGTGACATTGATTTGTTTTTTGTTTTTTTTCAAATGGTGTGGTTCTAAACAGAAACAAGCAGGAGTGGTAGATCCTCGACTACAGTTTATCGCAATGGTGGAGTCTCTTCAAAGGCAGGCAGGGAGTCACTGAAAGGAGACTCCAAAGTCAGTCTTTCAGAAAGTTTGTTATCAGCCGAGAGGAAGTATTTATCATGTTTTTTATAGGGGAATGAGAAAATAATCAGTACAGCATAAATTCAGGTGGTGCTAAGATAACATGAAACTGTTTTGTTTATTTTAATTACCTAAAAGGGACAAAGAGCAAATTCCTCTAGTTAGCAGAAAGATAGACTCCTTGAAGTAATTATTTTCCACAGGTAACCAGCACCATTATAATAAGTGCATTGGGTGTGGTTCAACCAGGGGCAGCATAGTTTGGTGGTGGCTCTGTCGTTTTGGATTGCCTTTTTTTATTTTCCAGTAGCATCTTTGCGTTTTACTCACCGCTGACTTTCTCCCTATTTCTAGGAGAAAAAAAAAGTGCGTTCGCTACATACAAGGTGAAGGCAGCTGCGTCAGCCCACCCTCTTCAGATGGAAGCCTACTAGACTCTCCTCCGTCTTCTCCCAACATGCTAGCCTCCCCCACAAGAGACTCAAAACCACAGACTGAACAAACCCAACCTCTCTCACTCACATTGAAGCCCAACCCACTGGCACACCTCTCAATGATGCCGCCGCCACCACCGTCCTCTCTAGTCCTGACTGAAAGCTCCACTAGCAAGTCCAGTGGTCTGCCTGCTAGTAATTGTCAGAACGGGGCATTGGACCATCAGTCTGCCACTTTACAGCAGTCAGCACCATCCTCTTCGTTAGCGCAACCGTCAACATCCTCCTTGCATTCCCATAATTCTTTGACTGGGACACAGCCTCAGCCACTGTCACTTGTAACCAAGTCTTTAGAATAGCTTTAGCCTCTTGTAGCCCTTTTTATTTTTATTTTTTGTGTTGAGATATTTTTTTCCCTTTCGTTTGTATTTTTTATATATATATATAATTTGTGCCATATGGCTGGCTAAATTAGTTGATGTCTATCGAGTTCATTGGTCAATATTTGACCCATTGTTATTTCATTTTTTTTTCTTTTTAAATATGTAGATGGAGAAAAAAAGCCTCATGATTCTGCCAAAATTTTTATCAACAGCTGTTTAAAGTCTTTGTAGCGTTTAAAATATATATATATATATATATAAATATATATATACATAACTGTTATGTAGTTCCAATAGCTTAGTTTCAAAGACTGATTTTAAAAATGAAAAAAGAAGCAATTTTGAAGCAGCCCTTGCTGGAAGGTGTTGGTTCTTTATTATTTGTATTAAATACGAGCTTGCGAACCAATCATTTTACATCTGGTTTTTAAAACTTTTTAAGGGCACAATGAATGCAGTGCCGCTATTTTTTTCCCTTTTTTTTCTTTGCGTGATATAACTTTTCTTGTGATGTTACTTGTTATTGTTTAAATGTACAGAAACAAAGGGTTAAAATGTGTTAATATACCTTGTTCCATGGTGTTGTTCTTTTTTGGGGGAGGGAACGCTACTCAACAATTAAAAAGTATCACAACGCTATTGGACCAGTAGTATTTATTGCTTTAGAGATTGCTTGTTGTACCTGTATGTTGTCCTTTTTTTTAAGTGTTTTCTTTTTTCCTTTCTTGAAACGTTGTGTAAAGTTTTTTTCCCCTTAGTGTAAGCATCCTATATATAACAACTCATTTGTACAAGGTTTTTAAGTTTATATATAAATGTGTATATATATATTTTTGTTGGTTTCTTTTGTTTGATTTAATTTCTTTTTTTCTCTCTGTCACATAGTTGCCACCAAATGGACATTTGCAGATGGATCAATATTGTAAAAAAATATAAATTAAAAAAATGCTTTAAAAGCCATTACATGAAATAAGACTTGAAAATTTAGCACGGGACTTTTTAGCAATGCTGTTGGAATAGCAGCAGGGTCTCCCATTCAGAGCTGCAGATGACTTTCCCTGCCACTTGTAGGCTGTGAGCAAAACTTTTTATGTGCCAAAATTCTCAGTGATTTTCTCTTTTCCCAACACCTTTTTTATGCTGTATTTTTTTTTGTTCATCCTGTTTTGCTGTGATGTTACATAGATAGATATGTATGTAGCTTTTAATGTCACCTATTACAGACGTGTTTGGTAGCAGATTGTCCAGAAAGCATTTAAAAATGAAGAGGTATAAACCCTAAAGGGCCAAATCCTGTATATTAGATTATTCATAAAAGGAAAAATCAGACTGCCACTTTTATGTACACTTACGACATACAGGTAGGTAGCAAACTTTTAAAAAAATTCTAGGCATGTTGATGTTACAATTTTTTTTAAAAAAAGATAAAACACTGTATAAAGCTGAAAAAAGATGTTCATCTGTTCATCCAGTGCCATTGTAGTTGACATTAAGCGATTGTAAAACTGTCTCCAGTTTTCTTCTCTGGTTTATTAAGATGCTAACTATGACATTTTTTTGTGAATCCTTTGAATGTTTCCTAACAGTTGTGATGTTACTGTTCTGTTTTATTGCTCTTATTCCGATTTTTCATTTCTAATGGTTTGGAAACCATTTTTGTAATGAATAAATGTCCATGCTGTACAGTATCTGTAGCATGCAGTTCTGGATTAATAAAAGCAACTTAGTATGTGCAGATGAAGGCTTGCAGCTCATTTACCAATAGGCTTTATTTAAACCCTGATTCAAGGCAAGTTAGCATCCAAGATGAACACAAAAAGGGAGAATAGTCTCAAGATGCTATAAATGAATTTATTTGGGGAAAAGCACGATGCATTTTGGCCTCTTGCTTTTTTATTAGGCCTTCTTCTGGAGGCTGTAATAATACATATATGAGAAGCATGAATGAGACAACACAAAACTAAAATAATGTTCAATTGGAAGATAACATGGCAATCATTGTCTGTGCATACATGTAAGCAATAACATAATTTCAGTATTACACATAAAAAGTTCATAAGGTGCTTTGCAAGTAAGGCCTGTGCATATATTTAATTAGTATAAAACAATTAAAATATTACATACTCACTTATAATAATGTCTGCAGAAATTATTTACAACAGATTGTCTTGCTATAAACACTGGCTGTGGTGTACTGAAGGCTATTTTTTTATACTGTTAGACAAAACATTTTCTTTGAATGTCTTACAGGTGTTACCAGGATATTAAGTTAGGGCAGTTGTGAAATATTTCTTGACCGCCTAACTGTGATGTTTCAAATCAGAACAGTATTGGACTGTGTTTATTCACCAAACACAGATAGGCAATTGTGGCGGAGAGATTGTGGCTCGCCACAAGTGCAGGATCTGAACTAAATTTGAACTCCAATCTAACTCCTTAGCCTAGAATATGCATGGGACTTTCAACATTTGAAAAGGACACTGTTTCTGTTCCTTTAACATAGGCAACCTGGTGCCCTCCAACTACATCTGGACTACAAGTTGGACTACAACTCTCATCAGCTTCAGCCAGAATACCAGTAGTTGTTAATTATTGGTGGTGAACTCCAAAAAATCTGGATGGCTGTGGTTTGCCTCCTTCTGCTTTTAAGACATCTGAAGAGCAAGATTCAACTTCACCAGTTTCAAGAAGCAGCTAAAATAGAGGGCCCAAACATATTCTTGCTCTGCTTTCCACAGTTTCTTTCAGTGTACAAAAAAGGAAACTTTCCCAATTCCCCCTATGGGAAATGTGTGGATTTCAGGTAGGTATGTTCATCTTCCCAATGGGATTCACATGAGTTCCCTTTTCTCATAACACAAGGAGCAGCAGGAAGAGGACATGAGCCATTTTTCAGCGCTTCTTGAAAAGTTCAGCATGTCCCACAAGGTTGCAAGACGTCCTTTAGGAACCCTGTCTTTTTTGTGGGGAATTGGCTGTCCCTCTTTTCATTCCCAGTTCTATTCCTGCTGAAGCCTCTCATAAAAGTCCTATTCCTCAAAACACAAAGCTGGAAGACGCAAGTGTCAACTTCCCATCTTTGACCCTTAGTTTGTAGATGGTAACATTTCAAGAATCCTGTTAATGTTATTCATTCCATGGGATAAATCATTAGTGCAGTCATACATTTTCCTATAGCTATTTGATAGAGCCATTAGCTGCCCATGACATACAAACCAGTAAGGAAATTTGCAGAATTACTCGCTACCTAAATTAAGCTTCCAGTTTTCTCCTGGCACATGCTTCTCCATCATCTAAAACCAAGTGGCTTATCAGTACCTAGAGCTTTCTAACTTCAGATACTACTTGAAGAACAGCATGCATTCCATCAATGTACAGATCTTTTATTTGGTACCATGCTCTGTTTTTGTTTTGTCTAAGTTATCTGCATTACATTATTTCTCAATAAAGAAAATTCACGATACCTTTTTAGGGACTTCATGTATGAGCACAAATAATGCTTCTACCCAAGAAAACCTTGTTATCTTTGGAACAGTAGAAGTGCTATATCAGAAAAAGAGAAAACATCCATAGGTCTCTTCCTGAAGGGAAAATTTAAGCTTTGGAGGGGTGGAGGATATATTTTTTTTATTTCTGAAGCTTCTTAACAATGCTAGCCATGTCCTAGATATGTCTACTCAGAGTTCAGTGGGGCTTACTTCCAGGTAGGTGTGTGTATAGGATTGCAGCGTCAGACCACTTGCACTTCTATTGCAAATCAATATAGCATAATATTCTTTATCTGAATAGATAAAATGGTAGGACAAAGGAGGAGTAATCACTCATAGTTGTGTTTTCCAGTAAGAAATAATGGAAACCTAGAAGCAAGAATGAAACCCCCTGTAGTTTATTTTCTAATGTCCAATCTTGAATTCTTAAAATAACTAAAATTACAAGTAAGGCTGTGTGAGCTAACAAAAATGAATTTTGGAAACAAAATCACATTTTAATATTTTGCCCTTCAATTTGAACTACCTTGTATAATTTCTTCTAATTTTGCTAGCTGTAGGAGAGGCAAGAACACTGAAGTCCCCACACTGCCAAACACGGAATTTTCAGTGCAAATATTTCTTCATCCATTGCCCATAACACTTAAAAAGCTTATATTTGCAGCCATAAGGGCTAAGAAACTTTCATTTTAACAATGAAAACTGACATTCTCCGGAATCTCATACACACAGCTTTGCATTCATGTGAACAAAACTAGAACAGTGCATCACATCTTTGAGCTCAAACTTTTTCTGGCAAGGATCCTATGCTTTCATAGTGGGATGACTGGCAGAAAGGTAACAGATACAGCTTTCCCCATCTCTAGATGGGGAAAGCTGAACCTCTGCAGCTCACAGATATTAACAGCAGTGTGAACCCACCAGGAAATCATGTTATTTTTGTTTGTTTGTTTGAGCTTTAGGACTAACAAAAGCACAACAAGAAGCAAAGAACCAATTTGTTAGTTCAAAACAATATGTACAACCCCTTTCTTCTTGAACAAGGCATGATGGCTATATATTACCTCCAGGATCAAAGGCAGTATGTGTCTGAACACCAGTAACTGGGGAGCACGACCAGGAGAATCCTGTTAAGCTAATGCCCTGTTTGTGAGCTTCCCATACATAGCATCTGGTAGGCTACTGTGGGTAACAGAATGTTGGACCGGATAGGCCGATGGTCTGATCTAATGGGGCTCTTACGTTTTTAGGTCAAACTACAAGTGGCAGAAACCCAGTTTCCAAAATTCTTGAATGTAGTGCAGTCCTGTCAGAGTCTAGATAGAACAACCTTATCTTCTATGGAGTCACCATTGGTTCCTACAGTCCGAGCTCCTTATTTTCTTTGGCTCTTTACTTTTCTAGTCACTAAAGCATATTGTTTCCTCAGGGCCCTGATTTCACACATACTGTGTTGTGTCCCAATTTTCTTAACAGTCTCCATAGTTCCTGTCCAGCACATAGCCTGAGCATAAAGTGAGATGTCTTCAAGGTCCCCTCTCCCCCTTCATTTTCTTACAGTTCCTTCCCCTACCCTTTCTTCAGGTTCCCATTTCTCAGTTTATTGATTACTCTGCACTGTTCCTTCGACCATCTTGCTTTTGATACCTCATCCTTTAGCTTATTTACTTGCAGAAACTCTTCCCAGTCCTCATCCTGCCCTATCTCTGTTAGTAGATCTTTGTTAAATTTTAACCCCAGCCAAGATAGCAACTTCTTTCTTCACAAAATCTTGATTGTGAATATTCTTTCTTGAGAAGAATGTTTATGAACATTCCATGCCATAACAGCAGAGCCGCCAAAGTGCAATACAATACGGGGGGGGGGGGGGGGGGAGACAAGTAAAAAATGACATCCCAGAATTCCTCCACTACTACCTCCTTCACTCCACCCCATCTCAGGGAACACCCAAAATATCATAAATTTGTAATGTTCTGTTAATGATCCCCTTTATCTCCATGCAAACATAAATACCATAATTATTAATCCATAATCTACACCTCTTTCATCAGTAATTCTTTTTTTAACAAATTATCCTTTGGTTCTCAATGCATTTTTCTAAAGCCACAGAAGGCAACCAATCGCCCATCAACATGCATAATTCCTGCTTAACACAGCTAAATGAGCAATTTTTTTATGATTTTTAATCAAGTACTTATAAAAACAACAACCTACAAATGGCAAGCACATCTTAAAGCAGCCATTTTCCTCTCATTGTGGATGGAATACTTCTTCTGAGACTATGCCTGCTACAACATGTGTGCATTATCTAAAAACAAACACAGCATGCTCCTTGCTTAAGAAATGTTGTTTTTCCCATGTGCACACTCATGCAAATTGAATGGATCAATTAAAACCCCTATCCTTCTTTGATTCAAATGTCTTTAATTGGGCTGCAATCTTACTTATGACCCATTCTCCTGCTGTTGATGTGCATTTATGGATTATGTTACAATGAAATTTTATATTTTAGTATGTTCTCAGCTGCCTCAGGAGGGTTAACCCTCCTTTCAGAGTTAATCCTTTCAAAGAAAATATGAATGGCAGCAATTCAGTTTTACATTCAGTCGCATTTGATTTTTCTATCATGGGGGATGGTGAATTTACACATCTCACTCTTCCTGAGCTTTTGGTTACCTAGGAATATATGCATTCTATCTGAAGCAGGTCAATGCAGACCACCATTTAGGAAAGGCAAGTGCCAGGGTCTGCTTTGTCTGGAGCTGTATGATGATACTTAAAGAAGAAATGGAGGTGATATAAAACATGTGGCAATAAGCCCTTGAAAGGCCAAAGGAGGCTGGATGTTGATTTAAGGCCCTCCTCTCACCGCACCCCCAGGCAGGGATTTTGCTTCCACCCCTTATAGCAGTCCACAGTCCCAACTTAGTTTCCTGGGATTTCTCAGATGGCCACGCCCCTTCCCCTAGCCCCAACAATCAATTGTTTGGTGGATTCCCAGCTTTTGTACAGTCCCCCCTCTAAAAAAAATTGTATCAGTACTTGTATTCCTCTCTTAGGGCTAAATTACTAAATTGCTGACAAAAACAGACTTTAGCTAAAATATGCTAGTAGTTTTGAAAGCTTCTCCAAAATAGAATTTGCCCCTTGGACTGAAAGAAGTTCTGCCCCACCTTATAGGGATAGAACATGAGCATGTTGTGTTAGCTGCCTTCCTTGGCAGATTGGCCAATTATGGAAGGGCATTGCTGCATCTCATTTATAGTGGTCAGACCTCCTCCAAGTTGCAGTTCTCAATCATGGTAGCAACGTACCCATCCATCTGAAGTCTGGCAGTGCATAATTAGTCAATTGCCAGTCGAGGCAGGTACTTTTTGGTTAAAGAAAATTTTCCCGTCTATTATGTATGTCATGTTGAAGTGGTGAATGGGGGATTATGTGAAACAATTCCTCACAGGTTAATCAGTGTGAGAAGAGCTCAACTAGGGAACCCACCTTGGACCTTGAAGGTCTCATTGATATCTAATGCTTACGGGATATGGGCCTGATGATGCTGACAGGGCTGCCTCTGCACATGTTTCAGGTGTGTGGACACTGAAGACCAAAGTCTACTCACACCTTGGAGACAGGATGTGGTCACCCAAACAAGAACTGGGCTCATCAAATCCAACAATCCACTCTCAAGGTGGAGTGTGCATTGTCATTGAACTAGGGCTGTGCAGCCCCCCAGATCTGGAACCAGATTCAGGTCTCCGGATCGAGATCCGGAGAACCTCCTTTTCCCCATAGACTTGCAAGTCTATAGGGAAAAGGACTCATTGCCCTCCCCAACACGTTCCGCCGTCCACGCTGCTGTCTGCCGCTGGGGAGAAGAGGGAGAGGGAGGTGGGTCCCCGCTCACCCGCCGCGGTCTGCGCTGCCTTCTGCCGCTGTCCTCTGCCATCTGCTGTACTGAGAAGCAGGCCTCACGGCCTGGTTTCTCAGTAAAGGGACAGCGCGGCTGGTGACATCATCAGCCGGCGCTGCCAGAGGACAGCGGCGGATGGCAGCGTGGATGGCGGAGGGTGAGTGGGGAGAGGAAGGAGAGTGGGGGGAGGGCAGTGAGTCCAATGGCCTTCCAGGTCCCTGGGTGCTGCCTGTGCAGCTGGTACCCAGGAACCTGGAAGGCCAATGGGCCCGGATCTTCAGATTGATCCGAATCGATCCAGAATGGGCCCAATTCAGTCCGGAACGATCTGGACCTTCCCCGACCCGGTTCAGAACCGGAACCGGGAGGTCCATATCAGCCCAATCCGCTCCAGATTTGGGATCCGGATCTGTGCACAACCCTACATTGAACTATGGGTTATTATTGTGTTGTGTGAACTCAGCTGTGTTAACAAATCATGGTTTTTTAACCACAAACAACCGACAAAGGAACTCATGATTTGTTGTTGGGTTGTGGACTGTGGTTTGTTCGTAGTTAACAAACCATGGTTTGTTAGTGTGGCTAGGTTCACTCAACAGAACAATCCACAGTTCAACAACAACTCCCATTCAACCCATACTCAATCCTGAGTGTGGGTTGTTGCGTTGACTGAACCCGGTCACAACAGAAGTTCCTATCTCCTAGCTCTAACATTCATAACAAAACATACTTGTGCTGAGTTTGCAGGGATTGGGTTTAACTAGTTATGAATGTTCCAGATCATACATGTAAATTAATATATGACTGACCCTATAGTTCAAGCTACTCACTGGCTCAGTTCGGACGACACATTAAGCAACGGAGGAGGGGGGGGAACAATCGGCAGTTGTGTTGCTTATTGTGTCGTCTGGAGGGTAACACACAACGCACACACAACTGACAGTACGTTAATCAGGCACTTTAAACAATGGAGCGAAACAACGGGCTTGCACGTTGTTTAGCCCGAAGCCCCACCGTTTAAAGTGACGTCCGAATTCAGCCCCCCCTCTCTCCATGGACTATTCCGTTTCGGAATAGAGTTCTGCTGCCTCGAGCAGCCAAAAAACCCCAGCTGCTCTATGCAGCCGGCAGAACTCACGGTGCATGCTGGGATACGGCTGGGGGACACACGGAGGAGAGGCTGCAACCAAAATGGCCACCGCAAGTTCCTTGCAGCCGGGGCGTTTGCTGGTGCCGAGCAGTGCCGGCTGCAGTGTGTCGTCTGTGGAGCTCCTCCTGCCTAATGCACGGTCAGTACGTTATTTACCCCTCCATTGCTTAATATGTCGTCTGAACTGAGCCACTGTCTCACATCTTAATTCCAGGTTGTGGAGACAATGTCATTTTTACCAACACAGTAGTTCACTCATTACATTCAGTGGTTTTCAATGCAGTCAGTGGGATAAATTTCTGTATGCATGCAGCACCTGGTGAAATTCCCTCTTAGTCACAACAGTTAAAGCTGCAGGAGCTATACTAGAGTGGTCAGATACAAAAGAGGGCAGGGATCCTGCAGTTTTAACTGTCTTGATGAAGACAGAATTCCACCAGGTATTCCACCAGGTGCTGCATGTATGCAAATAACACCTGCTGAAATCCCCTTTTCTATGCAACCGTTAAAGATACAGGAGCCCTGTCCTCCTTTCCATATGGTCACCCTAATACATCTAGTAGTAGTTGAGGGGGGTGGGGGTTAGCCAATGAAACAAAGAGAAAGAGACAAATTTGGCAACACTGGACACAGCTAGTTCTCTGTCTTCCGTGAACACACTGCATGCAAAGCAGCTTGGCCCAAGTTTGGCCTGGCCCAAGTCAGTGAAAAGGACTTCATGTTTTAGTTTAGGGCCTGTTCAGATGATACGCTAAACCATGGTTAGGCTGCTAACCCCTTTTCAGCAAATGGTTAGTGAGCGTGTTTAAATTGTGATTATGTAGCCACCATGGTTAGGAATGGTTCACACAGCATGCTACGTCATTGTTCATACGACATGCGAAGCCATAATGTTTAGCTCAAAATGCTTAACCACGGTGGCTTAGCATGTCATAGTATATCTTATTCCTGCTTTCTTTTTGCTTGGGGCACATTACCATCTATTCCAGCTTCATTCACTGTGACCGAATGCTACATAGAGCCACCCAGTAGTTCCTTTTTTCTATTTAGCCCCTTTTCTAGCTTGGAGCTTGAACACTTTTAAGTATTCTATGTTTTTTCTTTCTTTTCCCATGGCTCTTACTGATCCCCAGCTTTTCCAGTTGGAAGGGACCCCACAGAATAGATTCAACCAACAGCTGACCTGTTGGAGCCCAATGACCTAGAGAAATCACAGAACGTTGCTTTTTCATCCATATTTGGCTAATTTTTTTCTTTTCTTTCCAAAATCAAATACAATAAAATGTAAACATATTGACAACTTGGGATTGCCTGGGCATCAGATCAATGCTAATCCATCTCTGTTGTGTGATCCCACGGTGTCTTAAATGCTGTACAGTGTAGTCGTTTTTACACCGTGACCTCCCACAATCATTGCTTCAAACAGAGAGTCTTAGTTTGTCTGATTTCTCTCCCCCCCCTTTCCATCCCCACAAACCCCTCCAACCAAAATGCAGGATGGTATGTTATTCCGTTTGATTTTCTGTTTTTAAATAAAAGAAAATGAGATATGTACTCATCCAATCGCATCTTCTCATGTATTTAAATTGCCCCAGCATGCACTATAACATTTGCTGTTTGGTTACGCTAATTGGCATTGACAACAAAATAGAAATTCATCGTTGGAGCGTTTGCTGTGGCCTAAGTCAACTTGCCAGCTCCAAATGTCAAAAATAAGGGATGCTGTGGAGCTATTATAGCAGTTCTGTGTAGTTCAATGGAGCTGTCGTGTGTTGAAAGAATGGACTGTTTGTCAGGGTGAGTTCCCCCCACACTCACAGCAATTGATCTGTGGACTATTGTTGGCCTACAAACTGCTTCCTGCTAATATATGATGCAGGAGCCAGGTCACTCTCCTGCTTCGAAGTGGGACATTTTATTTAGTCTCTTTCTTCCAGCAGCAATCCAAAGAGGCCATCCTTTCCATTCAATGCACTATTGGATGTGAAGATTCTCTTGTTAACAACTTGGTCCCTCATACTCTACTTCGCTTCATGGGTGCTGTACAGTTCTCTATCCTCATGGGCCACAGATAGCTGGCACACTCATGCTGCAAGCATATGGGCCAGTACACACAGTTAAAGCATTTAAACCGGACCATGGCCATGTCGAACACACAGGTAGATGTTTTGCCTGTGGTTAACATTGCATTTAAAAAGCCATGCATATATTTTTTTAATGTTCTGTGGCCAAAGGGTTCTTCTGGAAGAAGGGTTAACAATATTTGAGTAGCCTTGAACCTTAACTTATTAAGATTTCTACCAAACACAGTTTGGATTTTAGGGCAGTAAATTATGAAAGTCTTCAAACTTGTTCATTTGGAGGTAACTCAGTTTTCTGTGCTGTAAAGCCCCAGGACTCTCCATGGTTGTGTAGCAAAGTCAATAACACTGCTTGGTGTCATCTACAGAGGCTAGATCAAGTTGGACTAAAATACACACTCTCCTGTGTGGTGCAATGTAGAAGGGCTATTCATATTTGTGGAGCATTTACAACATGCGGCTCTGTGTGTGTTATGTCTTGCTTGGCTTCAAACCTTTTCCCCATATATGTATATTTCTGGTAGATGGGCAAGGCAGGAAAGCGTTGGAAAAATATTGCTATCGTATTTGCAAACAATCCCACTTATTGCTACTGGATGCCAGGTTTTACCAGATAACGTTGTTATCTTCCCCTGCGAACAGGCTGTCACTTTCCACTTGAGTCCCAATTGTACGTTTTAAAGACTCTCTCTGCTTTCAAACGTGTGGAGCACAAAAGATCCAAGCAGGTGGTAGTTTTAAAACACAGCGAGTTGGCATTTTTAGGTAGGTGGGGACTAAAAGTGGAATGGAAACGCAGGGCTTCTGAGCCTCTCTGCCTCTTCCTATGAATAGCAGCCGTTGTTCTCTGCTGCCTCGAAACACCAGTTTCAAGACCACCTTTAGCCAACCAATCAGCACTGTGTTATTTAATTATAACAAAATTCTTAACACTGTTTGCTGCTGCCGCTGCCGCTGCTGCTGCTGTTGCTTGGGCAAGTTGTGGGGAGGGGTGCTGGATCGAGGTTTGGAGCCAGGCGGACTTGCCAACAATAATTTTCCTTTTCCCAGAGGGCCTACGAAGCCTGGAGCAGGTTCCAAGTTCCTCCTAAACTGGCTGTTCAATTTAGGCTTTTTACCGGAGGGCTTGAAAAGGGTTATAGAAAGGTAGATAAATGCACTTCTTGTTGCAAGCGTCCCTGACAGACCAGGCCTCAAGAACAGTGATCTCATTTCTGCTTCATTATTAGTGAGGCCAGATTTTTTCCATTAACAGGTAATTGAGTAAAAACTAAAATAAGCAAAATTTGTTTCATCCAGGGCATTTTCCTACTTGCATGCAAAGGCAAAACACCTTTAGAAGAGTTTATTCAGAGAAAATATTTCTTTTCTTCACAATTCATCTTTTCTGGTATGCAATTAATCCACGGCAAGGAGTTCGCTTTTGCTTAGATATTGGTGTCTTAAAAACAAACAAACTGCTCTTCCAAAACAAACTAGCTAATAGAATTAGGGTGCAATCCTATGGTGCCTGGAGAGTTTCCAGGGACCACAGGATATTTCAGATTCCCCCTCCTGTGGCTGTAGACACTCCTATGACCCCAGGAGGGAGAATGTGACATTGGATCTCCCCCCGCCCCCATCCCCTAGAAGCTGTTACAGAAAGAACCGCACTGGATACTTTCTCAGGTCTCAATAACAACCTCAGAGATCTTGTAGAGGTTCAAAAGGAAGATGTTCAAACGAAAGGGGGAGAGGAGAGAACAGGGTCCATAGTATCCTGTGACCTCTCCCTTGCCTGTTCCTACCCACTGCCAGTAAGTGAGGTAGACAAGCTTAGAGGCCTAGCTACCTGAGGGTGTGTGTGTGTGTATCTGTGTGTGGTCCTCCTCTGTCCTCTTGCCCTGCTGGCAAAAGGGTATAGGATTCCATTTAATGAACAGAAATCCCATAGGATTGTGCCCTTAGGATTATGACATGAATGTCTGAATACATTCAGTATGCAAACATATGCACACATACACACACCCTATATGGATTTCAGTTTGTTCAAGGTACAGAAGAAAAGAAGACAGCAGGAATGACTTGAATCTTTCTGCATGCACATTTCAGGTGTGGGAAGGAGGTACTTGAAAGACCTAAAATGCATTGCAGGTCCAAGTAGGCTTAGCAGGGGTTTAGGAGATTATTGGAGGGTTAGGCTTAGCTTTCCTCCTGCCTAGGCTGGGATCATAGGTGTGTGCAAAGGGTGTGCCAGGTGTGCCCAGGCACACCCTAATGTCCCAAGCATTAAGTGCTGAATTGAGGGGGCCTTTGAGTGGGGATCCAGACACAACAGGAATGGCCCTCTGGCTGCTCTGTCACCACGCCAAAGAACTACTGCCTCTGAGAGAGCATCATTGCTCCCAGCAGTAGGTATGAAAAAGCCAGTGTCACCACAAAGCCCCACCAATGTGTCGGTTTGAGGAGCATCTCCTCATTCCCCTGCACATACCTGCAACAGCCCTTCCATGGTTATAGGCAAGCCGAATGCAGAGTAGGGCATCAGTGTCTACAGTGTTTAATAAATGAATCAATAAAAATAATATCCTTTATGACTGAGTATTCAATAAATGTTCATCTTTAAAAAATAATAATCCCTGGTGCACACTCCAATGAAATGTGCTGTACACACCTATGGCTGGGATCCAGGATCAAAGGCCACAGCAGTACATCAAATTGGCTCCATAGTTATACATCAAAATAGTAGAAGAATCTCCGACATCAGCAGAAGAGCCATGGCAGGAAAGGAGCTTGGGTCATCCAATCCAATATTTTGTAGTTATTTAAAAAACACAGTTTCCAAAGGGACTACATGCAGGGAGTCATTGGGGCACACATATTGGCCTCCCCTTATGGGAATGGGATGGATCCGATCAATTGGTATCAGATGGTCATGCTCCTTTGCAGCGCCTCTGTGCAGGCACTAACCTTGCCTTGGCGTTTCATAGAGCCAGGCTGCTCTTTAAATAAAGTAAGTGCTTCTTTGCAGTCATTTACTCCCTTCATGTCCCATCTCATTTGGGCAGCTTTTCTCAGCAGCCGAAAAGGCTGCCAGCAGGCTGAAGTTATTGCTGGCTGAAGGCAGTAAAAAACAATTTGGTTGTGGATATTTTTTTTAAAAATAAATAAATAAGGGACGGTGGTGGAATTTGTTATTCTTGTAGGTTTCCTTTGTTATGTGTATTGCTAAAAGCTCCAGGTTCTTAAAAATTGCAGTTTGAATGACCAGGGATTAATTTTCCAAATAATCTTGTCCCCACAATATACATTAGTAAAAATTTTGAGGTCCAGAGATTTTCTCTGCTGATATATGATCGTGAGGTATTGGATTAACACAATAATTTGGGTAGACAGTCTGATTCTTGTATGAAACTTTTTAGGCGCTATTTTCAAAATGGTGAACAATTTCCTTTAGGGTGCTAGTTTTCGTCAACCACAGAGGTTATTGTCTTGTGTTTGGTATCAAATTATAGGTTTTTGGGGTCAAGGAGTTAAAAGAATATGCTATTTTAATTGTCAGAGTACTCCTTCCACCATTTTCCAAGATAGTGCTGAAATGTTGTCTCATTTTCTCATTTACTTGACAAATCAACATGCAAATTTGATTTTTGGCTTTAAACTATAGGGGTTTTGGGTCAAGGAAGTCAACATGGCATTAGTTTTGATGGAAAGGCTGTTCTTCCACCATTTTTCAAAATGGCATCCAAACATTTATCTCTACAATAGGCCATTGAATGGAAATGTGTAGCTTATATGGTCATTTTTTCATGATGTATGCTAAAATATTATGGCTTATTACATCATTAATTAAAAAAAGGAATGAAATTTGAGTATATTTTATTTATATAGTAGTCAGCTACTACTATTGGTTCACATTTTTATCTTTTTTCTCAGTATGAGCGTTCAGATGACACTTCAGGCTCTGTGGTTAAGGTGGCTTCTGAACAGGCCCATTATGGCTTAGTGTGTTGTGTGAACCCTACCTAACCATGGGGCTACATAACCATGGTTTAAACTTGCTCTCTAACAATTTGCTGCAAAAGGGTTGGAGGCTTAACCATGGCTTAGCACATCATCTAAACAGGCCCTATATCAACAACAGGCATAGAGAAATGGAGCTGCAAACTTGTTTCAGACTTGCCATGCCAGACGGTGAAAAATTACTACAGTCTAGTCATTTGACCTTGTCTTCCAGAGGCCTTCATGATGATATGGATATCATGTCTTCTGATCATGTTGTTTCAAAAGCATCTACAAATGATTTTTTCATAGCGCTTTTTAGGTGTGGTTTGTCAAATGAAGAAAAAAAGGAAGTTCCTACATGGTGTGGAATTTGTGCCATAATCTCCAAGGATACAGTTCCATTGTCAAGGGTTGGTTTCTTGTCAGTTATACCACATCCACTTACTGACTGTGCAACTGTGTATACAGCTCTAAAAACATTCAAAATATTCATGTCCAACTAAGACCAGCCTGTCCTACCAGTTTTCTGTGATGAAGGGTTTTTTTTTCATATTGTAACAGACATTTTTTGTCTAGTCCAGAAGAATTCACTGATCTGTACCTCATGATGGGCATGTTCCATATGACAAAAGTAGCATTAAGGTGTGCAGGAAAATATATATGTGGAAGTGGCATGGATGATGCCCTTATTGAAACAGAATATTTTGTCAGTAAAACTATTCAGTCTGTACTGAATGGAACTCATTATATATTTGGTCTTTCCAAGGTATGATAATAATATCAGAGGCAATGCAAACATAGTGGGATGCTTTTTGGTGCAAATCAGTGTTTGTGGAAATCATTCAAAGTCCAGGGTGCACTTGACCTAAGAGACCAAAACAAAATAAAAGCTCACAAAATGTTTGATGCACTAAGTGGGAAGGTTGAATATCTGAGAACAAAGTTTGAAGCTTTTGTTAAAGAGTGTGGAGAGAAATCTGAACTGTGTAAGAACTGGGAAGTCTTCCTCAGGATAGTTTCCCTAGTGAAAAACTTGATCGTTGATGATTGTGATGGTAACTGGAATCTGTATATTGAAACTGTGCAGTCTTTGCTTCCCATTTTTCATGACTTTGACTGCATCAATTACCTACAATATGGCAGTTGGTACCTGGAGAGAGTAAAGAAACTGGAGCATGAGGACTCCTTCCTTTACCAAAAATTTATTGAAGGACATTTTGTTGTAAAGGATAAAGAGGGGAGATTAAGTGCTGTAGCACCTGATATGAAGTTGGAGCAAACCGTTCAAAGGTCCCAGAAAAGTTCAACAGGCATCATCGGGCAAATGCGAAGAAGTAATTAGGTTGCTGAGTGGCAGTTAGTGGACCTTGAAGTTTTGATGATAGGCAATGTATTTCAAGAGCTTACTCATTCTGATTTAGTCGATTGATGTGATACCATACCCCATCATGAGCTTCAGGGGAAAAAGGTGAGCATTTTGATGAAAATGTTGCATGACTCCTAGATTTCATTCGACAGCATGGAAATCCATATGAAATAACTGAATCAGTGCAGCTTCACAGCTTTGTAACAAAACAAGATGTGAATGATATAATAAAGGATTGAATTCTCGATGTCTTAGGGCATGGTTCAAACCTGTATCAGCACCTCAGACAGGAGAGATTTATATCAAAAAAGAAAAAGCTGCCAGACACAATCTCTAAAGTAAAACTCCATCTTTTGCTAGAAAAAGCATTCCAGAGCCTACCACACCCAAACTTATAACTAAGAAAGTAATTGATCAAGCACATAGAGATATGGAGATTATGAAAGAAAGGGGAGACTCAATAGAGAAAATTATGGAGCATGATGTACTGTCAACAAATACGTTGTTTGATGGTAATGCACCTACAAAACCAGCAAAACACATTTTCATAGCATAGCTCGAGAAGCATCTCTCCCCTGAGGATTTTGAATTCACCATTGAAAACCACTGTTGTAGGCGACTTTATGTCACAAATATGAATGGTTAAGATGTCAGCAATGAAAAACTTTGGAGAAGTTGTTAACAATGTAGTCAAGGGATCAACATCGGTATGTTCTCTTCAAGAACTTCATTTTGTTTTCGACAGCTATTTGCAGCTGACAGTAAATGAATGCAGGAGGATAAGAGAATCTAGCAGTGGTACAATAGATCTGGCTGTAATTGAAAGCAATACACCAATACCTGTCAGCTTGAAAAATTCTGGTCATCTACCTTAAATGAGATAAAACTGCAGAAATTAGCATGAACAAGAGTGCAAGAGGAAGCAGGAAAAGCTATATTTTCAATGTTTTCTAGTGGTTCAGTCATTGATGATGAGTTGGAACCTGCAGTTCAATTCACAAGAGAAGGGACTCATGTTCTTGAACAACTAAAGAATACATTGGAAGAGGCTGACCTTAGAATTGTTCCACATGTAAACTGGGCAGTTCACAATGGTACAGAGAGAGTTTTTCATGCTTTTGAATGATACTTATGTCGTCTTGCTTCTTTAATTTATGTCCAGTTGGGTTTCCAGAAGTATATCTCAGTTATGGGTATGTTTTGGAACAGGGTAGAATTGTCGCTCCATTCCAGTTCATGAACTCTTCAAAAAATTAGGTTCACAGTTGTCAAGAGTGGTCATAACAGGAGATGATGAAATGAGCAAAATTGGGATGAAGTTAGAGCTCTAAGTGCTAAACCAACAAAATACCTTACCAAATTTGGGGAAACACCTGATAACTGTCATTTTGAGGAAGTGGAGAAGTACCTTGTACACGTCTGGAAACTTCACTCAAAATGTGACACTTTTGACAGTCTGCATTTTAGTGAGTATAAAAGATCTGTACCAATCAGTAAGCTTCCTCCCACATCATGCTCTAAAGAGGGCACATAACAAGAGCATTTTATCTGGTAAGAAGATGTATTTGCCTCTTAGAGAGTGTTCATCCAAAAGTTGATGCATGTGATTGTGGTTGGGAAAATGATAGTGATGTCCTATGACCAAAAAAGTAGGGGTGTGCATGCCAAAAAATATCATTGTTTATCGTTATCATCATTTCAGACCAAAACAATTATCGTCTTCATTCATCTTGTAGGTGAACCGTATCGTCTTCACGATAATTATCGTGCAAAAATTATATTTTTGCAGCCCTATTTTTAAAGAAAAATGCCTATAATTTCTGTATTTTAAAAGTTAGAGGCTTGAAACTTGGTCACAGTGCTTCTGGGGTATGCCTAAGATCGATCCCTCCAACCTTCGATTTTATATGAATTTTTAAAAGATTGTTTCCGTTCTGACAGGTCTGAATGAATGCACGTAGCGTGCTGTCATTCTGATCTGTCAGAACTGAAATGATCTTTAATGAATTCATATAAAATCGAGGGTTGGAGGGCTCGATCTCAAATTTGGCACAGCCACACATGTCAGGAATTTCTTGGAGGGGGCACTTTTGGCAGAATTCATCTCCCAACAGATATCGTGGTAATTGAAGTCCCCCATTACTACTACATTGCACTTCCTTGAAACACTGGCAATTTGCTTTTCAAAAGTTTCATCCTCATCTTCTCCTTGATTGGGTGGTTAGTAGTAGACTCCAAATTGATCAAACCCCTTTTAAAGCTATCCAAATTGGTGGCCATCACTACATCTTGTGATAGTAAATTTCATAGTTTAAATCTGCGCTGTGTGAAGAAGTACTTCCTTTTATCTGTCCTGAATCTCCCACCAATGGGATGATCCCAGGTTATAGTTTTATGAGAAAGAGAGAAAAATGTCTCCCTGTCCACATTCTCCACACCATGCATGCTTCCTTGAAGAAAATATATAAATGTAATTTAAAGATTAAGCTGTGCTCATGAATCTTGCCTTACTATATAATTTTGTCTCAGGAGGAATGCAGTACCACAAAAGCCCTTTACATTACCCAAAGATCTCTTGTTTGAACAGGGCACCATTTCTTTGTGTCAGTCAGAGAGCAGCACATTGTGGATAAGAACAGGTGTTGTGACAAACTGAGGCAATAGCACAGCCATGCCATCAACTCCTGTACTAAACTTGTGATGTGCCAGAAAGTGTGCGGTGTTTTGTTCTCTTATCCATCATCCTATATATTAGATTCCTGACCATATTGAGCCACCCCTGTAGTGATTATTGAAAGGCTCTGTGTGTTGTTTCAGCTTCACACAAAAGCCCTCATTCCTGCTTTCAGTACAAGGCTCCCTTTTCATAGTGTAAAATATGATGGGTTAGATCTGGCATCATGCTACTAGCAAGTGGAGGAATGGGATTTTCTCATCCTCTCCCCTGCAGCCCGTCTCCCATGGGCCCTTCAAACTCCTCTGGAGTCCCCCAACCCTCACAGCATATGTGGAGGGCCCATGAGGGGAGGCCACGGGAGAGGACACAGAAGTCCCATTCCGCAAGTGGTGGTCTCTGCTTGGAGTAGCATGATGCTGGATCCAGCCAAATACATGTTCCTTTATTGCACAACATGGGCAACTCCTCATCTGTGGGCTGCATGTGGCCCTCAAAGGCATCCTAAATGGCTCACTATGGGTGCAGTGCTTCCATCCTCACCCTCCAGCCAAGATCCCCAGCATGCTGCCACTGCTGCCACAATTGTACCAGGGAGGAAGGCACGGGGGAATGACCTTCTTGTATATCACAATCAGGTGATCTGTCATGCTGGGAACATGACTTAAATGGGGAAGGGGTGTCATCCCTGCATGGAGTCTTCTCCATTTACATTGCCTGCTTTACCCCAGTCCCAGGGATGGTATGAACCAACTTCAGCAGGCAGTGCGCACATGCGTACATATGTAAGCGCATGAGAGTATTAAAGACTGCCCACCCCTGTTTTATCGTAACCTTAAGTGGAATGTAAAGTATTATATTACTTCTCAAGTGGTCAAAGTGCTTCATTATACATTTCTGCAGTTATCTTTATAGGAGTCATCAAAAGTAATCTGAATTATTGCCCCCACCTTGCAGTGGCTTGTCTAAAGCCACCTCATGGATTCATTACAAAGTGAACTTTGAATGTGGGACTCTCAAATTATTAGCAAACTGCTCCACGTCAGCTTTCTTTTATTAGCCTTTCTATATTCCCCCACCCCATATTTATCATTTCTAGCATTCTCATTGTTCAGACACTGAACCACTTAGGCACTGCCTTATGATCTTACTATGTCTAAACAAATCCAGTTTCTTCCATTTTTTCTTGATATTTCACCGATAGCATTGTCCTGTGCGCATGTGGTGTACATCTTTCACACCTGAACAGATGTGACTCTGAGAGTACTTCCTTTGACCAACACCGATCAGTTAACATACATGACATCTTTAAACTTTAATACATTTCCTCACTATAAACGCCACCAGTCAGCTTCCGTGTAGGTAGGCGTCCATTGTTAGTTGTCAAAGTCTTCTTGAGTGGATTTCCCACTGTGTCACTTTTGTGTGAGTCAAATCAAGATTATAGGTAACAGAGAAGAAAAAGAAAAAGAAGAGAAGGTTAGACCCTCATTTTAGAGTTTAAGAAAAATCTGCCAGCAGGTTGCAGTTTGAGTTGGTAATATACATGAAAGGAAGAGTCCAAGCTGTGTCACCAGTGTCACTATATTAGGCTTTCAGGAAAAAGCATACAAAACACATATTGTAGTGGTCACACACAGAGACATAAATTTAGGAACAAGATCTGCCTTAGCTTGAACATAGTTGGCTCTGATAATAAGGAACAATGAACGGAGGCTATTATGAAATGAAACCCAGATGCTTGAATGGTTTGAGCTTTGAGTTGAGTTCTCCTGGGAAACACAACACACACACACACACCACTCTAACCTTTTTCATAGGCTGGATTTTGTCCTAATTTTCTCTTTTTATTTGCCAACCTTGAGATTTAAAAGGTTGTTGGTTTTATTTATGGAACAGTTTCGTGTGAAGCAATCAACTCTTCTGGGTAAATCTGAGTTGCTAGTTTTGTTAGATGTTGTTCAATTTTATCACGGAGTTGTATGATGCTGTTTTGTCTCAACAACAGCAAACATGTTCCTATGTGCAAAGACATTAGAACAGGTATCACTGTACCTTTGCACCAAGCAATATCTTGCTACGATTTTTCTGTTGGGCAGATTGAGACCAATCATAGAAACGAGACTGTTTTTGAAAGGGGATTGTTTGGGGACATTTTCCAGGTATTTGTGTTTTCACGTGTATAGAACCAAGTCTGCCTTTGAATATGCATAAGGATAGTGAAGGATGTGCAGCAATATGGTTTTCACTATAAGAACATGAGAAGAGTGCAAAGGTTCATCTTGTCCAACCTCTGATGTCCCACAGTGGCCAGTAGCTCACAAGCCGGACAATTGCCTGGCAGGTAAGCCTTCTCCTCTCCCTCACACTCCTTCCTTGCTGGGGCAGTCCACTGCCGTCTGCTGGCGCCTGCAGGCACCAGCGGATGGCAGCGGACGGCCCCAGCTTGAAGGAGCGCGAGGGGGAGGAGGAGGTCCAACTCTCCAATTTTATCTGATGCGAACTGGATCAGGTCCTTCCGGACCAGTTTGGATGAGATTGGACGATCCAGAAGTCAGGATCATAATCAGATAATTTTATCCGATTTTGGTCGGATTGGCTCCAGATCGTGGATTGGACCCAATCCGATGCTCACCCCTAATTAATATTCTCTTAGTCTGCATACGTGGAGTTTGCCATCATGCTGTTTAACATGTAGGAAAGCAACCTTAAGCAACTTCCAACAAGGAGTGTTTTTATTGATTAATCAATGAATACATAAAATAAGCAGCTGGCTACTTTAAACTTAAACTCTCACATGAGCCGTAACACTGAATAATGCAGCTGGAATGTTTTGGAGTGTCCTTGTACTGAGACATGTAATAGGGAGAATTCTGCTTTCTGCTCCTCTGTTCCACAATATGGAACATTCCAATAGCAGTTAAAGCTTACTATGTTGTCGGGGGAAACATACAATATTATGCATATTGTGGTAGTGGAGGACAGTAGAGTACCAAGACTGCAATTATTAGCGTTGATCCCCACTTGCAGAAGTGTGTTCTGCTCATGCATCCATCTAATAGATAGTTGGCACCATCAGCTTTGACAGTCTCTGCACACACAGGATGCAATAATTCAACCATGGAAACTGCATGCTCAAATACAGAAGGGTTTGGTGGTTAGGCAGGAAATCAGTGTTGTGGAGGATTCAAAAACTAAAAGAACTGAAGGGGGCCAAAAGCAAATGAGCTTACACAGTACAAAAAGGCCAAGAAGACGAGTTAGGTGAGAGAAGGTGCAGTCTGGGATGAAAGGTGGAACTCCTTGAAGCAATAAGAGCCTGAGGTGAGTGCAGACAGTAATAGCAAACCTGTAAAGAGAGGGGATTGTAGCAATGGAAGAGAGAGGTTATTTTAGCCAATGCATCCTGTAGAGATGGAAAAGGAGTGAAAGATCAAAAAGGGCAGCCACCAAAATGGAGGTCATATTAGCCTAGAGAAGAAATGAGCGAAACATGGGCAAGGGTCACATTTCGAATCCATGACCTCACTGTGTTTCTCATAGCAAATATTTTGTTTTAAAATTTGATCATTCTGAGTGGTTTACTTTGAGATTACAAAGGAGAAGAAACTACAAAAGCAATATAGAAATATATAGCCTATGTGCACTTCTACTGAACTATTGCAACGAGAGAATGAGATTAAGGGAGGGATTCATGTGTTTATGCTTTTCAGAGGACCAGGGGCAACCCATAAGGGCACCCCAATCTGTTGTCCACAAATGTCAGAACACAGACACTGCCATTCCCATTAAGCAGTCTTGATATATTTGACAAGGAGCATGTCCAGAAGGACTGCAAAGGACATCAGTTACATCTATAGCATAGTTAAGCATTTCATCAGGCTTGCAGCCATTTTAGAGATTCCACACCTGGTACATGTTCATTTCTCTAAGCTCATCACGATACCATTGTGGCACCAAACGATAATGAGATGAAGAGGTAGAATTTCCACAGCAGGGGCAATGTGGGGACATCATTATGAATGTTCTTACAAAATTTTGCCTCTCTACATGACGTCTCCATATCTGAGATCCACTCTTCTGCCAGAGAGAGAGAATCCCAACAGGGCTCAAGCACTTAATGGAATGTCTGCTCTTTAAATTGCTCTTATTATTTAAGATTAAGGTACAAAGTAGAGAAGGATGTTTGCGGGGCATTTCTCTACATTACTGGCAACAGAGATTAATTGTTTCCTTTTCCAAAAAAGTTATGTATTGACCCAGGGAACCAATCATCTGATAAACCCAAATCCAATGTATAAAGTTCAAATGCCCAATTATGGCATCAGAATAGCAGTCTGAAGAGACCCATGGTGGTCAAACATATACAAAAGTACATGCAATATTTATAGATGCTTTTTGTGAATGTGTGCCTAGTTCCAGATTCTGATCTGTTCCCTCATGTTTTATTGTTTTAATAGTGCTTCCATTCATTTCCTCAAAGCAATTTATAATTAAGTATTCCCACCTCAGGTCTGCACATGTCAGGGTTGGTAAAACGAATATATTTTTAAATAACACCATGCATAGGACACTAACAATAATGACATATGGACATTTGAAAGTTTTAGCCCTTTCAGTCTTATGTAGAAGAAATGAGCGATAATTGATTCAGCCCCAAAACAGTGCAATGGCTTCTGGTGGCCCACTTAATATTCTAAAACCTTCGGCCTTTTTATTATTCACCAGATTGAATTCCTCTAGAACTCTTCTAGACTCATCATATTTATATCCCCATCTGTAATTAGTTATCAAGCTGGTATATTATAGTGGATAAGGCTGAGATCACTTGGGAATCTTTTCCCAATTCACTTAATGCAACTGTTAATGCTTTTTTCCAGCTCAGTTATTGCTTTTCGTGGTTTAAATGTCACCATGCACTCTATCAGCTGGTACCATCTGGGGGAAGATAGCCCCACATTTGTCTACCCTGGGTACTGGACCAAAGTGTTTTGCAGATAGCATTGGATTCTGCCTCATAACATGGTGCCCTCCACATTAACTGCCTGCCAACCTTCTGCTCCTTACATTATGGCAAGTAGACCAGTTTGACTCCATCCATCAGCCAGAGAAATAGCAGCTGCAGAGAGCTTGCATTCCCCCTTCCACCGCCAGCCAGGAAGATATCTCTTCTCCAATGTCAGCTGGCCTTGAGCTGCAGAACTGAGGAGAAGCTACAGCAGTTGCTGGATCAATTGTAGTAGTTTCCAGATATGTCTGCAAAGAGAAGTTATTCTACACAGATAAGAAACGTGGTGGGGGCTCACCAGGAATAGGGAGCCCATATCTGAAAATATGATTCCTAAACATTTTTTGTGCCTGGGTAGGCAACCTTTTGAGGCCCATGGGTATATTTGGCAATTGGAGAAATCTGCCCAAAAGACTGAGTTCAAGGCAGAGGTAGTGCCTGAGCCACAACACGCTAACCTACAGATGGCAGAGTGGGAAGAAGGATTGGATCATGTGGAACATGAGAAAATATGTGTATTACCCGTTGTCAACATACACAGGCCAACACCAAATGAGCATCCAATAGTGGAGCTGCCTGTTGCAGCTACTGCACCTCAGATGTCTTTGTGATAAGGGGTGTCACAATGGAAAGGATCAGTTTCCACCGTAACATCCCACATTTCCATTTTATAGGGTAGGAACTGAAATCTGGGTCAGATTGTATTGCTCTTTCTCACTATTGCCTTTGGTAGTGTACATTCATCCTTGTCTAATTGGCTCCCTTTTCACTCACACACACAACACACTTGTTCCCCTTGCACAGACATCAACATTCATCAGTTGTGTATAATGTTCTCAACATTTTATCTTTTCAGCAGGTCTCAAACACAACCCCTGGGTTGTCTGTGACCTATGGGTTCTAAATTAGGCTGGTTGTTGTGTCGTAAGAACTTAAGAGTCCTGTTGAATCAGGTCAAAGGCCTGTCTCATCCACTCTTCTATTCACACAGTGGCCAACTAGTTGTCCATGGGAAACTCTAAGACTTTCTGTAGCAAAAGTGTTTTTTGTGGGCTGCTGCTGCATTTGATCCCTTGTCAGAGGAGAACCCTGGAGCTCATAGATGTAGGCTGACCATATGAAAAGGAGGACAGGGCTCATGTAACTTTAACAGTTGCAGAGAAAAGGGAATTTCAGCAGGTGTCATTTGTATGCAATTAGTTCCTGGTGAAATTCCCTCTTCATTACAACAGTTAAAGCTGCAGGGGCCCTGCCCTCTTTTGTATCTGGTCACTCTAGTATAGTGCCTGCAACTTTAATTGTTGTAATGAAAAGGAGATTTCACCAGGTACTAACTGCATACAAATGACGCCGGCTGAAATTCCCTTTTCTCTGCAACTGTTAAAGTTACATGAGCCCCGTCCTCCTTTTCATATGGTCAGCCTACATAGATGCATTTGTTACCTTTTCTCCCCTGTCTCTCCAGTGTGGTGTTTTGATTGTTTCTCTCCTTAGCACATGGAGAGAGATGGAGGTGTCTATATGCTCTATTAATCCTGTAGCGGCTATGTAGCGGCGCTGTGTTGTTTATATGATGCAGCATGCAAACTTACAGTCATATCAGGCTTTTACCCCTGAAACTGTGCTTTTTCACGGTATTGTTTTACAGCAACTTTTCCAATTGCTCCGATGCCACCATATTGTTTCTTTTGTCTGTCTCTGGTGGCTTCAGTTTGGGGGCGTTCCTAGGGGCAGATTCTAGGGTAAGCCTGAGAATGCAGAGCAGGGGGTGGGATTGGTAAACTGAATGGCCACCGGTGTTGATTTTGGTCTTGGCCAAATAGCCCACACTCCCTCCTGCTGTTCAGTGCTGTGGGGGTATGAGGGAATCAGCATACAAAGCAGCATCATTTAGATACCCCTTCTTAGGCTGACCATATGAAAAGGAGGACAGGACTCATGTAACTTTAACAGTTGCAGAGAAAAGGGAATTTCAGCCTGCGTCATTTGGATGCAATTAGTACCTGGTGAAATCACCTCTTCATCAAAGCAATTAAAGTTGCAGGCACTATACTAGAGTGACCAGATACAAAAGAGGGCAGGGCCCCTGCAGCTTTAACTGTTGTAATGAAGAGGGAATTCCACCAGGTACAAATTGCATACAAATGACTCTGGCTGAAATTCCCTCTTCTCTACAACTGTTAAAGTTACAGGAGCCCTGTCCTCCTTTTCATATGGTCAGCCTACCCCTTCTGGAAAGAAAAGTGGGAACTGGCTCCAGCATATTTGCCTGATAGGGCAAACAGAATGGAGCTCGTTCCATTTTTTTGAGCTTCTCCTTCTGTAGGGAAAGAGACTGAAATAAAAAAGAGTTTACTGATGCCCAGAAAAATAGGGCACTGCAGGCTGTCTGACTGCTTTGCTCTTCCTTCTAGTGCTTTGGGAATGGGGGAGAACGTAGCATTTGGAGGAAAAAGAATCAGGGTGGCGGGCAGGTCCCGCACCCTTATGAATCCATAGCTGCAGTGTGGTCCTAAGCAATGAGCTTACAGTTGTTTAGGTACGTAGAAAAATATTTACCTCAGGCTTGCACAATTTATTACTTATTGTTTGACACAGTTGATTCCTTTTTGTGCCAACAGCGATCATCCTGGGAAACATAGCAGAGTGTAGCAATGACATTAAACGTGATGCATTCTGCTAGGATAAACAGATATTGCTGTGCCACAGCAAAGCCAGCCAAAAAACACACGTTAAACTATTTATTGGAAGGGGTTACAGGTCTCAACATTTATCATCAGAAAATGAGCACATATTACATAAGCTGAACGATTCAGGCAGCCCTGGCTAAACTTCTTTGAATCTGCAACTTGCCTTTGATAATGGCTTGCTAACATATAGAAAAATGCACTTGCTTTTCCAATGAGTAAATGCTGTGTTCGGCTTTATTTCCCAACTGAGAAATACGTTTTCTGACATGGCTATAAAGAGGTGTTATCTAATTTGAAGGAAAGGAGGGATCTGTTCATTTCCAGGTTCTTGAAATGAAGACCACTGAGATAATCTAAGAAATAATGCCAGAAATCTGCTTTAGTTCTTTCCACCAGAAATCCTTTCTCCTTCTATAAGATACAGAATCAATATGAAGAGCCTCTGAAATCCCAAGTAAGGGGCTGTGAGCACTAGAATGTAAAATTATATTGAAAAAAGGACTTTGAAATTCACTGCCCCCACCCACACCAAACTTGCAGCCAGATCCTAAGTGTTTTTATTTAAATGTTGGGACCCAAAAGGTCAGTGGAACTTGCTCCAAAGTAAGTGTAGGTGGGATTGTAGGCTTACATTTTTTGATAGTCATTTTAGCAAAAACAGAACAACAACAACCCCTACATCACAGAATACTGAGCAGACTCCATAGTCATATGAAGAAATGCATAATTGTGTAAACAGTTGATCGTCCCTCCATATGAGCATCAATTGGATAATGCACTAATCATTCCCCAATGGAATGAATAAATGCAGTACAAGGGAAAGGATGAGAAGGCAGAAAGCTCAACTGACTTGACTAAGCATAGCATATTTCTGGTCAACTAATAGTTATTCAACATGGTAGATTCCCAGCACTTTAGGTCAAAGCCTTGCTGGCCTTCAGTGAACATACAGATCTCCTATCTGGACCAAGACTTCACCCTTTATTTCCATATTGGAGCATGTACATGCTCCAACATGTACATGTTCTGTGTATGTGCAACACCGGACCAAGGCAAATATATGGTATACATATATGTAACATATTTAAAAATTCTATGCTGCCTTTCAGCAAAAGTTTCCAAGGTGTCTTTAATGGTACAAAAGAGGGGGTGCTAAGCTGCTATTGGCCTTAGAGCTTTGGGGTTTGCCCTTTCATTTCTTCTTGCTCAATTTTACTATCTCGTTACATGACTACTGAAATGCCTCCCTCCTAGTTCTAACAAGAACTAAAATGGCTTCCATTAAATGAGTGCCTTGCCCTTGTAGGGTGACCAACTGTCAGGATTTCCCCGGATTTGTCCTGGTTTTTGTTCTATCCTGGGTGTCAGGAGGGATTTTCTATAATGTCCTGGAATGACACACTTTCACCTTTAAGGCCGCCATTAGCGTAGCAGGGGAAATTATGTGCTTTCTGGAGATGCAGCATTCCTCCCACTGTTCCAACTGGGGCCTTAAAGGGGTAAGCGTGTCATTCGCAGACATTGTAAAAAATGCTCTGATTGGAGCAGTGGGGTGTGTGTGTGTGACATGCTTTCACCTCCTCTGCTCCAATAGGGGTCTTTAAGGTGGCGGGGGAAATGAAGCACTTTCCAGAGGGCCCGGAAAGCTGCTCCCCCCACTAGGTGTCCTTCTTTTTGGTTTCCCAAATATGGTCACCCTACCCTTGTCTAAACATGGCCTTCCATTCTCCTCGTTTTGCCTGTGACTCTACTTGCTCCGGCCTTGGTTCTTCCACCTTGCTTTTTATGGATATTCACATTCAGGTCCAACCCCACTTATCATTTGTAATACAATACTTTCATCACCATTGATCTCCCGCCCTCAAACAATCTCACACATCTTTCCTCTGCTACCTTTTGCACTTGGGAGGGGGGCTTCCATAGAAAAAATGTGCTCAGCCCTGACCCAGCCTTTCATTCTTCTGGCTTGTTTTATCCTGAAGGCTTTGCAAAGTGTCCTGTGGAGCAGGGAACAATGTCACCCACCTTTGGAATGCCACTGTTATATGCCGTCACTGATGCATAACGACAAGATTCCAGGGGTATGCTATTTAAATGCCTGAGCATTTTTCAAAAAGAAATGTGCCAGTTTGGGTTTTTCAGCTGGTAAGACCCAGCATGAAATAAACAAAGTTGCAATGCCGCCCAACACACTTGCAGTGAGGCCAGGCCTTTTATTCAGTCTCTGGGCCTGGTTTAGTATAGAACAGTTGCAGGGACTGATTTCCATTTTGATATTGTGCACTGAGTCTAAAGCCCTTTAAGAACACACACTGCAGAAAAAGAACATAGGAAATATTAGGAATGAGAAAAGGCTATTCACTACATTGATGCCTGTCTCTTGTAATGTAGCATTTCCCCCAGGACAGCATCTAATTGCTTCTTGAACGAACCCACTGACTTTTCCTCAACAAGCTTGCCCAGTAGGCTATTCCAAACATTTATTATTCTTTGAGTGGCAGGGCACTTCCTCCTGTCTCCTCTGAATTTGTTTTTTGAACTTCAATTTATGCCCCCAATCTTGTCATCTGTCCCCGTGATATCAGAAAGTACGCAGCATGAGTTGATTTTATGAATTCACCTATGCTTTTTATATACTTCTAGACCCCCTTGTACAACTTTTCCTTCCCCCTAAGTTTAGTGAGTGAGTGAGTGATTTTTTAAACAACAACAATAACGATTAGTAACTTTTCTCCTATTTTATCCTGGAAACAAATTATGAAACAATGTTTGATAAAAAAAAATGTTACAGAAAACCAGAGCTCAATAAAAGTATTAAACCCACATTTTGGAGAATTGTTTTTCTTTTCTTTTCTATCTTTCTTTCATTTTTATTCATTTCCCTCATGTTCCCTGCAAGTTATTTTGATAACAGCAGAGAAAGAGCAAAAATAATTTGCTTCATAAAAAAAACCCATGAGCTGAGAATATTAATTAGATAACTAGCCTAATATACCTTGTTAATGTTGAAAAATGTGTACCTGATTGAAAGGAAAAGGGATACAAAATAGGAATTTCCTGACACACAATTCATATAGATCCTTATTAAGGACTCAGGAAATCAAATGGATGCCTCCTCATGAAATGTACATTTTTTGAAACAAGTCTAGGCTAATAGATTTCATGTATAGAGTCTATGATTATATGGCACAACGTGTGTCCTAGTTTACTATCAGAAAGACGGAGCATATTACTGGATAACTTTGCATGATAATGTTAGTCCTCCCCCCCCCCCCCCAATCTTCTCTGGAAGCATATCTGTCTGCTAATGGTGAATTAGAATCAGACATCGGTGATTTCTGCTAATTGGAACCCTGGTCTGCTGTTCCTGTTGGTGAAGCTGCAGAGACCAAAAATGAACTGTAGGAGTCCTTCCTGCCACCATTTGCTGGAGCCCATTGTTTTGTTTTTTGTTTTGTTTTGTTTTGCAGAGCAAAGGCCACCAACACACTGTTTAACATCGGGTCTGTCTAAACATCTTCTTTGCTCCGGGTCTTTGCTCCAAAGCTGCACCATAAAAAAGTTGGGGACTTTCCCCAATGTTTTTCTTCAGAGCGAGGTCACGATGGCCCTTCCGCCATGTGACCTTGCTCCGACGTCGAGCCAGGAGACAGTTTGGGCTGGATGGCGACCCCTGATTGGTTGCCAGAAGCGGCTGCCTCTACAAGAGGCATTTAAAGCTCTTTCAAGGCGCATTAAAAAAATTACCTCTACAAGAACAGAGTGCAAATCGGGCATAGAGGCGCGTTTTCTCTCCGATTATGCGCACTATCGAATGCACGTTAAATAGCGAGTTTTATTTTGCTCCGGCCGTTAAAGCGCATTTTGACTATGTGAACAAGTGATTCTCCACATGTCAATAAATTGCTTTTCGGTCGTCCATTAATGCGCTTCGCTGCCTCTTGTACAGAGGTATTAGGCGTAAATGCGCTTCTGCGAATATGCACATAATTGCCTAACCAGGCGTAAAGGCGAATTCTTGTAGATGAGGCCGAAGAAGGCAGGGGTGGGCTCCAGTACCTGGATGGCTGGAAAACCCAGCGCTCCCTGCTGGCATAGCGATTTTTTGCCCAAACCCTGCAACAGTGTTACGATGGGGTTTCAGGGGGAAGGAGCAGCAGAGTGATGCTGTGAAGACAGGCCCATTGACTTTCATTGGCACCTTTAGACACTGGGAAGATATGGGAAATATTTGAACTTTTAAACAATTTAGCTTCTTTTTTGCTAAGCTTCCCCCTCCCCCACGAAAAAAAGTTTTTTTAAAAAAGGATCCAAATGACAAATATGCACGATAATATAACAAGTTCACTAAAGACGCAAAGAAATCACTAATTATAAATCTTAATCTATCACCAGTATGCTTGTGGGACTTCTAAAAGAAGACAGATTAAGTAAGAGCTTATTATCTAATGGAAGAAAGAGCAAGGGAGATGGAGGAGGCAGAGGAAACGTCAGGGCCTCTGCTCCAGCTGGACACTCCCCCCCCCCACAGGGCTAACTGACATCGAGGCCCTGTGGGGAAGAAGAAAGAGCAAGACAGATGGAGCAGGTAGAGGAAACATCAGGGCCTGCTCCAGTTGGACTCTCTCTCTCTCTCTCACTCTCTTCCTCCCCTCTTCCCTCCCCATCTCCTTTTCCTTGTGTATCATGTCTTTTTTAGATTGTAAGCCTGAGGGCAGGGACTGCCTTCTTTACTGATTGGTTGTAAGCTGCTCTGAGAGCCTCTTTTGGCTGAGGAGCAGGGTAAAAATACAATAAATAAATAAATAAAAATAAAATACAAGCTATACAATATCTATCAACAGTGTGTGAGAGTGTGTGTTATTTTGTGTTTCTATGTGTGCATTAGTCAAAAAACATAGGCAACTATACTTGACTGTAATTTGATCAAACGTTTGAAGGACTTCAATATAGGAAATAAATGGAAACCATGATTCCAAATATCTTTCTTAAAATTAGGATTCCTTGCTTGCTGCACTTGCTGAGTAAGTTTATACATAGTCTTAGTCTCCTAAATTTTATCAATTAGTTCGTTGCTTTGGGACTTCTAATTATGCTCTATACGTGACTTTGCAGCTTTTTTTGTACCTGTTGATTCCTGTTGCTGCTGTTATTGTTTATTAATTTGAATAAATATTCCTGTTTGGCCACATTTCAGGTGTGTGTTTAAGATCACTACCAGATATTCAAATTGGGCTCCCAGGTTTTCTGGGGTGGAATTGAGGAAAAAGGAAGAGAAGTAACTTCTAGATGCTCAACCAAGTCTTGTGTGCTGATCCATTCGGTAAGCCACGGCTCTCCATCTTGGTATCCCGTGTACAATAAGGGGATGATGATAATAATACTGAGTTAACCATATGAAGTGATTAACTATTGAGTTAATGTATGTGAGGGCTTTGAATGTTTTCAAAAGCATTATATAAATCTGCTGCTAATAAATTAATGAACAACTGGAAGATAACCAGATATTCTGCATTAAATTCTGAGTTCCTTGATAAAACATTGGCTTTTCTATATTCTTGTGAGTTAAAGCTGTTTCCACCTGAGCAATTTGTGTGGTTGCTTTTTCTTTCATCATGATTCTCAGGGCTGAACAAGATGTGATGTTGGAGATGCAGCCGTGTGAGGTCCCAGTTTGGATCAGGGATATACTGCAGAGGGGAGGGATTTAACTCTACGCTCCTGCAGTGGTAGGACGATGATCTTCCAAATTTCCCTCTCCAGAGTTGCTATTCACCTTGGAAGAGAAAATGTAGGTGCGCAATAGTGGACGTGCCTGAGTTCCCTTCTGCAGCTAATGGTAGATGGGATAAGTGAGATTTGGACCAGAAAACATTGCAGGTGCAAGAGCTAGTTCCACTTTCCTTGTACAGTTGCCCCAATTCAAACTGAGACCAGCTATGGCCTTCAACTGCAGATACCTGTATGCCCACGTTATATTAGCAATATTACTAACCTTTTGTGTGTCCATGACCAACAAGTATCAAATGCAATGTATTTGCAAGGAGGTACCATTACCTGAAATAATACTGCAGCAAGAAGGAAGCACATCATTGCTTTGAAAGATTGCTGATATACCAACATCTCAAACATTGGGATTAACCCAGGATCTTTTAACCACTGTATTTCAATGTTGATAATGTCCCTAACTGAACTGAACAAAAGACTATTTGTGTTTTGGACGTATAAATGAATGCTTAGAAGAGCACAATACACCTCTGACCCCTTACTGATCGATTAGTATACAATCAGAATTCTCTATATAAATTTGCAATCATTACTTAATAAAGCCACCAAGGTGCCATCTTGCAACATAACAGAGGTGTGCTATGTGAATCAACTTTGGCTGTATATAAAAATATGAAAATTAAGACTGTAAGAGTACTGCTGAGGGTCAAAGGTCTTTCCAGATGTGATGAAAACAACCCTTGGATTGTTCATCATGTTTTCTTTCAGCACTCACCAAATCATCAGGGTAATTTGTCCTCTCAGACCTACCGAGTATGACTGTAACATTCATTGGTGTGGATTGCTTTCAGGTGGTTATACAACCACACCTCTTCCCTAAGCCAAGTTGGGCACTATATTGTGTTTGGCTATATCCCTAGAGTTTATGGATTTATGCGCTTCATATTCAATGAGCCTTGCTTGGACAAGAATCCAAATATTGAGAGTTCTCATTGGGAGATTTGTCTTTGTAGCTCTCAAGAGTTTCCTTCATGGATATTAGCCTGAGAGCCAAATTTTGTACATGGAGTTATGCCAGCACAGGGGAGAGCTGTTGAGGCACTGTATGTCAGGATGCTTTATCTGTGAGGGCCTTTGTGTGAGACACATAAGGAGATATGGAGCTCAATGAGTATGATGTTTTGATAGTGAGGGGCCATTTGTAAAAATTTGACACTATTAAACCAGTTCCTAAAGGCCTAAAAATAACATTTAAAAATTGGATTTGTTGACGAATCTGTACTTCCATTGTTTGATGCCTTTATCCCTAGTTACCAGTGATGCCTTGTTTGCATATCTTTCTTTGTACAGCTCTTGACAGCACCTGTCAAGGAGAAATGGCTCTTGAGTTCCTCAAGGATGAATGCCACTGGATGAAGGAATAGGTAGGTTTTCATAAACTATTGTTGTTTGTTTTTGAAGACACAAGGCTATCCTTGAGCAAATTGTTTTCCTTCAAACCAGGCACCACACTTCAGAATCATGGGTCAGTTGAATGATGCACTGGTAAAGATGCTAAACAACCTTCTTCTCAATGGGATGAAAACTGGGCACTTCAACTGGTATCGCATAAGCGAAACGTTAATTTCAAGATATAGCTTCTCTTTACACTCTTCAACGTGATTCATTTACATTACATTCCTAATGTAGATCTTTGGAGATAAGAAGAACACAAGGCTATAGGGCCCTTGTATGAAGAAATAAATAGCCCATCTAATTTTGATCATCTCTTTGGCTGAGATTGTTAGAGTTTAACCACAGCATCAGTGTCTTTTCTTGTCAAAGATCATTACCTGTCCAAATTTCAGTTCTGAATACAATTAAAAATTATGTTTGTTTTTTTTCAAAAGGGAGGTCACAGAGAAAACTACAGAAGACTATTTAGAAAAGAGAAGAAGGAGGGAAGGAGAGGGGAAGAAGAAGGAGGGAAGGAGAGGGGAAGAAAATAAGAATGATAAAAGAGAGATGGGAACTGGTAATAATAACAGAAAAGGGTGAATACAAGAAAAAACATGAAAGGAATATGTAATGGGAGAAATAAAGGGATAAACAAGAGTAGTAGAAAAAGAAGAGGAATCTTTTTCATATCTAGGGAAGTTACTTAAATTTGCTTTAATTTTTTTCTAAAGTACAGAGAATGACAAATGTGTGCTAGAATCAATATATTATCGTTCTTCAGATGTCTCCCGAAAGTGGAAGCAAAACATCCAAGATTTATTTTGCAAAGAACAGTTTGCCGTGTATATAAGAAAGCTTCCACTCTGTAAACCATAATTTTATTTGCTCTATGGCATAGAATCTTGGTTTTCTGAAATTTCGTATTCTAAACTCTCCTTCTAAAGCCAGCATATGCCAATTTCATCTCCGGAAAAGTATGTATGTTAGACTTGCAGTTTACAGTTTGATTCTTTTGACAATCAGGTACATTCTGTAGAGTTAGGAAGCCTAAACAGACTTAGATAGTTCCTGTTCCTTTATGTAGAAACAACATGAATCACTAGGTTACATCCTCAGCTATGTAAAACTCACAATGAAGTTGGTGTCCCATTGATATTTCATGTCCTCTGCAAAACTAAACTTTTCTGTTTCATTTTTTCCTCATCTCATTTTTGCTTTCAAAGAAAGGGTAGAAAATTGTAGCATGAATAATCCCAAACAAATTTCAATTTTTTCCCCTAAGTTAATGGGAAATATGTTGGGATAAATGAAATAAATCACCCGAAAAACTCATTTCTTTCATTTCTATACGCACCCCCCCCCAATTATTTTCAAAGATGAGCATTAATTCAGAAATTATAGTTGATTATGACTCTGAATGGGAAATAGAAGATCCACATATGACAAAATCCTTTGAAAACTCCCCTTAGTTTCAAATGTCGATTTTCGGATGGGGGAGGGGAGTTGATAGAGAAACACAAATCTAAATGTGTGTGTGTGTGTGTAGACTTAGTTGAATGGTGCTTTGAATCCAAGGCAAGTTTGTTTTGTGAATAAGGGATAGTTGAAACATAATGCCAATCCATGATTGTTGTTACTTGCATTCTCATCCATTCTCTCCCCTCTCCCCTTGTACTTTGCAATTCTCTTCCTCATTTCCTGTTTCATTCACAACTGACAAACTTTGACTTGTGCTGTCCATGGAAACTATGATTGGAAACCAAATGGTTTGTCCTGGAAGATTTGTGGTGTATGAGGGCAGGAGGAAGTTGAAGGCGGCACCATGTGAACCCAAAGCTAATTCTAAGCTTGTCATGTAGTGCCAAACTATGGTTTCATGTTACCTCTGAACCATCCCAAAAACAGTGGGGTGGGGTTGCCTGTTCTATTTACTGGCTAGTTTACAGGATGCATGCAACTATATTTTCCAAATTGCATATTACTTCATCGTTGTTTGTCATTAAAATAATCCAAATAACACTTTTCATTGACACACATAAATTAGTGGTTAGTAATAAGCACTCCAATCTACTAGCAGCATTTCTAATCTCAGTATTCTGAAAATTTACCACATTTCCTCCATGTTGTCAACCATGCCATTGCACGAAGGCATAGAGCCATTGCAAAACTGGCAAGTAATTTGTTTTGTTCAATGGCTTTCTTGTTATGTAGGTATGTAAAACTGGTTTTATCTTGCATTTAAATTTGTCTTTTGCCTCCTGTGATTGGTTTTGCAACATCAAAAAGTTTCCAGCATCTTCAAAAAACCGAGAACAAACTCCCGGAAATATGAAATAAAATTTGAAAAAGGAACCCTACCTAATAAAGCTTGCTTTTCAATGTAGCTTTAAAAATGAACAGATTCACCTGGGATTCTGGTGACTAGCGACTGTGATAATAAGATTTTTTTTTTATCTCAAGGCCCAACATTATTCATACTTTTTTTTTCTTAGCCTCAAACAATGTCTTTAGATAGCCCAGGTAAAGGCAAGTCAGAAACAAAACAACATCATAAAGGCATTGCTTTATGCAGACACTTTCAGCTGTGCTACACAGCTCTCATTGTCTTTGAACCCTGTGTAATGAGAGAAATATCTTAGACTCCAGGGACTACTCTGGGTTATGTTTTTACTTCAGCATACAGAAGTGAATTTTTAGTTCCTCTGCTTAAGAAATATGTTTGGCAATTCGTTTGCAACACTTCCTTTATCAGTTAGATTTCCTCTAACAGTCCAGAAAGTGATTTGAGCAACTAACTAACATGTGTCCTTCTGTTTTCTAATATTTTAATCACTGAATCATAAAAGCTAGAGATAATCTTGGACCTAGGTTTCATCCAGTTCTTATACACTCTTGAACATTTTGGGTGGTTGTAGAAAAGTTTGTCTAAAGTCTCAGTTCCCCACCTGAAAAACTGTAATCCTATCTTCAAAGATTACTGTATACATCTGCAAGGTTGTAATTGTAAGACATTTCATAATGTACAAGTAAAATGGCAGGAGATCATAATTTGATATATATATAAAGTGAATAGGATGTATATTGAAATAATGAGCACCAATCTACATCAAAATCCATGAGAACATAACCACTAGGGCTGGGAACAGATCCGGATCCTGAATGCGGAGCGGATCATGCCTATCTGGACCTCCTGGGTCTGGTTCTGAACCAGGTCAGGGAGGTCCAGATTGTTTCAGAGTGGATAGGGCCCATTCTGGATCGATTCGGATCGATTCGGAGATCCGGGCCCATTGGCCTTCCAGGTCCCTGAGTGCCGGCTGTGCAGCCGGCACCTAAGGACCTGCAAGGCCGGCAGTGAGTCCATTGGATTCACCACACTCCTCCCACTCTCCCTCCTCTCTCTACTCACCCGCTGCCATCCGCTGTACTGAGAACCAGGCCTCGCGACCTGCTTTCTCAGTAGAGTGACGTCGCGCCGGGTGACGTCATCACCTGCCATGACATCACTGTATTGAGAACCCAGGCCGTGAGGCCTGGTTCTCAGTACAGCGGACAGCAGCAGACGGCAGTGCAGATGGTGGCGGGTGAGTGGGGAGAGGAGGGAGAGTGGGGGGAGGGTAGTGAGTCCTTTTCCCCATTGACTTGCAAGTCTATGGGGAAAAAGAGGGTCTCTGGATCTTGATCTAGGGACCCAGATCTGGTTCTGGATCTGGTTCCGAAGCTGATCGGAGGAGGTCCGATCCAGTTCAGATTGGCCCAATCTGGTTCTCCCGGATCCGGATACAGATCTGGATCAGGGGGGCTGCACAGCCCTAATAACCACTAGGAAACTCAGGGGAATTATGGTCTCATCCTCATTGCAGTGGTCTTCTTTATCAACCCTTCCACCCATATCTGCCTTATTCACATGGTAAGGACAATGTAGGAAAGAAGGGAAAGCACTAGTTCAACAAAAGCAAAAGAACAGGAGACCTGAAAATTGTACCAAAAATAAGTGTTTGGCCCAGCATGTCTCATGAGTGAGACAGTATACAACCTGTTTTAATTATCCTCTGAATAACTCAGATGGGTTTTTCTACAAAAGACTTTTAACCCACCACTTTACCAACGCTTCTGGTTCCAGATGCTTTGTGGAATTGAGATTAACTGTTTTACACATGTTTCTGCCCCCCTGCTGGTTCCCCCCTTTCTGCCTTTCTATATGTTCCTTTACACAACCACTAGTTGGTGCTGTGAATACACAGAGGGTTTTATGCCACCATTTAGAATATACCAGACTTCCCTCATTAGAAAAAACCAAAACAAACAAAATGCTAACGTAGTTGCAAAGCACAGGAGGGACCCTGGAGGACGCCAACATCACCTAAAGGACCCAAACAACTACTGTGAGTGGGGAATCATGAGTGTGCAATAAATGTCTCATGTAAAAAGGCTCCCTGAAGAATAATCATAAGACTTGAAATGCATTGAGCCAATAAATTACTCTCCGTGTCCCTTCTAAGTCCCATCTTCCTTATTAATATGGTGATCAATTTACCAGAGAATGGATCACATGCATGATCATCTATGAGGACATTACATGTTTGCCTAGTGAGATTTTTGAACCTATCCAAAGTATGTTGTTATTGGAACCAGTTGTGTGTCAGTCATTTACCCTAGATTATATCATTCTTTCAATGCAGTGATATGTAAGAAAGTAATCCCATGGTGCACATACTAACCATACACATTTATCTGTTGAAGAAGTATTAAATATCATGGACAAATAACACTCTCAGGACTCCTTCAGATGGGGGAAATCACATTTCTTTACTGTGGTTCTGCTTCCTGCTTCTCTTCTGCATTTGCAATGAGCTGAAATTACAGCAATCACGTGGCTTGTACAGTTCAATGATGTTCAATTGGACACTGCTCTCTAGTGGGTGTTTTACAGAGCAACTTTGCCAGCACACGGCATGAAAACCCAACAAATACCGACATATCTCAGAAGAGTCAGATTTTCTGAGGTTCATTTTTTTTATCACTAAAACCAGGAAATGGAGCGGGAAATGTGCAGGAGGCTGACATTATTGTCAAAATGACCTGCAAACATCGGTCAGGAGCATGCTGTAAAATGCTCGTTTAAAAATGCTCTTAGATGTCATCTTCTATCAACTACAAAGAAGTCAGAAAACGAATCAACGATGGAATTTTAGTAAAATTGGGTTATTTCATTCCCAGTTAAGGAAATACAAACACCAGGGATGGTGTTATATAGCTATTTTATATATTATTTTTATTTGTTGCATTTATACCCCACCTTATCTACATTATGGAGCCCAAGATACACACTGAGGCTTTCCTGATGGTCTCCCATCCAGGAACTGACCAGACTCAGACCTGCTTAACTTCAGTAGATTTGCAGAATCATACAGTTGTCTCCTTTGTTTGTATAACGAACCAAGTCCTATAAGAGGCTGGTCAGCAGGAATGTTGAAGCTGACTGAACATAAATCTTGGCCCCTTGCAGCACACTCAATCAAAGTAAAGCTTAATTTCCTCAGGAGAACAGACATATGATTGCTCTATAGCAGGACTGCAGAATCTGTTTAAGCCCAAGGGTTGGATTTTTCAGAGCCTGCATTCCAATGGTGGGTGGGACCAATGGCAAGAGGGGTGAGGCCATATTTTAGCTTAAAGCTCTTACTGCCAGTAACTAAGCCCAAGGAGCATGGACAGCTATACCATTATGTGGGCTCATTGTTTGCCCACATTGGCATTGGAAGCAGACTGGGAAGAGTGGCAAATTATGCTGCCTGTCTTCTGTCCCTGCCAGGAGAACATGCTGCCATAGGTGCTCTGGAGAGTCTTGCCAGCTGTTCTCCCACTGCAGCTTTTGCTGTAGCAAGAGAACAGTTGGCTGAGGTCTCTAAAGCAACTGGCTGGGAGTTCTGCCACTTCTCCTTACTGTGGCCTTGGGGGCTTGTAGCTGTGGGGTATCGTGAGAGCCCAGCAGAACTCTCACAATGGTTCTCTTGAGCTATATTTTGGTTGACTTCTTGTGGGAGCACAGTGGCTGGAAAGTGACGCAAGGCAGGAGTAGGTGGATGGCTGGGCAGGAGAGGCCAATGGAGGGCGGTAGCAGCACCTTGCTTGAGGTGGCAAGATATATTGTGCCAGGTCTGATGAGGACAGGCATCTTAAGCTTTTATAAAGGGGAAAGAACCGCACACCAAGAAGCCACCAAATTATTGGTATTTGGGGAAATGGGGTGGGGCCAGGAGAAGATGCATGGCTGTCTGGGAACCCTAGGAGGGCCAAACTGAAACTTCAGTATGGATGAATTTGGCCCCTGAGCCTGTGGTTCTGCACTATTGTTCTGTGGTGGTTGATATGATATTGATGCACGGAATAGTTGCATGATCATGACATCCATTTGCTTGTCAGGCACTGGTGTCAAACACCTTCATATCATTGACTTGATATCATGCAAAAGCAAAGCCCCTGCTGTAGACCAGCTTTGCACGCTTCCATTCCACTTTGCATTCCACTTTGCGTCTTGGATCTGTCAGGACTTTCATTCTATGAAACATCTTTTATGAGCATGTTGTACATTTATCTTTGGGACTAAACCCACAGTGGGATCTAATTTCAGACCTATGAAGGTTGCTCTACCCCATTTTTCCAGCTATGTACTCATTTGAACTAAAATTATCCCACTTCCAGTATCCTTGATAGCAATTACATCGAGAGAGAGAGAGAGAGAGAGAGAGAGGGAGGGAGAGTCGTTCAACTTCATGTATTGGTAATGGATTTTCCTTCTTTATTTTTCCTTAGGGAAAATGTTGCATGAGAAAATTAGGCATATTAAGCCAGAGAAAATAGTGAACAAAAATACATATTTTATATTTTTTTTTAACAAGAATTCTCCTGTTACCAATTAGAGACATTCTTCAGTTCAGGTATTTTAGCATTGTCGGGTAGTCTTATATAACAAAATACAAAACCATTTTCTATAGTTATTTAAGGTCATCCTAAATATGTATAAGAATAGCACGTTTTAATTTTCAATAATGCTAGCAGTCTCTAGTTCTCAGATTTTAGCATAACCAGCAGGAAAAACTGTTTGATGTTTTAATTATGTCCCAGAAAAATGCTGAATGTGTTATAAAAGAAATCTATCACTATTTGCAGGGAAAGCTGTTTAGCACATAACATTAAAAGTGTAAAATAGAATAATAGTAATAATGATAATGAAGAATGTGGCTAGTCAAATAGTACTCTTACACAAGTAGGCCAAAGACGTGAAAAGTAATGTGTGTCACTTACAAGTCATCTGTGAGAGAAAACGGAAAAGAACTTTTAAAGAGGCATAAAGCTGGGAGGAATGGGAAATGGCCTTTAAAAAGAAAAGCCAGCGCTAATGTCTTTAAAATTATAGTTAAGACTAGCCAGAACCCTGTAACAGTTCCCAACAAAGTATCTCACCGGATTTAAGAGTTCCTGATTAATGCACTGACCTACTGGTCTCTGATGCAATAAGTTCAAAACCCAGCTGGGTATTCTCACTCCAGATGAGGCTTCTGGGACTTCACCAGGCCCAATCCTGATGGCACAAGGGTCATTTTCCTCAGTGAGACTGAGAGAAGTTGTTCCTGAGGGAAACAAGGAATGAGAACCTGAGTCGTTTTGAATGACCTGAACCAGATGTATAGAGCTACAGTAATTTAAGCAAGAATAATTGTGGAGGATGGGGTGGGGGAAGTAATAGATCTGATTTTAATATTCCCCCCCTTTCAGCATATGGCATAAGACAGTGAAAGCAAACTTATAAAAAAGGAATATTCAGGCCCAACTTTTTTGGGCTTTATTTTGGAAGGAATGTGGGGTCCAAATTGTTATCAGAAACTGTGGCAGAAGTTGTTTCCCATTCACCTTACAAAGAAAGAGAACAACTGTGAAGTTTCTCGCTTTTCCTGTGAGATTCTGCTTTACTGAGCTTCACCATCCCAGTCGATGGAGAACACTGCTCTTCTGAGCAGACCCAAGCATCTGCTAAAAGGGGAAAGATGGGAGGAAGCTATCGGATTAACCTAAATATCGATGCATTCTTCACATTATGTGCTTCAGGGAGAATTTAGAAGTCCTCTAAATTAGGAAGGGAAGTGAGAAAGCCTGTAAGTGTTTTGTTGGATGTTTGGGTTCTTCACTTAGGAACCCCAGTGTTCTCTGATTCAGTTGGGAAGGTTCCATTTTGGCAAGCAACTGATATGGGACTCCCATCAGAAAGCGAGCCTTCATGATGGAATCCTTTGCTGGGAAGTAAAGCCCTCCCAGTAAGCGTCAGGTAACTATGTGGCCTCAGGCTCTTCCTGCCCTTACGAATATAAGAAAAGCCATGCTGGATCAAACCAAGGGTCCATCTAGTCCAATATTCTGTTCACACAGTGGCCACTCAGATTACCATGTGAAACCCACAAGCAAGACATGTGTGAATAGCCCCTCCTGCCCATGTAGAGAGGGTTACCCCATGTTTCTGTTATGGCAAAGCAATATTACATGGTGCTTGAACCATAATGCAAGAGTACACAGCAAGTGGAGATGCTGATAGCCTTGCTATGTGGTATCCAAGAAGCCTAAAAAAGGTTGGCAGAATTAAAGGACACATGGATTTCCAGATAGTATATGAGAGCTCAACTGAGAAGCATTTATATACTAATTTGCCAGGCATAGCTGCTACTTCCATGGTGATAGTATTATCAGGAACAGAAACTAATACCATTATTTAAATAAGCATGGCTCTCCTTTTTATCAATTTTTCTGGGTACTGAAAGCTCTATGACTTAAGTCACAATCAGCGTGCATGTTTTTTGTTGCGTAAAGAGCACCAAGGGAAAACCTGAGCAGTTTCCAAACTCTGGTAGGTGGGATTTTAACTCTTTGAGCTTCTCCACACGAGTGATTTATCGCACACTCATGATTGGTCACTCACGGAAGTTTGCGGGTCCTTTTCATGATGTTGTCAACCTCTGATGTCTCTCCCGCAGTTTTCAAATGGGAATCTGCCATTTTATAAAATCTTGAAAATGCTGTAATATATCAGAATAAGCAGCAGCATTTATTAGTGGTATAATGATAACATATGGGAAGGAACAGGCAAAAACAAAAGGGGGAGTGCATGTATTGCGCTGATTGTTAAACCTGTGAACACTCCAGAAGACAAAGGCCCGGTAAGGCTGTGGGGGTTTGGCTAAATGTGGAGAAGCCCTTTCTCTCCCTGCCACAGTGACAGAAGTCTCCTTTCTGAAGTTTCATTGGTGCCAATGGAGGCTTCCCCTGAAATATAAAGAGGAACTTTTGAGTGGTGATTTTTTGTCAGGATTGTGGCAGGGAGAAAAGGAGTTAAATTCCCACCCCACAATCCTGAGACAGCTCGGCTTCCCTGAAGCTGGTATTATTTACATAAAAGAAATGTGCAGGATAATTTCATTCATGCATTTTAACATCACAACTAGTTTGGCCCCAATTTTTAAACTTTATTTTAAGAAAATGGACAATCCATCAAATGCTTTCAGTGTGTGGCCAGTAGTTGGCTCTGTTAATATTATGAACCTCCTCCTCCTCCTTCTTTATTTTTTAATAGTAAAGCTGTCTGTCTGAGAACATGTAAGGGGGGGATTGCTTAACAGCCAGGCTTTTTATACACATGTAAAGAAAGTGGCAAAGAAATGACTCCACACACTTGGGGAATGGGTGACTGACGCTAAGGCTAGAAACTTGGTGTGATCTTTTCTGTGCGAGTGCTGAAGGCAGCTATGGGAGCTTGTCTTGGCTTTACAGGCCTGGCTGGTTACCCTAGAGAAATGACAATAAAAAAACCCTGTTAGCTGGATTCCTGTATGGTGGCAGGTAGGAGGAAGAATACCAAGAAACTGGAAAGACAGATGAAGTTGTTTGATTCTGCTTTTGTGTATGGGTGTTGTTTCTGGTAGCAACTCCTGCATTAATGGGGGTAAGGATATGAGCGCAAATACCATTTCTTTATCAGACAGTCTCTGTGAACTCTGGAAAAAAAGTAGCTTTCCCTCTCTAGATTCCAAAACTATGTTGGAGATCCAAGCTATTTCCTGTGTCAGTGCTCTTGCAAGTTCTTAAACATCTGGCTATTTCAGATGGTCTTGCTTTGATAAAATGCAATGTTTGCTAGTCAGGAAAAAAGGCAATTCAATAATTTCATGTTAGATGGTGTCTTTTTGTCTCTCTTTAACCCAAGTAGTTAGCAAAAACATAGATTCTGTCTTGAAAACAGTGTGCATAAATTTCATTTGGCTGCCTGGATGGTTGCTCCCAGGCCAAAAAGCTGGGACCTCAGCAGTTCATTTCCAGAGATCAAAGGCCATACTCTCTGGCTGAATTCAGACAACACGATCGTCAATAGTGGGGTAATAATCAACTTTACAGTTGTTCATCTAGGAGGTACTCCCCACACAACATGGTAATAAATAATCAACTGTGGTGTGGATTAGGATCACCACTGAGTTGACTATGGCAGCATTCGAACGACATGATAGTCAATACAATTGATGATTGTTTCCCCCCACCCAGTTGCTTATTGTGTCGTCCGAATTCAGCCTCTCTCTCTCTCTCTCTTGCAAACAATAGGCCCCAAGAACTGGCATGTAGTTACTGTGCCAGCTCAAGGAAGCTGTTGTAATCACCAGTTCAAGGTGACAGTATGTGAGTCGGTATAGGAAAATGGACTGAAAGTGGTACTCAGATTCTGTCACTCAGTGGTGATGGCATCATTTGGTGGCATCAAGTGGGGGGCAGGCCAATAACATCATTTTAGCCTTTCCCTCTGTATGCTCCAAAGGTTGCAGCCTTTCCTCACAGGAGAGCTGCTCCAGCCCCCTGATGATTTGGTTGCCCTTTTCTGCACCTTTCCCAGCTCTGTAATATTCATTTTGAAACGAGATGAAAAGAATAGTGCACAAGATTCTAAGTGTGGTCACATCATATATTTGTATGAAGGCATTGTGGTAATGGTAGTTTTATTTTTGATCCCTTTCCTAATGAATCCCTAAAATGGAATTTATCTTCTCCACTACTGAACCCATGTCTATATGATGCTGCTTTGCCTCCTCATTCCCCCCAAACCTTGTAGCATCTCTGCTGCAAAGCAGCAGGGATAGAGTTACATGGCAGGAAGCCATTTTCAGCAGGAGCCTCATGTTTTGCTCTGGTGTTGTGGGAGAGAATCAGATTTAGGGGGCGGGGGTAGTGTGGGGACTGTGCAGATGTTCCTAAAAGCTTTGCTCCATTTTGAACAGAGGACAAAATCATGCTGTGACTTCGGGAATGAGTTGCAACTTGCTGAGTGCCTATGATGCTTTGGAGCAATTGAAAAAGTTGGGGTAAAATGACACTGTGAAAAAGCACAGTTTTTTGGGGGGGAAAGCCCAATGTGGCTGCCAGTTGGCGGCTGCATCATTTAAAAAATGCAGCACCGCTGCACAGCTACAATGAGGTATAGAGGATGTATAGACAATATTTGGGTGAGCCTTTTCATTGATCTATCCACCACTTCCCTAAGATCTCTTTCTTGGTTTGTCACTGCCATTCAGACTCCATTGGTGTACAAATGAAATTGGGTTTTTTACCTGTGGGTATATCACATTACACTTACTGACATTAAATCACCATTGGAGAAAAAAAGAAGGAATAACTGTACAGTGCCTCCTAACCTGTACCACTTCCAATCTTCTGTTCAGATTGGAAGCACCCTACCTAATGTTTAAGTAGAATATAGGCAAAACAGAAGGTGAAATAGAGAAAAGCAAAAAAGATAGTAAGCTTGGAATAAAGATAAATCAAATATGATTAGCGTAGTGAAAAGACGATTAAGGGATCACACAATTAACCACTTAAGGTCTTAAAGAAGGCAGGACTTTGCAGTTCATCTTCATCACAGCAGTGAAAAATTGTAAGACCCATTGTAATGGATTTAAGATATAACAGGCAGATTTTGCACAAACTTTAGGGAAATTAAACAATGGAATGACTGGTATCTAACCATTATGTCCCTTGGCACACTGTTTGAGAACTACTGCCATCCAGGGATAATAATTAACTACATCAGAATATGGTTCTCTAGTGCCACATTGTTCTCACTAAGCCAAAGCAGGCAGATGTGCCCAATGAGGGGATGTCTTGAAGGATTAGAAGTTCCCACAGGTTTAATGGAAAGACAGTTGAGCTTGTGATAGCATTTGACTTGTCTCTCAAGGCAGTTTCATTCAGTATGAGAAGCACAGAAGATGTTGGTTTAGTCAAAATTCCCATCCTTTCTCATACACTCCCATCTTCCAGTTGTGGGTACTCTTCCCCCTTAAGCTGAGGACGAGAAGCAGAAAACACATTTGATCAATTATTGGCCTAACAAACCAGCAGTAGAGCCAACTTGATCCCCAAATTCTTTTTAAATGGCATATTCTAACACATGCAGAATTATTAGTCTAACGATAACCCTTTCCTCCTGTAAAATCAACTTGACTGATAGAAGCTCAAGGCTTTTTACTTTTGTCATTGCCTTAATCCTGATTCCGCGGTGTTTTATTTCCTGTGTTGTTTAGTGTAGAAATCCATTAACCTGGCCTTTTTTTTTTTGCCGCAGCCAAGATGTTACTTACAATCTATCACTTAAGCTATTCATGTAGCATTTTATCCTTTCTTTCCCAAGACAATTGTGACTTCAGTCAAAGACCTCTTGACAAAAGGAAATGGGAGCCAGAGCATGAGATGGCAAAATGCCGGAGAGTGTTTTCTGTACACCTGCAAAATATGACTGTCTGCCATTACTTTCAAAACTATTATGCTGAAAGATTTTGCTTGTTTACATCTTTTTATTTTTGAGCTCCGATCTACTTCTCATTTAACCTTGAGGCTCCCTTGATTCTCCCCCCACACCACTTTCCTCCCGAACTCATAACAGCAGTTATTTCTTTTGTTGGTTGCATTTTGTATAATTATGTTCGCACTACACTCATCCGGGGAACATTTACTTAAACTGGTTTGATGCTTTTCCTATGCGTGGCACTCAATTAGATGTAAAATGGTGATGTGCTGTGACTCTGTATAGTTTTGTTCAATAAATAGTTTAAGATCGCTAATTGTTAATTAGTGGAGAGTTAAATAAAGATCAGAGAATGTAGATAACTTATAGTTTGCTTATACTTCCACTGCTGGAGTTTCCCACATCTTGGAGGGAGAGTAGCGTTGCTCTGGAATTGCTTGTTTCCCAGTAATAATGGTGCATTTCTCTTACTTGCTGTTTCTCTAAAGTACACTATGGATTTCTTATGAATATGCACAATCAAAACTAGGTTGGGGGGGCATGGGAGGGACTCCGGCCTTGCTACCAGCTTTCTTGGGTGGTGGCAATGGCAACTGCTCTGGGTTTCAGCCAGAACTAAAGGAGCTAACCTAGATTCTGACAGGTTCTGACTGAAACCTGAAGTATATTCTCTGCTCCACTGACATTGGAGCCACCAATCTCCACTGGGGTATGCCGGTAGTGATACTGTCTATTACTGAAAGTGGTCTTGCCTGGATAATAGAGCAAGTTTGTAGCCATCTAATCTCCAGAGATCTAATGTGTTTAATCTCCTGATCATGCTGTATGTCCAGTTTCTGGCCCTTTCTGCACCATAGGGGTGGAGAGGGCTGGAAGCGGCCGAACCCGAAAGTGAACACTTCCAGGTCTGGCGCGATGAGGCTGCACTGCAACGTGATGGCCGGGGCTTCTGTCGGGCCATCAGAAGTAGTGGCGACCATTTCTTTTTGATGATCCGTGGAGCAGCACACGAGCGCTCCTCTGCAAAAGTGTTTTTTTTTTTAAGTGTGGTGTGTGATCGGCCTCCCTCCCCCCACCATCTGGGAATGGCAATTTTACTGCCCCGCCATGGCCTCAGAGCCGTGCGGTGCAGCTCTGTGGCCATCAGTTCAGCTGCGCTTACTCACAGGTAAGCACAGCTGCACCCGGGATGGGCTGCCACACCAGCAGCTCATCTCACTGCCCTCCGGGGAGCAGGGAATGAATCAGGATAAAAGCGTTCCCTGAACTCCCGGGGAAATGGAGGGCTGGCCCCTGCCTGCTTGCGGGATGCCCTGTGTGTCTGCGGACTCTCCGCGGCCAGGCAGGGGCAGCCACGGGGGAAATGGCTGGTGTGGAAAGGGCCTTTGTTTCTCCTTTCTGCTGCCTTCCACTTCCATTTAATTTTGCCTAGAGTGAACCTACATCGCAGATTTAATGCGGAATGGGGACAATTTGTTTTTGCCAATCTGTGACAACCCCGAAGATTCCCTCGGGAAAAGGCGCATTTTCACAGAATACTTTTACTCCATTTCCCTCCTTAATGTGGCTTCCATGCAGTTCAGCTGCTGCGTGCCTCATTCCTCCAGATTAAATCCAGCATAATGGGTATGCCCAGGGGTGCCTCTTTCACCTGGCTGTGACCTCAGTCAAGCGGTGGGGCCCTCCCTGTTTTCTCCCACTGTTGTCCTTTTTCATTGTTCCACGGTAGCCTGTGCAGATACAGCTCTGGTTTCTTCACTTTGCCCCTCACTGTAATTCATTCTTCCTCCCTTCTTCACTCCTCCGAAGTAAACAATCTGGATTTAGCTGCCTAATTTTCTAGAATAGCTAGTTCTCTAAGTCTCTAAATCACTAAACCTCCAAAATCCCAAAATCATTAATATGCAAAAGTACTTTAGTGCTTCAGTGCTTTATGCTTTGGCGATATACCATGGCTCCCTATGTGCGATATTGTTGTATGGTTCAATCTAGCAGTAGGGACATGGGAGTGTCATTTCTGTGGAGAGAGACTGGCAAACACACTTGGCCCTCACCTTCACGGAGTTGGGAGGGTGTCACGCCTGCGGCGGCAGGCAACACACCCCGCATTTGCGCTCCTTCCGCCCATCTACAGTGGAAGTAGCACCACAGTGGGCTTTCCTGCCAATACCGCCACCACGCCCTCCAAGCAAAGCACAAGCGGCAGTCTTCCAAGGTAAGTTTTTTTAAAAAAAAAATTAAATGGGGTGGGGAAGAAGGGGGAAGGTCTGTGGAGGTGTGGAGGTGGTGCAGTGAGCTTATGTCTCACTCGTCCACCCCCTTCCCTGCCCAGCCCATGGCGACCAATCAGTGGTCACCATAGACTGTGGCACTCCTACCAGAAGCTCCGGAGCAAGAGCGACAGACTGCGTTGCTACAAGCTAAAAAAGTTAGGGTAAATGCCTAACTTTTTTAGAGCGGAACTTTGGGGCTTTGCCCCTACATGGCTTCGCAGTGACAGCAGCTTCATGTAAATGACCTGCCACCACTCTGAAGCCATCACGGGGAAAAGCACCCGTGTAGAGGTACCCTTGGTGGTGGGATGCAGGGAACCTTCCAGACAAAAGGCTCTGCCTCTTTTCATTGGATGCCTAATATCCCTTACAATGCATTTTGTTTCCCTGAGCAGGGGAAGAGGGGAGTACAGACCAAACCTCTAATACCTGGTTGATGATGTTTAGTTTGACTGGTGGGGCTCCACCCACCCCACCCCAAAGTTAGGTGGCTTAGAGTGCAGTGTGACCTGTGAAAGTGATTGGTTTGAGAGGGGCATAGTCTGCTTTTTTTTCAGCTAGTGTGCTGCTGATGGACCAAAGCTAATTTTGGGAAAAAACCCGAGAACAGCAGAAAGCGATTGTCAATGCATTGCTGTGAAGATGGCCCTCTATTCTTGTTTCCCTTGTTGTTTTCTAATACTGCTTCTGCCTTTTCACTTCAGCTGTCTGTCCCAGATAGTTCTTTGCAGTTCTCCTGTTTTAAGCTTCCAGAGTGCACCACCGTGGACTACACCCCTTTCTCGTTTTGGGGAAGAAATTATATACATTAAACATAGTTATGAAAAGTAACTTTACTTTTTCTTCCAGGGATGGAAATTTCCACCATGCTTTGAAATTTAATCCCAAGTACAAATCTTTTCTGACAAATCATTTCTGACTTGGTTCTTGTGAAGAAGAAAACGGTTATGGAATATATTAATGTTTTTGCACTTGCCCGGTCCTTACACACAAAGGAAAAGAATAAGAAAGGAAATCTTCATGCTACGAGAACAACTGCAGAAGTGAACTCACCTCTACTGCTTTGCTTCAGGTGGGTTGGGAATAGGGATCCATTAGAGCAATACTTCACAGCATAATTAGAGGAGAATGGGGTTTCCTCCTACCTTGCTTTCCTAATTGTTTTTCTCACCTTAAACCTGTCCATGGACTGATAATTTATTTTGCCCTGGATTTAGGAGCCTGGCATAAAAGGAACTGGCTCACCAGGCGGTCTTTTCCCAAGTGTGTCCAGCACTAATTTTAACAGAGATGCTTTGTACATATAATTATAAAACCAAGGGCCACTAAGTGCAGCCACAGAGCAAAATCTCGACTGTTCTCTATTCTGTTTTAATTACGAAGCCTTAGAGCAAGAAATTCTGTTTCAAAGCCAACTTGCTGTACAGGCCTCAATAGAGTTAAAGGAGAAACATTTTAAGCTGATGAGCTGACACTTGTAGAAGCAAATATATTAAATAAATCATGATTCGTTTTTGGGGCTAAGGCTGACTTGCATCAACTCCTGGAAAAACCAGATCCTTAATGAGTGACAGTTTGGTGTTTTCTGTCACTTCCTACAGTAATGGCCCCAAGCTGACACTGCTCTGTGGGAGTTTAATACTTCTGAACAAAAGTTTTTTTGGAGTGAGATAGACAAGGTAGAAATCCCAAGGTGACTGAAAGGAATGTCTAATGACTGGAAAGACATATTTACCGGCAGTCTGTATGTAAGCTGTGACAGTTGACAGGGCTTGATTGTAATAAATATAGTTGATGAAGAGCGGACTGACAGGTGAGGACAGTGAGAGAAAAAGAGTCAAAAGAGCCTGCATTGGCTGAACCTTATTAACCGTAAGTTGGTAACAAAGCCCAGAGTCATAAAAGAGGATATCTTGAACTGAAGCCTAAACAGTGAAATGTCTCCAATTCACATGCTGCCATAACAGACTTCAATTTGTTGACCTTTCTTCCAGCTACTTTACCGGTATATGTTTGGAGCCGTAATTCACACCAGGATAGAAAGGAAGTGTTAGGGGCACCTGAGAGATAGATAGATGATAGATAGATAGATAGATAGATAGATAGATAGATAGATAGATACCATGTTATGATTAATTCCTCGACTAGAGATCTCCCTGATCAAGGATGTAATTATTGCTTCAGTCTTCCAAATGTTTTGGAGCATTTTGATCAGAGGATATGTTATGTACCACCAGGGTTCTATGAACAATGAGAGCTTTCTTCTGAAAACAGAATGAATTCTCAACTCCTTCAAAAGAAATTAGCCAAACAACCTGGGATGTATTTCTTTAGTAGTAGAATCAAGAATCACTGACCCTGGAAATTGAGACTACTCTGGCATGTTAAATCATGACACTTTTGGGACGGGGTGGGGAGTGGGGTAAAATATTCTTGCCAGGATTTGAACAATAGGCTTTCCATGGATGTTGTGCTTCAAGTAACCCTCGGAAAAATGTAACCCACTGAAACTAAACAGCATTCTTTCTTTTTAATATCATATGTGCAATTATGCTTAGTATTAACCCTCTCTAATACCCCAAACCCATTTTCACCTATGATCATTAGAAAGTTTGTTTGCATGTGTGTGTGTGCATGTGGCACATTTTCTGCTGATGTATCGAACCAATGCTAACTCTGATTATTTTTTAATGAAGGAAAGAAATGGTACGCTAAGTTGTCTGGAAGAAAGTAAGTAAGGATTACAAGATCTTAATGTGAAGGTTAATAAGGCATAAAAGAATTCTGCCTTCTAAGTGGCTGCTGAATTTTCTATCTGGTCTCTCAAAAGGTCTCTCCCCAGTTGTAAAATGTAGCATCTGATTTAATGGCGAAGAACACTTATTTCTTTGATATAATTTCACTTTTAAGGTAAAAAAATCATTTATTTTTCTTGGCATCTGCATTTTTTTTAAAAGCCATTAAAAGAAAAGAATCATAAGGTCTTGTGATTTGACAAGGAAAGCTTCCCGGTTGCATACCACAGTAGCTTCAAGTAGCACTGCCACAAAACTAATTCAATGAGGTACTAGGGGGAAAAAAACCCTGATGAGGCCATGTGGGCACACGACAAAGGCCTCTACAGCAGCACAGTTCTTATATGTCAGTCATTTTAACATTCTCTCTTTGTTGGCTGCCTGTCTCCCACAAGGCCGCAGTTCAGGCAACTTTGCTTAACACAGCTACCTTTCTTATGGTGGCAGTACTCAGAAAGGCAGCCATCAGCATGGAAGATGTCAGCCTAATTGACACACACACACACTCTTCAGTATATAAACACAATGGACCTGATTCCCAGTTTCCATAGAAGAGTGTAGTGGGAAGTCTCTTGCATTAGATGAGGTTGATTCACTACTGCTAAGAATCTATATTTAATGCAAATATTCTGTCAAATCAGTTTACTCCTGCTCGACATGGTTAGTGTATTTCTATACAAACACACATGTACTTTCCCTCTTCATGCATACTATGCCTGTTTTTAGGCTGAAATGCCTGCTCATTTTCTGGCATGTTTATGAAAAATCTGACTTTGCATTAATTGACTGATCCCAAATAAAAGACCAGTTCAGATGGCAAACTGGGTACACTGACCATGTGGGAGTGTGTGTGTGTGTGTCCCCAATCTCCATGTGTACTGCCAAGTCTCTGTACAGAGCTTCTGTGCATACTACTTAGTATTTGCTCAGTCCCTGTATGTGTGACCTTTCAAAAAAGCAGGGCTAATGTATGCTACATGATACTGTACATGATTCCCACAGACCAATTCACCTTTGCTATAGATGGTAATGACAGGCACCATCCTGTCCTGCCCTTCTGCCTCCGCTAATTCTATTACACTAACAGAATGGACTGCTAGAACAACAGGAACTAGCAGTTCCTGAAATAACCCTGGAAATGAGCGGAAACTCTCATTTCCAGAATGGGAGAGGTTAGCAAAGCTGCCTCCTGTGAGCTCTGCTGACCTGGCCTTTTCTGGAAACAAGTGTTGCCACTCATTTCTAATTCTTCCAGGAATTGGTAGATACTGCTATGCTAGTGATCCATTCCACTAGTACACAGGCAGTATAGGATACTACCCATAAATGTCTACTGGTCATAAAAGCTACTACCCTTACCACCAGCTTTTCCCTTCTAATCTGATTTGCCTTTATTTTGTGCAATTTGTGGAAATGACTTCAATTTGTTGCTCCTTCAACTTCTCCTTTACTAAATTCTCTTCTTCTTTTTTTAGTCTCATCTTCTGTTGTCTTTTTCTGCTCTGCACCTGCAAAGGCCAAATCTACAACAAGCAGGATATAGCGGCATGAAAGCAGTATAAAAGGCAGAAGCCGCACCAAGCAGGATATAGCGATCTATGGTATGTGTCAATGGGGCCCAACAGTTGGCAGTACACTACAATACTGCTATAAAGCAGTAGTGTTGCTCCTACCTTTTATATACTGCTTTCATCCCACTTTCATACTGCTGTATCCTGCTTGGTGTAGATCTGGCCACAGAAGCCTGCAATGAAGACAAAAAGATCATCAAGCATATCTTGTTTGCTTTCTCTTCATGAAGAATGAAACTGAAGTTTAACTTGCAACAAATTAGAAAGCCCCCCTCACTTCAGTTCACTACCCCATTAGATTTGAACTCTAACTTTCCCCCAGAAGTTCATGACCAATTCATAAATGGCTCACCAGCTCTCTTCATCACTAACCCCACTTTTCCAAATACATTCAATTGAGGAGAGGACTAGCAATAGAGACGGTTCTTAGCCTTAATGTCCAGGTGGCCCTCATTGCCACCAGACTCATGAGAAATGAAGACCCAAATGTTTGGTAGTCCATAGCCTTAAAATAGAACAATAGTATTGCTTTGCACACTTCAATATTCTAGTTCGTTTGTGTACATTTCTTATACTGTATAATTCACCCAAATCAGGTTGCCAATAGAGACTTTGCCTAACCAAAGAAGTGTGACTCATTCTATGGAGATACATGAGCATGAGGCAACATGATGGGCACATGGTGATTGTGAATAATAATGCATTTTGAATGATTGAGGTTCTTTTCCTGCCTACAAATAAACACTGTTGTGGTGATACAAACTGAATAATCCCAATGGGACCACAACCTACTTAAAAGTTGGTATATGTGCAATTTAATGGCAGGGTGTGTGTGTGTCAATTTACCAGCATGGACATGAAATTCTGGGTTTTAGATATTTTTAAAAGTCAGCTGGGAGAGTGAAAGGAAAAAAATGTTATTTTCCCTTCAGTGTTTGGTAGAAGTTAATGCCCAGGGCCTCAGCTACATGACTGCTGTTTTCTCCTATGCAAGTCACTCATAAAAGCCTGCCAAACACATTGGTTCTCATTATATTCCCTGTCGTTATAATAACTCCATCAGAACACCCAGAATGTGATTCACTCCTGAGGACTGGGGTTTTTTTTCTGAAGAGATTGAGAGAGAACATGGTTCTGAATTATGAATAGAGAGAAAGATGTTTGGGGATGGATGTGTAGGTCACCTATCAATGTAGTCAAAGAGTGGAATATATCAGGTGATGCCTTAAGGAAACTGGGTGGGGAGGGGGGGCCCCTGCATAGCAGGCCTATACTATCCCTCCTGTAAAATAGCAGAGCTCAACAGTTCCTCCAAGGAATATTTTGCCCCATTGTGTTCCAGGCTTTTACACCAAGTTTGATTACAATAGTAACATAGAATTGATTTCTGGGGCTTAGGACAGTTGGCAAACTTGACTAGACTTAAAATAAAGCTCTTTGATTCCATCTGCAAAATTAGAGCAGATTTGATAAAGTAAAGATGTATCCTTTGAAGTATTCCCTATCAACGTAAATGCTAAGAACACTTGAGTGAAGGAATTTTAACAGTTTTGAAAGCAGTAGCAAAAGAACATCAATACGGATTGCAGCTGAGGGCATGCCCACAAGGCAGAAGACTAACTGCATCTATCCTGCAGGCAAGAAGCAATTGCTAAAGATTTCAGACTTTTTAAAGTTCAGAGTTCAACTCATAAAAACTTTATGCTTAACTTGTGATAGGTTTTTGCTATGTGTTTTTGTTTTTGTTGTAAGACACTCAGGTACAGGAGGGCTTTTTTAAAGGGAAAATTCTTGTTTGGCTGTCAACATAGGAGTAAATCAATAAGCCTTCTTCTCTTTCTTTAGCATCAAAATAATGTCTAATGAATCAACCATGAGAGGAGAGGGCATTACATTTCTCTTGTGGGGAGAAGTGTTCACTGGAAGGGGCTTTACTGCAGACTTTAGGGGCAAGAAATAATTCCCCTCACCCAGGTAATATGGAGTGGTGACCATGGAATATGCACATTTTATCTGTCCTATAGGCACCTCTGAAATGGTATTTTTGATAAGGCCAGGCCAGGGGGGCAGCCACACCTGAATCTTGTTCTGGAGTGTGTGAAGTTGGGGGAATGAGCTGAAGATGTACACAGAAATCATTGTTCTGCTGACAAGGGAAGGTTGGAAAGCTAGTCACCTAGTATTTCTACCAGGCTTGGCTAATCTGGAATCTTCAGGTTGCCAGCCAATCACAATCTTATTCCCTTCTTAGGCCTGTGGGTACACAAAGTACAAAATAGCTAACCTAGCCAACAAAGCTGTTTCTGGCAGCAGGGATGGGGGTGGGGTGGCAAAGTGAGCAGTCAACCAGAGCACCAAATGATTCCCAGCCAGGCAGCAGAAATAGTGTCTGGGCAAAGCTTGGCATACAGTAAAGGAAAGTGCTGCCTTGTCCAATCTAGGCTGCAGCTGCATGTTATTTTAAATCACAGTATTTTTCATAGTGTTGAACCAATCAGCTTTGTGAGTTGTGCAGTCAACAAGGGCATTGGAACAGTTAGAGGCTTGCCTTTAGTTGTCCTGTATCCCCAAAGCAGTATCTAACTAGGGGGTGGGAGGGAACAAGCAGTTCTCTTTTCTTAACCTTTGCCCCAACTTCTCCCCCCTGTCAGCTACAAGCAGAGATGCAGAAGATGGATTTTTGTACAGTACTGCTTCTCACTGTTACTTCTAGTGAGTTATAGAGATAGGTGGCTGTGAAGATGCTCAGTGAAAGAAATGGATTGTGGATGTTTTTCTGCATGGCTCTGAGGACATTATCATTATCATCATATCTCAGTGTTTCATTTTCCAATTGATTGTTGCCGGGTTCCAAAGACTGGTTTTCTGTGTTGTTGCTCTGAGGATGCCATTGTCATCATCATTCTTTGTGGAAGTGTGGATTCCCAATCCCACTGTCTTGGGCAGGATCTACACTACTGCTTTAAAACGGTTTATAACAGTAATGACAACTGTTGGGGCCCAGGACACACTCCATATACAGTTTTCAAACCATTTTCAAAGTGTCATATTCTGCTTAGTGTAGATCTGGCCTTGCACTCATCATCTTAAAGTCATTTCATCCTCTACGCAAGAGGAGTTGTTTGTGGAACAGGAGAATGTGTGTCCAAAGAAGTGCTTTTGTGTAGGGATGTGCATCGTATCGGACCCGATACCGATACAAATCAGAGGAAATTGGGCATCCGATGTCTGATTCCGATGCTGGCCGCAGGAGTTCCGGTTTCTCCCGATCTGATTTTTTTCGATCCGATTAATATTGGAAAAAATTGGAAAATCGGGCCTCCATTTTACGTGTTTTCTAGGGATGTGTATAGTTTTGTTAAAATGTCCGATTAATGATAAAGATACACATTCCAGGAGTCCCTATCTGATCCGAACCGAAATCCATATGTCCGATAACTATTGGACATATCGGATTATCGGACCGCCAGTTTAGGGCCGGCCCTCCCTCCCTCCCCCCTCACGCTCCTTACCTGGGCCTTCCTGGCGGCCGTCTGCTGTCCTCCACTACTCCGGACTACTGAGAACTAGGCTTTGCGGCCTAGTTCTCAGTAAAATGACGACGCTCCAGGTGACGTCATCACCCGGCGCGTCAGTGCTCTACTGAGAACTAGGCCGCAAAGCCTAGTTCTCAGTAGTCTGGAGCAGCAGAGGACAGCAGACGGCAGCCCGGAAGGCTGCAGGTAAGGGGGGGACCCCTCCCTCCCCCCCTCGCGCTCCTTACCTGCAGCCTTCCGGGCTGCCATCTGCTGTCCTCCGCTGCTCTGGACTACTGAGAACTAGGCTTTGTGGCCTAGTTCTCAGTCAAGCAATGACGCTCTGGGTGACGTCATCACCCGGCGCGCTGGCGCTCTACTGAGAACTAGGCCACAAAGCCTAGTTCTCAGTAGTCCGGAGCAGCGGAGGAGAGTGGATGGCTTCCCAGAAGGCCGCAGGTAAGGGGGGACCCCTGAGGACCCCTCCCTCCCCCCTCCTGCTCCCTTACCTGTGGCTTTCCCCGCTGCCGCCGGCAGTCTGTAATACTGCTAAACAGGCTTTGTGGCCTGTTCATCAGTACAGAGAGGCGCTGAGTGATGACGTTGCTCTACTGAGAACAAGGCCGCTAAGCCTAATTAGCAGTAGACGATGGCAGCAGATGGCAGCAGACGGTAAGGGGGGACCTCCCCCTCCCTCCCCCCACTCACGCTCCTTACCTGCCGCCATCGTCTGCTGCTGTCCACTGCCTACTGCTAATTAGGCTTAGTGGTCTTGTTCTCAGTAGAGCAATGACATCATCACCAGGAGCATCGTCGCTCTACTGGGAACAAGGCCGCTAATTCTAATTAGCAGTAGACAACGGCAGTGGATGGCAGCGGACGACGGTGGCAGGTAAAGTTCATGAGTGAGGGGGAGGGGGAGGTCCCCCTTACCTGCCGCTGTCGTCCGCTACACCCGGCGTGTCATCGCTCTACTGAGAACCAGGCCGCTAAGCTTAGGCAGCGGATGGCGGTGCGGGATGGTGGCAGGTAAAGAGCGCGAGTGGGGGAGGGAGGGAGGGAGGGGGAGAGGGCCGCCATTTCTTTCTTTTCCCCAATCAAGCCTATGGGGAAAACACCTAAAATGGTGGTCCAATATCAAAATCGGAACTTCCAATTTTGTATCATTATCAGATCCAATCCAATAAGATGGAAATCCAATTTTAACGACACGATACTTTACAAAATCTAAAGTTCTGAGTTTTTGGGGTCTGTGCACATCCCAACTTTTGTGTGGCAATGTGGATTCCCTCCCTCCTCCTGTATAAGCAAAAAGTGAAAACGTGGCAGTGGGTACCATGTCACAGGGTGAGAATCAGAGGTGAGTCTTGGGTCTGAACAGATGAAAGACCACTGGCTTAAAGGATGCATATATTGTTTTCCAAGCAACCGTTTAATTTTCCTTCCAATACAGTGACACTGATAAATGTTGCAGTGTTAAAAATAATTAAAAATAAAAGATATCAATATCCTAGGAAATTCATGTCTCCCCTTCTGATAAACCAAATCCATGCTGTTCAGGAACTAATAGCAGTAGTACGGGAGGGGCTTCAAATAGTACCTCATCTAGGGCGCCAAAATACCTTCAAATGGCCCTGTAAGCCAAAGTAGTTAACAAAGTTATACATTTCCTCTTGATTCCTATAATTCTTAATAACTTTATTTACACATACTCTATACTCATGGAGGATCTGATGGATCTGATAGATTTAGCTTAATTGCTGAAATAAAGACTGTGGACCTTGGTGGTCTCTTCCAAATGCTCAGCTCTTTGGGTCACATTTTAATTATGGAAGGGAAATAATAAAATAAATTTCTAATGATTAGGGTTTTGGATTTGCTGTCACACCCTTCTAAAGTTAAAATACAACAGTGGTAGATGACAAGTCCTGGAGATTTAATGAATATCTCTAGTATCCAGAATCATGTGGTGCGACAATATTCTTTGCTGGAAATCATTTAATAAATTAAATCCTAATGGGGAAAAATGTTATATTTCGAAAACAAAGAAAAGTAAGAGTAGGAAATCTGTGAAACACGTAACAGTTATAATGGATGGGAAATGAATAATTCACTCACATCTTTTATGAATATTAGAATGAATGACAGAATTTTTAAAAATGTAAATAATGGTTTTATAACACTGTGGCAATTGATCTTAGAAATAATTTTTGAAACTGATGATACAAAACTTCAGAAACTACAACTTTTATCTTAGAAATTATATAGAATTTATATTCATTAAAAAAATACTACAACAAAACTCCCACAGAGGGGCTTTGGGGGAAAAACACAATTTTCTAATCCCATTTAGCCACCTGCAATATGGTAATGGTGGCAATAATAATAATAATAATAATAATAATAATAATAATACTGTTTTATTCATAATATTTCTAGGCCTCTTTTAATGGCAAGAGGCTTCTCAAGGTAGGTTACACAATAAAATCCCATACAATTAATTTTTTTACAATGAAAAAGAGCAAATTAATCAAATCAATATGATGATGATGATGATGATGATGATGATACATTGCTTCAAAGCATTGTGAGGATGACATATAAGATAATGACTGAAAACCATGGGATCTTAATCATGAGCACTGCAGTGAGTACACATGAGCTCTCAATCACAATCACTACGCTATACCCCCTGACATACTCCCCTCTTCAGTCTTTCACCCAACATGTAGAAAGCAAGGGGTGAATTGGGGCAGCATGAGACAAAATGGTGGGGTTGGGACTAGCAGGCACAGGCCACTTTCTCAGGGCTTCTGTACACCAGGGTTTAACCCTTTACCTCTACCAGGGTTATAGATTCTTTGAGGAATTAAGATTGGCTCCTTTTCACATGCTGTTTTGGGGGCTTTCTCTTTCTCTGCAAATTTTATATGTTTCATTATAAAGCCACTTAATGGTGCTGTTGTATAGAGCAATTATGGCAGTTCACGTAGCCAGTAGAGTACTTCATGAGAAAATGCTGCACTGTCCTCAATTTTAAAAAAAACTTATAAAGGTTATAAAGCATGCAGAGAGGCTCTGCAGGTTGACGACATCATGTAAAGGACACACTAACTTTCATGAGTGACCAATCACCAGCGCATGATAAAAGCCACATGTAGAGATGTCCTCAGAAAGCTCAAATGGGGCTCACTGCAAATGGGTTTCTATTTTTATATTCAATTTTAAGCAAGCATTAAAATTTAGGCACTGCATTTTAAGATCATCTGTATTTTTCTGAATGTTCATTTTACCAGTCCAGCTAAAATTTATAGTAGCTAAATTCCATAATCTTCAAAATTCAAATTTAAAGAACTAAAGCAGTTCTGCACATCAAAGCCTCCTTATCTACAAGAGTCTGCTTGATTAGGCAATGGCTGATTTTGAACCCAGGATTTATTTCAAAGTTTATTTAATACATGTACTACTCCTTGAGGTACCTTACAATTCTTTGTTTTAGTTTTGACATTGTATGGATGCATAGAGTCATAATAAATCTTTGCTTTCTTTAAAAAAAAAGAAAAAAAAAGACCAAACTTAACGTTCCAGGTAATCATTAAAGCAGCTGACAGTCTGGCATACTGTAAAATCTTCTCCTTGCTGAATGTGAAAGGTTTGCTCCTGTGAGGTGTGTCTTCTGTGAAAGCCAATAAATATGGGCTGATTCTACAACCCCCAGGCGGCACATCTTAAATAGTCATTAAAAACAATCATTATGTCTCGAAAGAGCAGCAACTGGCTTCTGTTGGAATGCTTGCTTATAATTAGGTAATCCTTTTTCAGAATCAAAACGAATGTGTAATCTGAGAACAAAGCAAACAGTTTGAAAGTTCTGAGCTGGCTGTGCCAAGATCTAATACATCAGACAACCACGAAATTAGTGCATAAACGAGAACTAATGTGTGGTGGAGGAAACAATGCCTTCGTGAAGCAGGTTTACCCAGCGCAGTAAACTCATTTGCTTTATTTTGAGGGCAGGAAAGAAATAGCTTAATTATTCTTCCTGAAGAGCAAGAGTCCAGACACATGATGCCCAGCAATCTGGATATAGATGGTTCCTTCATTCATGCTAGCAGTGGCAGGGGGAAAAAAGGACGATCTGTATGAAGATATAAGTGGTGGGTAAATCAAAAGGGAGAATTTGGAGATGGTTTAGAGGTCAGGACACTCTTGGGGGAGCTGCAGTGCAGGCCATGGGTGGGAGCATCAGCTTGTGGACCCTTGCTTTAGAGCCTCTGCACACATTTGGTTTTTATCAGAGGAGGCTGGTGGCTCCAAGGCCAGTGGGGCAGTGAATCCGCTCCCAGTTTCACCAGTCAGAACTCTAAAGGAGCTATCCAAGGTGCAAAAAGTTTTGAATTCTGGATAGTTCTGACTGAAACCCAGAGTGGATTCACCACCTCATTGATATTGGAGCTGTCAGCCTCCACTGGTTTTCATGTAGAAACAGGGGAAGTTTATACCAAGTCAGACTGTGGGTGCTTCCAGACAGAGGAGTCCTGGGATGACCAATTAGCAGGTATTGTGCAGCTATGCTATCTTTTCTTTCTTAACACATTTACCATCGTAAAACAACAACAACAACAACAACAACAACAATATAGGAAGTGAGGGGAAACACAAGAAGGTTATAGGTGGAAGACAACTTTGTCTGAACCTCCCATAAAATTCTGTGAAGGAGGCAGCATGATGGGGTGGGGGTGGGGTGGGGGTGGGGTGGGGGTGGGGGGATAAATCCTCATCTGGAAGCTCTCTACTATTTGTTGGTTTAGCCTAACATTGCCTAATCTCACTGGCAGTGTCTCTCTCTCTCAGTCAGGTCCCCCCCCCCCCCATTACGTATTACCCGGTCCTTTTAACTGGAAATACCATGGATTGAACTTTGATCCTTCTGTTTATCCTAAGCATGCTATAAGTGTATGCCTAAAAATATAAAGTGTGAATGGCATGCATGTTTTCAAACATATATAGCTTTCAGAGGAGCCAGGATTTACTTCCTATGGATTGTACACTCAGTGGCAAACCCAGTTTACCCACTGTAATATTTTCACTCCCCCCCTTAAGTTCAGCACAGTTTTAGAATTTGCAAGTTATAGCTCATGTGTGAAAAGGATATCTAGTGGATCAGTTGCTTGATAATATAAATGGGGGTGGGAGGAGGAAGCAGTAAACTAAGTATGAAGCTATGTGCTACCTCCAATATCAGAGGCAGTAAGCCTGTATACACCAGTTGCTGGGGAACATGAGTGGGAAGGTGCTGCTACACCTGTGTCCTGCTTGTGGGTTCCTAGTTGACAGCTGGTTGGTCACTGTGTGAACAGCGTGCTTGACTAGATGAACCCTTGGTCTGATTCAGCATGGCTCTTTTTATGTTCTTATTCATTCTCTAATGGATAATTTTGTTCAATTTTGTCTTTGTGTTATGGTCAAATGTGTGTCAGACAGAACTATTACCTTCCAAAGACACATCACTCTCTTAATTTCTATGGGCTTATTTTCCCATCATATCCCATCATGCACAATTCTGGAATTCTATCATTTAGAAAGTGGAAAAGAAACATATCTTACAAGGATACTGGCCAGGAATATGTTCACTTGGTCAACTTGTCAAATGTTGATAAATGTCACAGTCTTCCATGAGACCACAGGCCCCACTTTCTATAAGGAAATGAAAAGGGAATTCACTCTTATTAGCCCATTCAGAATAATGTGAGTTCAGAATCTAAGAGTGCAGATAAAGTGTCCTGTGATTTTGCCATAATGATTAAAGGCCTCTTATCCAGTAATGGCTTCCTACTGGATTCTAGAACAGGAACAATGCCCTAGCCTCAAAGCGCTTACAGAAATTGCAAGAACCCAAGGACATCCACAACCCACAGTGTATTAATGCACATGGTACACATCCCCACAAAGATAACACAAGCTGAGCCAAGATTTCAGCAAACTGCATAATGCTCATGTGACAGCATGAGAAGCTCCAGTTGCGTTTACATGGTGGAAGGAGAGATGCTTTTCAGTGATGGCTAGGTGGTGTCTGTCTGGAGCTGCAACCCTAGCCTCACCTCAAGAGCCAATTGTGCTGTTGGACTCTTGGGGGTTATGCTTATGAGTAGACTGGAGGGAGAACCTTTCCCTTCTGGTCTCCTCCTCCTCAATAAATGGGGTTCTGGCATGGGCTTCAGGAAACTCTGGAAGCTGTAACCAATAAAATTGGGGCCATTTTTTAACACATTTCCTGTCTTGTACTCCCACTCTAGCCCCGCTCTGCATTGGATGTGCAATAGTAATCAACATGGTTGTGTAGCTGCAGTCTTAGGCCTGTACTCCCAGTTAAATGGAAAGAGTTTGGGACATGTCACAGGATACGTCATCATCATTATCATCATCATCATCATCATCCTTTTCAAATTATATAGTAAATTATATGTACCAAAAATAATCAAAATCATCATCATCAACAACAACAATGCAGAAAAATCATCTTGCTATTTCTAAAAATCATCAAAGAAAGACAAGGCACAAAAGTATACAACACTCAATCTCCCCTTAAAAGAGATCAGGCCTTCAACCATCCTTTCAAAGCAGGGATTAAGTGGATTATTTCCTACTTAACGATCACTCTCACTGAGAGAAAAACCAATGCAAAAAAGATGGTCAACCACTCCAACTGACTACCACTTAATCAAAGGTCCTATGCTTTCCATAATCTTATGTCCTATGTCTTTCATGAGGCAAAATGTATAGAGTCTCTACCCAGTCCACTTGACATTTCAGCTCTTGTTCTCTCAGCTGCTGTTCTTCTGCAAACTAAAAGAGGGTCCTCACTGCTCCTTTTTACATCTCTCAAGGATGCCCAACTCCTGCAGATATCCTTGGCCTGTGACCTGCACTGCAGATGTTGTCTTCAGCTGCACACACTTCTTAAATATATTCTGCACAAACTCTGTTGCATAGAAAACTTTTTTATATGCCTCAGCATTTACTGATCTATATTGTTATGATTTCTAGTTAATGGCCTACTATTCTGTTATGGTTATACTTTGTTTTTAGTCTATCTATCTATCATCTATCTATCTATCTATCTATCTATCTATCTATCTATCATCTTGTAATTTGAGTGTTGCAAACTGCTTGGATATGTTGCACATGAATGTATAGAAATATTTTGAATAAATAAATATGCTCTTGGTAGGTTTCCATGTACACCATTAAAAGAACAACATCCTTGTAGCTCCCAAGTAGTGAGCCTGTTCTTGAAGAAGGCCACATTCATACCAGTTCTAGCCCACAGGCACAGGGCATGCTGTAGGATAGGCTATGATGTTACTAGTGTCTTCTCTCTCCACATGAGCCTAGGAGCCTATCTACAAACGCAGGATAAAACAGTTTGAAAATGTTTTGAAAACTGTATATGGAGTGTGTCCTGGGCCCCAACAGTTCTCAAAACTGTTATAAACCATTTTAAACCATTTTAAACCATTTTAAAGCAGTAGTGTAGATAGGCTCTAGGTCTCTACACTACCCCAGCTGTACTCACTTCTTATATGATGGAGGTAGCTTTCCAAGATACTTCAATAAAAAAAACAAAAAATATCTCTTCCTGGATTACAAGTCTTATCAGTTTTATTAGTTCATAAAGGTCATGGCTGCAGCAGCTCTATTCAGGATCAGCAGAACATGCTCTGGTGAAGATGATGATGTTATTAGTACCTCCACACCAGGCCAGGTCTCTCCACAATCATGGAGCTTTTAGGTGGATGAGTTGGCTAGGGGAGACTGGAGGGTTTGACTGCAGGTATGGCAGACTGGGTCATGGGTGTATGGTGGGAATTGAACTTGCCTAAGTCAAACATAAGAACCAAATACAATACAAAGATAAAGATACTCCCAAAGATAAAGAGACTACAACCACCACCTCACCACTGCTGTCTCTGAGTACATTTCTGGCTGATTCATGCTGTTGTGTTGGCTGGTTATGCAACATTCTTGCAAAAACATCATTGGAAAGTTAATCCTTGACAAAAGAAACCAAGGATAAATGATAAAAGTGGACTGAACTAATCGAAGGGGCCCAATTTGAAAAAAATAATAATGATCGGATGTTGTACACAAATGAAATGAAACTTGCAGACCATGACATGTGTTTCAGATTAGCATTGTTTGTACAAAGTCATCAAGCATTGAGACTGTGCTCTCGCTTAATTTTGGATTGTATTTTTACTAGTAAAACCCTGAATATTGTAACAGGAAGTAATAATTACATCTGTATTTTTGTACTGATTTATTCTTTAACGTACTTTATGTGGTGCAGATTTGAAAGGCCAAGACTTTGGATGTCCCACCCTACAGCACCTGCAAGCTACAGGCAAGAGGCCATCTGGTTGACTGAGAGAATGCAGGACTCATTTACTGAGAAGATCAGATGATTTTATTTTTTTTTGTTTAAGCACCTGCAGATATGTCACCTGGGAGTTTCAACCTATTAAGGTTCTTGTAATTGAGGCAAGAGATGATGTCGTTTATGATGGTACATTGGTCGTGGTTGCAGGGGGGAGGAGAAGAGACACAGAGAGTATAAAAGAGAGTCCGTGGTTAGATGACAGGAAATCATATTTCCAACAGAGTTTAGGGAGTGCATTCTTTGTAATGGGGTTAGCTAATCCAGATAGTAATAAGGATAGGAAAGTCAGCAATCATAATCACATTTAATGGATTCCAGATGGGGAAATATAATTGTTCTCATTATCATTGTAAAACTCCAAGGAAATACAATCCCAAGATACTTTCGCTTGACAAGCAAGCAAGGGGGGAAAATGACACCAGGCTGTAGTTATGCAGATAAAGTTGCCCATTGATTTTATTATTTATTATTTTTGGTGGTGGTGGTTGTTGCTGTTGTTGTTGTTTTAAAAATCCAATTCTATAATATCCCATTTCCAGTGTAATGGCGTGATTACCTTTTCCCATTGAAAGATAAGTTTAAAAGTAGGTGAAATGGGCTTTTATCTGACAAGTTCTCTTTCTGATGCATGAGGTGATGGCTTGTTAAAATTTTGTGGGGTCAGTTGAAAAAAGAAGCAGAAAAATGAAAACTGTGGCTTTTGTTAGACCTTTGTGTCCCATAAAATCCATAATACACCTAAAGAGAACTATAGCTGGAGAAATGCTCCTTTCTTGGGTGCAACTGCTCAGTTTTCTTTGGGCTGCAAACTGGAAGTTGTCCCAAAGGCCTATTTGATACTATCTCTTGTCTTTCACTGTGCTGCCAAAGCATGTTCCCCATGTCCCCAAAAGCACGATAAGTGGAATGGCTCTATAACAAAAACGTGACTTGAGCAGTATCCTTTATAAACCCTGACTCTGCAAATGCTTTTTTTGTAAACTAGGACAGGACAAGCATGGAATGGTTCCATAAATCTGAAGAAGTGTCGTACAGCAGAATTAACATTGTCTTAAAGATAGGAGTAAAAGAGTTAACGGGAGTAATCAATACAAGAATTATATCACAATTGCAGATCTAAAATATAAAGTTTTAAAATCAAAATGCTCCCCCTCCAAAAGCTGATCTCACAGTTTTAAAGGACACATGGGCACCTCTTAATGCAGGCCATCGCTTCAGATTTCAATGAAAAATTCTGAGGGGTTCCAATGCATACATATTGCAATCCATAAAGACATGGCCTATACCATTCTCCTCCATTTTAGGGAAAATGTATTGTTCCAGAATGTGTTCGGTGAGTCCTTGCAGGAGCAGATCACTCAGCTCAAAAAGCCAAATGTGTTTCAGGCAACTTCAGGTAAAAACACACTGGACCTTTTGAATGTATTTGTTTGTTTTGACTAATCTGATCATACACACACTTATGTACTGTTCTTAGGGATGGATGAATCTATTTCCAGTCTATGGCCGGATCTACACGTCGTCCTCGATGTGCCCTCCCTCCCTCTTTGGAGCGCTGCACTTCATCTAGTGTGGCTCAAGCCTCGGAGGCTCTGCTCGCACTCGCGCCGCCGCCACCCTTTCATCCCGGCGGTCCCAGGGAGGGAGGAGGGAGCGTTGTAAACAAAAGCTATCAATTGGAAATCCCTCTCCCAATCGCTGGCTTTTATTTACAACCCTCCCCCCTCCCTCCCCGGACCGGCCTGGATGAAAGGGCGGCAGCCACGGGGCGCGGGCAGAGCCTCCGAGGCTTGAGCCACACTAGACGAAGTGCAGCGCTCCAAAGCGGCTTGTGGCGCAGGGAGGGCGCATCGAGGATGACGTGTAGATCCTGCCTATGTTACTTTCATATGTCATGCTCCTGGTGGTTCCGCATGGACCTATGGCTAGGGTGACCATATGAAAAAGAGGACAGGGCTCCTATATCTTTAAAAGTTGCATAGAAAAGGGAATTTCAGCAGAACCTAGTGAAATTACTTGTTCATCATAACAGTTAAAGCTGCAGGAGGCCTGCCTTCTTGACCAGATACAAAAGAGGGAAGGGTTCTTGCAGCTTTAACTGTTGTGATGAAGGGGGAACTTCACCTGGTGCTGCGTGCATACAAATGACACCTGCTGAAATTCTCTTTTCTATGCAGCTGTTAAAGATACAGGATCCCTGTCCTCCTTTTCATATGGTCACCCTACCTATGGCCCGATTGGAGTCAACCAGGAGAAGAGCCTCCAGTGTAGTGGCCTCCTTCTTATGGAATTCCCTGCCTTTAGAGGTCAGGCAGGTGCCAACATTGTGTTGTTTTTAGCACCCCCTGAAAACATTATTGTTCCAAGAAGCTTTCCTGGAATGATCAGTCGTGGTTTAATTTGTTCTTTTAAAATGTAAAAATTTGAATGATGTTTTTATTCTTTTACCTCATTTCTTCACTACTCCTAAATAATTGGATAGGGAAATAAATAAATAAAATATGTTGCACATGTGTTGTTTGGTCCCTTAATTCGATGGATGATTCCCTTATGCAACAATATCACAGTTCTGCAGAACATATTGGGCATTTCTTATTGTACATCAAGAATGCCATGTAAGATCCAATGTGCAACATGATAACTTGCACATATCCAGGAGTGAAAGGTGGATTCACTTTCAAGTAGAGAGACAGTTCATATGTGATAAGATTGGATCTCATATGTGAGATGTGTACCCAGTTCATATGTGTACCCAGATTGGATCTCTTCACTGAAATTATTGGGAAGTTTTGAAGAGAGGAATTCCTATATGCATCTCAGATCCTACATCTGGAACATATTGCACAACTCTTCAGCATCCCTAGTCCAGCACTTGTGCCCTCCCCACATCTACAGATATAGAGAACAGGTAAGAAGTAAAATATTATCTATACAACAATTCATATTTTATCATTGGGGTGGGGCGAAACCTTCTAGGGCTTGATGAACAACATAAGTACTTCTTTATACAGTGCATAGTCAAACTATGGAATTAGTTACCACAAGATGTAGTGATGACCACCAATTTGAATGGCTTTAAAAGGGGGTTAGATAAACTGGAGAAGGCTATCAATGGCTACTAGTCCTGTCAGCTATGTCTGACCTCCAGTATCAGAGTCAGTATATCTGTGTATACCAGTTACTTGGAGGGTGCTGATGTACTCATGTTCTGCTTGTGGGTTTCCCATGGGCATCTGATTGGCCACTGTGTGAACAGAATGCTGGACTAGATGGGCCTTTGGCCTGATCCAGCATGGCTGCTCTTACGTTCTTATGTTCTTATTCAGATGTTTTTTCTCCTTTTTTAAAATAAGGACAATGGCAAAATTGGTGACTGTATTCAAATTTGAGCATTGCATCTTAAAATTATAAGGACCATTACTACTAGTAATATTTTCCAAAATTATGTCCATTTCCCATCTATTTGTGATAACTCTGGCCCCCTCCACAAGGATGCGCTTTTGCGCCCGGTTCGGGGATTATGCGCATTTTCGCGGAGGCGCATTTACGCCTAATCCCTCTGCACGGGAGGCGGCGAGAAGCGGCGAAGCGCATTAAAAGATGCCCAAAAAGCACTTTACAGGTAGTTAATGCGCATAATCGCTTGTTCACACAGCGAAAATGCGCTTTAACGGCCGGAGCAAAATAAAAGTCGCTATTTAACGCGCGTTCGAAAATGCGCATTATCGGGGAGATAACGCGCCTGTACGCCCGTTTTGCGCTCCGCTCGTGTGTAGGTAAAATTTATAATGAGCCTTCAAGGCTCATTAAACGTCTCGTGTGGAGGAGGCCTCTGTTCCATAACATGATGCACAGTATTTGTGGGTTGCTGGTTTTTTTTAAAAAAAGTACAGATGATTTTGACACCTCTCTCTTGCACACGCACACACACACACACACACACACACATACACATACACACCACTCTGCTTTCTTCTTCCCTCTTAACAGCCCCAAACTGTAATAGAAGTGAAAAGCATTAAAGTGTATGTCTCTGACTGGATCAGAATCTTTATTTTACAGAAGGTATCCCTTAGAGAGATTCACATCTCAATTACACTTCATATTCTAGTTAAGACTTGCCTGGAGATAGGAGCCATCAGACTTACAGAATTACTTGATCCATGGCAGAGTTGAAGTATTGCTGTTGTACTTTTCTAAAACAAGAAAACCTCTTTTTAACAATGTTTGCCTTTCTTTCTTTTACCTATAGGCAGTAGGGAGAATATATATCCACCCAGGAGCTTCTTGGTTTGTGTATACACATGCCCTTTAAGATTTGAGTTGCACTATAGTATTCAATACTCTTCACACTTTTTAATCAAAATTGAAAAATGGTTTCCATGGAGAAATGGCATAATATTTTTTAACACTGAACCTATCTACACTACTGCTTTAAAATGGTTTAAAACGGTTTAAAATGGTTTATAACCGTTTTGAGAACTGTTGGGGCCCAGGACACACTCCATATACAATTTTCAAAATGTTTTCGAAGTGTTTTATCCTGCGTGTGTAGATAGGCTCACTATCTGTGTAGCGATGTCATGTATGTGGTATTAAGTTGTACAGCTCACATTTTACCATGAAGAGAGAAAAAGATTGTATACAATAGGCTGACCAGATAAAATCCAGGTCAGGGCTCATGTAACTTTAACAGTTGTAGAGAAAAGGGAATTTCAGCCAGTGTCATTTGTATGCAATTAGTTCCTGGTGAAATTCCCTCTTCCTTACAACAGTTAAAGTTAAAGCACTATACTAGAGTGACCATATACAAAAGAAGGCAGGGCCCCTGCAACTTTAACAGTTGTGATGAAGAGGGAATATCACCAGGAACTAATTGCATACAAATGACTCTGGCTGAAATTCCCTTATTAGAACATATCTACACTACTGCTTTAAAACTGTTTATAACAGTTTATAAACCATTTTAAAGAAGTAGTGTAGATAGGTTGTTAGTTCTTTAAGAGAATGGTCACCATTTTTATGTCAAATCACATAGTAAGATGAAACCTGAAGAAACTGTTGTCCTGAAATTATTATTTGGAACCTCAGAAATATTAATACATTTTGCCACCCCAATTCTGAGACTTCTGAGACATTTCTATAGAAGGCTTTTATTGTGCACTCATGATTGGTCCCTCATGTTTGTGTGTGTGTGTGTGTGTGTGTGTGTGTGTGTGGATCATTTATATGATGCCATCAACCTCCAGGGCCCTTCATGCGCTTTCTTGCCATTATAGTGGATTAATTCTCAGTGGAGAAAACACAATGAGATATTTAATCACACTCTGAAGCACAATAAATTTCCAGTGACTTTCCAGAATCCTGCTATATTGCAGCACCATCTAGTGGGTGCATAATAAACCATATAGAACTTGCCTAGAAAGAAAACCCCCAGAAACAACCACGTGTAAAGGGAGCAATCTTAATCCCGCAAGGAATCCAGAAGCAGAAGCCCCCCTTTTAAGGGTTTTAGCCTCATGTGGAGAAGCCCCCATAACCAGGAGCTCTGAGCCAGTGAACACAGCCCTGTTCTTATCCCAATGCAGGGTGTCAAACTGCTTTTAGTGCAAGGTCCAAATTCCTTTGGGGAGAAACTCCCAGGAATTTCATTCCAGTCATGGGGTGGAGCTAAAGCCAAAATGGGTGGGGCAAAAATGCAAGCATATTTTAGCTTAAAGCCTTTATTGCCAGTAACTAAGCCTTAGGAAAGGCATTTCAAGGTTTTGGGATGGGGAAAAAACTGCACAAAAGTCAGAAAACCATCATATACTTGGTGGTGTGGAAAGGGGATGGGGCCAGGGCTGGATTACCCCCCCCCCCCCGAAAGGCCTGGATTTGGTTCCCAAGCCTGAGACTCAACAGCCCTGTCCTAATGTTGATGTAATTGTGTGAGGAGAATACAGATTTGGGTACATCTCTTCACTAATGGTCTGGCAATATTGGAGCTCCTCAGTTTATTCAGACAAGCTCAGGGATTGCACAGCCTCTCTGCTCCCAAGGGAGTTTTTTCTTGAGTTGTCCTTTGGATTAGCTTTGGGACTGCACTGTTTCCTAAAGCATTAAATGTCTTCCTTTGAGTTTCTTTGCATAGTTCTGTCTAAGCTGCGATTGGTGTCTAGGACTTGGTAAAAAGCAGAGAGGCTTGATTTTTATGCAATTTGTTTAGCTTTCTGCAAAAGGTTCTCCACTGGACGTGCAAATTTGGATATGAAAATCAAACCTCATAAAAATTCGGTTCAACTCTACATTGTAATCCAACCAAAACAAAGACCCACTAGACATAAGCAATATGTTTAGGGAACAGGGCCAGTGTCAAGGGTGGTCATAACTGGGCACCTGCCGAGGGTCCACACCTCAGCTCAGGCCCACTGACAAGAACCCACTGGAGTTGCTGTTTCTCTTCACCATGGCAACCTGCTTGTTCACCTGCCTCTCACTCCGGCCCAGCCAACTGTGATTGCCAGTCTAATAACTTCTATGCCTCCTTTACTCCTTTGTATTTATCTTTTCCAAAATACCTTGTAGATTTACCAAATATTAAAATGAGGGTAGCCTTTACTCAGGCAAGATTAAATGTTCTTCCACTGGCAGATTGGGTGGGTTGGCATAAGGGGGTTCCTAAGAAGGATAGAGTATGCAGTTGTAATTCTGTATCAACTGAAGATATTATTCATGTACTCTTAGAATGCTCATTGTATAACGATCTCAGAACCAAATATATTTATCCATTGTTAAGTTCACTAAAGGGTAGGCCATCTCTTGTTAAGGTTTGTTTCTTATTGTCTGATGTTGAGAAGTATGTATCCCTTAGAACTTCTAAATTCCTTGTCAATGCTCTACAAATACGTGCCACAAAGTTTAAAGATTGTATGGAAAATGATCCTGCTCTTATTGGTTTACTAGCAGAGTTTTAATTGTATAGAGTGTTTTTTCCCCTCCTTTGTAAGTGTGCATAATGGCAATTTGCTAAGACACAATAAAGTATGTATGTATGATTGAGAAGGAGCAGTAGATGCCACGGCCTACTTGCTCCCTGGTTCTCTGGCTGATGAGAAAGAGGGCGAAGAGCCATAGCAGCTTGTGACAATGGCAAGGAGAAAGTAGACAGATTGAAGGAGAGGTACATTAAGAGTGCCTTGCCCAGGGGGCCTCAAAAATCTGAATCTGGCACCGCTAGAAATTTTTTTCAAGTGCTAGGAAAAGTTTTAAAACTGAGCATAGGCATTGAACCGATATATTATACACAAATATTATCCAGCCATCTGTTTTTATGTGTATTTGTATCAATCTTTGAATTTTCTTTCATAGCACCTAAGCACGTACAGAAAAAAACCCATAAATATTCCATTTCCTCAGAGGTTTTAACAACATTCCCTTCATAGCAGCCAGGACCAACTCTCTGAATGTCAAATGAATGAAGGGCAGGAGTGGAGTCTATTTTTAACATCAATTGTTTTCCTCGGGAGCACCGGAAGTGACTTCAAGGGCTCTAATTAAGCTACAACTGCTTATTTTTCCTTTGAATTTCCATTACCTCTATGTCTTTTGTTAGAATACAGATAGAAGGTTGCCAGCAGATAGGAGTATGGGGTCAAGTGCAACGTTTTCCTAAATCTCTCTTCCCCACACACCCTTCACTGGTATCTTATGGCACCAACCCAAGTGTGAAAAGGATTTTGAACCAAACTGGAATATTCAGAATGTCACTGGGTGTTGCTAAACTACATGAATCCCACTCAAAGCATTTAAAAGCGTGCAAGATAAAACAGGGTACATTAACATAGCATTATCTTAACCTTGTAGATAAGATTATCTGATGTGAGGAAGTGGCCATCTTTTCTATTGATTCCATAGTGCTATATAGCAGCTCTTAGGAAAATGAATGGGTTGTTTAATGTTCCCTGTGAAATGGTCTCTAAAGCATACTGTGAGCAGGACAGATGCATTAGCAAATTAATTAGCCACTTTATTGTAGTTTACGTTGATCATTACCAGGTACGTCTCTCTCATAAAAGACTTAAATTGCCGGCAGGTACACAACAAAAAAGATACTGTGGATATAAAGCACACACGCTTCCAAGCAGCAATTTCTCTTGTTGGTGGATAACAGCAGTTGCTTATTTTTTTTTCTAGACCGCTAGTTTGGGCACACTTCTGTTCTTTGAAGCTAAACAGGAAGAATCTTGGTGAATCATATATCATCTTTCCATCTAATAGAGAACTCAGGCATTGAGTACCAACAGGACTGTAACCAAAATGGGGCTACTGACAAATAAGAGGGAGATATCATCAGGGAGACCCCCCCCCCCACCCCCAACAAAAACTGACAAAAGGAATTGACTATGCTCTGTAGCCATGGAATGTATAATGATGGGATATGCTGGAGAGAGCGTGAGAGTCAACAAGTGACACATCTACACCAAGAAGTATGAAAGTATTATGTGTGGTATGTGTCTGTGGGTCCCAAACAGTTGTCAATGCACTTCAATACCACTATAAAGCAGTAGTGTAGATCCTGCCAAGGTGTTGGAAGAGAAAACTATGTGCCAGCAGTTTGCTCTGTGGCCCTTAAGATAGCCTGCTGCCTTCAGGTGTGTTGGAAGATTCTGTCCCATTGCCAGTATTGCAGAAAGATTCAACTGCTAGTCTGGTTGGACTTTGTATACGAAATGGGAGGGGATGCCATCTTATTCTTCTTCTCAGGCAGCACAATATCTCAGGCCTGTCCTGGTATTCTCCAGTAGTGGAGACAATAGCTGACAAATAACTAGTCCATTTAAAAAGAATTAGATGGAGTGAACAAAATTGAAGTGGCACCTTTCTGGTGTTGAGCCATTTTTCATTCTTTTAAAGGGGTTCATGATGATTTCTGTGATTGAATAGGGCAGCCACATAGAAAACAGGACAGGTCTCATGCAAGCTACACCTGCTGAAATTCTGGTTTTTGACACATCTATTTTAAAACTCAGAAGTCCTGTTCTCTTTTCCATCTGATCATCCTATGCTTGAGTGGTATTGCAGATAAGTGCGCCACCTCTAAAGTAGAAAAATATTTTGCAGTGCAAACCTATACATTCTTCTCAGTAGTAAGCTTCATTTAGTTCAATGGACTTACTCCCAGATAAGTGTAAGCCTACACTTGTCTATCCAGAAGTAAGTCCTGTTGAGTTCAATGATCATTGTATATAGGACAAAAATGGCACAGCCATAATAGGGAAAGTTGTCTCACTCTTGCACCACTGCAACTACAGTCAACTATTCACTGGTTGCCTGTAATACTTGGACAACTGCATTCCACATTTCATATATGTATTATGTAAGTTGTCATGTATTTTGAAAACAATGTTTAAATCAGGGATGGGTAGAAAGTAGATCTGTACATGTTTAGGACTTCCTGATCATTGGCTATGTTGGTAGGAGCTTCTGGGAGTTGAGATTTACCTTTGGCCCACAATTGGTTTAAAGCTTCCAGAAACTGTGAACCCTAGATAACTTAATCTGTTAGTAAGTTATATCAGTGGTCTTTAGTGCATAATAAATGTGCCTAGGACCAAGGTCCTAATTGGGCTACTTCTTATTTGGAGATAATTCTTTCTTTACCATGATTGTTAGTTTCAGTTTAGCATTTGCAGATGTTTTATGGACATCTAGCTATGTCAACGGATAACAGTGAGTGAGATACAGACTAATTTAAACACTTAAACTTGATTTCAATGGATGAAAGTTTAAGAACACAGTTAACTCTATCAATTGAATTCATGTCCTGTTAAAATTATTAATTTTTGTTGGATTGTTGCCAGTTATATTTTGCTCAGACTTGAACTTTGACCAGATGGCCTTGTTTATGTTGGACTACCTTCATCAATGATGTACATATATGATTAAAAAAATAGTGCAATTAGACGTTGAGCACTAGTTCCTATATGGAATCTATGACATCGTATAAACCTGGCTGTCAGTAAGAGGAGAATTAATCATAATATTGCTGGAGATGAAGTGTTTGACATTCATATAACCATCTTTCAATTATCTTAAACAATACAGTCTTCTTTGTCTTGCATAAAGTGAATATACCATTGAGCTTTTATCTATAATGAATCAGCCACAGGAGATACAGTATTACAGCATATTCATGGCTCTTTGACCTCCAGCAGTGATAAAAGAAACATATAGTACAGCGTAAAAGACCTCTGCTCCTTCGCAAAGCTATGATGATAGTCCTTGGATAAGTGGCTTTTGAGCATCATTGGTAGTCTTAAAGAAAAGCATTGTGACATTTGGTCATTGCTTAATCTACCAACAATTGATGAACTAAGTATTTAATGTGATTCACCTTCTCTTTAAATAATATTTGTGGTTTCTATTTAAAATACATATGAATATCCCATCTTTAAAATCCTTAACCAGAATAAATCATGATTCAACTGAGAAATCTTTGGCAAGACAGTATTTTATTGGAACAATGCCTTTTGGTGAGAATATGCAAACAGGGTTCTTTCTTGTCTGAAAGCATGCACAGCACATGGCCTAATAAAATTATCAACTTGTCTCCTCTATTGCTGAGCAGCATTCTAGAGGTTTAGAAAGCTTCCCCTCCTCTCCTGTAGTTTCTAAACAGGCAAAACTAATAAAAACTGCAAGCCCATATGTTAATCTGCTCAATGTGTCGGAATCCTGAAGTCCACAATATTTTACTTCATCCAATGCCAGTTCCAGGGTTGCCGGGGGTGGGGGGGTGGGGGTGAGAATACACTATCAGTGCATTCTCTGAGTAGTCACCCTCCTTGCCACTGTTACCTGCTGCCATTTGCTTGCCTTTATCTCAAGACCAGGCAGGTATCATCTCCCAAAGAGGACAGGACAAGGCATGTGACTACTGCTCCTCTTCACTCATCTCATTGCTTTCTTAGTCATAGGAGGCAGATGAATAGCATCAGGAGGAGAAGCAGGGCTAAAAGTTTCAGGAATTTTCAGTGGGCCCTCTACCTAAGTGTTGACCTTGGCAGATGTGCAATAATGTCAATCCCTGCTGGTAATTTGCACAATGGTACAAACTCCCAACAACTGACCCTAGCTTATTCACTACAGATCTTGTGTCACTGAAGCCAGTGTGATCCCTCAGGTGATGCATGGAATAAATTGCCATGGGGCTTTGATATGCAATGTAATTTGGCTTGCTTTTATAGGAGGTGGATCTGTTTCCAACTTAGATATAGGGCTCCATCACTACTTTTTTCTCCCCAGTTTGCATTTACGGTTCCTCCCTCCATTTCCTTAGCGAGTCGAGGGCTGGGCACTTCCACGCCTGTGCATTGTTGCACTATTTCAGATCATGTATCTTTTCACCTGTATTGCTACTATGTTGGCAAAATCTCCCGCCCCGCCCCCTACGTTCTCCTTCCCCTTGCAGTTATATATATATATATATATATATATATATATGCACAAATACAATAGTACAGGAGTTTGAAACTGTGCAATTACAGTAAACAACACACTATGCTTTCCCCTAAGATCTTATTAAACATGATAAGTGAAGAGAAAGTATTACAATTGGTTTTTGGAGAAGTTTGTGGTCAATGTTGGCATGGCAAGGGAAGCTGACATTGTTCTGGCCAGGAAACCTAGACATGCCTACTCAAGAGAAAGAACCAGAGAGTTGAATGGGACTGGGTCCCGGGCATGGGTGGCAGTGGACTTGCTCGCCTCAGGGTGTTTGTGTGCCCTCTCTCCTTCCTCCTTCATGGTTGAGCAGAGAATCACCCCACCCTCCTCTTTTGTCAGCAAGACCACCCTTCGACACACATGCCCCCAACAAAAAATGGGATGGTCCAATGTTGTGCAAGTACAGCAATACAAGGGAGGGTGGAGCGGCTTTATTGCACATGGAGGGGGAAAAACAGACTTTCCCTGCTCCAAAATAAGATGGAAAATGGAGGGGAAGAGGTGAGATGAGCGCAGGACGGGGATGACATCATGTGAGTATCGCACTGCAAAAACACATACCAGGCATGTGTTGCTGGTGTGATGAAGCTCATAGCTTTTGTCCATGTTTTGTCCAAGTTGATAGGGGTGGTTCTGTTTCAAATCTTCTGCATAGTACAGACAGTACAGTCAGCTCCTCAGGGAGTGCAATAAATTATTTGGTCCTCCGTTTGAAACAATGGCTTTCTATCAAATAGGACAGGAAATACTCAAACAAATATGTGCTAATCTTAGAGGGAGTTTACAATTTGTTTTCATGTTATATGCTTAAGTTTGGGCAGTACATCATCAAGTTCTGCTAGTTGGGGCCAGCCCCAAAAGTTGGCACTGCCTCCCCAGTCCACATGCAGAAGCTGATTGAATTGACAGTTGAATCTTACTGGGATAGCATCCTTCACCACGGCTAGTTTAGGAGATCCAAGATATGTTGTTTCTCATTCACCTCTCTGTCCTACAACAGATGGGCACCACTAGAGAGTTCATGAGAACATCTAGGAGGGATACAAATAAATATTGATGATGCTGATCTCTAGTGAAGCACCTCATGTACAGAATAACTTGCTTGGGCATTTTGTCTAACCTAGAGCCTATCTACACACGCAGGATAAAACACTTTGAAAACGTTTTGAAAACTGTATATGGAGTGTGTCCTGGGCCCGAACAGTTCTCAAAACTGTTACAAACCGTTTAAACCATTTTAAATCGTTTTAAAGCAGTAGGACTGTTGTAGGACTGTGATAAAACTGTTGGGTATTAACATTTTGTTATCTATCCACTAAGATTAACATTGTACTAGAATGGATGACAGAAGTTGTGGAAAGTAATTTTATTCCATGGGAGTAGATGAACAGAAGAAAGGAGGATTATGTCATACAATTAAATTATGGAGTGAAAATCCCTGCGTTCCCCGCCCTTTACATGAATAGTTATTCTGTGTGTGTATATAGAGATAAGGTTAAGGAAACTGAAATGTGTATATTGTCAGTTATATGGCTGTGGGGAAAAATATGTATAAAAATGTAAGCAGTCTATATGAGGCTTCTGATGGTAAGACCTAAGATTTTTCTACTGCATGCATGATTGTTCATTCTAAAATCTATGCCCCTGTGCTTTGTTGTTTCAGCATCTCACCACATAATTTCATGACCTTCTCCCACTTCCAACACAAAGCATTTCATCAATATCTATACCACCTATAGCTGTATCATCTGTATATCAGTACTAAGTTCCCTCAGTGTTTAGCATTTATTATCAGAGAAAAGTTTTCTTTGCAAAACTACTCTTGAAATGCATGCCATGGCCATGATCCAGAGACCACTGCTACATGTATATTTCTATACGCTGATATACACAGGTGCCAGTGCGGTAGCCTTGTAGGTCCCAAATCATATGCTGGGAAGTGAAGGGAGGGGGCAAAGGCAAGCTCCCCTGCTTCCCTGTATCTGCACTGAAGTGATCGGCACCATCAAGGCTGATAGAGCTTATTATCTTTTCAAAGCCACTTGCATTGCACTCAGAGATCTAGGACCAGGGTCCTTGCTGTCAGGAGCTGTGAGGGCTTGAACCAAGGCATTTCCCATGTAGTGAGTCACAGATGTATGGCTTGTACAATCTGCCTACTACACTCAGGCTATGGACTGGCTCTGCCCACCAAGGCTGCCTCTTGGAAAGACCAGATCTACACCAAGCAGGATATGACACTTTGACAATGTTTTGAAAACTGTATATGGAGTGTGTCCTGGGTCCTAACAGTTCTCAAAATTGTTATAAACTGTTTTAAACTGTTTTAAACCGTTTTAAACCATTTTAAAGCAGCAGTGTAGATATGCTGACAGTCTTGAGAACTGTTGGGGCCAAGGACACACTCCATATACAGTTTTCAAAACGTTTTCAAGGTGTTTTATACAGCGTGTGTAGATAGGCTCTAAGACACCATCGAATCTAAGACACACCTTAATTTCAGGGCCACCAACAGGGAAAAAGCTTTGCGTCGATTCTAAGACGCACCCCGTTTTCAGACATCTTTATTTGGGAAAAAAGTGCATCTTAGAAATGAAGAAATACAGTAGGGCTGTGCATGCCCCCCTTCCTCCCTCTCCTTCACCACTCACCTCAATCGCTGCCCGTTCCTGACCACCAGCGGCACTGCCAGCGGCCTCCTCAGCCTGGAAACGCATCGCTAATGCGACGTAGGCTGCAATCCCACATGTGCACAGCGAGCAGGCGAGAGAAGTTTCCTTGCCCCCATTACTTTTACCCTTTGAGGATAACGTATGTGAGGCGTCTGCCCATGCCCAGGGAAGGCATGGGGATGGGGGAGCGGCTGCATGCGCAGAGCGAGAATGAGGCATGCGAGGAAGAGAGAGTGAAAGAGTGTGTGTGAGAGAAAGAGTGAGTGAGAGAAAGAGAGAGAAGGGGAAGGGAGGCACTCTTCTGCCTGGCCGGGCCCTGCCAGTGCACCTGCACGAGGCCTGCTGCTGCTGCTGCTCCCCCCCGCCACCCTCTCAGCCTCTCTCGCCTCACGATGAAGACAAGGAGGAGGAGGGTGAGGAGCAGAAGACCCCCAGGCAAAAGGAGGAAGTCGCTGCTGCCACCATCCCTTCCTGAGGAGAAGGCACTCCTTCCTCAAGGTAGGCGCGGCATTTCCAGGCCGAGGAGACACAGCCCTAAAAAACCTGCGATTCTATGCCATCGATTCTAAGACGCACCCCATTTTCAGAGACATTTAAATGGGGAAAAAGTGCATCTTAGAATCGATGAAATACGGTATAAAACAACAATCCCATTTTGTTCATTTCCATAATATATTTCTGACACACCCTCCCCAGCTTGTTTCCCAAGCATTCTATTTCTCTTTTAAAGAGTAATTGCATCAGCATACTCTATTACGTTCTGTACATACAAATATTTACTTTTAGAGTTCATTTCATCCTCACGTTCTCTTTATGTGTCATTCTAGTCAGGATCTAGGTTTGAAATAGACAGCCACACAATCTAAGCAGATGAACAGCAGCCAGGACCTTATTAGCTGGCTAATTATTGACATGTTGGCACTGTTTCCCTGAAGAAAGGTCTGTCACACACCATGTTGGCCTTGCATACTTGGTGAAGAGACGAATACTACCCCCAAATCTGTTATCTTCCCTCTCTCACATTTCCCAATCAATCTGGTTCTTCTCTTCTCTTGAATCTCTTTTCTCTGTCTTTCAGCAAGTGTGAAACAATTTTCTCTTTCAAGGGCCTTGTGGCAAGCAGATTAATGAACCCTTAACACAACACGGAGCATGACTGCCAAAGAAAATGTCTGAAATGCATTCAGCAGTCCCCATGGTGCACGGTGTGAGGGGCAATTATAGAAAACAAAAGCTGCAGAGTAGTTGAGTTAAGTTTCCTGCAGCCAGAGGGTTTGCATCAGGCCTGGGAAACTACAAACAGAGAAGGTGGGAACTTTATAAGCAAGCGCCAGGTAGCTTTTAGGACTTTATGGATACAGAGCCACAAAGCATAAGTCAGCTCCAGGGATGGAAATGGAGATCCAAATTTTTCATAAGGGAAGGGATACAGGGGGATCCCCATCTATCTGGGTTTATTAATCCTCAATAGTTTTGGCCCATCATTTTATATTAAAGACTTGTGAAAACACTCAATTGTTTTTGAAAAACTGTATAAGGCTTTGTGGGTCCAACTTGCTCTCTCAGTTTCTTAACACGCTCTTGACTGGAACAGTAACTCCTTGAAATGCAAAACAGATGGATGAACTGTGGGACTTGGAGGTATTTGTTTTGGAACAGCGTTATACATCAACAGCAATAGAAGAATTTCCAGCAGCTGGGACAGCTCTCTGAGACTATCCAGTCTTCAGCACAAAAGAGATCCCCAAAGAAATATTTTTGGCTATCTCCCTGTTTGTGATTTGTGCATCAGAGGCCCGTGAAGTCCAGCAAAACTGTTGGCCGATGGACTCCAAAACTGATACACTAAATGTAGAGGCTTTATGTGTGTGTTTTTAAAACAACAACAACAACAGCAACAACAACAACAAGGCAGTTTTGGTTTATAGTTGTATTTTCGTGTTACAGAAAGGACATAGAGATTAAAGGACTGAACTTGCTAACCTCTATTTATTCTTCCCAAATACAGTCCGATTCTGAAATCAGAATCCTAACCGCCTAAGCCTTATTTTTCAGATCAGCTTCTGGATTCCTTGCTCCCCTCAAAAAAATATTCTACTCAAGATCCATGTGTATGGGGTTTTTTTTCAAGTGCAAGGGGCACATGCCTAATGACATATGCCTCATCTACAAGAATTCGCCTTTATGCCTGGTTAGGTGATTATGCGCATATTCGCAGAAGTGCATTTACGCCTAATACCTCTGTACGAGAGGCAGCGAAGCGCATTACTGGATGACCGAAACGCGATTTAAACTGTTGACATGCGGAGAGTCGCTTGTTCACATAGTCAAAATGCGCTTTAACGGCTGGAGCAAAATAAAATTCGCTATTTAACGTGCATTCGATAATGCGCATAATTGGAGAGAAAATGCGCCTCTACGCCCGATTTACACTCCGTTCTAGTAGAGGTAAATTTTTTAATGCACCTTGAAAGAGCTTTAAATGCCTCTTGTAGAGGCAGCCCTGGTTCTGTGTATAGGAACAGCTGTGCATGACCAGATGGTTATTGACTAGGATCCAACATATAAAAAATCAAAAGGTACTACTATGGGTTTCACAGTTGTGTGAATTGACAGATTTGGGAAAGGTAATTTCCCCTTCATATATGGTTTTTGGACAATTTGTATAGATGCCCTCAGAGATTTATTATCCTTCTCTGAAATCTAATAATCATCCTTTGAGAACTGATCAATACTTGCAAAGCACTTTAATATTAAATGTCCAGTTTTCCTATTCCATGGGAAGCCAAGAAAACATGTTCTTTTACGAACAGCTCAAGCTGTTGTTAAGCTTACAGACCTCCTAACCTGGAAAGGATTATTATCAATGTTATTTGGCCAAGAGAAAACTTTTAAAAAACATTGTGATAGAAACAAATGGAAATGTATGCTACAAGAGAGAAGTACAGTAATGCAACTGGGGAGATAGTGTTGCATATTGGCAAGTTTCCTGAAAACACAAGGACATATAAAGGGCAGGGAAACCTGGACTTTAATATTGTGTAACAGAGCTTTGCTAAAAGCCAAAACAATTTCCAATTCAAAAATGCTTTTGGCAATAAGCCACATCCACGTTAGAGGGATTCCTGTTGATATAAATGCGTGGAAAAGTAGACCGAAATGCCATAGCCATTGAAATTAATCACATGTACTTTAATATAATTTCAGAGTCTTTGGCTTATGTTTGCATATTGGTACGCCTTCTTTCAAAATTTAGTCTCCAAATATACTTTGATAGTTGAATTTATTTTCCAAACAAAAGAAATGAGAGTATTCATTTTTCCTATCTGGAAGTGCTTTGAGAATGAGCATCATCATCATCATCCCATCATAGCAGACTAGTGCTCTTGGATAGGCCAGCTGATATCAGGGTATAGGTGATATTTCCTTACTCTTTTGCCAATCCTGTTATTTTTTAAAGGTTATAGGCTGCCAAAAGGCAGTATATAAATACATAAAACTAGTTGATATACCCGGTGTTGCTCAGGTCTGAAGGTAATCTTCTTAAAGTAGTAGGCCAGTACTAGGCTTGTGAGTTAACTTTTAAATGGATTAAATTGCCCATGTCATGCTAGGAGTTGTAGGCATAAGCCCAGGTCTCTGAATAACATGTTAATCTTTGAACACCGTGTGAGGTGCATGGAAGACAACTGGAGAGCGGGCCTTCTCAGTTGTAGCACCCTTCTTATGCATTTATTTTTCCCAGGCAGGCTTGCCTAGTGACTGCATTAATGGCTTTCCAGTGCCAAGTGATTTTTTATTTTTATTTTCCAAGACCTTTTAACTGATGAGATTGTTTATGCTGCTTCCCCCTGCCCCCCCCCCCCCGGTCAAAACTAAACCACAACATTCCAAGAAGATGCAGGAATTACTGAATAAAGTTTATGATTTTTATGTAAAAGCCTGACTATACCATTGAACCAGAAGAGTGAATGGAGGAATGACTGATATAGCTGATGCTAGAATGGAATGGTGGGCGAGGTTAGTGGCAGTTGGAGAAAGTCAGGTAGAAGGAGAACAAAGACAGTTAGTGAGAAGTCAGGAAAGTGCAAGTTGGTTTAGGATTGAGAGAGAGTGACCTGGTTTGCTAACCCATGCCTTTGGCAGCCTGCAGGTGCCAACATCCTATGAGAGGAGGTAAGCAGCCGTCAGTGGATGTGCCCAGCTCTGGCCAAGTCCTGCTGGGTCTGCCTCGGCCTGCACTTCTTGCCCACCAAGTAGTGCATCAGGAGCCTGTACTGAAGGGTTGGGATCGGGCCAGGCACTTACCCCCCTTTGTTGGGCCTGCTTCTGGTATGCACAGAGTGCCTCCCCGTCCTCCCTCTTTAGGGCAAAGGCCACACACACTTCCCCCAGATTCTGAGAAAACAGTGATATCAGGATGGGGTACCTTTGAGCATGTTCAGAGTTCAGCCTCTCAAAGTTGTGCTGATATATTTTGTTATGATCTTAAAACCATGCACACCAGGCAGGAAGACTGCAAATGGATGCAGCCCATTTATGTGGGTTGTTTCCTTTTATGTGGAATTGGGTTGTCTGCTCAAGACTGATCATAGGGGTCTGGGTTGTGAAAGGCATGCAGCAGCCACCCGCCCGTGCACTCACAATGGCCACCAAAGGCCAGTAAGTCTGGCCTCCTGTCCAAGGCATGTTGGGAGTTGTAGGTGTAAGCCTAGGGGCTTTTTAAAAATTAAATTCTTTAAAAAATACTTAAAACCCCAAATGTCATATTTTTTAGATTTTTCGGGTACATTGTATAGCCAGACTTATCAGTGTGCTGAATTTCAAGTCTTTAATTCATCTGGAAGTGGGTAAACATTTCCAGACATAAATCCCACACACATACTTTCAGCTTTATAGGTAGAGATAAAATAAATCATGCTTTGGCTGCAGCAGCACAGACAATTGTTTTCTCTTCCATTCTAAGGTCAGTGTTCTGTTTTTGGCACATGGTTCAACTCTAAAAAGAGAAATCCCATTTGAATATCAGTAGTTACACTTCCCTACAGTCTCATTGCTCAGTGCAAGTGCTCTTATGTAGCAGTGTGTGCTCAGTCTCAGAATGAGGGGGCACCACCATACACTGGCAACAGTAGCCTAATTCAGGCATTCAGCTCAATGCATGTGAGCACAAAGTGTATAGGATGTGCATCTCTCCCCATACTCTCTGCTCTCAATATTCATGTGTTCTGCTAGCACTGGGTTCCCAGCTGTGAGGTGGCTTCTAAACACATTCAGATGAATGCACTAAGAATCTCCCTTCAAAAATTCATGCTGAATACATAACTTTTGGAAGTGAAGGGGGCAGCATGCATGGGGGGACATTGGGTGTAGGGGCAGTGTGGATGCCCCCTATGTAGTTAGTGCCTTTGCCTGTTTGGCTAAACTCTTGACTAGGGCTAGTACGAGTGCCGGTAGTGGTAGTGGACAGATCCTACCATTAGTGTAAGGAAGCTAATTGTGCCATCTTACCAGTGTTAAGGCCCCTAAACCCAGTCCTGAACTGCCCAGCTATGAAGCTTTGGATTATCATAATATTGTTACACACCCACACAAATAACTTTAAAACTGTACTGGTGCTCTACAACTCACAACATACTATCAACTAATCAATTACATTCCAAAAAGTACACAACCTTTCATTTCTAGATGCTATGTTTTGTGTAGTTCTCGTCATGTTGCTTCCATATTTTGTTACATCTCAAAGCATCCTATGCCTCTTTGGTGTACAATTTAAATGTCATACATGCAGACCATTGATGGAAAGCAACTGCTTCAGTATGCTATTCTCATCAGGGATGAACTTCTGATTTAAGCCTAGCCCATTGGATATGAACTTCTCAGCAAATATCAACCTCCTTTACTTTTGGAGGACTTGAATGATCGAATTTGTCTAGTATGCATGACTCCTTGAGAAATGAAAGCGAATCTTAAAAAGCGTAATTAATACATTCGTAAACTATAGAATTGTCAATTACCTTGTCTTTGATAGCAAACTGGGTGACAAGAATGGAAGAAGATGGGGGTCATACTAAGGCCTACTTTCCAGTCTGCCCAACAGCAATGCAATAAAAAAACAGTGACAGAATCAAAGGTATTTAACACCTGTAGAATCTTGATGAATGTGACTCACAAAGACACTGATTCACTTAAGGACTTCTCGTATAATGAACAAAATGAAAACCATTATGTTAAAGTCAGATACCAAGTTCAGGCAACAATGGGCTCCCTTTACCCATCTGTCTATAAACAGGTAGTGCTTCTGTTATTATAATGTTCATAATGCTGATGGAGAGCAGCTGATTGAGTGGTGTGCTGGGGTTAAATGGTAGGAACAAATTAAAGATTCCCTCATCTTGTGTGTGCAGTAGGAACTTGGCAGGTTAAAAAAATCAATTTGTCATCAGAAATTTTTGTTAAGTCAATTATGATGGGGAGAGGTGGAATTCTATATCGTGTTCATCAACAAAAGGAATAAATTATTATGAAAGTATCAGTTTAGAACACTTGGCCCTTAACTATTTCTTAGCTGGGCAAGTAATGTGTTGCTTTCAAATAACTTTGAAAGCTAATTTCCACCAAGAAATCTGCAGAGCAGTTCATGCTGGCCTTGGCAATGAGAACATAGTCTGTTTTTATTGTATGTCAATCCTCAGCATGCATGCCCTATCACCCGATTGAAAGAAGTGGATGTGCTATGCAAATGTTCTGAACCGAGAGGGCTCATTGTGGAAGCCTGGAAAAAGATAATCTTATTCTTCAGCAAGATTTTTCAGAGATCTTTATTTCAGAGACAAGGAGAGAGCAAAATAACTTCTCCAGTGATCATTTCTGTTTGGGAAAGACATCATTGACTTCAAGGCAGATCCTGAGATAGGTAACATTTCTGGGAGTGGCAGCCTCCTAAGAATAATGCACTGCCCAGTATTTGAAAGCAATGAATAGCAACATTTTAGAATGAAGTTAGTAATTTTTGGTGAGGAATTAGTTCTTTATTCATCTAATATTGCTAGATTTTCAGGATAAATACATCTTACATTGGCTAGAAATTCAAACCTTTGCCAGACTTAGCATTTCAACATAGCTTATGGACAGGTCCCCATGTGTGTAAAAAGCATGAATTATCCAGTTTAGCCCATTTAATATTTATTCAACATACTCTGGTGTTCAGCAATTCTGGTGTGTTGCTTGACTTAAATTGGAGTAGCAGTTTAACATTCCTACCATAACACATTTTATTTTGACTTTCTGTAGGCCTACACTGTCCTTGAGAGAAATGAGAAGCTCTCATTCTAACCACAGCTTGGATTTCCAACCAGACATTATTTCACCGGACATTAACTGATACCAAAGACTGAAAACCTAATACAGTTTATAGCTGTCTTGTCATATTTATCACTACTGACTCCTCCTACTGATCGCACCCCCTACCAGGTTCTGCTCAAGATGAGTCATCTTGTTCTCCTCAGGCAGGAGAGCTAACTGCTTTTGAAATCAACAGTTGCATTCTTACTCATTTATTTTTCCAATCATTTCCTCTTGGAATTACTTCGGTCTTTTTTTAATTTTTAATTTTTTTTATTTCCCCCCCAACATAATACAACATAAAACAACATAAAATACAATACATAACCACATACCCCCTGTGCTCCCCTCCCTCAGGAGACCTTCAATTATACATTATTCTTCTTTCCAAAATTGTAAAGACTCTATTGAAGGTATTTGCCCCTTCCCCGTTCTTAATACATATTCCAAAAATGGGCTCCATATATCTCCAAAATCATTCTTACTGGACATTCCCCTTTTTATTTTCATTTTACATGTTAGCTTATCATTAAGTGCCATATCCCATATTTCTTTATACCATTCTTCTATAGTATATATCCCTTGCCCTTCCCAGTTTTTAGCAATCATTATTCTGATGGGAGCCAGAAGGTTGTTTATCAATTCTCTCTTGTTTATATTCTCATTTCCTTTATCCCATATTGCTAGTAGAGCCAGCTTTGGGCTTAATTCCAGTTTACTTCCAATTATTTCACTTATTTCTTTAAACACCCTTTCCCAAATTTTTTGTACGTGTTCACAGCTCCACCACATATGAAAATAAGTTCCAACCTCCTGACACCCCCTCCAACAATTCTTGGACACTTTTTTATCTATCTGATGAAATCTTACCGGCGTTAAATACCATCTCCATACTGTCTTATAATAATTCTCCTTAATTCTAATCGACAAAAGCTTTAACATTCTTGCATCCCACATCCCCAGTCATGTTCATTAATTTGTTCCTTTAAATCATCTTCCCAAATCATTTTAAGAGAGTCTCGATATTCATCATCCTCTATCAGAATTCTATATATTTCGCTAGTCAAACCTTTTCTAGTTTTAATTACTTTCTTCTTTCCTCTTGATTCAATTAAATCTTCAAATCTTGTATTATTTCTACATTTCTTATTTATCTTTTTCCATTCCTGTGTCCATTTTTCCAGTTGTAAGCATTTGAACCAAGCTATTTTTTGTCCTTTTAACAACTCTCTAATTTGAACCTTATCTATCATTCTTTCCATCCAATTCCTTAATTTAATAATTTCCTGATCCTCCAGACTCCCTTCCAACTCTACTTTTAAATTCCTTGGGAAGTTTCCCACTACTACCACTGGGGCGAGTGGAGAGTCTCCTGGTATTAACTATCCTTTAACTTTCTCCCAGATCTCTAGAATGTTTTTCAGTAACGGGTTGTCCAGTCCCCTCAAATCTTTCTTTTGAATTTTAATAAAAAAAAAATTTGCAATTTGAAATCTAGTTCCCCTGTTTGCGTTTCTAACCATTCTAAATCTTCCTCCCCTAATAAACTATTTATAACATATCTTAACTGATTAGCAATATAATCTTTATATTTGGAAGTCCCAAACCACCTTTCTTTTGTGTCTTATACCATAACCCTTTATTAATCCTAGCTCTCTTATATCCATTGCAATAAGCATTAATCATATTTTGCCAGCTCTTTAACTCTACATCCGATATTTTAATTGGCAGCATTCTAAACAAAAAATTAATCTTAGGTAATATCTTCATTTTAATAACCGCTATTCTACCAAACCAAGAATGTTTTAATTTTCTATATATCTCTAACTTTTCCCCTACCTGTTTTTTCAAACTTGCAAAATTAATTTCCTCTAACCTATCTAAATCTTTTGCAATATTAACTCCTAAATAACGTACTATATTTTTAAGCCTAAGACCTAACTTAACTTTACCTTCCTCCATCTCCTCTTTGTTATAATTAAATAACATCATTTCTGACTTCCCCCAATTAACGTGTAGACCAGTAATCTCCCCAAATTCTCTCAAATGCTTCTTAATCAACTCCCCACTCTTCAGGGGATCTTCTAATGTCAGTCATGTGTCATCCGCAAACATATTCACTTTAATCTTCTCCTTCCCTCCTATCCCCTTCAATCTTACATCCTCCCTTATAACATTTGCCAAAATTTCTATCACTATCGCAAATAAGATCGGTGAAAGTGGGCAACCTTGTCTAGTTCCTCGAGCTAGTGTAATCTGTTGCGTTAACTCATCATTAACCATTATTTCTGCTTTATTATTTTTATACAGTTGATCCATCACTCCCATAAATTTTTCTCCAAGCCCAAATGTTTTCAAAATTGTTTTAAGTGCTGGCCATTCCACGCAATCAAAGGCTTTGAATATATCCAGTGCTAACAAACCTGCTTTTAAATTCCTTTTTTAAATAATGTTAATTATATTTAAGACTCTTCCAATTAAATTAGGCATTTGCCTTCCTGAAATAAACACACACTGATCTTTTCTAATATTTTATATATAAACGTACCCATCCTTTTTGCCATTATTGCTGTAAAATTTTTTGAGTCTTGTCTGTAAGATGCTGGATCCGTCAGATCCTTTCCTGGTTTCGGGATTAATGTAATCAAGGAATGATCCCATGATGGCGGGGTCTTTCCTCCTTCTATTATGCTATTAAATAATTTTTTCAATCTTGGTATTAAAATTCCTCTAAAAATCTTATAATATTCCAGCCCCAAACCATCCATTCCCGGAGATTTTCCTCCTTTTAATTTATCAATATTTCCTTCTATTTCTTTCTCAGTAACTAATCCTTCCATATAATCCCTATCTTGCCCCTGTAATCTTATTTTCCAATTCCTCTCTACATATTCCAATACCTTAACCTGTGACCCCATATCTGATGTATATAATTCTCTATAAAATTCCTGAAATATATTTAATTTATCCTTCATTAAATTACAACTTTTCCCTGTCTTGTCTCTAATTGTCCCTATCATATTCTTAGCCTTTTTTGACTGAGTGGACCTAGCCAGCATCTTTGAATTTTTATTACTATATTCAAAAAAATCCTTCCTTAAATATAGCAAATCCCTTTGGACTTGTTCTATCTCTTCTTTCTCTAATTCCTTTTTCTTAGCTTGAATTTGGGCAAATAGGCGTTTATCTTTTGTCTCTCTTAGCTTTTCCTCTAAATCCCTTACCTCCTTTTCAATCTTTTTATTTTGTGCTTCCTGTTGTTTTCTTAGGGTACACATTTCCCTAATACAAATCCCTCTTACCACAGCCTTCATAGTGTCCCATATTAACCCATGCGAGTTTGAGTCCTTTTCATTAATTTCCCATTTTTCCTGCATTTCTTTTTTTATTTTCCCCACTATATTTTTATTATTTAATAGCCTTGTATCCATTCTCCATCTCTTAGCTTGTTTATAATCCTTCTTCATTTTAATATCCATCGTCAATAATGCGTGATCGGTGACTTTAATTACCCCAATAGCGCAATCTATACGTTTAGACATCATATTCTTTGACACAAAAATATAATCAATCCTGGAATAACTCTTAAACCTAGGTGAGTAGAAAGTATATTTCCTTTTTTCCCCTTTCAATACCCTCCAAACATCCATTAGTTCTTTTCTCTCCATTAATTTGCTTAACCCCGTCCTCCCACCACTCTTAAGATCTCTTAATATATTATCCCTGTCTTTCCCTTTGTCTAATACCATATTAAAATCACCTGCCATCACAATGTTCTTTTTACCCACTTCTCCCACCGCATTAAAAACTTCATCGAAAAATTCCATTTGTTTCCCATTTGGAGCATATACATTGATCAATATATATTCCTCCTCCACCACCATGCAAGAAATTATCAGAAATCTTCCCGCTTCATCCTTCTTCACCCTTTGTATTGTAATACCACATTTTTTTGAAATTATTATCGCTACACCTCTTGCTTTAGAAGTACCAAAAGACTTTTCATAAACGTCCACTTCCCTCATCCGAAGCTCATTTACGCCCTCCTTTGTTTGATGAGTTTCCTGCAAAAAAATTACATCTGCTTTCTCTTTTTTTAATAACATTTCTATCTCTTCCTTTTTATAACAGTTCCTAGCCCTTTAACATTTAAAGTTGCAACCTTTAATTTATTTTCCATCTCTCTCTTTCACACAAATCTGTAGATTGGTCTCCCTCTGTGACACACATACCCCCCTCCCTCCCCCTCCCCCCCACACTTACCCCCCATCTTCACCCCCCTCCTCACCAGACCTTTCTGGGCAATGGCCCCAATTATTCTTAGAACTCTTCGGGGGGGGGGGGAGAAGCAACCCAACATTCCCAGAGCAAAAATCGGAACCTCCCCTCCCTTATAATCTCTTCTTATCCCTATTACAATAATATTTCTTCATTGACTGCTTCCTCCTGCAGCGCCTTCATCCTGCTTTTGACTGCTTTCTCCTGCAGCGCCTTCATCCTGCTTTGTTTCTCCAACATCCGTGGGATCAACTAAACCCAGCTTCTCCAAAAGATCCGTCCCTTGCTCACTTGATGTTATTCTATGTTGTTTCTCTTTCCACATAAATCTCAAAAAGACTGGATACCCCCAACTATATGTTATCGATCTCTTCCGCAAAGCCACTGTACACAGTCTAACAAATTACTTCGGTCTTAAGTTTGGTTTGTCCCAAACTTTGAAAATTGTTATTTTCAATGTTTGCATGAAAATTCATAAGCATTTTCGTCTATATTTTTCCCCAACACATGCATTTGTGTATACATTTTTGCCTAATGAACATACGTTTGCAAGAAATTTTCTTAATAGAATGCATTTCTGAACATCATTTTCCCTAATATATGTATTTTTGTATGTATTTTTGTATTGGTGAATGCCATTGCAACACTCAGAGAATTGCAAATTTTGAAGGATAACTGAGGGTTGGTTTGCATAGTGGTTCAAAAGTGTGAAATAAAATTCAGCACATTTGCATTAAAATGTGTACTGAATGACTTTTTGCCCCATTCTTAGCAGATAACAGATTCTGTTACCAGGCTGCTGTGATTCACCCATCTTCACTGATCTCATTCTAGCAAGTGGTTGGGGGCATAATTCAGCTTGCGATTCCACCATGCAGCTAGTGTAAACTGTCTACATTCTTAATCTCTTGGTCATACATCATATGTGACTTGACCTACAGTTTTGTGGCTTGACTCACTGTCTTGATATACCTGCATTACATATAGGTTATTTCCTGCTTTCTGATCTTGGCATGATGGTACTGCAAGTTAAATTCATCTATAATGGTTTGGTATCATGTGTGGATGGAATGGCTTGGTGGAAAAGAATTTGAAATAGTTATACACCTTAGATCAGACTTCACCAATGTGGGTCCATCCAGATGTTTGGGGCTAAAAGTCTCATCATTCCAGTTTGATTGATAGGAGTTGTAGTCCAACACAAAGCTATATTAAGACATGCTGCTTTGATGAACAAAGTGTTGTCTGTGGGCTGCATTTCCTTATCTGTCAGGCTCTGACTCTTGACCTTCAGCCTCCACTGGTGGGAGAAGCTGGTGGGTGAACTTGTAACACCTCATTTTTGGGGAAAGCGCTATCCACCACTGGTTGTAACATCCAGTGAAAAAAGCAAATAGGTTTCCTTTGGTAAAGCAAAAAAGTATTTCTGGGAAGTCAGAATGAAACGGAAATAGCTTCCTCCACAGAGCAGATGATGAGCTTTGAGATAACATGTATTTTAAAGCCTGAGTGCTTTCACTGAGTTTGTTCATTTACTGTCATAGCTGATAAAAAAGATGGACAATTCAACAAAGTGTATTAAAAAAAACTGCATTTACAGTCAATTTTGACCAAGTTAAAAACAACTTGTAAAATTAAACTGATAGCAGAACCTCAGTAACTGGAAATTCTCCACAGGATTCAAGCTGCATGTTTAGGGCACCAAACAACATGCAAGAAATGCATAGGAAGGTAATCTCTATGGATGTGCACAAGTATCTTCTTCCAGAAAGTGGACAACCATCCCTCCAGAAGAGTCTTCAATGACATCAACCAGAGAAAAAGAGTACCAGAGATAAGCTTGCATTAACCAGATGGAAAAAGGTGTGTCCATGAATAATCCACATGACCTATAAACTAGTGCCCACTTATCATGTACAACCCACTATAAACATTGCCATGTAGCACAGGATTAGTCAGGGAATACAATGCAATATTCATTGCAGAGTGGAAACAGAGGCCAGATCTACACGTCATCCTCAATGCGCCCTCCCTGTGCCACAAGCCGCTTTGGAGCGCTGCACTTTGTCTAGTGTGGCTCAAGCCTCAGAGGCTCTGCTTGTGCTCTCGCCGCCGCCACCGCCGCCCTTTCATCCTGGCCGGTCCCAGGGAGGGAGGAGGGAGGGTTGTAAACAAAAGCAAGCAATTGGAAATCCCTCTCCCAATCGCTGGCTTTTGTTTACAACCCTCCCCCCATCCCTCCTCCCTCCCCGGCACCACCCTGGATGAAAGGGCAGCTGGCGCAGGCAGAGCCTCCGAGGCTTGCCCCACAGTAGGTGGGGTGAAGCACTCCGAAACGGCTTGTGGCGCAGGGAGGGCGCATCGAGGATGACGTGTAGATCCTGCCAGAGTGGCAATTATGCATTAAACAATAGTAGCACAGCAATGCCTTGAAAGAACAAGGGTTCAAGCATGCATAGCCCCCTGGTTTCACAACAATATTAGTTTGAAATAGCTACAATTTAAGAGGGGGAAGAATGATCAGAAAGGGGGATATTTCAGTAGTGTAAGTTCTAATCTTGACAGAATACCATGGACCACTTCACTGAGGCCTAATCTGCACCAGTAGTCCTTTCGCTATGGAAGAGGGATGCTTGTGAATGTTGCCCACTTCCATGATCGCCACTCACAGGGCACACATGACTGAACTTTAGTGCAATTACAGGCGTGCCATTACGGGAGCACATGTGCCCTATTACGGCACTTCTGCATGTGTACTGGTAGAAGTGGGTGGGGCTAGGCCACTCTGCCCCATAGCCATTGGTTTTTTTTACTGACTCATGAGGGATGCGCATGAGCACAGATGTGCAGCAACACATGGGGAGATAGGAACTCCATCAAATATGTGCTTCTGTGTAGAGATATGTTTGTATTAAAAAAATACACTCGGCGGTAAAACATGCTGATACCCATCCAAAACGTGGCGGAAATGGCAGACAGATCCACTCCTGCACAGCTCCGCTACCCATGCATATGCCCCTCACAGCTGATTGGCTGTTCACTGAACCTGGAACTCCTGGCAAACAGCAATGACCTCACAAATGGGGGGGGGCACACTGCAAATGTTCTTCGGAATGGAAGCAAGAGAGCTGGAAAAACTGCAACAAAAGCTGTCAGGGATATTCCAGGAAAACTGAGAGGTGCAGGAGCAGGTGAATGTCATATGCCCCGTTAGTGACGACTGTGATACAATCCTACAATAAACAGCTGGTGTAGACTGCCCTGGAGTCATCTGAAGATATCTGCTTTGATGGTATGTGGTGTGAGCAAGGGGTTGATCTATTGACATCCATGTGTTGGTGCAAGTTTCTATTTGATTATTTCCTGATCCTGCCATGCGTAGTGCAATGTCAAGATGGGCTATATGCTTCCTCTAGGCTACTGGAGGTTATGAGTCAAGATAGCTATATGCTGCAGCCAGAATCAGATACACAATGCCTTTGAACATCAGTTGCTGGGGAACAACAACAGGAGAGGGCTGTTGTCCTCGTGTCCTGCTTGTAGGCTTCCCAGAGGCATCTGGTTGGTGATTGTGGGAAACAGGATGCTGGAGTAGATGGCCTTTTGGTCTGACCCAGTAGGGCTCTTCTTAAGTTTTTATGGGCCATTGATAGAGTGCTGGGTTTACATTCCATAAAGCTCATTGTGTGAACTTGGTTAAGTCACACCCTTTCATCCTAGGTATTGAAAGGACAAAGGGAGATGGCTGTGGTAAATTACCTTGTATATTGAAAAGTATCAAAGAGCTAATTAATAATGACTTGGCTGACTACAAACTTGAAAATGTGCCCTTGTCTCCCAAAAGTATGCAGATGTGTATCCAGGCAATATCTGTGCTGATTTTCCCTCACATTCATTACTGATAATTGGCTTCCAGGTCCGCTAAGATGGAAGCTTTTGTCCCATTCCTTAGCATGATGTACAGTGGTTGGTTGCAGGCAAATAGATTTGAGATGAGGCTGTGGATTGAAATAATAGCTCCTCACATTGCAAAGATCATGATGCCACCCTAATGCAGGAGAAAGCAGAGCTCTCCCCCTTAAATGAAAGTGCCATTGAGGACCTCTCTTCTAAGGGCCGATCTACATATGAGTTTTTTGACGTTTTATAAGGGTTATGAAAACTCTTTGGGCCACATGATTAGGCTGACCATATGAAAAGGAGGACGGGGCTCCTGTAACTTTAACAGTTGTAGAGCAAAGGGAATTTCAGCCAGTGTCATTTGTATGCAATTAGTTCCTGGTGAAATTCCCTCTTCATCACAACAGTTAAAGTTGCAGGCACTATACTAGAGTGACCATACAAAAGAAGGCAGGGCCCCTGCAACTTTGTGATGAAGAGCGAATTTCACCAGGAACTAATTGCGTACAAATGACACTGGATGAAATTCCCTTTTCTCTACAACTGTTAAAGTTACAGGAGCCCCGTCCTCCTTTTCATATGGTCAGCCTACACATGATGCACTCCCTATAACGTTGTATATCTGAGGTTTTTTAAAACTCACTTCAGTTATATACAAGGGTTTCACTTTTAATAAATCGTTCTAAGTAAAATAATGTGTCCTTCCTTACCGTTTGTGATTCATGGGGGCAGTGCTTCGTTTACTGGTGCCCAAATGCTTAGCAGTTGATTGGTGGGGAAAAAAGAGGAAGTGGGTGAGTGAACTACAACACCCACAATTCTTAGCCCTATACTCGCTAGAGAATGACAGAGGAACTAAGAAGGAAGTGGGTGACTGAACTACAACACCCACAATGCCTTGCCCTAAACTCATTGTAAAAACGAAAGAGAAAGAGACAGGGCAGAACAGTGTGTGACCGCACACACCGCTTTAAAAACTGAAGACTGTTCTCCTGTAACATGAGTACTCAGTAATGTGGCCTAAGACGTTTTAGAACGCACCTATTTGGAACGTTTTAAAATACTTTTTAAAACGTTCCAAAGGACTGTGTAGATCGGCTCTATGTGAAAATTTGGACCTCCTCCTCAGCCTTTAAACCAGCCTTTTCAACCTGGTGCTCCCCTGATGTCATAGAATCATAGAATAGTAGTGTTGGAATGGACCTATAAGGCCATTGAGTCCAACCCCTTGCTCAATGCAGGAATCTACCTTAAAGCATCCCTGACAGATGGTTGTCCAGCTGCCTCTTGAATGCCTCTAGTGTGGGAGAGCCCACAACCTCCCTAGGTAATTGGTTCCATTGTCATATTGCTCTAACAGTCAGGAAGTTTTTCCTGATATCCAGCCAGAATCTGGCTTCCTGTAACTTGAGCCCGTTATTCTGGGTCCTGCATTCTGGGTTGATCAAGAAGAGATCCTGGCCCTCCTGTGTGACAACCTTTCAAGTATTTGAAAAGTGCTATCATGTCTCCCCTCAATCTTCTTTTCTCCAGGCTAAACATGCCTAGTTCTTTCAATCTCTCCTCACTCCTGACTAGAACACACACAGCTATCATCCACTTAACTTTATTTCCAGACCCCTAATCATCCTTGTTGCCCTCCTCTGAACACGCTCCAGCTTGCCTGCAACCTTCTTGAAGTGTGGTGCCCAGAACTGGATGCAATACTCAATATGGGGCCTAATAGAGGGGAACCAAAAGAGGGGAACCAGTGCCAAATAGAGGGGAACCAATACCTCATGCAATTTGGAAGCTATACTTCTATTAATGCAGCCCAAAATAGCATTTGCTTTTTTTGCAGCCACATTACACTGTTGGCTCATATTCAGCTTGTGATCTACAACAATTCCAAGATCCTTCTCGCTTGTCGTATTGATTAGCCATGTATCCCCCATCTTGTAATTGTGCATTTGGTTTCTTTTTCCTAGATGTAGAACTTGGCATTTATCCCTATTAAATTTCATTCTGTTGTTTTCAGCCCAGCGCTCCAGTCTATCAAGATCACTTTGGAGTTTGTTTCTGTCTTCCAGGGTATTAGCAATCCCACCCAATTTTGTGTTGTCTGCAAATTTGATAAGCATTCCCTGGACTACAATCTCCACCATCTCCCAACAGCACTGGCTGTAGTCCAACACTTCTGGAGAGTACCAGCCCACCCCCTGCACCACACCAAAGTAAAAATTAAGAAAAAAATGTAGCTGTTAGATATGGATTTATGCTTGTTTTGGCCCACAATGATTCTGCAGACTTGATAACAATTGGATAAGAACATAAGAAGAGCTTTTATGGGTCCATCTAGACCAGCACTCTGTCCACACAGTGGTTGTCAACCAAGGACCCACAAGCAGGACCCACAAGCAACAGCACCCTCCCACCTATGTTCCCCAGCAACTGGTGAATATAAGCTTACTGCCTCTGATACTGGAGGTAGCACATAGCCGTTGACAGCCTATATGGTTAAGCCATATAGAAGTATTGTCTAGTAGTAAAAAACTCACAAAGTTTAACGATATATTATTTACACCTATTACATGGTGGTTGTTGTTTTTAAATTGTCCTTCAACTGAAGCATCTTAGCAGAACTTCCCTTCCCTTCACAGTAATGTACAGCAAACCACTACTGAGCCTCGATGGGGAACAGGTTTCTTTTTTTGGGAGTGGGATGGGTGGGGTGGAATCTGCCATTCAAAGGACAACAAAATCAAAATTCCCACAGGATTCTTGTGGCCAGTGCTCTTTCCCCCTATTGCCTCTAACCTTTCTCCATAGTCCTTTGTGCCTTCTTTGTGAACAAAAAAATTATTCAAATATTGTATGCATAGAAATACAACCAAAATTATATAGCAAACACAATGTTTTCAAAGTTTCTTTGAGCTACACAGCTCTGAGCTCCTATTGGGGAAAATGAAACAGATACACCTTAAACATATAATGGAAAGATATTATCAGGGATTGCCGGCTGTGGAAAGAAATAGGAACTGGCCAGACTTCCCACAGATATGAAAATAATCCCATAAGAAAGAGGGCACCTAACTGGGGCTGATTCATTGTGCCCACTAATCCCAATATGCGTAATAAATATTGTGCCCTACTGGAAGCAATCCTCATTTTCTTGGTGCACTGTGTTCTTCGATTATCTTGCAAAACTAATTCTGACCACAGTGACATTTTTGAAAGATCCATCTTTTCTTTAAACATTACTGCTGGTATGTGAGTCATTTGATCGTCCTTCTAGCAGTCAGGTGGGAGATATGAACAGAAGTAGAGATATTTAGGGATACAAAAATCACTTCTCTGTATAGAGACACCGTGTGAGTATGCCATTAATCTATTACAGCTGCCATAGTTTAAATCAGCTGATTCAGGAATTTTAATAGAGGCACTGGAAGGGCATTAGTGTTCTCCAAACCTGAGCAGGAGAAAACAGTTTTCTTTCTGTTGAGTCAAAAGTACCGGCAATGAGGAAGCATTGCATCCATGCCATCTAAACCCATCCTTACTCTCCTTTGCTACAACATGGAAACAGCCATGGGGCTGCATGGGTTAGCAATATCTACAGCAAGGGTGGGGAACCTCTCCCAGCCTGAGGGCTGAATTTGGGGGCTGCATTCCAGTGGTTGGCGGGGCTGAAGGCAAAAGGGGCTGGGCCAAAAATGCCATCATATCAGAGCTTGAAGCCCTTACTGCCAGCAGCTAAGCCTTAGGGGAGGTATTTCAACCATTTTGAATGGGGGGGGGGACTGCACAAAAGCCACCAAACTATCCAACAATTGGTCATTGGGTGAAAGGGGTGTGGCCATATGGGGAACCCAGAGGGCTTGATTGGCTACCCTAGGAGAACCAGATTGGGCCCACATCCCTGCAGTTTCCCACACCTGATCTACAGCAACATAGGCTTTGATAAAGTTCTGTTTCAGCTAAAAACAACATGTTCCTCACAAGTAGTATGTGGCTCTTACTTACTTGCCTGCAAAAGTTCTGTATCCTTCTGATATTACTATTTTTAGGGTGACCAGATAAAATCCAGGTCAGGGCTCATGTAACTTTAACAGTTGTAGAGAAAAGGGAATTTCAGCTGTGGTCATTTGTATGCAATTAGTTCCTGGTGAAATTCCCTCTTCATCACAACAGTTAAAGTTGCAGGCACTATACTAGAGTGACCATATACAAAAGAAGGCAGGGCCCCTGCACCTTTAACTGTTGTGATGAAGAGGGGATTTCACCAGGAACTAATTGCATGCAAATGACACTGGCTGAAATTCCCTTTTCTCTACAACTGTTAAAGTTACATGAGCCCTGACCTGGATTTTATCTGGTCAGCCTAACTATTTTGGGCCCACAAAATGGTGCCAATGTGGCTGGAGAGGTCTTGGCATTTCTACACCATAGGGGTGCAGAGTGAGGGAGGCGTCGTGTTAATCCACATCATGGGCGCGACAACCCGGCTCCCTCCCAGGCCATCACCCAGTCACAGGAGCCATTTATTTATTTATTTTGAGTCGAGAAGAGCACCCGTGCGCTCCAATGAAATGTAAGTTTATTTTTTTTAAAAAAAAAGCCATGTGAAATTGGGTGGCCCTCCCCCCACCATCATGGGGATGGCGAAGTTCCTGTTCCCCTCCCCTGATGGGCACGGAGCAGAGCAGTGCAGCTCTGTGGCCATTTCTGCTGCTGCCCTTACTCGTGAGTAAGTGAGGCAGCAGCCTGGATGGGCAGCCACATCTCCCGCAGACCCGGGAACTTCCTGGGACCATGGAAGATTCAGGATTTTCCAGGGATCCCTTATCGCTGGCAAATCCCGTGCCTGCCCCCCATCCCCAGGATTCCCTGTGCGTTATTTGGATTCCCAGGAACCAGCCAGGGGCCATCCCAGGCAGAAAGCCTGGTGTAAAAACGGCCCTTGACTCTACCAGAGTGGGGGGAAAGTCAGTGTTCAGCATGATTCTGTGTAGGACAATGGCTGGTTCCATGTGGTTCTGAACGCTGCTGCAAGGATTGGGCCATATGTCAGTGGCCCACCCATTATTTTATCATAGGACCCATCAATAGAATATTGCCTTCGTGCAACCCCTGACTGAATGAGAGACCTTTCCTATCACTGCATTTCTATGTTGGTGAAAGCTCCACATATTGAATTCCTGCCTAGGAGTCTAGTAAGAAAAAACTATGCCAACCCTAACAAATGTTACATTAATGTAGACCAGCATTCCCCAACCTGGTGTTCTCCAGATGTTTTGGACCACAAAATCCAGCATCCCCTATCCAGCCATGCTGGGAGTTGTACTCCTACACATCTGGAGGGTATCAGGTTGAGGAAAGCTGGGGTAGACTCTTGCATGGTCATTGTGGGATTGGTCTTATTTGGTTAAAAATGCTGAAAAAACGAGCATGATTTAGAAATGTTGAGTCAATTGCTCTGTCTTGACTTTCAAGGTTCATTGATTCAGTAGTCAAAATCATGGTTGACTTGAATGGGTGTTAATGTAAGGCTTGAGACTATATTAAGCAGCTTCTCTGATTGGATGAAAACAAAGGCACTTTAGTTTGTCAGTACAAAATATGCTGGCAATTTCCATAAGTGTGTGGAGGCATAGAATCAGGCAGCTTCTGGCAATACTTGCAGGACACAGAAGCACAAAAATAGCTGTTTGCTGATACATGTGTGCATCTCCCAATCAAGGAAGGTCTAAAGTTATTATTTTACAGTAATAAGCTGTGTATGATTATTGGGAGCCTGTGTAGTGATGCTCCTTATGCTGTTGATATCCTTGGTCGCATCTTTTTTCTTTTTCTCTTCTAAATTTGTTTTATAACAAACACATTGAAGTTAAATTTAGTTGTTGATAGAGGTAGTAGATTTAACAGCCCCTACCTTATTTTGCAAGAAAAATATATAGGTAAAATCCATCAGCTACTTGGCAGTTTGCTTTATCTTTCTACATAATAACAAATTGTATTTATTCTCTTTTTGATAATCTGAGGAAAGGCTTTGACAAATATTGCTGTATGTGTTCCTGATTTGTATATACAATAAAATAATACCTTATTTCATAAAATGCCTGGTCTGTCCTTATTCACTTCCAAATTCTACCCACAGTTTGGTGTGTGCAACACCCATGGTAAAGACATCAGGACGAGGGATGTGTATCGTATCGGGTCCGATGTCCGATAACAAACTGATAAGGTCGTTATCAGACATCCAATGACCAATAACAATAATTTCCTTAGGTGGCCCTATCTGATCGGATCTGATATCCATATGTCTGATAACTATCAGACATATCAGTTTTTCGGACTGCCATTTCTGGTGTTTTCCCCATAGGCTTGCATTGGGGGAAAGAAAGCTTTCTCCCAATGCAAGTCTATGGGGAAAAACACTGGGCCGGCACTCCCTCCCTGCCCCCCACTCATGCTCCTTACATGCTGCTGCCACCGCTGCCGCCGCCGCCGCCATCCAGCGCTGCCGCCTGCTTGGAACTGTGAAACAGGATTTTTGGCTTGTTCCTCAGTACAGCTACGCGCTGAGTAATGATGTCATCACTAGGCACGTAGCTGTACTGAGGAACAGTCTGAAAAGCCTGTTTAGCTGGATGGTGGCGGTGGCAGTGACGGCAGGTAAGGAGCGCGAGTGGGGGGGAAGGGAGCACGAATGGGGGGAGAGAGCGCGAGTGGGGGGAGGGAGCGCGAGTGGGGGGCAGGGAGGGAGTGCCAGCCCAGTGTTTTTCCCCATAGACTTGCATTGGGGAAAAGCTTTCTTTCCCCCAATGCAAACCTATGGGGAAAACACCAGAAATGGCAGTCCGTAATCGGATCGGCACTTCCGATATTTATCGGATATCGGATCCGATCAAATCCGAGTACCCCCCAATATGATCGGATCCAAAATTTCTTTATATCGGAATTTCCAATGCGATAAGTTCAGCCGTGCACATCCCTAATCAGGACAAACACTGAACATAGTTGTGAAAACTGCAGAGACTGGGTAGCCCATCTTCATTTTCCAGTTTATGTGCACATAGGTTGGGTTCGATTGTACCTAATGTAATCTATAGCAATCAATGAAGTAGTCTGTATTAAAACAGGTTCACGGAGCACAGCCACATTCACAACAAATTCTATTTCACACACTAAAGACAAGCTATTATATGAACCAATTTATAACTGATGCTAATTGTCCCTAAGTAATACAAGAGAAACACATTGCTTCCAGATGTTCAGGTGGGCTCAACATTTTTTAAAAAAATATTTTTGCATGCAGTTGTAATACCCATAAATAGTGCATGAACTTTTGAACCCAGAGTGGCAATCAGATCTGGATTCAGTGGAAATTGGTGACCAATGAACATAGAGTAAGGAGTGGAATCTTTTCATTATTGTTTTCCAGTTGGTAAATAACAAGTCTTTCAGACAATTAGTTTGGAACAGACTCATACTTGCAGTTTTCCAGGGAAGTCAAGAAGTGTTTGATGTTTATGTTGCTTATCAGTTCAATGACACTTTCACAAATGGGTGCAAGAGTGGGAACAGCTGTATGGTGGGAAAGCTCAGAAATAGGCACATAAGAACAAGGTGATCAGTAAGGTGGCCCATTCTGATAGCTGGATTGAAACCTGAATAACAATAATGTTCAACTAATGACAAGAGAGCATGTTCAGTATCACTCAGTGAACTGTGCATCATACATCATGAAATTGTTCTATATTGATTAATCAAAGAAATGGCAATCTACAAATAACAATCTAGAGAGCAATATGTCAGAATAAACAGGATCTGGGTAGCAGTCTCATAACTGGTTCCATAGAAATCCAACTCACATCCAACTCACCACTATTGTATGAAGTTGGCCCTCAGGCTTCTTCCAACACCATGGTAGGCTGCTGTAAAGCTCATTTCATCACATATGAAATTGAACTTAAACACTTAGAAGATTAATATTATTTTTTGCTTATGTCATGTCTGTGAAACATTTTGCATGAATGGGGCTCGTTCTTCATGAATGCCCTTTGGCATTACTTTTAAAATAATATAAAAATAGTAATAAAAGAACCTCGTAAAAGAGTTGAAATATAATAAAACATCCTGTAAGGGAACTGCAGTTAAGTTAATGATACTGACATGTGATGTAAGCTTTTCTTTGTGGCACCCTGATTAAAGAGATAAATAAATGGAGGATAGGAGATTTTGTTTTAAAAAATTAGATATAAAATGTCTTACGGCAGCTGGTAATGGACGCAGTGATCTTTTTACAGTTGTTAATGGATATCTAATTGGGATTTATTTCTATGGAATTTTTGTGCCTTCAGATCATTTAAGTACCGAGGGAATCTTATAGCCATGGGGATCAACATGGTCTCTCCAGAGGTCATGTTTGAAGAATAAAATTGGATGGATAGGACTTACAGTCAAAGTTCATTACCATTAAGGAACACCTACAGGAACAATAGGATTTCATTTCAACGGCCATGACAGTATCCTTTGTCAGATTCAAAAAATGATAGCAAAAAACAGGAAAATAAAGTAGGTTTTATACTAGAGGCTGGAAAACATTTCTTGGGATCTGAAGGTCTTACATATCTAGTTTTACCATGTAATAATAAACACTCTTGTGGAAATCAAATGGAAACCTTCAGCTTGGGGAAGGTGTTGAGGAATAACTACATATTACAAGAACATGGGCTGCTATCAAAAAAAGGCAACCCAGATCATTTTTTATCCCCTTCACAATGTTTACTATAACTTCCCTCATGTCCTGACACCATAATCCACTTCTCCATAACATCTTGGGCAACTTATCTTGTATCTTGACATCATCATGGTGTACATTGCCCCAACCCACTCTAAATCATTGTCTGCTATTCTGATGTCCAGGGTAGGAGTGGGGAACTGCACGCCATAATGACACCAGGAAGGACACAGGGTAAATTGTCCTAGAAAATGGCAGCTTAATTTTCAAAGGGCTGAAGGATCTCCACTATGAGGGAAGGTTACAACAGCTGGGATTGTTTAGCTTGGAAAAAAGGAGGGTAAGAGGAGACATGATAAAGGTGTATAGAATTATGCATGGTGTGGAGAATGTGGATAGGGAGGCATTTTTCTCCCTCTTCCATAATACTGGAACCCAGGGTCATCCCATGAAGCTGGTTGGTAAGGGATTTAGGACAAATAAAAGTAAGTACTTCTTCACACAGCACATAGCTAAACTATGGAATTCACTATCATAAGATCTAGCGATGGCCACCAATTTGGATGACTTGAAAAGGGCATTGGATAAATTCCTGGAGGAGAAGGCTATCAATAGCTACTAGTCCTGATGGCTATGTGTCACCTCCAGTATCAGAGGCAGTAAAGCTATATACACCAGTTGCTGGGGAACTTGGACGTGAGTGTGCTGTTCCACCTGTGTACTGCTTGTGGGTTCCTGGTTGACAGCTAGTTGGCCACTATGTGAACAGGATCTGGACTAGATAGACCCTTAGACTGATCCAGCATGGCTCTTCTTCTGTTCTTAGATGTTATGGGGAAGGAGAAAGAATTCAACACTGGGTTACTTGCTTTGACCACAGGTCCATGTTACTTGTAATGTTTAGTCCCACATATGAGTATATGGAAAAATGAATTCAGATGCCAGGGTTCGGAGTCTTCCTATGTTGGTGTCTGCCTATGTGCCTGTTATTTGTTTCTGCCCAATTATTTTATAGGTGTGCCATTCTAATCAACTTGCTAGGAACCCGAAGAATTGCCATTGGTAGCTGGTTTTGGTCATAATGCTTGTGTGAGAAAGAAATGAATTGTCCCCTCGCATTAGTGCTACAATCTCTTACTAGGATTCTGTGTGTTCCAAAGCAAAACAGAGTACTTCAGAACCCACAAAAATGCAACCTCAGCATTATATTCAAATAAACTGAGTTTTCTTTGCATTAGTTAAATCCCTCCAAAGCCTGGTTGTGAACTCTGTGGAGCAAGCCATCTCCATGAGGCCAGAACACATGTTAGCTAGGGAGAGAGAAAGAGATTTACCTGATTGCATCCTCCTCCTGAGGGGAATGGAAGTTCCAAACTGGATCTGAATCCAAATCTCCTAGGCATTATGGTCTGGACTGGATAAAAAAGAGTTCATGGTGATATGAGCCAATCAATACTGTACATGAGGGCAAGAAGCCAGGGTTGTGAAAGCCAGAAAGGGAAGCTTATATGAATGCATTTTTCATACTTATGAATTGCTACATTTCTTATGAATTGTTATTCAACAAAAGTACAGAATAGACAGTTCTTTGGTGTAGACTGACCAGGAACTTGAGAAATTCCCAATGCAAGACTTTAATGGGAATGAGAAAGCAGATGGGGAGAGTAGAGTGTGGGATTGGGTGGGAGGGAGGGAAGAGGTTGTAGCTATCTACAAAATATGGAACTTTACAAAATGGAGTAATGCTGGTCATAGCAGGCTGCCCAAACTTTCGATATCATGGCAAATTTAGCACATCCCCTGCACTTGGTTTCACAAGTAAACAGTCATTTATCTTCTGGGGTTTCTTATATATTGTTTTGATTCTAAATGAATTCTGAGATTAGTATTGTTTGTCTATATTTTAAGAAGTTTGCAGCATAAAACATTTTAGACAATTTTAACCCTGACTTTTATGCCCATATCTTACATATTATTCACTGTTTATCCCCTGGCAGACTTTTTTTTATAACCGTGCCACTTTCTTTTTTGTCCATTTATCATTATTTTAAAATATACATATAGCAATCAATACTGAAATGCTTTTGATTCTTTGTTCTTACTGAGACTAATAATCTAAGACGAAACATGTTTGTTCAGACATACATTCTAGCATGTTCAGTGCTCTTGCTTCCAAGATAGATAAGCTTAAAATAATAGCTTATGATAGTGTGTGTGTGTGTGTGTGTGTGTGTATTTTCTGTTATGGCTGCATCTTTGCAGCTTGATATATAAATTCACATTAATCTGATTTTATATACTGCTAGGATCTCCCCACCCACCTTCCACACCAAACTGTATTTTAGAATATATGCATTCACCATTCTTAGGTGAGCAAAAGTAAAAGTATTATAGTTTGCTTTTAGCAGGCAAGACAAATATAAAAGAGGAAGTGCTCTTTGCAACCCTCTAATTTGGTGATCTGACTAGAGACGCTGGCAGCGCTCCAATTAGGTGTATGAAAAGTATAAGCTACCTAGAGAAAGACGCCAATAAAAGTATTTCAGCAAACAACAACAGCTGAATAGGTTCTGTAACTAAAATTATGCTCTTTTTTATGGAATAAAATGGATGATTTTTTTTTAAAAAGGATCTGTTTACAATTGAATGAATTGTGCAACCACCTATTATGTAATTGAATAACAACATAATCTACCAGCATGGTAGGCAGGAGCTTTTTAATGTCTGGGATAAGGCTGCTATTTTCTTCTGACTTGGATATATTTCAGCTTCAGTGTTATATAATTCTTTGCATTATCCATCCTTTCTTAAATTCATCCATGCTAACTGCACTTTACTCTGTCATTTTATTATACTTCCTTGTCAGTTTGTTTCCCGTTTTAGTCATGTCTAGATAGCTTTGTAAACAAATGATGTGAACTTTTATGTTTCTTGCAGCTAATCCATCCATTCCTTCATCTGTGGGTTTTTTTTTACACATATGGGAAAAATCCCCTTGCTGTTAAAAAAGAAAAGAAAAAAGGGGGCAGGTTTTAGACAGTGGATTCTGTAAATGGGATCCAGCCAGTGGTTTTGCAACATCATCCTTCCAATTTTCAAGCAGACAGAACAACTTACTATTTTCTTCTTTTTTTTCCTTCAAAGCAAAGTTCTTCAACTTTTTCCATATTTAGACTGTTGATACATGAGTTAATTTTTTTAAAAAAAAATCTTGATAATTGTAAGTTTAAGTAAGTAGATATACTATGAGTTATACTAGTGGCAGGCATCTTGGGAAAAGGGTCTTTTTGCAGGTTTGTCCACAATTGCCAGGCATATGCATACATGTTAATCAATCAATTAATCAATCAATCACTTTATTATCGGTCAACAGACCATATCACAAATTAAAATATACAGTTTTGTCAAAATTCACAGGACAGGACATGGAAATAACTTCATATAGCCATTTTATAATGAATGGCGAGATATACAAACTTTGAGACTTGGGTGGTAACAAGCTTATCTTTGCCCTGGAGAAGAATAATAGATAGGGTTTCTTTGGAGCGACCAGGGAGATTCTGAATAATTGGTCGCAACAGATCATTACATGAACAGAGATATGCACACATGAAGTTGCTTTATATGGAACCAAACCATTGGTCTATATAGCCCAGCACTGTCTGGTCTGGTTAGCAGTGATGATTCTTTATGGGGTAGGCCAGAGGTCTTTCACTGTCCTGCTAGCCGGGGTTGCAGGGGATTGAACTTGAGACTTTTAACATGCAAAGCGAGTGAAAGATACCCTTCATCAGGGCCAATTCCATTTGCACCATCATTGATGAGATGACTTGGTTCTCGTTATCCTGACCCCTTTGTATTGTAAAGTGTTGTTATCGGCATTTTTTAGGGCTTCTTTGAATGAGTGATTTATAGCCACTCAAGGAAGTTTGCAGGTCATTTTGATGATTTTGTGAACCTCCTGTACATCTCCTGTTCCTTCCCCGGGTTATTCCATTTTTTAAAAAAACTTGGATATTCTGATCCTTCTTAAATATATCAGGATTTCCTACTGTGTGCAGCTAAAGTTGCACTACAAAACACCTACTAGAGGGTGCTGTCCCATTCAATAATATGAGCAGCGACAGGAGACCACGTGGTAACCCCTCTTCTCCTGTGTAATTCAGCTCATTACAATTCTGCAAGAGAAGCAGGAAGCACCAGCAAGTGAACACAATTTCCCTTTAATGTAAAGAAGGCTGTTTGCTTGCAGTAGTACCAGCAGAATTATTCCTGCAGTGGTGTAGGATATAACACTGGCACAAGGGTTTCTCAAATGTGACCACCAGGGAATTCGGATGCAGGCATCCTGGCAGTAATTGGCTTTATTGACTTATATGAGATATCATATGTCTGTGCTACGGTTGCACTTGCAGTCACCACACATATTCTTTCACCCAGCTGTGGTCAAAAATAATGACTTGTTCGAGAACTACTGGCTTTGGCCACACGTAACACATTTTCACCAATTATGCTATGATTAGAAAACAAGGCAGATGGGGGAACCTGTTTAATTTGGATAACTAGCAGTTTGAATGCTTAGGAGAGGCATCCCCAACCTTCGGAATTTTGAGAGAGTGCCATGGGCACTCTCATAAAATGGCTGTCATGGTGTGCATGGCCGGTCACAAAGGCCATGTCTACACCATGCATTTATCCCAGGGTTGTCTCTAGGATCCTGGGGTCAACTGGGGAAGACATAGGCTGTTTCTACACCAGGCTGTTTGCCTGGGATGGCCCCGGCTGGTCTCTGTGAGTCCAAATGATGCACAGGGGCTCCTGGGGGCAGGGGGCGGGCAAGGGATTTGACAGGGATAAGGGATCCCTGGAAAATCCTGAATCTTCCACAGTCCCGGGAAGTTCCCAGGACCATGGGAGATGTGGCTGCCTGTCCAGCGTGGCAGTAGAAATGAGCACAGAACTGCACCATGTGGCTCCATGCCCATCAGGGGAGGGAGGCAAGTTCACCATCCCCAGGATGGTAGGGGGCGGGTGGGGTACCCAATTTCTGCACAATTTTTTATATAAAAGATATCTTTTCAAAGGAGTGCAAAAGCACTCTTCCCAGCTCAATTTTTTTTTAAAAAAAATGGTGGCCGCTACAGCACAATGGCCTGGGAGGAACCCGGGACATCACGTCCATGATGTATATTAACAGCGATGATCACGGAAGCAGGTACTTCTGGGTTCGCCCGCCCCCCTCTCTCTAATAATAATAATTATTATTATTTATTTCTTACCTGCCTCTCCGTTTGGATCAATGTGGGGAGCAACAATATGATAAAATACAAAAAACTGATTAAAACATGGCACATTATTAAAACTGCATTAAAACATCATAAAAACTAGGGGTGTGCACAGGATCGGTTCCGATCTACGATCCAGAGCCAATTCAGGGGAAATCAGATGCAATTATCCGATTTCCAATCACCCCTCTGGATCGTCCGATCTTTTCCGAACCAGTCCAGAAGGATCCGATCCGGTTCGGAAAAAATCAGAGGATCGGCAGGCGCCCACTGGCGCCCACCGGTGCGTCCATTGGTGGGCGCCAGCAGGTGCCTGCTGATGGAAGCGGACAGCGGGGGGGACTTCCCTCGGGGGGCTGTGTGTTTACATTGGTGGGCGCCAGCGGGCGCCCGCCGATGGAAGCGGACAGCCCGGCCAGGTGAGGATCACAGGGGGGGACTTACCTGGGGGGGGCGTCCTCCTCCTTCCGTTGTGGGCTGTAAACTACTGCGACCTAGGCCTCGCGGCCTAGTTTACAGGAGAGCGCCAGATCACCTGGCGCTCTCCTGTAAACTAGACCGTGAGGCCTAGGTCGCAGTAGTTTACCAGCAATGGACGGAGGAGGACGCCCCGCCAGGTAAGGAGCGGGGGATGGCTTACCTCGGGGGGGCTGTACGCTTCCATCAGCGAGTGCCAGCGGGCGCCCGCCGATGGAAGCAGACAGCCTGGCCAGGTGTGAATCGCAGGGCGGAGGAGGGAGGGGAGGAGGGAGGGAGGGGGTCCACTTACCTGCTGGAGTGTCTTCTTTCTTCACCTGACAGAGATCTACTGAGAACTAGGCTTCGCGGCCTAGTCCTCAGTAGAGCGCCAGGTGATCATCACCTGGCACTCTACTGAGGACTAGGCTGCGAAGCCTAGTTCTCAGTAGATCTCCGACAGGTGAAGGAAGAGGACACCCCGGCAGGTAAGGAAAAGCGTTAAGGGGGTTTACCTGCCGGGGCTGTCCGCTGACACCCGCGGACGGCCTCAGGAGGTAACCGCGGGGGGAGGGACAGGGAGGGGGGAGTTAGGCCCCCACTCACCCACCCACCACCATTTTTCCCCATAGACTTGCATTGGGGGAAAGCTTTCTTTCCCCCAATGCAAGTCTATGGGGAAAACAATAATTGCGGCCGATCCAAAAATCGGATGTCCGATTTTTGGATCAGGATTGGGCCCGATCCGGTCCGGGGGCCTCCGATTTTGTCCAATCCGATCCAGGACAAAATTGGAGGTCCCGATCTGGGTCCCCATCCGATCCGGGGGGTCCCTGCACATCCATAATAAAAACATCCTAAAAACATCCTAAAATTCCACTGGATATGCCTGCTGGAAGAGAACAGTCTTTATAGCTTTCTTAAATTCTAAAAGATGAGTTTCCTCCAGCAGGCCATTCCACAGTCTGGGAGCAGCAGAAGAAAGAGTCCTCTGGGTAACGGTTGTCAGCCTAGTCTTGGCCGACTGTAGTAAGTTCTTCCCAGAGGACCTGAGCATGCAGGGCGGATTGTATGGTAGAAGGCGATCCCACAAGTAACCAGGACCCAAACTATATAGGGCTTTAAAGGTAATTATCAACACTTTGTACTTTGCCCGGAAACTACTTGGCAGCCAGTGGAGCGATTTTAAAGCTGGCGTAATATGGTCACCCCTTGGTGTACCAGTGACCAACCTGGCTGCCATATTTTGAACTAGTTGAAGTTTCCGGACTAGGCACAGAGGTAGCCCTATGTACAGCGCATTACAGAAGTCGAGCCTCGAAGTTACCAGCGAGTGCACTACCGTCTTTAGGTCTTCCAACTCTAGGAAGGGGCGTAGCTGGCGTATCTGCTGAAGCTGATAGTAGGCACTCCTGGCCGTCGCATCTATCTGGGCTGTCATTTGGCGCGACGGATATAGGCTCACCCCCAAGCTGCGAACACAGTATTTCAGGGGGAGTGTAACCCCATCCAGAACTGGTTGACACACCTCCAAATCCAGGTTGTGGCCTTTGACAGCAAGCACCTCCATCTTGTCTGGATTCAGCTTCAGTTTGTTTTTCCTCATCCAGCCCATTACCGCCTCCAAGCATTCATTCAGAGGAGACATGCTATCCTTAACAGACGCTGTTATCAAAGGCATAGAGAAATATATTTGGGTGTCATCAGCATGCTGATAGCACCCCGCCCCATGCCTCCGGATGATCTCTCCCATTGTTTTCTTATAAATGTTAAACAGCATTGGGGAAAGGATGGCACCTTGTGGTACGCCACACAGCAGCTTCTACTTTGCAGAGCAGCTATCCCCAAGCATCACCATCTGGAACCTGCCTGAGAGATAGGACCGGAACCACTGAAGCACAGTGCCCCCGATTCACAATCCCCTCAGGCATTCCAGAAGGATACCATGGTCGATGGTATCAAATGCCACTGAGAGGTCCAGATGTACCAAGAGGGACACACACACCCCTGTCAATACTCAGGCATAGATCATCCACTAAGGTGACCATAGCAGTCTCAACTCTGTATCCCGCTCTGAAGCCAGTTTGAAATGGGTCAGAAAATCAGTGTCATCCAAAACTGCTTGGAGTTGGAAGGCAACTGCCCTCTCGATCACCTTGCCCAAAAATGGAAGATTTGATACCGGTCTGTAGTTATTAAGGTCCATGGGGTCCAGGGAGGGCTTCTTTAGAAGCGGCCGTACCACCGCTTCTTTTAAACATGATGGAAAACTCCCCTTCCTGAAAGTTGCATTAATAACATATTGTAATTGTGATCTAACTACATCTCCTCCCTGGGCGACCAGCCAAGAAGGACAGGGATCGAGAGGGCAAGTCATCCTCCTTACTCATCCAAGCAGCTTGTCCACGTCCTCGGTACTCACCAACTGAAACTGATCCAGGGCAAGTCGTCCTCCTTACTCATCCAAGCAGTTTGTCCACGTCCTCGGTACTCACCAACTGAAACTGATCCAGGGCAAGTCGTCCTCCTTACTCATCCAAGCAGCTTGTCCACATCCTCAATACTCACCAACTGAAACTGATCCAGGGTAATCCTACTTGCGGAGTCGCTGGACACTCCATCGTCAACCTCTGCTATAACAACGGCATCTAAGTCAGCTCTTATCTGAGAGATTTTATCTGTGAAATTATTGTTAAAGGCATCACAGCGAACTACTGAAGGCTCTAGGATCAGATTCAGGGGGGAAGGTGCCCGGGTTAGACCTCTCACCACCCTGAACAGTTCTGCTGGACGTTAATTCACAGACACAATGCGTGCAGAGAAGAAAGCTTTCTTTGCTGCATGTATTGCCACCCCATAGGAATGGAGATGTTCTCTATGTTGTGTCTTGTCGGATATAAGTCGAGTTTTCTGCCATCGGCGCTCCAGTTATCGTCCTTCCCGCTTCAACTCTCTGAGGTCTTCTGTATACCAGGGTGCCTGGTTAGAAGTGGGTCAGAGAGGATGTTTGGGGGCGATCGTGTCGATAGCCCTAGTTAGGTCTTGATTCCATCTATTGACCAGGGCTTCTACAGAATCGTTGATGATACCAGCCATCAGCCTTTGAGGGCGGACCATCAGCCTTTGAGGGTGGACCATCTTAATAGGTCTGCCACCCCTGCAGGGGCGGGTGGTAGCCGTGATATTAACCCTGACCAGAAAATGGTCTGTCCATGACAATGCAGAGGTATTTGTTACCTCCGCCCACAGATCCGTCTGTTCGGAATTGAAAACAGCATCGAGGGTGTGACCTGCTGAATGTGTGGGTCCAGAGACCAATTGGGAAAGGCCCATGGTTGTCATGGATGCCATGAACTCCCGAGCTGCACCTGACAAATCGACTTCGAATGGGATGTTGAAGTCGCTCAGGACCAAAAGCCTGGGCAAATCCAACACCAGCTCCGAGACCAGTTCTGTGAGCTCAGCCAGGGAGTCTGATAGGCAGCGAGGTGGCCGGTACACTAAGAGAATCCCTAGTCTATCCCTGGTCTTCAGACTCAGGTACACATACTCCATGTGATTTAATTCACGAACAGGAAGTCTGGTCAGGTTAAGATTATCCCCATAGACCACAGCTACTCCACCCACTGCCCACTTTTCCTCACCTGCTCACTAACACAGTACCCAGCTGAGAGGGTCTGCGCCCATGTCGGGCCACTGTCATCTCCCAGCCTATGGTGTAGAAAGGGCCCTAGAGACAACTCCAGGATAACTGCAATCGTGGATGTCCTGATTTTTTCATGGTCCGAGGACAATCCCAAGGACAACGGCTGGTGTGGTGTGGGCCCTCAAATGGGCACAGAGCTGCATGGGGTGGCTCCATGCTCATGGGAGTGGGGGGGGAGCAATTCCACCATCCCTGGGATGGCAGGGGAGGTGGGGCGTGGAGTTTGGCAGGGGTGCTAAACTTACTTTTTTGCCGGATCGGGGCTGCAGCTCCTCTTCTGAAAAAAAATGGTGCCTGCAACATCCCTCTTCCCTTCTGGAACATCGCGTGGCCGTAGAGAAGCTGAGGGAGGGTCATGGAAGAAGGTAAGTCCTGATCCTCCCCTTCCCTCCCATTACACCCTTAGGTGTAGATGAGCCCAAAATACTCTGTTTTTAGAAGAGACTTAAAGAAAATTAACTTGCCCAAGATCCTTAGTAGAAGGCAGAGGTGGGACCTGCATTCTAAAAGAGAAAACCACTCTTTTGAACCTAAATAAAGATTGAGTTGGAGGGTAGCCCTTCACTTTGCAGCATGCTAGCCTCCCAGTTCAAAATAATAATTAAAATGTCTTAAGAAATGAAATAAAAATCAGGAGGAGCAGAGAGTGTACTGGGTGCCAAAAAGGGCATGTTGAAGACCCCAGGCATAGGAGTTTGGCTAACTGAGGTTCGTACACTCTAGGAAGGTTCAGCTGAAAATGAATTTTCTCAGCCCCATGGATGGCTTTGAATTTGAACACCTTTCAAGGCAAAAATGGACAAATGAGTTTCCTCTGCTGTGTCACCGAATGCGGATGCCGTTTCTCTTAATATATCCCAAACAAATGTTCAGCATTTGTTTCCCTCAACCCATTAGTTAATGACATTGGTAGGTTTGTTCCATGATTGGGGATTTGTTTAGCCATAGGGTAAAGTAGATTGGGCATATGTGGGTTGTTTCGAGTGATACAATGGAGCCCCTGAAATACCCCCTACAAGTTTCATAGCACTGTTTAAAAACTAAGAAGAAGAAGAAGAAGAAGAAGAAGAAGAAGAAGAAGAAGAAGAAGGGGAGGAGTAGGAGTAGATTGGCTATTGTTGCGGTTTAACAATTGTGTGTGTGTGTGTGTGTGTATGTGTGTGCGAGTGCTGTTGTTTGTGTTTTGAGGAATGCATTTCGCTTTTGAAGAAGAAGCTAGAACTAGTTGGCACCTTAATAAGAAATAAAAAAAATGGGAGGTGAAAGGGCTCAGTGATAAAAGAGTTGCTTTCATTTACTGCTCGAGGCATCTGCTATAAAGAAGCCAACGTGAATGTGTGAGCATCAGAGACAGTCATGGGGGGTGGAGGCAACAGCCAGAGCTGTGAGTAACTGTACATAAACATAATTTAAATCAAAACAGCTGAATAACAATTTAGGGCATAAAAGAAAATGGGAAAGGTGGAATAAAATAAAGAAAAACAAATCCAACTTAACCACAGGCAAAGAAGAGGGAGATATAATAAAACAACAAATAGAAAGAGGAGAGAAGGCAAGAAGGGAAGGCACTGTGGCTTCAGTGGTGTCAAGTCGTGTGGTGACCTGTGGAATCTGGTTCAAATGTTCAATGAGATCCCTTGCTTTCCAAGCCAGTTGGGTTACAGAGGTTCTTGGCTTCAGCTTCTCCTCTTTCTCTACAAGGCCCTTCAGAGCTCTGCATTCTCCAGCTCAATTTTTCCCCCTTTTACTATGAGCCTATCTACACTACTGCTAACTAACCGGTTTAAAACTGTTATAAACTGTTTTAAAGTAGTAGTGTAGATAGGCTCTTTATCCTCCTCCTCCCTCTCACGCTACCATAGTGACCTCCTTCCCCCCTCATCTTCTTTTTCTTCTGCACTTTGTTTTGACTGGCTTTTCCCACCACCCTTTCCTTTAAAAAAAAGCCATTGTTAAACTGGTGTAGGGTAACTTGAGATTGTAGACATAATTTTACCTTGGTTGCTCAGTTTCTGGTTCTTTTATCAGCCATTGATAACAGGAGCACTGAAAATGTAAAGCAGCTTCCATGGGACAATGCCACCTTCCTTCACCTAAACCCCCTCTGGTGATACCCAGAAATATTAGAGGATGTGAAGAGGTGTACACACTGTTAATGTTCTGCTGCACTATAGTTTATGGTAAATGAGGGCCCACTATACATGCCTTTTGTTGTATGGTTAGCCCTGGTCAGTAAGAAGAGAGAGAGAGAGAGAGAGTCAAAGAAAGAGTTGGGTCAGGTGTGGGACAAGCTGGATAGGTACTATGGAGTGGAGGAGGAGGCTTTAAGCCTTAGTCCCCACTGTGGTTCTGATTGGAATAGTTCCTTCCCCCATGGCTGCTATTCACAATGGGAATCATTCCTCACCTCCCAAACCTTGGTCCCAATCCAGCTGTTCCTCCCCCCCCCCCCCCGCTCTTGCACACTAGGGCTAACCATGTACCAAACCTCACATTTAGTTTGGCCCTGATTCAAATATGCATGAACTGCACCGGCACTACTGCACTACTTCTTAAACTCTACCACTGAAGAGCACAAGAATGGCAATCAGGGGTGGGGAACCTCTCTCAGCACGAGGGCCAAATTCAGTTTTAGAAAAGCTCTCATGGGCGGCATTCCAGTGGCAGATTATTCAAAAGGCAAAGGGGATAGAACCAAAGGCAAAAAGGAAGGGCCAAAAAACAAAAACAAAATCTCCCAGCATATTGCAGATTAAAGCTTTTACTGCCAGAAACTAAGCCTCAAGAGAGCCATTTCACACTTTTGGGATGTGAAAAAAAACTGCATGAAAGCCAGGGAACCACTAAACAATTAGTGAATAGGGAGAAGGGGCGGGGCCAGGGGAAAAAGGCGGGCCATCTGCGGAACTCCAGAGAGCCAGATTTGGCCTCCCAGGATGAGGTTCCCAACCCCTGACATAAATCATGAATAGACCTAATCTCCACGTATTTCTTTAATTCCCTTTAAAAGTCGTCCATGCCGGTGGCCACCACCACTTCTTTGGCAGCAAATTCCAAACATTAATGATGCCTGGTGTGAAATAATTGCATTGTTTATTTATTTATTTATTTATTTATTTAATAATTATTGTTTTAATCCATTTTCATTGGTTCTGTATGCTATCATGAATGCTGTTTCTTTGGTAGAGAAGTGGGGTACAAATAAAATAAATAAATACAATAAATAAATAAATAAATATTTACAACATGATAACCCTGCCCTTTAGCCAAAAGGGCTCCCAAAGTGTCTTACCAAGGTAAGAAATAAGACAGTCCATGTAACTGGTTTACAATCCAGTTACATGGTCACTGTGTGAACAGAGTGCTGGACTAGATAGACCCTTGGTCTGATTCATCATGGCTCTTATTTTTCTCTTTTTTAGTTGATCCTAGGACCAATATTATGGGAGGAGGAGGAGGAGGCAAAAATGCCACACCATTCTGAATTTTATAAATGTCTATTCCCCTCCCTCCTTTGGCTGTCTTTTCTGACAAGGGGCAACTAGAATAGTACTCAATGTTCCAAATGTAGCCACATGATAGATTGATATGAAAACATGATATGATTATGGGCTGGCTATTTTATATATTCTTTCAGTAACTTTCCTACTACTTCCAGTATCAGAAGCAGCAAGCTAATGTATACCAGTTGCTGGGGAATGTGGGCAGGTGGGTGCTGTTGCTTATGGGTCCCTGGTTGACAACTGGTTGGCTACTGTACGAACAGAGTGCTGGACTAGATAGACCCTTGTTGTGATCCAACAAAGCTCTTCTTTTGTTCTCTAATTCCTAATGCAGCTTTTGTTTTTCTTCACTGTCATCACATAACATTTTCACTGAGCTGTCGGCCACATTGAGCTGTTTTTCCTGCCTAGTCACAGATGGTTCAGTTCCTTCCATCAGTGCATATGTGAAGTTAGGAGGTGTACCGCTGTACTTATGAATGCTAACTATTATCAGTCCCAATACAGATCCTCAGAGAAGTCCACTGCTTCCTTCCTCCCATTTTGCAAACTGTCTATTTACTCTTTTCTTCATGTTCTTCCATGAATTACTAACGTATAAGAGAACCTATTCTCAGATCTGAGGAATGAGCAAGCTCAGCCCAGGGGGTCAAATTCAGACATCCTGGGTTCCCTGTGGGACAATGTCCTCTTCCCCCCAACCACCAACCATTTGATGATTTCACAGCTTTTGTGCATTCTAAAGATTTGAAATGTCTCTCCTAAAATTTAGTTACTTGCAACAAGAACATTAAGCTACAATATGCTGGAGATTATTATATATATATATATATATATATATATATGCACGCATGCACACCTTCCCTTTTTGTCTTTGGTCCCAACTCTCTTCTCCAAAATTTAATTTGGCCCTTGAACTGAAAGAGGTTCCCCATCCTTGTCTTTCCTATGGCTGCTATGTTTATTCCAGATACTTTAGTATGGTACTTATCAGAAACCTTTTTTAAAAAAGAAATTCACGTATACGATATTGTCCCATTTACATATTTTTGTTAGTAGATCAAGAATTTCATATCTGGTTTTTTTAAAAATTAATTTTTAGGTTATGCTACCCAGATCAATGTTTTATTTGTCACTTAGAGGTGACAAAATATGAAGTTCTAATGCTATTTGTCAAGATGACTTCCCTCCCATCTCTCTGTCTCTGTCTCTGGGCTCATCTTGACAGTGTCGGGAAGGCAGCGCAGTGGCGATGCAAGGTGGCGCCCCTCACATTGGTGCTCCTTCCAGCCATCTACAGCTCAAGGAGCACAATTGCAGGCTTTCCTGAAGGTGACGCCACTGTTGCCACTGCACCTGCCCACCTGAGCACATAATCTGCTGTCCAGGGGCACCTGGGAGCATCCGTGCCCCCTCTACCAAGGTTAGTTGTTTATTATATAGCTAAACGGGGAGAGGACCAACAAGGGGGGGAGGAACAGGGTGCTCCCTCTCTGAATATCCACCCCCCTTTAATTTTTTTAAAACAAGGTCCACAGAGGTGCAGAGGTAGTTCAGTGACCTTTTGACTTGCTGGTCCACCCCCTTCCCTGCCCAGCTTATGGCGAGCAATCAGTGGTCGCCATAGGCTGTGGCATGCCTCGCAGCAGCTCCTGAGCAAGAGTGACAGATGGCAGATGCCGTCATCGCATCGCTCCAAGCTAAAAAAGTTTTTAAAAATTTTAAAGTTTTTTAAAGTGGAGCTTTGGGGCTTTGCACCTGGATGGCTTCGGGTTGGCGGCAGCGTCATGTAGATCAGCTGCCGTCACTCCAAAGCCACTGCAGGGCAAACCTCTCGTCTAGATGTGCTCTCTGTCTCTGAATCTCTCTCTCTCTCTCTTTCACACGCACACACACACCTCAGATACAGGTATCCGTTCAACATCTATCAGAGTGATTGGTGATCAAAGAATTCATTTAGCTTCTCTAAAATCTCCCTATTCTTTTTCAGTAATACTGTCACATCATTGAGACATTTTTAGTTTGTTTACGTTTTAGAAAAACGCTCCTGAAATTTCTTTTGTATTTGCCCTGTTGTCAATTTACATTTGTTTTGCTAGAATTTACACTTCCTCATTTTTTTATCATTTGGCTAAATTTTTCACTTATTAAAGGAAGACTTCTAACTGTAGATTGCAAGTGAAAAATCGTAAAACTTAATGTTCCCTCACATAAAAATCTTCCTGCACGTAGAAAGCTAAAATGTCAGGGAAAAGGAGATTATCTTGCCTTCTCTTTAATGTTCCAGTTGTCTATGTTCAGGAAGTTTCCTACACAGGAGGGCATTGAAACATAAGATCCCACCTGAAGCCTGAAATAATACAGTCTTTGAGACTGTGCCAGGAGGCATTTTTGAATCATCTTAGTCATTATTAAGTGTCACTGGCTGCAGGGGAAAGGGAAATGCTATGATTGGATAAACCTATCCCAGTTCCTTTGGCAGGTGTATCTCACTGAATCTCTAATAGGAGAGTGTAAATTGTTATCATTAGCTGACTTGGAACACAATTTTTCTGGTCTTTACTCTCAGATTCTGATCCAGTTACTTTTATTCATGCCTCCACAACTTCTGTAACATGGTTTACATGGGAAGATAGTGGGTGTGTTATTTCAAGACCACATAGAAATACAGAGAACATCATAGAGGAATAAACAGTTTATCAAAAGTCAGTTTTTGTGTTTTTGTAAGTCCATACGTATTTATCTAAAGGATAATAGGTACTGTGGTAGCCAGTTACATTACAATTTACTTTCATTGGAGGCTTCTTCCTGACTGCTATTAGCTAGAAGCATCCTTAAGTCCAGAAGCATGAAATTATGTAGCTATCTTTGCATGACTTTTTACCATCCTAATCCATGGCTGTCCTGGACTATATCTGACCAATCCATATAAGGACAAAACTAGTCAGGATGGCAAATATGTGGTGGCCATCAAAATCAGCAAATCACAATCATAAAAATACACTAAATATGCTTATGAATGTTCATGCAAACTTTTAAAAAAAGAATTCTCCAAGTTCAGCAACAAGACTCAGGAAGAACCAAAGTTAAGATTGCAAAAATGAGAAAAGCAAATCACAGATTTGTCTATCCCTACACACAAATCTACTCCCCTCCCCAGATTATTATTATTATTATTATTATTATTATTATTATTATTTCAGCAGCTGAATCACAAGGCAAATAAGGCTTTTCAGTGTAGCTATTATTAAACTGTTTAGAACTGGAAATTCCGTGCTGATCTACCAGTCTATCCCAATTTGTAATAGATCAACCGACCCCTGTTCTGGAGTCTTTAATTTGATGCCGAAGAAATTTCTGAAGATGATTGGACTCCACTGTAGATTATTAGACGTTGCCACATATTGCACAGTACATTCACCAACATATGAATATACTGCCACAATTTCTATGTTCAAATAGCAAACTGGCTCAAACCAGATCAGATTACTTTTTCACATAGCTCAGTATTGTGTATTCTACTGACAGCAACTCTCTGTATGTATGTGTTTTATTTGAAAACATTTATATAAAAATCTGTTCTCTGATGAATTCTAGGTGCCTCACATCTAATATATCACCTTTCTCCAATCTTCAGTTTGTCTCTTCTTGAACTTTGAGAATTTCTCAAGTCTTAAGTTTAGTTTAGTTTGCCCCCAACTTGGATAATTCTTTTCTTTCTTTCTTTTTAAGTTTGAATGAAAATTCATAAGCATATTTTTGTATATTTCTCCAAATACATTTTTGCTTAATATATATGTTTTATGCGAGCAATTTCCCTAATATAATACATTTTGAATATTATTTCCCCTTATATCAGCATTATTTAAAAAAATTGGAGAATTCCATTGCAAAATTTGCAAATGGCCAGTTTTGAAGGGTAACTTAGGTTTGATTGAGATAGTGGTTTGAAAATGAGAAATTAGGTAAATTCGCATTAAAATGTGAACTGAATTAATTTTACCTCTAAACCCATTTGTGTGTGAAAGGATTTGTGTGGAAACTGTATTTCTGGCATAGAAAAGAAATTCCTGGGCTGCACATGTGCTCAGAGGCACCTTGTTCTATGCCCATCCTCAGCTATTTTGCATCTAGATTTAGTTGGGGGACTCAGGATTCCAGTGAAAAACAAAGTAGACCCCCAAGCCCAAAGTCTGCCCACCCTTTCTCTAGAGCATTCTAGAGTTGCAAAGTCCCTGGTTCAAATTTCACCTCAGCCATGAATTTTCTGATTAGCCTGAGGCAAACCACTCTCTTTCAGCCTTTTGGCTCTCCATCACTAGCTCTCTAATATAGTGATAATAATATTGGTCTACATTTGAATTGTTTTGAACACTCACACTTCACAAGAGAAAAAAAAACCCTTCCTAACTTTATTCAGGACTCTCAAATGTTTAGTGTGACTTGCATTATCTGTAGCTCCAGGCATTGAAGATTTTACTGTGTGTGTTTTGGTCCTGACATGAAATGCAAAAAAGCATTGCATACCGTGCAGTTTTTGTGCAGAAAATGGAGATCTGAGAGACTTTTGCTGTGCAATAAAGGAGTCATTTTTTCATCAGTGACATGCTGCTGTGATGGTCATCAGTTATAATAATAGGTGAAATGGGTGTGCAATGTCTGTGCACATGTTCTCAGTAAATAGACCCAAAATAAATTAAAAATAGCATGCAATTCTGAATCACAGCCTGGTTAAACTAAAGTGATTGGATGTAGGTGGAATGTTTAGACCAAGTGTAACCAGACTTCATATACTGAATATTTCAATGTAGCAAGTTCTGTTTTGATTGATTGTTTGAATGCCACTCTTCCAGAAGCAAATTGTACTCAAAGTGGCATCTTACAAATGGATGTGTACAAAAATCTAACAAGTTTTGTGATGATACAAATTATATTTTATGACTTTCCAATCCACTCCTGTATTAATGGTACCAGGCATTTAGATAGTGAACTGGTGATTAGCCATCTCTCCAACCAATGGTACCAGGCCTCTCTCTTATGTTTACTCCTACTGGTCAGTAATCCCCTACCCATATCCCACTGTCCTTTCCTTTGCTGTACTGCCTCACCTGTAAATGTGTTCCACATGTGTGTGCAGAATGCTAAAATTACTACACTACAATAAATCAATAGCACAAGTAAGCATCAAGATTGGGAATATTAAGCCTGGCAGATTTTGAAAGGCAAGTGCTATTTCTGAGGGTGGGGGATATAGTTAAAAGGTCAACTGTTGAACTCTTGAATGCGATAAGATAACTTTTACATCTGGTTGTTGACCGAGTCTTGTGAATCCTTAGCTGTGAGGTGTTTGTGGAAGCAAAGAATAAACACTCACATTAAGGGAACAAAGAAGCTAATGAATCAATCATAATTATATTATCACATTCAAAAATAAAAGCATGAAAAATGTTACCTCATTTATGTTCTAAGGAAGTTGGCTGAATCAATAGGGTAACACTGAAATAAGTTTAGATTTAATCATGTGTTACAAATCAGGTTTTCTGCCTTGTTAGCTGGAGATCATTGCTGCTTTCATTTAAAATGTGTACCTATCTCAGCTTCATTTAAGAACACAATGTGAATGTTTTATTTTTTTTAAAAAAATCTCCCATCATTTTTTACTCTTTAGTTGAGTTGAAAAGGAAAGCACCTTGCAAGGTTTCCTTCCCCCCTCAAGTTACTTTTGAAAGATTGCTATTATCTTTTTATATTAAAGTTAACATATGCTGTTCAGCTTTTGTTGATGGTGATGCTTAAACTAGGATGTTGTTTCCTTTGGAGATTCTTTCTGCCAGTCATTAATTTACATTTTTTTGATATCTTCCAGAGTGTTCTTTGTTGATGCCGATATTCATTTTGCCGCTTTCTCTTTTCAGGTCACATATGAGGAAGTTTTTCAAACAGCAAGTTAAGAAGAGAGAATAAAATCTGTGACATCTGCCAGTCACTTTCACTTCCTATCTTGTTTATCTGTAACCTTCCTGTGATACTTTTCTTTTCCTAATCACTGGGCCAAATGGAGTTTCTAGTGTCATTTCCACTGGAGCTTGTTGTTAGGCTAAGAAATGGATTTGCAATGAAATAACGTTGGGATGAGTGGGTGGGGGTAACCCAGGAAAACACACCAGGGTTGGCTGAAGATCCCCCCCCCCACAGTGAAGGAACATAATCCCTAACATGAGCCAAGTTATTTTGGCACCTGAGGTAGAAAATCCCACAAGCACCCCCCCCCTTCCAAGCAGTAAAAATGCAATAAGAATAAATTAAATAATGAACATTTTGCTTCCTTTACATAACACTCAAAACCAGCTGCCTTGTAATAGACCATTCCTTAGTGTCCCTGCCAGGCCATTTGTTTTCTGTGGTGCTCTGGGAGGCACATTTAAACTGTTCCCCGATCCGTTTTCATTCTGAAATGCCCCACCATTGGAATCAATTTTTTTACTTTTCTCTTAGTCACTCCTCCGCCTGCAGGGGGATGGAATTTGGGGATGAAAATAAGGGGGAGGAAAGCTTAAATCTCCTCCCCCCTCCTGGAGTGCCATGGCGAGGAATCAAGTATAAATTTATACACAAAGTCATAGGCAGTATCTAGTGCCGCATGTATACTAATTTGTTAGAGGAGGTGGCAATTTTTATGAAGTTAGAGTCAGTTCTCCTAGCTGTAGTCATATACAGTGAAGGTCAGTGCTTTTTTTTTTTTTTTTTGCTACTAATAGAAGTTAGATAATGCACAGTCATTGCTCTTCACAGTGTGTACCTTCTAGCTGAGAAGAATGTTTCCTTCTTTGCTCCGAGAAACTGATTTTCTTGCCAAGGAAAAGCTTCCCCTGTTTTCTCATGGATAGAGTATCTTGTGACAGTTTTTGACTCAGTGAGACAGACCCTATAAAATCCTGAGACAATTGGCCTTGTTCTCACCTGAGAGGAGGAGGCGTACCACCTGCTCAGGAAACATCCCCTTGGGACAGCACCCCATCATTTCATGGGAACTGGAGTGACTGTGGACCGTGAGTAGAGGTGTGTGTGTAAGAGCGTTCTCTCTCTCTCTCTCTGTTTTTTTTTTATCCAAATTCCATTTTCGATCAATAAACTATTATTCTTTCACATCATTGGACTTGAGTCATATTGATACTTCGAATCATAATGTAGGTCTTGGTTGGATCAGTCCCCACATTTAAAACAGGGTATCATTTATGAAATAATACTCTTCATCCATGGTGTGAAATCGTTTATAGATACACAAGGAAAATTTCATTTGAGCAAGATACTCACACAACTTACTAAAATGATTGTAGACACCGAGGTTGAATTCCTAGGCAGATCTACATTATGCGGTCATTTTTGGACAAATTGTATGAATGAACATTCTGATGAAATAGTTCATGTGACTGTAACAATGAATACCAGCATGTTGAAACACTACTTAATATCTACTGTCTTTAATTGTACACGATCAACCCTTTTGACTCCATTATGCCATAGTGGTTGAGTTAATCGCTTACGTCACTCTGTGAAGGAGTAAGGACTGTGAATAACATTGAGTTTGGAAGAGACATTGCAGCTAAGAGGATGGATTCCAAAAGCAAATGGCTTAAAAGGGGCACCAAAGAGTATTCTGTTACTGGTGGGTCTCCATATCATGACACCAGTGCATCCCCAGAGTAATTTTACTGCAGATCCAAGCTTTTTGCAATGTTCCTTGTTATGAATAATCATAAATTTTGTTTTTCAGTTCCCTGTTGTGGCTTTCCATCTCCATAACAAGCAAAATAAACAAGGCACATAAAAAAAAACCCAGAAAAATCCTAAAGTACCCCCTTTCTCCAACATCTGATTGAACAACAACATTTGTTGAATTACATCCAGTAGCGAAATTGACTAAAATGAAAATCAGGGAATATTCCCACATGTGCTGCCTCTGGCTTCAAATGGCATAAATAAATATTGCTTATTAGAATAGGATTTGTGGACTGGTTTCTGAAACACCGTGCATTTGTAATGATGCAATCCCTTTTAATATTTTCATTGACTTCTTGTGATCTGTGACCGCTGAATCAGAAACACATTAGACACAATCCTTTGGCCTATTTGTGCAGACCTATTGCACAATTGCCAGGAACTGGTCCAATGGGAAGACCACAATACATTCCGCCATAGTATGTGCTAAGTCTCTTTATTAGGAACAGAGCCAAACCACATCTTCAATTTCATTACAGTGTGGATTATTCTGTGTAAAATCATTCTTTTCATTTAATAAAAGGCATTTATAACATGTTGCTTTTTTCGAAGTTGGCTGACTTTAGGGCTACAGTTGCAATTTTCAACAAGAATCATTGACATAGCATGCTTCCTTGCTCTGCTTAATTCCAAGGAAGAGAAATAATTTTACTAGCACATGATAGTTTTCATATACTAGATGTCATGACGAACTCTAAGGAAACCCTACAGATTTCAATGAACTCTTCATTCATTCTAGGGAACAAGCAAAATTGTGCATGAATCACATTAGGAAGGTGGCACTCTACTGAAGTGAGTGTAGCATCCCGCACAGACAGGATCTCTGCGTTGACAACATGCTACAGAGGTGGTTCTACTTTGGAATATTGCTTCATAGTGCCCCACTTGCCTGTGTAGCAGAAAATCTCAGGGGTAGCAATTGACAGGATCACTTTCCTTGTGTGTACAGTACTAGAGATCTCCATTGTTGTTGGGCTTTGTTACAAAATCTTTTTATAAAGACAGACATTGACTGTGGGGGAGACAATGCTAGTCTTGAATGCTGTACTAGTTTTCTTGCCCTGCAAATTATATATATATATATATATATATATATATATAATTTTAATGATGTTTTTAATGATGTATTTTTTTCTTGTTTTTAAATTTTTTTTAATTGTTGTGATTTTTGTGTTTTATATTGTTGTTGTTCCCCGCCTCGATCCGGAGGGAGAGGCGGGTTAAAATAATAATAATAATAATAATAATAATAATAATAATAATAATAATATATATGAGTAAAGCTAATGGAGCCCCTCAAGGCTGCTTCTTCTTAGCCAAAGGCATGATTCCCTCAAGCCAAAGCAGACATTGCTTTAAATCTGTGGTGGTCTTTTCATGGTGCTGGGTTGACACCACCTCCCTCTCAAACCCTGCACTTTCCCTTTCCTAGGGTGGCCAGGTAATCCCAATGCCAAGAAGGGAGTGTGGGGTTTCTGGGTGGCCATCCAGGTCCTGGAGCCACCCCCCAATTCCTGGTGGAAGATGACCAATCGCTGGATGCCTTCCTCCAGGCACTGCCCCCGGATTGGCCCCGGAGCAACATCAGACAGCGGAAGCGCAGTATTGATGTCACTCTGATTGAAAACATTGGGGTGAATCCCCAAGTTTTTCAAACTGCAGCATCGTGGGAAAGCCCCACGGTGGATATGAAGCTGCACTGTCTAATTGATGCAGTGTAGATCCACAGCCACCATGGGGCTTTCCCCTTGTATAGACAACCCTTCTGCATGTGTAGCAGCTGCTCTGCCAGTATGGACCATATTGATGTCATTGGAAGTAGGAAAGGTTCCAATCTATCCCCAACTCTCTCAAGTGAGCCTCCAAGGTCCTCATCTTTGCCAGCTCTCCTTCATTCCTTTCTCTTAGCCAAGAGTTTCATGTTTTGGCCTCCGCTTCCCTCTCTCCCAACCCCTCTATTTTGACCACTTGGCTGCTAGTTCCAGTAGTAGTATTGACAGGGAGGATTACTTCTCACACATACGTGCCCTTGTGCCTCATGCACTGCTGTTCTCCATACTGCACACAAGTATACCTGGAAATATCACCCACCCAAGGTCTACTACACATGCCATTAATTCTTGCGAAGAATAGTTCTGCTTCGAATTGACACACTGCATAGCTGCTTACCGCAGGCCAGAGGGGGAAGAGACCTTCCATTATTTCATCCATCTTGCTTAGCATAACTGAAGCAGCTGCCACCAGGTGAGTGGTAGGGAAACAGGGAGGGGTCTTAGAGGTTCAGGTTAGGATGTGAATTGCCTGGGTGAGAGGATGGAAGGAGTTGAATTCTTCTCCAGATCAGATTAAAACCTAAGCCAGAGAAGAAAGTGGAGGAGGGAGCTTAATGCTTAGGGCAGGGGTGCAGAACCTCAGGCTTATGGGCCAACCTGGCCCTCACAGGTCCAGGATTCCCCAGAAGGCCGTTCCCCCTTCCCCTGGCCTCACCCCCTTTTCCCCTGGCCTCACCCCCTTTTCCCCAACCATCAACCATTTGGTGGCTTACTGGCTTTTGTGCAATTTTTCCCCATTCCAAAAGGCTGAAATGCCTCTCCTAAGGCATAGTTCCTGGCAGCAAGACCTTTATGCTAAAATCTGGTTTTTGGTCCCGCTCCTTTTGCCTTTGGCCCTGCCCATCACTGGAATGCAGCCCCCAAGAGCTTCTCCGAAATGTAATTTGGCCCTTCAAGCTGAAAGAGGTTCTGGATCCCTGGCTTAGGGGGTTTAGTGAGTACAAGTTTCATATTACAGAGTGAGTTTCACTAGTTAAGATTTGGTAAGACAAATATATGCTGGTGCTGGTACTGAGATGATCGAAGCCTTGCTGCAAAGGTTTCTTCCCTGACGTTACTGGCAAAGCAGAAGGAAAAGAGAACTGACACACACTGTGATAAATTCCAGGGTTGGATTAGAAGCAGCATTCAGCTGACACTGAAGAGAACAGAACATTTTCAGAAATTGTTGTGGAGATGCTAGCCCTGGTTATTCCTTCTAGTCAGGTAATAAAAATACAGGAAACTCGCCTTGTGTTTTGTGAGCTCCACATCCATTCACTAACCTGGACTCTGATCCCAATAGATTTCCCCCCTCTTTTTACACACACACACACACACACACACAGAGGTTAAAAAGTATTGTATGGAAATGGATACAAAGGGAATTGAACATATTTTATTTACAAGGGTTTATTGGTGTTGATCAATATTATTCATACTGGGATCATCATCTCAACTTCTTTTGTTGGTCAGTGAAAGAATGAAAATCGTAGGATCACTGGCAGCTCAGCTTTTCATGAGGAGATACAAAATTGAGCGATTTCTGTCCACCGTGGTCAAGTAGAGTAGAAGAGAGGTTGTATATAGCTATTCCCAAAATCCATTCATCCATTTGATATCAGATTTAAGGTTCAGACATTATAATGTAAGTCTCTGTTTAAAAGTACGTTGTCCCTGTGCACTTGATCCCCACAAAATATTTATTGCATGGATTTTAGCTCAGTTAAGTCTGCCTAATTTTATTTGCGTGCCAGGTGTTCTCCTCTAATTTCACACAGCTCTAATTTCTTTTCACTGCCTCCTGTCACAGGGCAGGCTTCAAGTTAACATTCTGGACTAGAGATTTGAAGTTTCCGGAATATCTACATCCTTGCTTTTTTTCCCATTTAAGTTTGATGGACCTAGATGGACACACATAGAAGTGATGATATTTGGGTGTGCTTGTTGTCCGAACTGAGGGATTAGGTACATTATTAATAGATTGTATCTAGGGTGGCCACTTATGAATAGCCAAAAAAAGAGGAAACGAATTGCAAAAAACGAGGACAAAAGATGTTAGCAATTTATATAAAATTTACCCATGCTAATTTATGCAAGCATATGCAAATGTAGAAATGCAAACTTAGAAATAATTATTGGAATTTAAACAGAAATACAGTATATCTTGCCATGGTGCAGATGTTTGTGACCAGGTGCCCTATATGCCTGCCTGTTCAGGTTGCTATTCAGGTGCTAACTGTTGATGGGCAATAGTTCTTATGGTTTAAACCAGAATTGGACAGGACAGTCCTTTAGGAGGACACCTTAAACTAAAGAACAGTCTTCTGGCCACCCTTCAAATAGAGAACTATCCTATATAAAAGAGGATACATGGCCACCCTAATGTATCCACTACTGATTCGTTAAATCCATAGTCTGGATATATCACAGAGCCCAGTTTGTTCCTGAAATTCTATTCTGTTCTATTCATCCCTGCTTTTTCAGATGGCAGCAGTGGCCAGGTGTGTTTATATATATATATATATATATATATATATATATGCTAATATACAGCTCTTAATAGATACCTGGGATATAGCAAACATTACATTATAGCAACCATGCAACCTATAGGGTTACCCTGAAGACTATTTTGGAAGCTGCACCAGTACAGAATGCTTCCATGTATCTCTTGGTTGAAAAATGTTCCAGAAACATATACTGTATGACTTGTTCTATATCAACATAGGTGACTACTGATTACTTTCTGGAACCAATTCAAGATTTTAATTGTGACTTATGAAGTCTTAAAGTGTATTCAGGTGTGACTTCACCCCAGGTAAGTTTGCTTGGTCCTATTAGTACTTTCTGCCAGGCACCAGGGAAAAGCTATTTACCCATGCTTTTAACACTAAGTGATATTAATGGTGATGATGTTGTTTCTTCCTACTGATACTCTTTGGTGCTGTTGTTTTTTGTATATTTTTCATAGATGTTTGATCCATTGTTGTATTGTTGTTTCTAATCTTTGTAAGCCTTCCTGAATGAAATGTAAATTTTCTAAATAAATAAATGTCCTATGCCACAGCATTCCATGGACATCACTCTGAGCTCTTTAGAAGAAGAGTAGGATTTGTAAAGAAAGGGGAGGGGGAAAGGGGGAAGGGAGGAAGGGGGGAAATTGTTAAAAAGAGATAACAAAGTAGAATAAGAATGCATATACAAAAGTTTAACTTAAGAATTAGTACGCCTAGAACAACTGGCTATGATGAAATATTTCATATGTATGCATTCATAACAAAAATAAGTTTGGGAAATAGAATCCTCAGACATCAGGACAAACACTCTGGCTTTAATTATTCAAAAACTGCCACCATGCAATCCTAATGTCCCCCAACCTATGAGCTGTCATGTTCTAACCACCGCTGTATGGTGTCTTTGAAATAACTTAACTCTAGGGGAATTTGTGTCAACATTCTGTAATACAATGCACTGTTTCATGTTCAGACTGTCAGGAGGAACCATTCTGCTCATTTGCATTTTAGCATGATCATTCTCAGTATTCACAAGTTAATGAAATACTCTCATGAATTTCACTACAGCTCAGGTTGTAAAACTGCTTAGGAAGAAGATATAATTCTACCTTTTATGTTTAATCATCCCCTTCCTTCATTTTGGTATTTAATCAAATTCAACACCAAGTAGGACAAAGTGAGTCTGATGATTTGCCTAGTTCCAACAGGTGGTCTGTAAAATAGTTTCCTTTCAGAACCATTTCTTTATTGAACCTATTTTTAAAAAGTCACCCAAGGTCTGTTTTGTTTCAGAGGGGAAGCAACCTACTAATTCGAGTGAGACCCTTTAAGAAAATATGTTTTCGATTCTACTGATAGTCAGTTACAAGTGATAATACTGTTAAAGGTAGTGCCTAATAAATCTAGGAAAACTACCCAATAAATGTTAGTAATAACAATGATTAACAATAAATTAAATACAGAGAACCAGGAATGTACCACATTATTTTTAACAGGCCTGGTCCATCAGGTTCTTATTATTCAGTTTGTCCTTTGCACCTGGAATTTATTAGAGTGTAATACAAACTAAACAGTCCCTTAGAGAGGCCACTGGAAGGGCTTAGAATAAAACAATATACAAGTTTAGTAGTGGTAACTGACCATTTTTTGGTCTGTAAATATAGCTTTATAATGTGAGCCCCGAGGAAATCTATTGCCTTTTACCTAATCCTAATTGTTAATTTTAGGTTTTTGCTTAATTCAGGCCAGTCCATATAATTCACGAGATAGAAGTATTCATGGCAAGTGTACCTACTTTCTTTCTTTTCCCCTCGTGTTTTACATTCAGCACCCAAGAAGGGAATAGACAGCATCCAAGCTTCAATTCTGCTTTCAAATAACCTAAGGCTTTGAGATGGTTGGGTTTCAGCAGCTTTAATCTTACATATTTTGAGGCATAAGAGTCATTTGAAATCTAGCATGACTTCTGCATGCCTTAAAATTATGGGGACGATCGTAATGTAGTACCTTGGGTGAGGCAATTGTCCATATTATAAAATATGCTGTTGGGTTTTTCACACAACACAACTCACAGCATATATAATGCATCAAGCCATTCAGCAAATTAAAATTTGTAAAATGAATTTAAATGCCTGAGATGACCTGATTTTTAACAATTAATTCAATATGTAGCAAAATATACCATCTAGATTTCCTTTCCTTCTTTTGGGCTCCAAAAATGTAGGTCTTGAAAAAGAATTGTTGAACAAAAACAAAAAAGAGAGGCCCTTTTGTGGTTTGTTTTCTTAGTGTTCCATTGGTACAATTATGCCATCTAATGGACCACTATGGCTGGTTTTGGATGACATATTAGGCAACAGAGGGGGAAATAGTGTACTGACCGTGTGTTAGGTAGGCAGTGCTCCACACACGACATGCTGCAACTCTGGTGCTTGTGCAGCTGAAAGTTCCAGTGGCCATCTTGGTTGTTACGTCTGCTCCCTTCCCCTCCCTCAGTCCTCCAGCCGTATCCCAGCACGCACTGTGAGTTCTGCTGGCTGTATAGAGCAGCCGGTGGTTTTCGGCTGCTCCGGCTGGCAGAACTCTATTCCCAAATGGAATAGTCCACTGAGATAGGGTGGTTGGTTTCGGATGACACTTTAAACAACGGGGCTTCAGGCTACACAACATGAAAGCCCGTTGTTTCTCTCTGTTGCTTAATTGGGTGGAATAGTGTACTGTCAGTTGTGTGTGCATGGTGTGTAACCCTCCACACAACACAATAAGCAACACAACTGACGATTGTTCCCCCCCCCCCAGTTGCTTAATGTATCGTCCGAAACCAGCCTATATGTTTCCACGTCAGAAATGTTCCCACATTAGAAATAATTTCAATTTGATGTAGCATTAAAAAGAACCATATATACAACCACAAGTGTTTTTAAAGGTTACAAATTCCTTTAGTAAGGGAAAAAAAATCCATACATAATGATCTGTGATATTCAACACTTTATGTATTGTAAAATTAAAGCTCTATTGTTTGCATTTCAGAACTCTTTAAAGCTCGGCTCTAAATGACTTTTGTATGCATTAAAATTGAAATGCCTTGCAGGCAACAGTGCAGTTTTTATTTTTTTTAATTTTGTTTTTAAGTCATGTCAGAGGGACTGGAGAGTAAATCACCACTGAAATTCTACTAATATAAGTAGTGTTACTGTGATGCGCAAAGAAATTGTGGAATGGAGATTGTGGGATGATGCTTTCAGTTAGTAAGAAAGATGTGGATACTGGCCTTGGGGTATAACTTGGTCACAACTTTATTTACAGGCATAGACATGATTGAATTAATAAACATATTGCAGAAGGAGTGGAGGACACTGTTGTTTCCTTCCCAGGGTCTGCTCAAGACATTTTGCTGCCTGAGGCAAAGCATAAGATGGCATCCCTCCCATTCCATTTTTAGAAGCTGACTGGACTGGCAGGTGAAACTCTCTTCAGCACTGGCTATGGGACAATGTCCTCCGCTGCACCAGAAGGCAGCTGGCATGCAGGCACGCTATGTGGCATACAGCTCACTCTTCCAAAATCTTGATGCCACTTCCCACCATCTGCTACCTGAGGCGACTGTCTCACTCTGCCTCATGATAGGGCTGGCCCTGTTCCTACCGTTATAGTTTGTCTGAGGACCTGATCAGTCTGTCTATGCTGCATTTGGCTTCTTAGAGTGTTGGGTCAAGTCTGAACCTTCTATGTTAACCTTCAGATTGGGCTCAGTGCAATGAGCTCCCTAGAGAGGTTCATCTGGCACCTACGTGATACTCTTTCTGATGCCAGGTGAAGACTTTTTATTTTCCCAGCATTTTAACAGTTCATCATCTTAGTTTTTTAACTTTGCTGTTTTAAATCTGTATTTTAAATCTGTATTAATCTCTGCATTGCTGCTTGGTTTTATTCTGGTTGTGCTTTTATATTGTACTTTTATACAGTGTTTTTATACCATTGTTTGTTTTATACTTTGAATTGTCTTCATGGTTTTATTTTTTGTGAACAACCCAGACAGCTTCAGTTATTGAGCAGTACAGAAATGCAATAAAGAAATGAATGAATAAATAAGACCATTTCCAGCAGTTGCCCAAAATCTGCTAGGTGTTTCCGACATGGCCGCTTTGCTTCCTTCCTATTGCAAGCACTTCTGCCTTCATTTTCTCTGTGGCCTAATTTTCCCCTCCTCCCACCCTTTGCTTTCTATTTGTGAAAGTTGTGACAAGTAAGTTACATGTCTCTAAGGCAACACCTTAGGGAAAGCAAAATACATGCCAGTCCTTAGCTTATCAGGATAACATGAAGAAAATGCCTTCTCAGCTTCCACTAAGATGATGAGCTAATACTTGAGGTAACCCTGCACCCTGAAGGTGGGTGGGGTTGTGTTACCAGCCCAGCTGAACTGTGCCCAAACCATGTGGGGTGAAGCTTTATAAAGGCTTTGCTGAAAACTTCCCTACCTCACCCTAGTCTTACAAGACATGTAAAACCTATGCCTAGCTAAAAACTTCCCTCCCATTTTTCTCACAATGAGCCAGAACACTGTCCAGTGTATGCCATTGTTTCTAGCTGGCACCAAGGCTACTGTTATTTACTGTTAACTGTTGCCAGGGCCAAAGAAGCCAGTCACCTCATCCCATGTGTAACGGCTCCCCTTCCACAGGCCAGATGTGGTGTGGGGACCCATCACACGCCTGCTAATGGGAATTCTAAAATTGTCCTTCCTGACTTCCCCAACTAGTTACTCAGTACCTCAGATGGAGAAGGGGTTGCTCTTGCCCATGTTATGGTCGTCACGTAGTTAGTGATCTTTGACTCCATCCCCTCACCCTCCCACCCCACCCCGGCTTGCATTGGAAAAAGGGAAATAGCTCGGGGTTGGCTAATTTCTAAGGCACTCAAAGTTCAACCCCACCGAAAAGCCCATTGATCCCATCCACACCCAGCCCCAATGCACCCTAATGAGCCAGACCTCAATCCCTCAAACTCTCTGTCCCATTCTCTTTAAATCCGACTAAAGGTGGCAGGCACCCACATGGAGGGGAAGGAAGTAAGGTAGAGAAGGTGCAACCCCCCCCAAAAAACAACACATGTGAGAGAGACTCAGTCATACCCTGGAGAAGGAACTTGGGGCAACTCAGCAGGGCTTTGTGGCCTCTTCACTCTTCTCTATGCAATCCAATGGAGGCATTGATGGTGTTTGTTGTGGGTGGCCGGGGAGTTGTGAACTCTTCTTGGATCCCTATAATACCTGTTTTGGTGGGGGGGGGGGAGGTTTAAAGCCTTGGATGCTTCCCTTTCCTTTGAAGCAAGTATTAGAAGCCTCTGAAACTCATATCCAGGCCTAAGCTCAGCAAACATTTCTGCCATCTCTAAATAGTGGACCTGCTTCCCTCCTCTCCAACTGTAAGCTTCCTCTGGCTATGTGAGGAGTTCTAGCAGTCCTTCTGTTTTGACCTATCCCCTTTTTTGCCTTCTATGGGTGGCTTTTTAAGCCACACCCATATCCTGCTCTTCCCATGGCTTCAGCTCCTGAACAAAGGAGTGTTTGGGGCTGCGGCGCTAGTATTTGATTGATTTGATTTATTAAATGTGTATGGCTGGCTATCAACAAATGGGTAGCTTACAGAACAAGAAAAAACAAAATGAAAAGTTAAAATACTAAATACAATAACTAAACACAACAGCAAACAATAAAGATGCAGCAGTTAATTCCTCTCTTCTTTTAGAGATAGCATAAAGCCACTAGATCCTCAGATTAACCCCCCCCACACACACACTAAAACAGTGAAATCAGGAGAATTGTGCTTTCCTTGCTCAGAGTTGGCCGCCAGAGAAACATGACCACCTGCCACTTCTATAGACAGAGAACATTCACCTCTCTCCTCAGCCACGATCACCACCAGCATTAGACCTCATTTTTTCACCTTGGGGCCTCAGTGAGATGGAATAGCCCTTTGTTCTTCCCCAGCACTAAACAGCATAATAATTTTGACTTTATGGCACTTTCCACAACAGCCGTTTCATCTAGGATGGTCCCCGGCTGGTCCCTGTGAATCCAAATGATGCACAGGGACTCCTGGGGGTGGGGGGCGGCCACGGGATTTTCCAGGGATAAAAGAAACTGAAAAATCCTGATTTCTCCATGATCCCAGGAAGTTCCCGGGACCGAGGAAGATGTGACTGCCCATCCCAGGTGCTGCTGCACATACTTGTGAGCAAATGTGGCAGCAAAATGGGCACGGAGCTGCACTGCGTGGCTCCGTGCCCATCACGGGAGAGGGGGGAAGGAAGCCCACCATCCCTAGGATGGCAGGGGTGGGGTGGGCATTTTCACCGCAGAATTTTTACTTACGGTTTTGTTGGAGCACAGGAGCGCTCTTCTCCGATGGTTTAAAAGAAATGGCGCCTGCAATGGCATGATGGCCCATGAGCAGCCCGGGCCATCGCACTTCTGATATACATTGAGAGTGCCAATCCTGGAAGCAGCTACTTCCGGGATCGCCTGCTCTCCGCCCTCTACACCCCTATGGTGTAGGAAGGGCCTATGTTCCACTCACTTCAGTTTGGGTAGGGATGTCAGAGAAATACGCAATGGATTTAAATGAGTTTGGATTCCTATGACTCTGCAGTAGGCTGGCTTTTTCTGAGTTGTGCAGATTCCATGGACCTGAGGACCATTCCCCCCCCCCCCTTTGCTGTGTGTGTGCAAACTTAGGGACACCAGTCCCAATACAGATCTTTGGTAGACCCACTTCTTTCTTTCCACCTATTGTGTGAATCGTCTATTTATTCCTGCTTTCTGCTTCATGTTTTTGAAGTTACTGATCCACAAATGGACATTATTGCAGGACTATTAGGTTTACTCAGGAGCCTTTGGTGAAGGACTTTGTGAAAAGCTTTTTGAAATTCAAAGTATACATTGATTGGGTTCAGACAACGCAACAACCAATGAGTATGGGTTTTCATTGAACTGCGGGTTGTTGTTGAACTGTGGATTGTTGTGTTTTGTGACCTCAGCCATGCTAACTAACCATGGTTAGTTAACGACAAGTGATCCATGAAGAAAACCCATGGTTTATTGTTGGATTGTGAACTACAACTTGGTCATGGTTAACAAACCATGGTTTGATAGCACAGCTGAATTTATGCAATACATCAACCCATATTTCAACACAACCCATGATTCAACCACAACTCACACTCAAGCTATGCTCAACCTTGAGTATCGTTTGTTCTGTTGTGTGAACCCAGCCAATATCTATTAGATCAGCCCTATCCACATGTTTGTTGACAGTCTCAAAGAATACTAAAAGTTACAGAGGAGGGAAATACCTTTCCAGAAGATATATTGATTCTGCTTTAGCAAGACTTGTCCTTCTATGTGCTTGATAAATTTATCTTTAATAATGCTTTCCATCAATTTACCTGGAACAGATGTTAAGCTAACCAGCCTGTAATTTCCTGGAACCCTCTTTAAAAACTTTCAAAAGGCCTTTAAAAAAAGAGAGTGCAGTCAAACTCCACTCAATTAAAAGGGGGAACAGGGTGCTGAAACAGATATCAAAGAAACAAAGATGCAAACCTTTTTGTTGAATAACAGAAGATAAGTTTTCCCCTTCCGACTATTTGCTCCCTTTAAAATGACAGTTTTTGTAGATTGTGAAGGCCTTCCATTAATGAAGATACTCCAAAAGTACCATGCAGGTTTCAGAATAACAGGATAATTGATGTTAATTCATGAAAATGAGATATGTATGTTAATGTATTTATATAGCCATTCATGAAGACAAACAACAGAACAAGTAGTTAATTGTTCCCCAACACCACTTTTCTTCTTTCACCGCCAACTTTACAGCTTTCCACTATTCATGACGAAGTGGATAAATTTCGTTTACATCTATTTCAGGGAATTCATACAGTTGAGGTTAAGAACTTGATCTTTTGCATTCAAGTATCATTGCATTATTATTTTAATAAGATTATATTACCCTACATGTACTTGCAACAAGCAAGGTGTGTGTCCCCATTGGGCTCATTTTCCATTCTCATCAATATACAGGATAAAAGAGAAGGAATATATTGAAAGAAATAATATACTTCCGGAATTTCCTTCTCCCTCTCTCGCCCTTCACATTTGCAATAGAATCAAGCACAGATTTGATCCACATGAAAAATTCCTAGGGAAATCAGGCGAGTTCTGTGTAATGTTGCATTTTGACTGCACAGCAACATCAACAACAAAAGTTGTCTGATAGACAGAGTATAGATTTTTGGTATCAAAGGAGCCAGCTTCCAATAGAAGCCAAATAAAATTCAAACAAAAATGCATAGACATAGGTAATGATGGCTTGGTGGGGAGCTGTTCTTTTGCAATTGAAAGCATTGAACACATAAACAAACATCAGTTTTTACATAACCCATTTCTTTGGGGAGTCAAGGCCCAATACATAATTAAATGAGTTTCTTTTTTATCCAGATACATAGTGATGCGATGTATGCTCTCCAAACAAAATAAATATCTGTTACAATGTGTGAACCTCATGATCATTGTGGTTGTTTTCTTTTCTTTTCTATATAGAAAAAAAAATCATATACAGCACTCTGTGCCTATAAAAACAGCTCTTCCTTGTTACAGACTGTAGGATCATGGGAATTCTATTAGCTACACAGCAGAGAAGAACGAGGGTATAACTCAATGGATGAGAATAAAATCCATGGCTCCAAAGCTCCAGCCCAAGTCCTCCCAGCAAAGTCTCTGGGACATGTTGCCTCCTCCCTATGAGAACTAGAGGCCTATCATGTTGTTAGGTGCAGCATTCCAAAGGAAGCTACCCAGTGAGCAAAATCACTGTTGATACAAATGGGAAATGTGGGGAACAGCACACCCAGCAACAACATCTTGAGGCGTTAGAAATGAAGCAAGTATAGATTAGCCAGTCAGAGCTGAAATAAGAAGTATGGAGCAGAAAATGGTTGAAGCAACTCACCAGTATTGCATTCAGAGAATTGCAATTTCTATAAAAGAAGTGTCACACATCCTTCTATTTTTAAAAAAGTGAATACAAGTGGGACTTGCCACAGACGATTCCAGCCATAACATTCTGCAGCCCCTTCTTCCTGTCTTTTGTACTCCTTCCATTGCCAACAGTGAGTGCTCAATGACCAGTAGTGACACTCTGACCTCATTGGGCTGTTCTTGGGGTACCCCTTTAGGTTTTTCTATTTCTTCAAAAAGTGTGGTTCCCCCAAGCCAGTTGATACCTCCCTCTTGCATATGGGCAGTTTCATTTTGGCTACATAAGCAATGCTGCTCACAACCTGAACGTCAAAAACAGAGGGAACAAGGGGTTCCTGCCACAAACTGTCACAGTGATTTCCTTTTTGTGAGTGTGTTACCTGAGCCTGTGGCTGAAGGTGCTAAAAAAGCAAAAGTTTGCCACCAAGGTAGGTGTTCTTGTTCTGACTCGGGTATGAAATTTAATTTTAAAACGTTTTTGGACTTTTAGGGTACAATCCTGTGTTGATAGTTGGCAGCCTCCAAAGTCAAAGGCAGCCGGGTATCTTAATGCCTCTGCGCTCCATAAGCCATGCATTTTTGCTAGATGGGTGATTCCACCCATCTAGCTGTGGTGCTTCAGAGTGGGAGGGAAGAAAACTGGGGCAAGCATAGGAAGTTGTGTAGGCAGCTTCCCTGGTCTCCTCCTTTCCCCTTCCCAGTGCTCAGGTTTCAAAGCGCAGGGAGGTAGCTGGAGCGGTTCTCTCCATGCCAGCTATGCGGGGTAGGTGTAGGGGGTAGATGTAGGGGGCAGTAAACCAAACAAGCCTATGTCATGTGAGGTTTGTACATGCAGTTGAGTGCTGAATTGGATGGCGGAAAAAGTCTGAGGGGTGTGAGCAGTTTAAGTAGATTACATTACCTTTTGCTGCAATCTTATTTATTTATTTATTTATTTATTGCATTTGTATACCGCCCCATAGCCGAAGCTCTCTGGGCGGTTTACATAGGATTAAAAACAATTTAAAACAATATACAAAAATTTAAACAGCAAAAACATACAACACACACACAATCTGTACATTTAAAACCACTGCAACGCTTCAAAAAGCTACAAAACCAAACCAAACCAAACCAAAACAAAAAAACAAACCCAGGCTCCTCAGATATTGCCAACTGCCTAAGAGAAGAGGAAAGTCTTGACCTGGCGCCAAAAAGATAACAATGTTGGCGCCAGGTGGGCCTCGTCAGGGAGATCGTTCCACAATTGGGGGGCCACCACAGAGAAGGCCCTCTCTCTTGTTGCCGACCTCCGAACTTCCCTCGGAGTAGGCACTCAGAGGAGGGCCTTAGATGTTGAACGTAGTGTTCGGGTAGGTTCATGTCAGGAAAGGCGTTCCATCAGGTATTTTGGTCCCAAGCTATGTAAGGCTTTATAGGTTAAAACCAGCACCTTGAATCGGGTTCGGAAACATACAGGCAGCCAATGCAAGTGGGCAAGAGTAGGTCTTATATGCTTAAACCTACTGGTTCCGGTTATCAATCTGGCCGCTGCATTTTGCACATGCTGCAGCTTCCAAACCACCTTCAAAGGCAGCCCCACGTAGAGTGCATTGCAGTAATTTAACTTGGAGGTTACCAGAGCATGGACAACTGAAGCCAGGTTATCCCTGTCCAGATAAGGATGTAGCTGGGCCACCAACCAAAGTTGGTAGAAGGCACTCTGTGCCACTGAGGCCACCTGTGCCTCAAGTGACAGAGATAGTTCTAGGAGAACCCCAAGCTACGAACCCGCTCCTTTAAGGGGAGTGCAACCCCATCCAGAACAGGTTGAACACCCTCCATCCAGTCAGCAGAACCACCCACTAACAGCGTCTCAGTCTTGTCTGTATTGAGTTTCAGTTTATTAGCCCTCATCCAGTCCATTGTCGCAGCCAAGCACTGGTTCAGCACATCCACAGCCTCACCTGATGTAGATGAAAAGGAGAAGTAGAGCTACGTGTCATCAGCGTACTGATGACAACGCACTCCAAAACTCCGGATGACTGCACTCAACAGTTTCATGTAGATGTTGAACAGCATGGGGGACAAAACTGACCCCTGCGGAACCCCATACTGGAGAATCCACGGGGCCGAGCAATGTTCCCCAAGCACCACCTTCTGGAGCCGACCCGCCAAGTAGGAGCAGAACCACTGCAATGCAGTGCCTCCCACTCCCAACTCAGCCAGTCGTCCCAGAAGGATACCATGGTCGATGGTATCGAAAGCCGCTGAGAGATCAAGGAGAATCAACAGAGTCACACTCCCCCTGTCTTTCTCCCGACATAGGTCATCATACAGGGCGACCAAGGCTGTTTCCATACCAAAACCAGGCCTGAAACCCGACTGAAATGGATCCAGATAATCAGTCTCATGCAAGAGTGCCTGGAGCTGGCTCACAACCACCCGCTCCAGGACTTTGCCCAGGAATGGAACATTTGCTACTGGCCTGTAGTTATTAAAATTTTCAGGGTCCAGGGAAGATTTCTTTAGGAGTGGTCTCACTGCCGCCTCTTTCAAGAGGCCTGGGACCACTCCCTCTTGCAAAGAGGCTTTAATCACTTCCCTGGCCCAGCCAGTTGTTCCATCCCTGCTAGCTTTTATTAGCCAAGAGGGGCAAGGATCTAATATGGAAGTGGTTGCACGAACCTGTCCAAGAACCTTGTCAACGTCCTCGAGCTGCACCAACTGAAACTCATCCAAGAAAACAGGACAAGCCTGTGCTCTGGATACCTCACTAGATTCACCTGCTATAACACTGGAGTCTAAGTCCTGACGGATGCCAGAGATTTTATTCTGGAAGTGCCCAGCAAATGTATTACAGCAGGCCTCAGATTGTTCTAGCACGTCCTTGGGGCCAGCATGTAAAAGCCCCCGGACAACTCTGAAAAGCTCCGCTGGGCGGCAGATTGATGATTGAATAGTGGCAGTATTGTTTTTTTGCTGCCCTCACTGCCCCTGAATACAGCTTACCATAAGCACTTACCAGTGTTTGATTGCATCCATCAGGAGTTCGTCTCCATCTGCCCTCAAGCTGTCTCCTGTTTTGTTTCATCACTCTCAGCTCCGGCGTATACCATGGAGCCATACGAGCTCTACACAGGAGAGGGCGCCCAGGAGCAATCATGTCAACTGCCCGGGTCATTTCTGCTGCTAGTTAACATGGGTTACAGCCCACAAGGATATTTAGCTGAGCAAGTCTCACTGTAATGCACAAGAAATCACATGGCTGCAGTCCATTTCAAGAAGAGAGGATTCTACCTGATGGGCCAAGTCGGTCTCCTACTTTGCCACCTTTCATGGCACACAAAATCTGCTTCCTGAGGCAACCACTTCACTTTGTGTCATGGTAGGTCTGTATATGGTAATATTTTGGGGTTCAATTGTAGGCACGTAAAACCCCTAATTTCTGTCAAAGCACAAATGACATCCTTTTTCCTACTTTCATTTTCCAAAAACTGAAGCAAATGTTTACAAGAAATTTGGAGATATTTTTGTGACTTGGGATGGTGAACATTTGAAAGTTTCACATTCCCATTCTGGTGTTATGGCACTTGCTGGTGCTACTAGTTGGTAACTGATTTTGTGTGATGCTCCTCACTACAGGACTATTTATCTAGCTATCTTGTGGTGAAATCTGGGTGGACTACATTCTTGCAAAGAAGTCCTATACCTATCTTCTTCAATTACTCAAAAACCAGTCTTGTTGAGTATGGGTCTAAGACCCCAAATGCCATTCTAGGCTCATCCAAGCACCATCCTGGGTCTCTCACCACAAGTTGATATTAAACTTCTTGTAGTAGGTGGGAAACCATCATATGAATCCTCCTATATGTCTGGTTTCATCTATATGGTGGAAGAAAATTCAATTATTACTTTTGTTAGATTTTTATTCAAGTATTCATTAACATTAACGGGCTTTTCAGTTTAATTGTGGAATTTCAAAAGCACTAAAAATTTCAACTTCATGATTGAATATTAAGAGTTACTGAAATTCAGCATCAATCTGTTTTCTGTAGTTCTCACTGACAGCCTAAATCCAATGCACAATATGATAATTTGTCTGACTATGAGTCAAGAGCAAGTCTGTTAGGCCACCCATTGAAACAGTTGATTCTCACTGTATCCTCCCCACCCCCTTTTGTCAAACAAAGAATGCTGGATTAATGACTTTATTTGCACTCTAGACCAAAACACATTTTAAAGGAATAGTAGTGCACTCTGGACACGCAATGGGACCTCCCAGTCACCCTGGAGAGGGACCAATTCATGACACACATGGGGTTGGCAAAGGAACAATTTTGCCAGCTAATCAAACCACACCCTTAACACATGGTATAACTTTGTTTTGGTTTGGAAGGAATATTGGCTGGGATCTAACTGACATTGTTGAAATGACATAGGTTTTGCACAGTTTTAAGTTTTTGGAGTGGGTTGTGTGCAAACTATTTCAGTGATAGGGAAAGGATTCTAAAAATACAGATCTGTTTTTTTCTTATACAGTTGAAAATCCAGCAAAAAATTAGCTGTAAAATTAGTTATTTCGATGTGCAAATAGAAAAGCAACAGTAGAACTGCTACTTTTAAAACTGCAGCCAGGTGTCTCAAGAATCCTCTTTTTAAATCAATTGCTCCCAGCACTTGAAACTGTACAGGGAAAAAGTCATTAATTCCATTTCAAAGCTGGAACATTACAGAGACAGACTAAATTAAGATTTTAATTGACTTCTTAAAGACACCCAGCTTTGCAATGTTTTGTTCATAGGACATATCCTGGCTATATCAGGGAAAGTCAGGTGTTAAAAGGAAATTCTAGCAAATCTCTAGAGAAGCATAATGGATGTGTGTCAATTTACATGATTGCAAGGTGAGTGACTGGGCACTGCTTTGAGGTCAAGATGGGCTGCTCCCAGCGACAACAAGTTTGTCCTTAAAGTGCTCTGGATGGTTAATGGCAAGTGCTATCAAACAGCTAGACAGGATTTCTGTGAGCTTTTCCCCCTATGAAGCAGCAGGTAGCATTTATACAGAGGGTAGTCACAGCGTTTTCCTGTTGATACTGCCTCAGATTCTGAACATCGATCTAAATTTTACAGGATCTCTTTCTGAGGAAGGGAAAAGCCCTTATGGGGGAATACTGCATTTTAAGACATTTCAGGTTGTAGTAAATGAGAAGATAGTTAATATAAGAAATTCTTAAAATGTTGTCAAACAGGTTCTCCCAACTTCTCTCTCTCTCTTTCTCTCTCTCTCTCTCTCTCTCTCTCTCACACACACACACACACACACACATATATATGCAGGCCAGATCCACACCAAGCAGGATATAACAGTAAGAAAGCAGTATATAAAAAGCAGGAGCCATGCTACTGGTTTATAGCAGTACTGAAGCACACTGCCAACTGTTGGGGCACATTGACACATACCATATACCGCTATATCCTGTTTGGTGTGGCTCCTGCCTTTTATATACTTCTTTCCTACAGCTATATCCTGCTTGGTGTAGTTCTGGCCACACACACACATATACTCATGAGCAATGAGACCTTCCCTTTCTCTTGCCTCCATCCTCCGGGGCTATAACAGTGTGTGTGTGTGCATGCACAGGTGCAAAGGGATTCTACACATGTATCAATGTGTGCATGTTGAAATACTACCTATGACAGGGCTCCTGATTAGGCCAGATACCTCTTCATATGGAGGATTTCTATGCACGTACAGTGGTACACTTACACATTATTTTTACATGCTGTCCATATGCAGACCAGCACACATCTCAGTGTGGCTGCCAGGCATGACCCTACTCCCCTATCCACATGTGAGGGGTGCTGAAACTTTCTAAAGTGTAACTATGATAATGGAAATAATATTAACTTTTCATATTTGGTTCAGCGATGGAACCAAGCAGAGCTATGGAACTGAATGGAAGGGCGACATTTATAAAAGCCTTTAAAGGTGAGATGCTAGAAAACCAACAACTCCCCTTCCAAAAGTTGCTACTTTATTGGCTTCCAGCACTGTCAATCAGGACAAGTGGAAGGAACCCAGAGCTTGCTTCACAGCACTGCTTTGCCACCACTTTGTTGCTAAACCCCACAGATTCACTACTGCAGGACGGGGTGGGTGGGTAATCCCCATTGCAGGAGGCAGCATGGGCTTTCCGGTGGCCATCCAGGTACTCAAGCCCACCTCCTGTCCTCTGCCTGGCTTCCAATGAGCCATTGCCATCTGTTCTGGAATGCTCCCTCTTTGACACCAGAGCAAGGTCACATGGCAGAAGGGCCGTATGGACCTCACTTCAAAGGAAAAAGTCAGGGTAAATCCCCGACTTTTTAAAGTTGCAGCTTCAGGGAAAAGCCCTGCGGTGGCTGCAAGTCAGCGACTGCATCATATGAGTAATGCAACGTTACCGCGCAGCTGCTGTGGGGCAAAGAACATGCATAGACAGCTCCTCTCAGTCTATTGGATGGGGGACATGAGCATAAAAACATCACTAGGTGGAAATCCCATGTGTCTGCCGCAGTCAAAGTAAATACCAAAGCCAAGGGGAGGGACAGGGATCTGGTTCTTTCCATCTTTATAGCAAGATATACTCAGACTCTGAAACCCCAGAGTACCTATTAAACTTCCTTTTTGACCCAGTTTACTTCACTTCTGTGGGACTAGCTATATAAATAGCAGTATAAAAGTAATTGATTTTGGCTATGTGCAGAGCAATAAAGTTGTGTGCTTTAGACTTTGGCATGGAGGAAGGGTGAAAAGTAAATTAAAATTTCAGTGTGACAAAACTGGCTGAAGAACTGCAGCATCAAATAAAAAAAAAATCCCCCCATTAAAAAGTAACTTTAATTGCTTTGGTTCCACAATAAAACAATGAGATGCTGAAATGAGCATAAAGTGCTTTACCAAGCAAGGAGATTCTGTCATTTCAGTATGCAGCTAATGAGAAAAACAGATTCCTGCATTTATGAAATGTAGAGAAAACTTAAGCCTTCTAAAATTGTGTGTATTGCTCCTCCTAGAAAAATATGAAAAACAGCGTAAGAGTGAGAGAAATGTGTCTATAAATAAACATTTTAAAGATTACACATACACACACACACACACACACAATACATATCTCTATAAAAGAGAATAAAGAGGGATTTAGAAACATCTGGCCATATTTTCCTCCCTCTCATGTTTTATCACTATTTGATAAAACCAAGTTTCTACCCTTTCCTTAGTGAGCTCATTGCTGACCCCAACTTGTTCTTCTTCTTTTTTGCAAACCATATCTGTTGGAAATACTGAATAATGGATGATTTTCTACAGCCCAAACCTATGAAACAATTATTTGCTTCCACAAGGCAATAGAATCAAGCTTAGGTCAAGAGGGAATGGTTCACTAGCATTACAGACCACCCACACCACTGGTGCACCAGCAGATATTAGTGCTGCTGTACCAGAAGTGCAATATTAGCGCACTAGTGGGAACTGATGGCTATAATATTACCTGCAACTTGATTGTAATTTTACCAGCAATTCCTCACCTGTCATCATCAGAACATGATGGTAGAGACAAGGCATGGTTCAGTCAGCATTGTAAAAGCATGCAGTTGCTGATTGTCTAGCAGTCTCTGTCTAACAATACCTGGGTGTGAGTTCCTGCCATCAGTGATAGTGGCTAGCCAGTCAGTGTAGGCTGACCAGATAAAATCCAGGTCAGGGCTCATGTAACTTTAACAGTTGTAGAGAAAAGAGAATTTCAGCCAGTGTCATTTGTATGCAATTAGTTCCTGGTGAAATTCCCTCTTCATCACAACGGTTAAAGTTGCAGGCACTATACTAGAGTGACCAGATACAAAAGAAGGCAGGGCTCCTGCAACTTTAACCATTGTGATGAAGAGGGAATTCCACCAGGAACTAATTGCATACAAATGACACTGGCTGAAATTCCCTTTTCTCTACAACTGTTAAAGTTACATGAGCCCTGACCTGGATTTTATCTGGTCATCCTAAGTCAGTGACCACGTACTTACACAATACTGATGAAGGCACTCTCTGCCATTACCACTGCCACCCAATAGTTAAGGGAATTTCCCTTGATCACCTGCAGGGGTAGTTGATGATCCCAGCTGGTGAACCACTTCACCAAATGCACCTGCTAGAGTATACTAGGCTCATCGTGACACTGTCTCAGGGCCAGAGCCCTTGCTTATGTATTGTTGCGCCCCTAAGGAGTCACACAGAAGGGCAAGGTAGTGCCAGGCCAAACTGTTATTTGTCAGAATAAATATTGTATTTGTTTATTTGTTATTTGTGGGTTGGTTGGGAAGTGTGGAAGATGGTTTTGCTCGGCAGGTTCTGGATTAAAAACATACATTGAGCCAAGATGGATCAGACCAAGGATCCATCTAGTCCTGCACTCTGTTCACACAGTGGCCAAACAGTTGTTGATCAAGAACTCACAAGCAGGACATGAGTGCAACAGCACCTTCCTACCCATGTTCCCCAGCAACTGGTGTACATAGCCTTCAGCTGCAGTGCAGTGCTGCAAATTAATATAGTCTACTTCAGACTCCTAACAGCCTCATATGATGGCCTTCCAGAGTTTGTTGAGAGGCCACCAGTAGAGTAATAAACCTGGGAGCACATGGAGACAGTAATTTATTACCTGAACTTCCATGTAGAAATCATGGCAGCTTAGGAAAAGGGCCATGGGTGTAAACCTTATGTGAAGTTTAATTGGTGCATTTCTTTCTGGGTAGCAAGTCTATCAGTATCAAATACTCCTGAAGGTGATTTCATGAGGGTTCTGAGGATCTAACTCAAGTTTATGTGTGCCACTTTGGCTTAAAAAGATGCAGGTTAAGTTCTAAAAGCATTTTAAACAGTTCCTTGTGAAATAGATGAAGTCATCAAGTATTATTTATTCATTTATTTATTTTCATTTATATACTGCCCCATAGCCGAAGCTCTCTGGGCGGTTTACAAAAATTAAAAACATTGCACATTAAAAACACCGATGTACAAAATTTAAAAGCATAAAGCATAAAAACAAGTTATAATTACAATATCCCTTAAAATGACAATTCTGGATCAAAGCACAACAACAACACAAAACCCTCATCATATGCAGTTAAATGCCTGGGAGAAGAGGAAAGTCTTGACCTGGCGCCGAAAAGATAACAATGTTGGCACCAGGCGAGCCTCGTCAGGGAGATAATTATAATTATTATAATTATTATTATAATAATTATTATTTTTATTAATTACCCACCTCTCCCTCTGGATCGAGGCGGGGAACAACAACAAACACAAAATGCACAAAACTAATTAAAAGCACATAAAACCAATACATCATTAAAATACCAATAAAACACCAATAAAAACACTTTCTTAATTGGTGGGCCACCACTGAAAAGGCCCTCTCCCTTGTTGCCACCCTCCATGCTTCCCTCGGAGTAGGCAACCGGACGAGGACCTTAGATGTGGATCGTAGTGTACAGGTAGGTTTGTGTCGGGAGAGGCGTTCCATCAGGTATTGTGGTCCTAAGCTGTGTAAGGCTTTATAGGTTAGAACCAACACCTTGAATTGGGCTCAGAAATGTATAGGCAGCCATTGCAAGCGGGCCAGAGTAGATCTTATATGCTCGAACCTTCTGGTTCCTGTTATCAATCTGGACGCTGAATTTTGCACAAGCTGCAGCTTCCGAACTGTCTTTAAAGGCAGCCCCACATAGAGTGCATTGCAGTAATCCAATTTAGAGATTACCAGAGCGTAGACAACTGAAGCCAGGTTATCCCTGTCCAGATAGGGGCATAGCTGGGCCACCAACCAAAGTTGGTAGAAGGCAATCCGTGCCACCGAGACTACCTGAGCCTCAAGTGACAGAGATGGTTTTAGGAGAACCCCCAAGCTATGAACCCGCTCCTTCAGGGGGAGTGCAACCCCATCCAGAACAGGTTGAACACCCTCCATCCGGTCAGCAGAACCACCCACTAACAGCATCTCAGTCTTGTCTGGATTGAGTTTCAGTTTGTTAGCCCTCATCCAGTCCATTGTTGCAGCCAAGCACTGGTTCAGCCTCACCTGCTGAAGATGAAAAGGAGAAATAGAGTTGTGTGTCATCAGCGTACTGTTGACAATGCACCCCAAAACTCCGGATGACCGCACCCAACGGTTTCATGTAGATGTTGAACAGTATGGGGGACAAGACTGACCCCTGAGGGACCCCATACTGGAGAATCCACGGAGCCAAGCAATGTTCCCCAAGCACCATCTTCTGGAGCCGACCCGCCAAGTAGGAGCGGAACCACTGCAATGCAGTGCCTCCCACTCCCAACTCAGCCAGTCGTCCCAGAAGGATACCATGGTCAATGGTATCGAAAGCCGCTGAGACATCAAGGAGAATCAACAGAGTCACACTCCCCCTGTCTTTCTCCTGACATAGGTCATCATACAGGGCGACCAAGGCTGTTTCCATGCCAAAACCAGGCCTGAAATCGACTGAAATGGATCCAGATAATCAGTCTAATCCAAGAGTGTCTGGAGCTGACTCGCAACCACTCGCTCAAGGACTTTGCCCAGGAATGGAATATTTGCCACCGGTCTATAGTTATTAAGATTTTTGGGGTCTAGGGAAGATTTCTTCAGGAGTGGTCTCACTACCGCCTCCTTCAAACGATCTGGGACCACTCCCTCTCGTAGAGAGGCATTGATCACTTCCCTGGCCCAGCCGGCTGTTCCATCCCTGCTAGCTTTTATTAGCCAAGAGGGGCAAGAATCCAATACAGAAGTGGTTGCATGAACCTGCTGTCCAAGCACCTTGACAACATCCTCGAGCTGTATCAACTGAAACCATCCAAGAAAACAGGACAAACCTGTGCTCTGGACACCTCGCTAGATTCACCTGCTATAACACTGGAGTCTAAGTCCTGGCGGATGCCCAAGATTTTATTCTGGAAGTGCCTAGCAAATTCAGTATAGCAGGCCTCAGATGGTTGTACCATATTCTTGGGGCCAGCATGCCCCCGGACAACTCTGAAAAGCTCTGCTGGGCAGCAGATTGATGATTTGATAGTGACAGCAAAGTATTGCTTTTTTGCCGTCCTCACTGCCCCTGAATATACCTTACTATAGGCACTTACCAGTGTTTGATTGCATCCATCAGGAGTTCGTCTCCATCTGCCCTCAAGCCGTCTCCTATTTTGTTTCATTGCTCTCAGCTCTGGGGTATACCATGGAGCCATACGAGCTCTACACAGGAGAGGGCGCTCAGGAGCAATCATGTCAACCGCCCAGGTCATTTCTGCATTCCACAGATCAACCGGGGTTTCGACAGGAGAGCCAGCCCTATCAGCCGGAAAACTCCCCAGAGCCCTCTGGAAACCATCTGGATCCATTAGCCTCCGGGGGCGGACCATCTTAATAGGATGAGGGAGGTCTTATTATGTACAGATCTGGCATTTAAAAGCATTATCCGGAGCCCTGAAGGCTGGCTGATAGGACAACCAACAAACCTGTGGTTGCGAGGAGGACTGGAACATGGCACACCCGTTAACTGTCTGAGCCGCATTCCCTTACCTGGCACGTCCTCCTCACAACGCCATATCTCCTTCTACCTGCCACTACACTGATTGGGGCCCCCTCAAATCCCCCCACTTGGCTCTGTATCCTCCTTCCCAGGCACATGGCTCCAGACTTAGAAAAAGCCAGGCAGGGAAAAGGAGAAAAAAAAGGGGGGGCGGGAGAAAAAAAGAGCAGCAGCAAACAGGCAGGCAGGCAGCAGCAGACAGTTCTCCCTCTTCCCTGGGTGGAGTGATGATGGTCCCCTCCTCCTGCAGGCACTGGCTCTCCCAGGACACCCCAGCCAGCCAGCTTATGTATCCCTCTTCCAAGTAGACTCTTGGTTGAAGAATGCATGGCAGAGGTGGAAAACACATGGGCCTCCAGATGTTGGACTCCCAACTCCCAACCGCCCATCAGCATAGCCAATGGTCAGGGATGATGGGAACTGTAGTCTGACAATATCTGGAGGACAAGCTGTGATGGATGATTTGAGGCTACATGCTTATTTTTGGAGGTTATTTTTACTACATGCTTATCATTGGAGGTCATTGCAATTTGCAGACCTACTACTGGACTCTCATATTGCAATTGTGAAGGGGGAATCTGATGGACAAGGCAATATAAATGTGATTTCTGTAGAAATGATTGTACTGTAAGAGATGCTCGAGGAAATAATGTCTACATTCAGCATATAAAGACCTGGTGGGTCCGGTGGAGAGGCATAATGTGAACTACTGGGATTTTTCAGAGAGTAAATGATACTCTTATAAATACAACTCATTTCCATGCACTTAAATTTGTTCTTAGCTCATCACCTTGAATTTCAAGACTGAAATATCCTGGCATGACATTTTTCAAGAAGTCTACGAATTCTACAAAATTCTGCGAACCAGGGATATGCAGTTTATGAATATATCTGATCATCAACCTATTTGAGACAAAACTACATTGGAGATACTGCTTAAATTGGAAAGAATGGCTATCAATACAGGTAGATACATTAGGAAATTGTTGAAGTGAAAGGGACAAAGGATTGTGCTAAAAGGCAAATGAAGACAGGTACTAAGTGTTGTTGTTCTTCAGTGAAGTCTTGGGGATCTGTTTAATATCGTTACTGGCTATGAGGAACAGAATTAGCCATGAGGTGATGATATTTGCTAATTGTTCTGAAAAGTTGGTAAGTCACAGTGGGATCCAGAAAAGTTGGGTGACCTGAAAAAACTGGAGTGATGAAAACTGAATGAAATTCAATAGTATAAATTGTACAAACTGAAGGCCACACATTTGGGACTACAGAAAGACTCATGAGATGGAAACAAGATAGGAAAAAAGAGTTCTGGGAGGGCTGTCATCACGGCACTGAGTTGGCGCCATTCCACTGTCAAAACCCATGGTATCGCTGCTGCAGGGTGATAGCAAGTTATTTACACAAAGGGAGGCAGCGCGGGCTTTCTGGCAGCCATTAGGCTTGCTGGGCCCACCCCCTCCTACTGCAGCTTCCGGTGACCAATGAGAGGTCGCCCTCATCCCAGGAATGTCCCCTGGCGCAGTGCCAGAGTGAGGACAGACAGGGAGGAGCTGACCTCACTCAGCCAGGGAAAGTCCCTAACTTTTCTGCTGTGGGTCTTCAGCTCTTTACCCTGGGGTAGCTCCAAATCAGCAGCTGCATCATATAACCAATGCAGCGCAGATTTGGAGCCACCCCGAATCAAAGACAATGTTAAGACAATCTCACAAATGGCAAGATATCAGGAACCAATAGACAATGGCTGTAAAGGAGGCAAATATAGGTCCTAGAGATGGTAGGTGTCTAATTTCCAATAAAAAATAAGCATTAATACGCATATGAAGCACTCCTCAGTCTTCATTTTGTGAATCATGTCTTCTGTTTTAATCATTCATATGAAAAGATGGAAAAGGTAAAAAGAAGAGTAACCAAAACAGAGTTTTAAGAATCTTAGGCTATTTAACTTGCATGGGGGGGAGGGAGGTGACATGACCCTTTTTTAAAAGCACATTGTAGTGATGGTGGCAACATAGTAGAAAGGATAAATCCTTTTGTGAGAAAGAAAGAGTTTGGCTGGGGTTCAGTTAGGGGAGTACCCATACATGCAGCCAAAGCTTTACTTTCACTTTTCACAGCTAGGGAGGATGATGGGGAAAATGCATTTGAACTTAGCATTGGCCTACCCTTCCAACAGTGGTAACAGGCTGATACTGCAAAAGTGAAAGTAAAGCTTGCTCTCAAGCACACCTATTGAATCCCGGCCATGGGTACAAGAACTAAACATTTATTTATTTATTTATTGAATTGAATTGATTAACTATCATATAAAATAAAATCCTTTAGGCACCTTATAATAATTAGACTACTACAATCTCCCCTTCCCCCCAAAAATCAGCAATATAAACCAATAAGCATACCAACACAGGATAAAATCCAATATCAAGTATAAGAGTTAAAACCACATTGCATGGACTAGGAAAATAAAACAAAACATTTTTTTTAAAAAAATGTTACATTTTTTTAAAAACCTGGGAGAATAGGACTTAGCTAGGTGCTGGAAAGATAGCTGTGATCCTGTTCAGACGACACACCAAGCCATGATGGTTAAGCACTTGGAACAAAACTTTATGGCTTAACAAGTCATGTGAACCATGACTTAGCATGTCATGTGAGCCATTCCTAACCATGGTGGGCTATGGGGTGGTATATAAATCATCATCATCATCATCATCACACCAGAAGGAAGCAGGCTAGATGCAGGAAGCAGAGCAAGCCACGTGGCCAACACAGCTGTCTCCCACCATCGTGCCGTTACATTCCATCACCCAACGTCCACTGACTCACTACACCTAAGGATGTAGAGGGGGGAGGATCGCAGACTGACCTGTTTCTGTGATCCTCCCCCAGCATCTAGATGGCAGCATGATAGCCAGAAGGGAAGAGGGATGCTGCGGCCACCATTTTTTTTTAAAGAAGAGGAGCTGCGCCTGGCCCCGATCCACCAGAAAAAGGTTGAAAAAAACATCACACCCCAACAACCACCAACCCGCCATCCTGGGGATGGCAAAATTGTTTCCCCCCCACCCCCCATGGGCACGGAGCCTCCCCGTACAGCTCCGTGCCCATTTTGAAGGCTGAGCTACTTGTGAGGAGACAGGAGTATTAGCCACACCTCCCGCACTCCTCGGGATGGACCGCACGAAAATTTGGGATAACTGGGGAACTAGTTATCCTGGGAAAATGGAGCTGATTTGGACGCACAGGGATGACCTAGAGAAAAAAGTATGGTGTAGACATAGCCTGAGGCAGCTATCTTACTTTGCCAAATGGTAGGGCTGGCCCTGGCAGGAAATGAGCAGGACACCACAGGAAAAGGACAGAACAGAGAACACTGTAATTGACAGTGGAGGCTTGGCTTTAACAAATTAGCTCCACTTACTTTGTTGCTGCTGACATTTTTCTGATGGTCTGGTGGCAACTAGATCTGGTTGCTGTTTCTCCTCCCCTAGATCCCCTGAGGATAGGAAGCACTGCCCATACACTGACTTGAGCAGGATCTATACTACTGCTTTAAAAGGGTTTATAACAGCAGTGACAACTGTTGGGGCCTAGGACACACCCCATATACAGTTTTCAAACCGTTTTCAAAGTGTCATAGCCTGCTTGGTGTAGATCTGGCCTTGGCTTCATAATGACGCCATATAGTAATAAGTTGTTGTCATGAATCACAATGAGTGAAGACAACAATTCTTCTCTTCCCGCTGGAGCATTGTGTTGGGGGGTGGGGGAAGTCTCCCATCAGCAACCAGGACTACAATCACCACCACTGGTAAACTCATCCCACACATTTCACCTCTTTGCAATCCCACCATCTGAACTTTAACTAGTCTATATTTAATGAAACTAACCCTCAACATTTATAAATCAGCATAGGCCCTGAGGGATGGGTTTATTTTTGTTTTAGTGATATTTAAATTTTAGCTATATTTATCAGCTCACAGGGGGGAAAAACCCATCACAGTAGCAGCTAAGGCCTCATTTAAAGATTTACAGAAACATTATACTCCATTTTGTGTGGGTTTTATTGTGATGAGCCAGGGCACTCATATTTGACTCTTTTGTCACATTTATGTCATATTATTATGTCTATAAATGTATATGCTCATCTTTATATTGAAGAGTGTTCATTCTTATCTTTTTAATTACAGCTGGAGAAGAAGAAGAAGTTTCGGCTATGCAAGTCCTAGTATGGTGCCTTCATAGCAAAGGCAATTGTCACCTCCTACTTTTTTCTTTTCTTTCCATTTTTTCAAAACTCATCTGCTCTGCTGCAGTTGATCAATTGCAAGAGTGCTACGAAAAAAAGTTAGTCATACATGATCAGCAAAATGGCCCAAATGATGTCATCCATCAACATGGACATCGCAATTTGCCCACTATTTTCTCATAAATCAAATCATAGTCCCACAAGGTAGAAGAGCAGCTCATGAAGAGGCAACATGGCAGCGGTTATCGGCAGAGTGAGAGAAATGCTCCCTCAAGGATACAGTAATTATTTTGACTCGATGGGAAATAAAGAGGGGAAGGGATGGTAGTGGAGAACTGGAGAGTGTCTGCCTCACTTCATTACTATTCCCTAGACTAGAGGCTCAACATATGCTTTTCATTGGGAAGCCAATAATTCTGAATCTTGGGACAGGTGAAAACTTAAATGACATTTGCAAACCTTGATTTATATCCCTGCTTAACTCTGAAACATGCTTGCGATGTAGATCTATATGTTCCCAAAGATTAGTGGTCAATGTCTATGCATTTGCAGTGACTTATTCCTAGACTTTGTCTGTCCTTGTCACATAATTAAATATTTTAGGTACTAATCTTTACTTAGAGAAATATTATTTTCTTTCAAGTTTCTCTTCCATTTTATAAAGCAATACTGCAATTCTCTCTCCTCTCCTCTCCTTTCTGACTTTCCCCCACATGGAAATGTTGCACTGGCTGGAAAACTAATTAAAAGTTATTTATGAGCTGTTAGTGATCCCATAAGGATTACACCTAATTCAGTTTGTAAAGCTTTGTAGTTACATTGCCTCCCAGGAACATTCCTCACAACAGCAAGGGCCACCTTTCCCATTGCTTGACTCTTAGCATTTCAGAAACAAAACATGCCCATTAAGTTCTTAGTAAATGGAGAATTCTTGTCATTTTGACTCAGGGACACAAATTTAATGCAGGTTTATGGCATTTTACTTGATAAGCCATCTACATTGTCCCTCCTTTACTCCTGAACATGTACACATAAAAAGTTTATACATTGGGTAACTGAAACATGATGAACAAAGTCACAATGCTACTTCACAGACCACTTACATCACAGCTGCTACAACCAATAGATGGCCTCCAGAAAGGCATTCTGTTCTAGGAAGCACTGCATAGAATGTCATACAAACAAGTCATATATCTGATAGAATGCTGCATATGCTCAGTCCTATTGCAATTCTGCAACTTTCCAAAAGTTGAGCTCCACCACCTTTATTCTTCGTTGCAGCATTTAAAATCCATCCATTTTAACAGTAGAAGTTCTTTACAGTAACAGAGAGCTCCATCAGACAAATGTTATATTACACGCTTGTTACTGGGCACACATGGATTTTCATGTGTCCCTCTCAAGACATCATCTGCTTCCCACGCACCTCCTGCCCTTTCTAGCCTTCTTTGTGCGACAACAACAACACCCCAGTAAGTCTGACTTATTTTTAAAGATGGAAGTTGCTGCTAACTTGTGCTGTGTGCAGGAGAAGCAGCGGGATCAAAACGGCCCACTGAATGGGCCACATGCACGTTGTTTACTTCCTCTTTCAAAAGAGGATGTAATGAGGGACAAATGCATGGGTGGAGCAGAGACGGAAAGCAAATGTGATTATTCCCCATGTGATGATGCTCAGAGATTCTAGAATACATGGTTTTAGGGTTGTTAAATTGCTGCAAGAGACCATCTGCTTTCAGATATCAGATTCATCTCCTGACAACATGGGAACACCTATCTGGTGGGGGTAGAAACAACGTCGGTTCTGAAAAGGAAGGGTTTTTTCCCCTTACCAATCTTTGAGAATTCTTTGGGAATGCAAACCATGGAAATTCTGTAAATATTATATACTCAGACCTTTAAAATGCTTTTTACAAATCCTTTCACCAAATTGTCCTTTGAAAATATAATTGACAATGGTGAAATCCCAAGCAGAGTATGAAGAGCTCCAAAGAGACAATTGGCTGACAGAGCAACAAAGTGGCAGTTCAGATTCTATATAAGTAAGTATAGCATGATACATAAAGGGCAAAACATCTTAGCTGTCCCATGTACTCTTGTGGTTTGTATTGGCTGTACTTGCTCAAGAAAATAATCTTGGGGTTATTGTGGACAGTTTACTGAATACTAAAACATCAGACCAAAGCCTATAATTGAATTAGTATCCATGATTACAATGTTTTATTCCATTTTATATGTAAATAAGATGAAGTCCTAAAAGTAATCTGCAATGTCATAAAGTGAATCCATGGGAGAGTGAGGAAAGCACATGAAAAGTACAGGCTGTATTAGTCGAACAGGAATAGAAGGCTGCAGACTCAATGCCTCTGGTGCACTTTTTCAGCAATGCACCTTAAGTGTCTCACATTGTAAGAGATACTCATTTTTTAAATCAAACATTCCTCTTCCCACTCCAAAAATTCACCCTTTTGAGCTGAATTTGAGGAAATACATGAGAAAGAGGAAATACATCACACACACAAAGGGGGGAGGGAGGATGTGAATTTGCATAAAATGTACATATGCTTCTTTTAAACTATCATTTAAAAAGAAGGACAGTACATCGTGTTGTAGTGGGTAAGACTGTAACCATATGTGCCTCCTCAGTTTGCTGTCTAGGTGCCAAACATCCATGGGCAATGTCAAGGGTCCTGCTCTCCCTTTTTATAGCTTTTTTATCTTTAAACCAAGGCCAGGTTTACACCTTGTGTCAAATCATTACTAATGTGGAATAAAATGTAGGAAATGACACTATGAAACCAGTATATGGAATGTGGATTGTGCCCCAACAGTTTTCAGTGCATTTCTATACCGCTATAAACCAGTGGTGTAGATCTAGCCTTGGACTTGACAGCTGTTCAATTAGAGGGACTCTCAAAAAAAGGCTGTCATCTGTCACCCCTTCAAATAGTGGACAGAGTTTCCTTGCAAATGGCCACCATATTCTTTTTGCTTAAACATCTGTATGGTAGGTGGGAGACTGCCAGGGAAAGATACCTCTAACAATGAAGAGTATGAGTGTCATCACACAGGGGAAAATTGCGTTTGCTTACCATTGCTTCTACGCCTGCACGTTTGTCCCTCATTACTTCCTCTTTTGAAAGAGGAAGTAAACAACCTGCATGTTGCCCATTCAGTGGGCCGCTTTGATCATGCTGCTTTTCCTGCACATAGGAGGAAATAGTAGCAACTTCCATCTTTACAAATAAGTTGGACTTAACTGGGGGGAGGGGGTTGTGCCACGAAGAAGGCTAGAAGGGGCGGGTGGCAGATGACGTCATGAGAGGGACCCGCAGAAATCCGTGAGTGCCCAGTAACGAATATGCAATAAAACACTCATCTGATGGAGCTCTATATGAGATAAAGTGCCAAAAAATGACTTTTCTCTCACTTTTTCTTTTTCTCTTCCATCGCTGCACTGAGGCTGTGCTACCTAGAGTATAAATCAGAGGCAAAGGGAAAGAATTCAACCCAGGTAGCTTGTGTTTCACTCCACACTTTCCACAGCCGTTTCCTTTTCTTTCTAACTATGTTTAATTGGCTTACCCAGCCCACCTGGTAAACTTCTAAAATCTTTCAGGTCAGGCTTTCAATAAGGAGAGAAATTTTAGGAAGCAAAAATAGCTCACTTGGGATGTAACAAGTTTTGTTTCATCAGCTGTCAGGCAGCTCTGCTTCTCTTATATGAAGGGAGGAAAGCATAGGGGGAAAGAAGGTGAGACAAGAAAAGTCTTGTTTCTCAACTGATGTGGTGAAGAGGGAGGAGAAAGGTCAAGATGAGATGATCCATGATACCCTGCTTCTGAAAATGTCCTTCTACTGATCTGTGTCTATCATAGTTTCTGATTCTTCAACAACATTATTAACTGTCTTGGTTGTTGTCTAGGAAGTCGCTGTGAAGCACAGTGGTGAATAAAGTTAGCTCTCCTTTTACATACTTCCATTTCATTGCTGCAATCAGTGAATGCGGTTGGGTGAAGGGAAGAAACAGAAAATATACAGCTGGACGAACTGCAACTCAAATTGGAGCCATTATGAAACCAAGTTATGTGAAATTCCTCTTGGGAATTACAAATAAAAGAATAAACATTTTGAAACATGCCTCACGCTTAATCATATAACTCTGAGAACAAAGACCAAATTTCTTCAATGTTCTCAGCTTTTCCTCTCATATAGTACAAAACTCCCTCTAAGATTTGCGGTTCACGTGGACCCAAGCACCACTTGGCAATGTTCCAGATATATTTAGATTCAGACTCCCCCCCCACACACAATTAATTTCTCTTTTCCTTGTAAATCAGTTTCCCATTTATTGTTCTCAAGGCAACACTTTCAAATATTCCTCACTATAAGGAATACCCTTTTGTTTGTTCTCTCCTCTTCCTAAGGTGTTACGTCTCTTCTTGTGAGCCTTCAAAGTCCAACTTGTTTTCCTAAGACCACGATCCACAGGGGCATGCAAAATATGTTTCTCTCCAATTTTCTAAGTAAATGCTGAACAGCAGGACCCATAAAGTGATCTTTAACCCTCCCCAACCCCATTCTAAAAGGACTGGGGATTTAGCTCAGGACGTTTTTTTAGATGAGAAACTGGGATGATATTGTGCAGGTTTACACAAATGTGTCCTAGGCACAGGCACCTAGCACAATAAAAACTAACAGTGTTAATCATCTTTTTTAGTAACTGACAGTGTGTGTGTGTGTGTGTGTGTGATGTTTCTGGATCAGGACAGCTGTCTTTTCCATTTTATTACAGATCATGCCTGCTGTCATGGCACAGTAATAGGGACTGTCCCATGATGATTGCACCATGTACTGAGATGAGGACCACATCTTTTCTATTCTTACAATTGGTATAACAGAGGGAAGGTCATGTTTTGTCCAGCTGTTTTACCTTAGAGGGATGTTCATGAATTGTGTCTTGCCTTAGCATTGGAAGACTTTAAAAACAGTTTTGATTCTTCAGACTTTTTTTAAAAAAATCAAGGTAACTATATTTTTAAAAGCCCTCATTATGTCTATCTGAAGATATTTCATTCATCAATTTTTCTTTATTTATTACATTTATATCCTGCCTTTCCTCCAAAGAACCCAAGGCAGCAGCATACACGAGTCTTCCTCTCTCCATTTTATCCTTACAGCAACCCTGTGAGGTAGGTTACGCTGAGAGTCAGTGACTGGCCCAATGCCACCCAGTGAGCTTCATGGCTGAGTGGAGACTAGAACCTGGGTCCCTTGAAACTCAGTCCAATACGCTAGTATATCACACACTAGCTCATTTATCACAATTTTTCATAGCTGTAGATATGACAGCCCATTTTTTATTTCAGATTTTTGAGACTGAAACTTAGAGAAATGTTTATTCTGCTAGTATTATATATTCTGTTAGTACAATTGTGGAACTTTGGGAAGAAATTTGGAGGATGTCCTTGGATCTTTATTTATTTTATTGCATTTCTATACTGCCCAATAGCTGAAGCTCTCTGGGCCATTCTCAATAATTAAAAGGGAAAGAAGCATAGAAGAGTCATAGCATCATATTGTCCTAATTTACTCCTCTTGCCATGCCAGCAATGAGACAAATTGCTTATAGGTGGGCAAAAGTTTGAGGAATCATGGCTTCCAAATAAATTGCCATTTCTTATAACAAGCTTCCTTTCTCTGCATCACTAATCACTGGGGCTTTATGTCCCTAAAAGTGAAGCTTATCACTTATGTTGCTGCATTTTGTTACCTCATTTAAATTAAAAAATGGAAATGTTGGGAGACTTTTGCTTTCATTTATTCAGTGTATTTACAAAAGGCCTTCAAATGAACATGTGGCATCAGACAAACACCTGGCAATCAAAGGACCTAGAGCCAGCTGTTGTGGTTGCAATTGGAATAATAAGTACATGATACCAACACTTTACCCTCGCCATTTCTATTGCTCATGAAAGCAGAGGGAGGTAATACTCAGGCAGACATTTAGAAAGATGCAGCCTGAAAGCATGTTTCTGTTCATTGTTCGCTGAAAAACACACACCAAAGAACCTTTTGCTGAAAAGTAAACATTTAAACCGCTGGTGTTTTGCAGCTAGGAGTTGATGACGAATCCCTCTCTTGTGTTCAGATACTGGTTTCTTCAGGGCACACTACTTTTGACGACTTGCTGTTAAAGCATCTAAGTTAAAAACAATTCCTTCCTGACCTCCCTCCAGCTGATCTGGGCAGCCTTAGTCTTGCTCAGGTTCATAGGTCTCCTTTTCCTCTGGTGTATTGCTGCTGAGCTATTGAAGGCCCTGAGTAACAAAAGATGCCTGGATTGCCCTCTCATTCACAATAAAAGTCTCTGTCAAGAGTACCATGTCTCTACTTCTTCTTTTTACACATACAAAATGCAAGTTGACTTTATACATTGCACCTTGATGAAAACAGTATTTTCATCAAACAGAACCATATCTGAGCCCCACGTTAGTCAATAAACTTTTAGAAAAGTAACTCATAAAGCTGCCATGAAAGCTTAACCAGTGCATCCAGCAAAATATAATGCAATTCATTTTCACTGGACGAATGTACTGAGTCTCTTTTTTATCTCCTGCGCTGGGATCTTTTCTTCAAAATGTATGGAGAATGCTAGCATTTGGCGTGGATATTTGTAGCTTAATAAAAAGAATCCAGAGTACCCTAACATGCTTTGCTCTGGTGTGCGTCCATGCATTCCCCCCACACATACACAAAGAACAGATGTGAAGAAATAGCAGATACAGTGCTACATTTGCAGTAAAACGTTTTTAAATGACAGAAGGAGAAAAGAAGAGTTTTCCTGACAGCAGTTGATAGACACAATTCCCTGAACAGTTCATACCCTCTCTGTTGTCCCTGTCATAAGATTTGTAGGTCGGTCTCAGCCAGTCACTGGGGTTAGAGGTCAGAGGCCATGACCTGTTGATTTACCAAAGTATGATCAACTCACACAAATTATAGGCGTAAGAGAGTCCTGACAACTTCAATATGATGAGCAATGAGAGCAATTATTTGTGACATGTGAAACCAGTGTGAGAGCATAATTCTGTCACTGCATGACAAGGCATTATTAGCAGGGGCATGCAGCAGCTTGAACTGGGAAGAGCTTTAAAAGAAGCAGTGAAAAAGAGAGGGCAATTCCATGGAAATGCTAGAATAACAGAGTTTCTCTAACAATAGCTTAGGCTCCTTGTGCAGGTCTAAAACATTTTTTCATTAGGGGAGGTGGAGAAAGAAGGGGAAGAAAGTTAGACAAGAATTTACGGGATATTTGAAGGTATTTCTTATATTATTTGGTGCAATGGTTTCTAGACTTTCAAGTGTATTTTTAAAAAACCCACATGCAAATGTAGATATTATATTATGAATAATGGGACTATATGGAAAGATTCAAATTCTAGAGGGGAAAGAAGTTAGGGAAATGACCAGAAAGCTTTGGGCATGAAATTTCAAGGAGGAAACTCAAGCCTCCTGTATCTTGCTGAAGGCTGATATAGGAGCATAGGAAGAAAGCAAGAAAGGAGAGGATAAAAGAGCTTTCAACTTGTGTCTGCAGTGCTTATGGGTGGGTGCGAATGTCACTTCTCCAGATTATGCTAGGGGCAGATTTGTCCTTCTTGCCCAAATAGACAGGAATAAGGGCACGTAGAATCTTTTTCCAACTCATGTTCACGTGGGTGTCTAAAGTGGGGGGCGGTGCCAGCATGCCTTTAGAATGCATTCCTTCCCATACTCATGGCCTCTTTGTTTCTAACAGCTACCCACCCACTCTCCCACAATTCATTGTGGGATTAGCTAGAAACCCATTGTGAGCAGGATTTTTTTGGTGGGCCCTAACTGGCCTTTGGGACTTATCTTTTTCACCTGCTCCACACTGAGAGTATGGTGGAGTGGATTTTTTATCTGGCTAATTTGGCTATATTTCTCATCACAACTGGCAGGTGGTACAGGCACACAGGGAGATGAGGGATGCTAAACCAACCTACCTCTCTTTGCTGTCCAGCTTGAGAGTGCACTGGGTTGGGAGCTGCTCTTGGCACATGCAGGTTCCCACTTATCACCTGCTGGCTAGCAGTGATGGCAATCATGGGCCACCTTGGTTCACGTGACAGGCGGACAGGCAATGAGAAGCTCAGCTAGCCTTCAGGGTTTACTGGTGTTCAAGCTGGGATTAAATTGCTCAGAGGGAAGCTTGGATGTTTACTAAGGTGTAGGCTGACCAGATAAAATCCAGGTCAGGGCTCATGTAACTTTAACAGTTGTAGAGAAAAGGGAATTTCAGCCAGTTTCATTTGTCTGCAATTAGTTCCTGGTGATATTCCGTCTTCATCACAACAGTTAAAGGTGCATGCACTATACTAGAGTGACCAGATACAAAAGAAGGCAGGGCCCCTGCAACTTTAACTGTTGTGATGAAGAGGGAATTTCACCAGGAACTAACTGCATACAAATGACACTAGCTGAAATTCCCTTTTCTCTACAACTGTTAAAGTTATATGAGCCCTGACCTGGATTTTATCTGGTCACCCTACTAAGGTCTCCCTAACGAGACAGTGCCCACACTTTACCTGATTTTCTGGTTTGCCTTGTTGCAGATTTTTCTTATGTTCAATACAATCATTGCTCTTTAACCCATCCATGTCTTTGGTGTATTCATTACATGGCTGGGGCAACTTCTTTTTTTCATCTTTTATTTTTGGTGCAAATGTCTATATAAATGGGATGGAAAGAACTTGAGATTATTATTTTTTAGAGGAATGCATTGGAAAGCAAAATGGACAAAATTGTCCATTCAGGCAGAGAGCACTGACTGCTGCCCAAAGTCTAGCTTCAAATTCCTGTATTCAACCATGTTTTTGGTGCCAAATTCATGTTGCACCCTTGCAGGCAAGCACAAGGTGGCTCTCTCTATTATGGGAATACCAGTACCTATTGAATTTGGCTGGGGCATGTGTGCGGATTTTGTTTGATTTGTTGTTTGATAAGAACTTTATGAAGGCATTTGCAAATGTCTTCATAAATGGGATGGAAAGAACTTGATATTTTTTTAAAGAAATGAATGTGGGAGAAACCAAAACTGTCAGATTGTTGTAATTAAATATGGTGGCAGCAGTTATTCCTTAAAACTATCTGGAGTGATTTGTATAACAAGGACTTGTGACCCATTGCCTGGTACCCCAGAAATAGAGATTACTTTAAATATATGTCTAGCAGCTATGTCTGGGTTTGGTGGTTGGTTGGTTTTGTTTTTTATTTTTACTCTAGTGCAGGACCCCGGTGTGATGGGTAGCTAGGCTTTTAATCAGGGATCCTGTGCCTACTCTAGAGTAAAAATGAAAAGAAGACAGCTGAGAAACAAACATTTAAAGAAATGTCTATTTTGGCCTTCCGGGGCCCTTTCAGACAGAAAATTGTTTCAGGAATTAACCTGCTTCCAGCACGTATTTGACTCTTTATAGACCTAGCCATATACTGATGGGATTTGAGCTAGCAGTGATCAACCAAGAAAAAGATCTTGGGGTTGTGGTGGACAGCTCGATGAAAATGTCAATCTAGTGAGCAGCTGCTGTGAAAAAGGCAAACTCAGTGACCCTGTTCAGATGACACGGTGGTTAAGCAGTTGGAGCTAAACATTATGGCTTGCATACCATGTGAACCATTCCTAACCATGGTAGCTGCATAACCACAGTTTAAACATGCGCACTAACCATTTGCTGCAAAAGCATTAGTGGTCTAACCATAGCTTAGTGTGTTGTCTGAATAGGCTCCATGTTAGGCATATTATAAAAGGAATTGAGAATAAAACTGCCAATTTAAAACTGCCAATATAAATCTATGGTGTGGCCACACTTAGAATGCTGTTTTTAGTTCTGGTCATCACACCTAAAAAAGGTTATTGTAGAGTTGGAAAAAGTGCAGAAAAGGGCAACGAAAATGATTACGGGGCTGAAGCATCTCCCCTATGAGGAAAGGATACAACTTCCTGGACTGTTTAGCTTAGAGAAAAGGCAAGTAAGGAGACACACCATAGAAGTGTACAAAATTATGCATGGTGTGGAGAACGTGGATAGGGAGACATTTTTCTCCCTCTCTCATAATACTAGAACCCAGGATCATCCAATGAAGCTTACTGGACAGATAAAAGGAAGTACGTCTTCACACAGCACATAATTAAACTATGGAATTTGCTGCCATGTACAGTGGCCTAATCTACACCAGCCATTTATTCCTGAATAATATCAAGGTTGTCCCTACCAGGCCACTCCCTTGGTGATCTCGGGACGACCCCTCAGTTATTCAGGAATATTGGCGACTGGATTTTTCATGGCTTTTCCGGTTTTCTCACTACAGTCCCGACATCCGCGGATGGTGTGCTCCCCTTCCCGAAGCTATTGCTGTTTGGTGTGAGCTCCTGGCTCGCCGAACAGCCAACTCTCTGTCAGGGCCATGTCCAGGGATTTCAGTACCACTATATAAGACACTATATACTGTTCCAAATTTCAACTATCAAACATGTTCAGACTTTTTGAGTAATTCTGGGTTCACAGAGGTATATTGCCAGAACATATCTGCCTTGCCACTGCCTAGCTCTGGAACATGTGTTCTAATAATAATAATTTCAAATGACTATCTTCCAAACATGTGGAATGTTCCTTTGTCTACTGATGGCATCCATGCATATAGGAAGAACTTAAAGGAGGAGAGCATCCAACTCAGGGCAAAAGAGGAGAGAATCAGGTTCTCAGAATGCTAAGATACTTTATTTCCAAGCCCAATGTGTTTTGACATATGTTGTTTTTTAAGGCCAGGGGGTTGATAAGAGATGTCTGCAGAAATACTCTTAACAGGATGATAGTCTCCTAAAACATTTACTGGCGACTGTGGCCTTTCATCTGATGAAGGCTTTTGGTCCAGCAAAGAATCACCCCTAGCAATATGGGAGAAGGTTAATGTTTTCTGATTCTCATCTTGTGGTACCCTATACCCTCTGAAATTTTGCCCAGGAGCTGAGGTGGGGTAGAACAGTGTGAGAGGTGGTGCTGGAGGGGGGGGGGGTTGCAGGTAGAGGGGAGAATTAGTGAATTTCTGCCAAGGGGAGTATCCTGAATGAACTCTAGATTCGAAAACCAATAAAAAAACTTTCCCTCTCCTTTTAGTTTTATAGCCTTTTTGGTAGGTAGATGGGACACCATTCTGATCGCATTGAAGTCAGTGGAAAAACTCCCATTGATTTTAATGTGGCAGAAACACAACCTAGCATCAGGAATGTAGATTGTTTATTGTCATTTGGCTACTCTATGCATATATCACTTCTTAAATATTAATTTTAATTCTTGCTTCACTGCATGCAATTATTGCAAGGAAATGAGTGTCATTTCACTCTATGACACCTCCAGGAAATAACATAATTTGGTCTAAAATATCAACAAGGGTCAAAGTTACCCAAATCAAATGTTGTTAGAGATAGTATGTTATTATTAGCCCTTTCCTACTTTATTCTGCAGTATAAACATTAATCGGTTTACGTGCTCCTTTTGCTGAATTTGGGGGGGGGGGTAAGCTTCTTGTGATGGGTACCGACAGCTTTGTCCACTTTTTCAAGAACAAAAATAATTTCAGACATGATATAGGTCATCAGACCTAAATACATGGTCACTTTCTGTTAAGGGGATCCATTCAAGGAATGAGATAAGATCAAAATAAGTGAATACAGATGTAGAAAGTCAAAGGGCTTTGTCTGAAGTGTTGGTACACTGGCCATTATCTCAACCAAATAAGGAAGACCTGCTTTCTTCTTTCACACTTTCTTTGCCCCTTTAGATAAACCGAAATGGGAGAGGTAATGGCTATGTTGCGCCATCTATTAACTTGATAAGTGTTTATAAGTTCTTGAATAAGACAGCATGATTAGTATTGATTTTGTGGTTCATTTCCCTGTGTATGAAGTGCCTATCCCTTTGAACATGGTATGGTTTGCTAGGATGCAAAAGAGAAAAATAACTACAAAACCAAAGTGATGGAAATTACTTCTTACCTATGAATCCTTTTTCAAATACAGTTTTCTTTTATGTAGGGCAGCTTCACGCAGAGTCCTTCTTTACCACAGGCAGCACAACATGAGATCCACCAGCCATGTAATGGCAATCACTTTGTTTTTTGCAGTTCCAGGCTGGGCAACAAAACCAGGAAATTTAGCAAGTCCCTGGTGGGCCATCATACATGGCTTATGAGCTGCATTCAGCTTGACAGGTCACAAGATGCATACGCCTGCTTCATTTGATCCTTGAGGTCATCTGGTGAGACCCTCCTTGTGGCGCAACATATTCCTGAGGTCTGCTCAGCAGTTGTTCAGAGCAGGACATTTCACATAGTGGTACCCACTGTGTGGAATAATCTTCCCCCTGAGATTAGACATGCACCAACACTTTTTATCTTTAAGTGCATGTTTGTTAATGCAGATTTCCCTGTACAATTTAACCTACCGACTTACGCATAGGTAGATATAATATATTCTATGTATTGCTTTTATATGTTTATTTTTTATGATTTTTGTATACCACTTTGAAATCTATAGATATAAGCAGTTTATAAATACATCAATAAATACAATTGCACCTTTGATTTATCTTTGCATGGTTACCTCATAAATATGGGTCAGGAACCCAGGGGAAGAGGAGAGAAAGCAGCTGGGCAGGGGGAAGAGCCAGAAGAAAACCAGCTTGGAGGGAAAAGGTTTTCCCTCTTGTTCATTCTCTCCTGGAAAGCTTCTTCTCATGAGGATACTTTGCAAAGGAGAAGGAGCTGCAGGCCTGATGATACATGTAACTAGATGGCAACATGTAGTTTAGCCCTGAGTCCGAAGAATAAAGTCTGGGCATTAAATCTACATCAATAAATATTACTATCACCCAGACTAAGCCACTCCTTCTGTATTTCAAAAAGCCACTCTCATGAATAAATCACCAATGTCATTTGCACACCAAACCCTTTTAGTTCGGTTTCAGTCTTGCATGCTTAGCAGAATGGGCTGCCAGCGCACCAGGAACTAGTTCCTGAAACAACCGGGAATGAGCAGCAAAACTCATTTCTGGATTGGGGCACCTGCTCTGTTCTGCAAATGAGCATTTCCATGCTTTCTTCAGGAACCTCTAATCCTGGTGCCTTTCATTAGGACAACAGAACTAGTGGATGCAAAGCGGTAATATAAGATATTGCTTTTTATATTTAGCAATTGCAAAGTATTCACCAGTGAAAATAAGGCATCAGTCCTATGAGACTAAGGCAGGAGCTACACTACTGCTTTAAAGTGGTTTATAACAATGGTGACAACTGTTGGGGCCCAGGACACACTCCATATACAGTTTTCAAACCGTTTTCAAAGTGTTTTATCTAGGGATGTGTATCATATCATTAAAATGTACGATAACGATACAATAAAGTCGTTATCATGCATGTGTTTAATGATGACGATACAATAGAAAAAACTTAGATAATCATCGGAGGTGATAATTTTTGGGCTATTTTATCGTTTTATCGGACTGCCATATAAATATACCTATAACTTCTGTATTTAAAATGTTAGACGCTTGAAACGTGGTGACAGTGCTTATGGGGTGTGCCTAAGTATGTGTATGAAATTTGAGATCGATCCCTCCAACTCTCAATTTTATATGAAATTTTTAAAGATTGTTTCCGTTCTGACAGGTCTGAATGAACGCACGTGGAAAGCTGTCATACTGATCTGTCAGAACTGAAATGATCTTTTAAAAATTCATATAAAATCGAGGGTTGGAGGGATCTATCTCAAATTTCATACACATACTTAGGCATACCCCATAAGCACTGTGACCAAGTTTTAAGCCTCTAACTTTTAAAATGCAGAAGTTATAGGCATTTTTTTCTTTAAAAATAGGGCTGCAAAAATATCATTTTTTCACGATAATTATCACGAAGACGATACAGTTCACCTATGATATGAATGAAGACGATAATTCTTTTGGTTCGAAATGATGATAACAATAAACGATGATATTTTTTGGCATGCACACCCCTAGTTTTATCCTGCCTGGTGTAGATCTGGCCTTAGCTGGGAGTAAGCTCTATGGAATTCAATGGGATGTACCTGTGAGTAAGCATTCACAGGATTGCATTGCATGTGTCTGATTCTTCTTCTAGCCCCTCCCTGGATTATTAAAACCACATCAAGTATCTGGTGAGTTGTTGTAAACCCAACAGCTGAAATAGAAAGATCCATAATGTGTTTCTATATTAATCAGATGTATTATAGCAAGAATCACCATCCTAATAAGTAATATATGAATATTTATTTAACAGGACACTCCTATGGTACCTATTGAGAAGTAAGTCCACTGAGCTCAATGGGACCTACTCCCAGGTAATTGGGTATAGGATCACAGCCTAAATATTTTTATTGGGTTTTGAAACCAAGGTTATTTCCCCCCTAAATGTGCTTTCTATTGCTCTTGTATCAGTAATGGCATTAGAGTACAAAGAAATGAAAAAAGTCCAAGTGTTTTAATCTTTAGGTAACCTGTGGTCAGTCTGTTGGCTATAAAATAATAATGTTTTGGACTTCTAATCTTAAATTTTAAAAGTGTTACTTTAGGGGATCATTATACTTAATTTCTCCTTGTCCTAATGCCAAAGCGAAACACATGGATAAATGTAAACACGGTGTAAAGATGAATATAACACTTTCTCTATTGAACAAATATACTGGAAAGTTGTTGTCTTAATCATTAAGTCAAATGTAAACCAACGTGCCATTCCAATGAAGATCAGACTTACTTTTTTAAAAATGCAGATGACAAGATTTGGGCAGTATCCAATGCAACACTGCAATTAATGTAAAAAAGTTGTGCTAGCCTAAGGGACCTCTAGTGCAACACCACTCAGAAAATCCATTGTACGAGCAAAGGCATTGTTCTAAAGGTTGCTTATGCTAGCAACGGTGTAATTTACATTAGCAGTAGGTGTCACACTGGATATTGCCCTTTGAATATGATCCAAATCATACTCATAGGGCTTCCTAGTAGTTGCCTATGGGAAGGAAATAGCATGTATATATTTGCCCTCCTATAGTCAGCAGTTGGAGCCTCGGGTATATATGGGGTTCTGAGGGTGGAGAAAATTCAGCAATAGATCACCTGCTTCAGGAAGGAATAGGCAAATGTTTAAACACCCCCCAACCATTAAAAGAAATACACCAAACAGGCTTGAGGTCTTCAGAAAGAGTTGGATAAATACACACATAAATGCATGTTGTGGATCCTAATATTGAACATATCAAATTAGCAATGCTAAAGGGCCATCCCAATAACTGAGACTCAGTCAGTGAGACTATCACAAATTTCTTGCCATTAACCCAACCAAAACTAATTCATGTGGTTGCATAATTACAACTTCTCCATGGTGCTTTGGGCTGATATACCTCCCAAGACTAGTGCAGGCAGCAAGGACATGGCAGATAGAGACTGCTAGCATTTCCCATTCTTGTCCATGATTTTGTGACTCACTGGATTAGTTGCATCAGGCCTAGAGCTTCTAGCCATCATGGACTGTTGAAAACACTTTTCCCAGCCACAGTAGGATTGCCGAAACAATTTTTGTTTTCAGATCCTAGGGATGTCTGTGGTTTTCTGAGGCAGCCAAAGCTGAGGGATATCTGCAGAGCATTGTGCAATTGGGTTCTAAATTGGCCAACAAATGTGCTGTTCCTCAGCTTCTGACAGAGTTCTATTGTGCCACCAGGTGTGAAGAGTCACCTTCCCCTGAGGTAGAAATATTGTATTAAACCACAATAATAAGTAATTCATAACACACAATTACTCCATATTTAATATAGAATTACCTGACATAGAGGTATTTCTCTGGTGCTTTATCTATGCTAAAATGAATTTTGGGAGGCAACTGAAATATTATCCTATCCTATGGACTTGCGTCAACTGTACATTCTCACAAATACCATGCCCTATTTCCTCAGAGTATCTTTTCCATATGGAATACAACAAATTGTTCAGCATTCAGGAGTAGTCATTGTTGAATTTTGTTGCAACAAATAAGATCAAATGTGGGCAATAATAACGACAACATTACTTGAACAAGATGAAAAGAAACACTGATCAATACATTGTGAGCATGATCCACTCATACTGAGGGCACAGCATTCCCAGAGTTTTTCTACTTGAAACATCATTCCCTATCACAATTGTTTATGGATTCTTTAGACAATGTCATGACCTTTGTTTGCAAACAGCACTTTTGGGGAGCTTTTTTAGAGCAGGGAAAATGTGGTATTATTTCTGATGGCAGACAGAAAACTTTTTTTGTACTTGTGTATTTGCGTTATTCTGCTATACCACAGTGCCACCTAGAGATTATGTAGCAGAAAAGCAGAAAAAAAACATTCTTTGTGTACTGCTGAGATCTCAATTCTGTGATGAGACTGAAAGTAGATTAACAGCCTCAGGTACAAAAGCCCCCCTTAAGCTCTGTTTCCTTCCACTGTCTCTTTGTCTATGCATTTATAGGCACATGACAACACAACAGGAGTAGGATAGGTGTGGGTGAATCATTCTTTATCCATATGTCTGTCCTCTAGTTTTGCTCCAAGTATGAATAGCATCTATCAAAGTGAGGGGGAAAGGCTTGACGGGGAAATGGGAGGGATGGAGGGGAAGGGAAAAACAGAGCTCTACAGACAATCCTCTGTATGCATGTACTGTTGCTGCAGTATGAGTGGAATCTGTGGATCGTGTCCCATGAAAAGCCAATCAGGGGAATCCCATTGTTTCTGCTGAGTTCATCTCAGGATCTAACTCTAAGTATATGGTTTCAAATATTGTGAAGTGCTCTTGGGATCAAATTTGAACGATGTCATCTAATTACAGAAAAAGCTACAGAGTATTTAACGTCTCATTAATTTAAATACCTTGGGCCTTATCACACCATATTATTTTTTCAGTAGATGTCCTTATTGATATCAAAGAAGACTTGGTAGAAGAAAGGGCCCTATAGCTGAAAAACACAAGAAAGGGGGGAAATGTATCAGACTTGGAAGATGGGGGAATCCTTGGATGTTGAGAAAGAAAATAAAGAGTTCAGGAAAGGGAAATAGCATGTTTTCTCCCCCCCCACAAATTCATAATTTCATCTTTTCATTTATTTAATATCCTGACATTTGCAGCAACAGATAATTCTTATTCAGCAGTATTTATAACAGTACTATTAACTGCACACTTGATGAAGGAATGTTTTAGACTCAGAATTATATAGACAAATGCATGGAGAGAGCTTCGGCTATGGGGCGGTATACAAATGTAATAAATAAAATAAATAAATAAATAAATAAATAGTACTCATGTAGATAGATTTGTTGATCTAGATTCGTTCAATCTTCAGGATTTGAAACATTACATTCAGTACCAGAGCTAACCAATCTGGATTACAAAATGTTTGTCCCAGCTGTCAGGCTTTGAACTCTTTAGCCCCTAACTATTATTTCCTCCTTCACTAATATGGCAGGGATAATTTGTGGAACGTTGTACTTATTTATGGATCTGAGATGGTGTGGTAGGAGATGCCTGTGTGCTAACACTGTTCCAAATCTTATGTAGACTCCAGCAGATATGCCTCTTCAGTTTGGATACTGCAGATTGCATGCAGCCAATAAACAACAGTCCTCCAACTTGAGCAAAGTATATCACTTCAAATTATCCAGTGATCTCCTTGTATCATTATGTGTTCCTTCTTTTGGTGGTCTGTATTTTTAACTTTATTTCAGAATATAAATACCATGACAAAAGCTGAAAAATTAAACAAAATAGAAGGGATCAAGAATGTAATAGAGCTGAGACCAAACCCAAGAGTTAATCCTGGTATGGAAATGTTTTTGAGCAGCCTATAGTTGAACTTCCTCTATAATTAAATTCCCTATTCCCATCTATTTTTATGTAAGAAGCCATCCATTTTATCTGGTGTTTGTCTTCCATCCTACTTGAAAAAGAAGGATGTGTACCCAACCTCACTTTTCATCAGTCTCTAACTTTTGTCATGTAAACCAAGGCTCACCACTCTACTCTAGATGCTTTAGAGAACTGAACACAGAGGCACCCTAGGAAAAACATACATGTGTATATATTTATGTGTTTAAATCAAGGTCATAGTCAAACATTTAACTGTATAAATTTTCACTGATCTCCATGGACTTTAGTTGAGTCTCTTGGAGAGGAACAATTTAGTTGGATTGGACAATTAGAGTTTATTTTGGAACATCCCAATAAGGGGTAGGACAGATTTCCTTTGAACTAAGGGGAAACATGGACTGTTTGAAATAATTTTGAGGCAAAAGCTATGGTGGATAGTTAAAAGTAGTGGGCAAAAACAAAGGGGTCAGGAACATGGCAGAGCTAGGGCAGAATCCAGGAGAGAGGAAGAAACAGATAAAGGAAGTTGTGTGGACAGGGAGAGAATCAAATTAAGCAGTGACACAGATAATATAAGACATGGTGTAGAAAAAGAAAAAAGACACACACACACAGAATGTTTAAGGGGAAAATTCAGCAAATGGAGCAAGGAAACCAGGGGAGAACTTCAGAGGTCACCTGGGGGTAATCTTCTAAAGTTCTGGAATACAAGTTATAAGAGGAGGTGGGCAGGCTGGCAGAGTAATATTTGGCATCCATCTATCTTGGTATGATGAAGGATCTGCAGCAGCATCCCTTCAGATGATTTAATTAGTGGATCACCACAGCCTACCAGAGATAATACATCTTCAGATACTAATGAGGGACACATGACTTTGTATAGCTCATAGACCAATTCCTCATCATAGGTTTATAAGAAAGTATATTCACCTATGATGCCACAGTTTCCAATTCATTGCCATTTATTTATTACAAATGTCTACAACAGCCTCCTCCAACCTGATGCCCTCCAGATATGTTGGACTGCAGCTACCTTAGTTCTCAACCAGCATGGCCATTGAAGGGCACCAGTTTGGGGCTATATGTCATACCCTTCCCCTTGGGATCCCTTCCCTGAGGTTATGGGTACGTTTGCTCTGTGCAAAAGAAGGGATTCTCCTTACTTCAATCCTTTCCTTTATACACCCTCATACCCAATTTGAGGAACAGTTTTCCCCACTAGGGTTGACCACTCCATTAATGCTGCTGCCACCATATAATCTTTATTTAATACCTTCGGTCTCACTGAGAGACCACCTATAATGAAAGGCGCTACACTGTACATTGTGAACTAAAGAACTGATAATATATTATTTACACATAAGATGGTAAAGAAGATGTATTTGTGCGTTCAATAGAAGCTGAAATTAACATTTCATTTATTCCTAGCCTAACTTAACTCCTCCCTCTGTATCTATCCCAAAGCAACAAACAGATTGTCCCTGCACTTTCTAGCTCTAAACCCCAACTCTAAATAACTGACTCACCCTATTTAAACCTCACTCACTCCACACTCTCCACCAATCATATGCTAGCACACCAACATTCCATTCACTCTCTCTCCCACCTTAACTACCTTACCATACTGCTTCCAGTTCTGGGCACCACACTTCAAGAAGGATGCAAACACCTGCTTCATAGGAGGCCTGCCCCTGGCCTGTACCACTGGATCCATAGAATGTAACTCCTTCACCGTGGAAAGGACTTGTATGCCATATTATATACAAGTCGCTACCGTTGGCCACCAGCCTCATTGATGGATGCACCTGCTTTCTCCAGGAATGATATAGGTTGCTCCACTGCCTATATCTTAGCTTGTCACTTCAAACATTTCCTAATAAAAGATTAACATAAAATGAAATACCACATACAAGTTTTATCAATTAATTTTCAGTACAGCTAATTTGATTAATTAAATCTATATAAGGTTGACTATAAGTAGTAAGTTGCTGGGGGGGGGGAGGAACCAGGAGCTGAGAGTTAGCAGAATTATACCCACTGTCCCTTTATTGCATTAAGATGTTTTCTGCAGTGTGTGTAGAATTTCTATTTCTTATGTTCAGCAGCATTTTTAGTTTGCTGAAGAATTATTTGGTAAGATATTCTAGTTTTCTTGAGGGATTTCTTGATAATGGACAGATTCTTTTTCTTCATAATGATAGCTGAGGTTCTCAAGAGCTAAGAGACACTTTGTTCTTTGTTCTCAAGAAGACAAACTGTTATTTCTTTCCCCTGAAGAAGTTTCTAATATGAACGATGAAGTATCAAGAATTAGACTGAATGGTGATGTAAATCCCACTAGACATAATGTATCCATTATTTCATTTTATACCTATTGCTCATTTCTGCCTGACTTAAATTATTGGGAAGAAAGCTGTGGCTATTTCCTTTATAAGAGCTAAATATCATTTGTCACTGAATATTTACTTGTACTGATTTGCTTCCCTTTTTTCTTTTTGGTTTAGCCATCATCATGCAATCCCAAAAATTATAATTTGGGGCACAATCCTATGCATGTTTAAACAGAAAAAACACCTACAAGTCCCAGTATTCTCCAGCCAGCATGGCTGGCTGGGGCATGCTGGGAGTTGTAGGACCTTTTTCTGTCTAAATATGCATATGATCACATTGTCATTCAGTAATATAGTATTTCTCCTGGAGGAGAAGGCTATAAATGGCTACTAGTCCTGATGGCTATGTGCCACCTTCAGTATCAGAGGCCGTAAGCCTACGTACACCAGTTGCTGGGGAACATGGGCAGGAGGGTGCTATTTAGGGTGACCATATGAAAAGGAGGACAGGGCTCCTGTATAACATTTGCATAGAAAAGGGAATTTCAGCAGGTGTCCTTTGTATGCATTCAGCAGCTGGTGAAATTCCCTCTTCATCACAACAGTTAAAGCAGCAGGAGCCCTGCCCTCTTTTGTATCTGGTCACTCTAAAATAGCTCCTGCAGCTTTAACTGTTGTGATGAAGAGGGAATTTCACCAGGTGCTGAATGCATACAAATAACACCTGCTGAAATTCTCTTTTCTATTCAACTGTTAAAGATACAGGAGCCCTGTCCTCCTTTTCATATGGTCACCCTAGTGCTATTGCACTCATATCCTGCAGGTGGGTTTCCCGTTGACAGCTGGTCGGCCACTGTGTAAATGAAATGCTAGACTAGATGGACCCTTGGTCTGATCCAGCATGGCTCTTCTTATATTCTTAATGCCAGCAACAGGACCAAAAACAGTTGATATATTTCAATTTATGCATTCAAGAATGGTTTCTCCTTTAAAAAAACTGCCTGTGCAAGCCCTGGCCCCTGAAGGAAGCTAAAGAGATTCCACAGGCTGGATGAAGATGCTCAGCAGGCCAGATTTGGCCTATAGGCCAAAGGTTCCACATTCCTGTTCTATATAATAAAAACTGTCCTAGCTAAATATACTTCTGGACTAGAATTTTCTACAGCTCTCTTACCTTGCTTACCATTTCCCATGGAAGGGGAGATTATATCTGTCAGCACAATCCTATGCATGACTACTCAAATGTAAGTCCCATTCAATTCAGTTAGATTCCTAAGTAAGTGTATATAGCAGGGGTGGAGAACTTCCAAATGCAGACCTCCATGCATCTCAGATTGGACTCCAGGATTTCCCTAGGCCTTTCTGGCTCTGCTCCAGGTTACCAGTATTACTTACTCCATCTTGCTTCGTTCCCTCAACTACAAAGCTGATGGAGAGAACCTCGCACAACTGAGAAGGAGAATGCCTGGATGCAAACATGTACACTTTTGTGCATGTGATAAGATGTGTTTCTGTTGGAGAAAATGGGACATTGGGGGTCATCCCTCAGTCAAGCTTCTAGTCTTTTTTTAAAAAAAACTGTGTACTGAACAAAGGTAAAAGTCACATCCATAACTTTGCCCATATTTGGGTCTGGTCCCATCCACTGCTGGAATACACACCACGACAGGTTCAGATTGAGGTAATGCAGACATCAATAGGAAAAAAGGTTCTCCACTACTGGTGTATAGGATTATAGATGAATGTCTCAAGCTGTGGCTGTGGATTCAACCTGAAAAAAAATAGGTTCTCATCCCAGCTAAGCCATTCATGTTCTGGGTGGATGGCTGATCAGCGTCACCATTAGTTTAGATCTGTAAAATGGGAGTAATAATAATCCACCTCACATGATGCTGCATAGATGAACAAGATAAGGACTGACACATGCAGCGCTAATCTATTCTATTTAAATTCATACACTATTGTAACAACTGCTGTTCAATCAGTTTACCTTAAAACAAAAGCAATGAAAAATGCCATAAAAACAAATCAGTTAAGAATACAAAGGACAATTTAAAATAGTGACCTATACCAGGATTCAGTTCCTATTTACAAAGTCTTAGTTCTGGGCATTATTTTTCATTGTAAATGGATAGTAACAGATAGCAAATGTCAATAGATCATCTATCCATCTAATCTCCTAATTTATTAATCTACTAATTTACTAAAGATCTCAGGAGAATGAGTTTAATGAGTCTCCCTTGGGAAGGAGCTATCTACAATACAGGTACCACCATAAAATGAAAGGTTTCTTCTAGCCTTCACATCTGACACTGGTGGTATCTGAAACAATGTATGTCCTGCCGATCTTAACATTTGGTGGTGGGACAAAGGATATACAATTCACTTTCATTGGGTTATGCTAATTTCTGTTTTTGAAACTTCTGGATATCTTCCTGCTTTTCTTGATTCTTCCAGTCCGGAATATTCCCACATTGATATTTCAAACTTCTCAATTTTGGTGCAATTCCACATGGTTGTAATATGTGAACACACCAGGATTCTGCCTTATATTCATTCACAGCCCTCTCTCCCAATTGTTTCTTTTTAAGGATATTTTTAGTCTAATGGACTAAACAGAACGTAAATTTTAACACCAACATTAAGTGCAAATATCAATCCAGTTAAGGGGCCTGCATACAAGGATATCTTAAAATCTGACAACCCTAACCCTGGCCTAATGTATACTTTTGTACATATTAAAAGGTGTGTTTTTGTTGTACAAAATGGGACATTGGGGTCATCCTTCAATATCAAGCTTCTATTTACACTCAATTGGCTAAACACTCCTAGTAGCTAGAGGATTAAACCTCCACATTCAGAGGTTCAGCTGGCCTCCAAGGCTCATTCTTGCTTGTTGCCACATCATCGAATTGTCCATCTAGTTTTAAAAGCAGTATTTCTCAAAGAGTTAAAAAGGCTAGGAAATGCCAATGTGTACTCATTAAAATAGTTTGCAATTTACAGTGCAATCCTATACACGTCTACTCAGAAGTAATTCCCAGTGAATTCAGTGGTGTTTCTAATTAGATGTAAATCACAGCTTTATTTACTAATATTTATACACTAATCCTAAAAGGCAATATTGCTTTTGGTCTAGTAATTATCAAACCATTTTAGAAGCAGCATATTTCAAGTTTCCTCTCTCTTATGAAATCAGATCTAACACTTTTACTTTGCAAGGTTCCTCTAGACATGATCTACACTACACTACTGCTTTAAAACAGTTTATATCAGCAGTGACAACTGTTGGGGCCCAGGACACACTCCATATACAGTTTTCAAATCGTTTTCAAAGTGTCATATCCTGCTTGGTGTAGATCTTGCTCAAGAAAGGGAGGTTAAAGGTAGGAGATATTTTGGCCCTTTTTATACCACGGGGTGTAGATGAAGGGCAAGAGGATGATCCCAGACTTACCTCCTCCTGGGATTGTCCTCTTCTTTCTTCATGGAGGAAGCAGAAGTTCATCATGCCTGCCATTTTGGCCCCGGAGCTTCGCGCACAAGCACTCATGCACTGCGGTAAGTTTTTTTTTAAAAAAAAAAGAAACTGCACACGATTGGCCCCCCACCCCCTCCCTGCCCTCCCGGGGGTGGCAAAACTGGTGCCACCCCCTCCCCTGATGGGCACAGAGCCACACAGTGCAGCTCTGGGCCTATTTTTGCTGCCACACTTACGAGTAAGTGCAGCAGCAGCCGGGATGGGTGGCCACATGTCCTGCGGTCCCAGGAACTTCCTGGGATAGGGTGACCAGATAAAATCCAGGTCAGGGCTCATGTAACTTTAACAGTTGTAGAGAAAAGGGAATTTTAGCCAGTGTCATTTGTATGCAATTAGTTCCTGGTGATATTCCCTCTTCATCACAACAGTTAAAGTTGCAGGCACTATACTAGAGTGACCATATACAAAAGAAGGCAGGGCCCCTGCAACTTTAACTGTTGTGATGAAGAGGGAATTTCACCAGGAACTAATTGCATACAAATGACACTGGCTAAAATTCCCTTTTCTCTACAACTATTAAAGTTACATGAGCCCTGACCTGGATTTTATCTGGTCACCCTATCCTGGGACCATGGAATAATTGGGTTTTCCCAGGGATCTGTTAACCTGGGGAATACCCATGCCCACCCACCCCATCCCCAGGAGTCCCTGTGCATCATGTGAATGCACAGGGATCAGCCGGGGGAGATTCCAGGCAAAAGGACTGGTGTAGAAATGGCCTTTGTGAAGGCCTGAGTTGTTGGATTTCACTGTTTGCCCTAATTTGATGCCCTATGCTTTTTGAAATTATGCTTGTCCTTTTTTCCTTTCTTTTTAGGTTGGCCCATTATGAAAAACAGAGGCTAAATGTGTTCGTGGTTTTTTTTTAAAAAAACCCTCTTGATTATGTTAATTTAAAACTGCATCAACTATGTGAAAACACTCAGACTTTGGAATTCTGGCACTCTTTAAGCAAATCAGATACATACAATGGTCAGGCCCTTTTCATTATAGATGGAAATATATATCCCGAAATCGTTTCCTGACTCAAGACTTCACCACAGCAGTCCTCAATAAGGTCTTCAATAAAGTCCTTTCCTAATGGTGCCACTGACTTCAGCAGCAATACTCTGCTTGCAAGCACTCTGAGTTTGGCCACTGAACTGCATTTTGCATCACAGTCAGTTCTACTTGTGCCAGCATTTTACTGGCAGGTAGAGGCAGGAAGTGCATGCAGTTCTCTGCCTCCAGAGAGACTTTAAATAAGCACTATGTGCTGCAGGCGAGGAGTGAAAGAGTTACTGAAACAAAGCATTCTTGTAACCCTTTTATAGCCCACTGCACCGATATATGATTCCCTCTAGAGGCACAGAATTGCACTATCCTGAGGCTTGGGTTGTTAACAGACTATAGCGTTTGAGGGATAGGTAGAGTTCGTAATGTAGAGATGTCATTACTCATTCGTTCGTTTTGTGTGTCCTGCTACAGGCTCAGGTCAAACTGGTTCTTCCAGATTTTTGAATGCTTCAAACTGTACCAAAACAAACAAACAAACAAGCCACCCAGAAGCATGACAAAGACTGCTTCAATATACGGGCACACATTTTAGAGTGTTTTGGTGCTTATTGGATTGTACCCAAAACAAGTAATGCACTCACCCACCCGCCCATGCCTCATACACATAATGCACACACGACCCACATACATAATACCTAGAACACATTTGCAATAGGTTTTCAACGTTTTGGAGGAAGATACATTATTTGCTTTGAACAAGTGTAAGGTGGCAGCATATTCACATTCATCCTGTAAATGGAAAAATGAAGCACAAAGGTTTCTGTTGGAGGTACAATTGAGTAGATCAGGACCTGGTCCATTTTAGTCTCCTGTAATTAGGAAAACAGAGCAAATAGCCATTTATCCTAGGTAAGGCTGATGCTTAATGCAAATGTAATTAATTTCTGGCTTATCATCTGTATATTGCAAGTGGAAGTTTTATGCATAGGAAAGTTTAGTTTGCAAATTACCTGAGAAACATCCCCAATAATATGTCCCCCCTCTAATCTGGTTTTCCATTTATGCTTTTCAGTGCTGAGAAGGCAAGAAATGCTCAAAACTGACAACACCGCAACAATATACTGTAGCTACAATAGCCCATTCATTAATCTCACCTCAAAACAACCATCAGCCCAAATATAATCTGTGTGTGTGTGTGTATCAGGCCCATCAGATAGGTTCCTTCCCAGGGTCCAAATAATTAATGAAATGATTTGACATAACACAGTGGATAAATGAGTGAAGAAATTTGTCAGCAGACAAAAATAACGGTCTTTTCTGATCAGTGCCATTTTGAACATTTGAAATGTTTTGAGGAAAGGATTCTAGGAACAATGTACTTGCTCATTATGCCAAGCCAAGTAATCTTTTGTTTTGCTAAATTTTAAAACAACCTTTTCCTGCTTCTTTTCTATAATCATATTTTAATTTATTTTAAGGGCATTAGCTTTGCACCTACATTTTATTCAATTGGCTAGCTAGATTGCTTGGTTACACACTTCTTTTTAAAAAATCCTTTAGGCCCAGATTAACAAGGGGAACAAGAATTTAGCTGAGACAAATAGGACTTTAAATATTTCTCAAACCTCTGGCTTTTTGGAGGAGATTACGTAGCTGGTGAAAAATAGTTCTAGGTAGCAGGTTAAATTTCTGAATAGGGGTCAATTGAATATTTTACCCAGTGCAAATATATCCAGGAATTTAAAGGCAGGAAAAGGTACAGTAAAACCTCCATTGCCTCCTACACCCAGATCCCTCTCTCCCTGTTTTCTGCTTAACCTATATTATGCTTCCACCAATCCAATCCTGGATGAGGAGTAGTATCTCAGTAGTGATAATGGTGGAAAGAGGAGGAAAAACATATAATTTTGCTCAGGAGAAATGAAGATCTGTGCCTAATTTAGAATCAAGTATGCTCCCTTTCTCCTCCAAGCTCCAGAGTCAGATGAAAGATTGGAGAGAATAGGACTAACTGAAGTGCTGAGCTGTGTGTGTGTGTGTGTGTGTGTGTGTGTGTGAGAGAGAGAGAGAGAGAGAGAGAGGGATGGATAGACAAATGACTCCAGGGTAGCTACTGTAGTAAAATGGGGTGGTTTGATAATATTGCTTTTTGCTTGATCAGAAACCGTGTTTTCTACCTCTCCCCATGATGATGCACTTTGCAATTCTTCCTTTGAGGCAGGTGAATATGCAAATTATATCACCTCACACATTTTAAGTTGTTTGATTTTAATATCTTCATAAGATTAATGTTATTGATGATGTAGACTGCAATCCTATACACACTTACCTAGGAGCGAGTCCCATTGAACTCAATGGGTCACACTTTTGAGCAGACATGTATAGGATTGCTCTGTTTTGTAAGACTACCAGTGACCAACACTTGGGAATGGTGTGTTCAACCTGCTTAAAAATCTTTTAAACATTCCTTTTATAGTCACCAAGGAACATTCAGATATACTTAAAATAAAATAGCTAGAATTGATAATATTGTACAAACCGTGAGAGAAAATACAGTGATGAAAAAGAGGCTGAATGGTACAATTTAAACTTTTTTTAAAAAGTCTCATGGTTTTTTGCACTTTTGGCCTTATTTCAATATTTGTATTTGGATAATAAGTAATGATAGCATGTCCTAAATTAACATCTGAGCACTGTGTGTGTAAATTGTTCACTTTGAAAGATACATTACATTACAAACCAATATGTAAAAGCCAATGTTGGGAAAGGTATCATAATTCTTTAATTTATTGTGGCCTGTTTTTAGTTAATTCCCCCATTTTCATGTTTGGAATTGTTTTTCTGTACAGTCTTCAAATTTAAATGTCTAAAAAGTGCCAACACTTCTAAAAATTCAAGAATTATAGCAATTAATTATAAACAACAATTTTAGAATAGAAGGAATCAAATGACTTTTTATTAAGGAGAAAACTGATGAGTTAAACATGCACTGAATAAACTATTGCAAATATTTGGCTGGAAATTGGTTTTCTAAATCATGTAGATTTTTTTAAAACAAAAAGAACCCATTTGGGTTTATTAGATTCAGGGATTAAATGTTCTTTGTTTTCATATTTGAGTTTTAGAATGAGATGATTGCCAGAAGATGAAGAGAAAAATAAATCTCTGTCCTGCTAATCTCTTTTCCACTTGGACATGGTGAGTTAAAAAGAAATAATCCAGCATATATATATATATATATATATATATAATCCCACATAAATTGATCATAGACAGTAGAAGATAAGAACTGTTAGCATAATTAATTGAATTAATAAAAAAGGGAAGTGGGGTAAACTGGTGTCTAGCTTTGGTGATAAATTAGATACAGAGGACCCAAAAGTGTATAGAATCAGAGCAATTTGTATGGTTGGTGTTAATTTTTGAAACTGTAAAATACATTACATTGGATGTAGCTATTTCCAGTGGTCAGCAATCAAGGTTTTGATTTTGTTTTTTAAAATCTTCCATGTATTCAAAATTGAGAAAGACCTAAAAAAATACTAAAAAGAAAGCATTTCTTTTTTAAACTTCATGCCTTCACAGGTGCAGTAGTATTTGTACAAGTATTCCTTTGCCAAATACTTTATTTTCTCAAAGTCCTAAAATTATTTTTCTTAATAGGATCAATTGAAGCTACTGAAACGTGTACAACTTACCAAATGTCAAATTTGAAAATGAATGTTTGACTTACATATACGCACACAAATATAGCTTTGGTTCATTTTTTTTTATTTAAAAAATGCAGTTTAAATAACATCTGAAAAAATAGTCTTTCCAACTTTAAATGCTGCTTGCCAAATGATAATTATGTTATTTTATTTAAATCGTATGATGGAGTTGTGCTGTATAATACAGTAAACAGTAAGTAGATAATTGTTTTTTATTGTTTATTTCCTCCTTATATCAATACCTTTAAAATCAAATAGGTAATGTTTATTACAAATGCTAACTTTATCCATAAATTAGCATTGAACTTTGGAGAGCATGCTGAGAATGTATGCTAAATGTGTCCTATATTTAGCTATATGCCATAAAATGCTTTTATATAAACATCAGGCTGACAAAATGCTGGAAAGGGGGCTTGAAAGAACTGTGCTTGAATGAACTGTGTTTTTCAGGAAGCTTTGGTGCAATGTCGGTTACAAACTGATGATAAAAAATCAATTAGATAAGAAAGCAACAATGTTTAATCATAACAGTTCCTCAAAAACATCTTAAAGGCTGGTATGTCAATAGTATTTGAAGTCATTTATAATTTGAAATGTAGATATTCATTATTTTATGTTGCTAGAGAGCCAACGGCATTGGTCTCATTATCAAATAGATAAATAGAAGAATGTGAACTTCTAGCTTCTCCACCCACTCCACAAACGATATTTTTGATGTTATTTCCAACCTTCTTTAGCTTGTAATGGTGTAAAGGATTTTTTTATGATGTTTTATTGCTATTTTAATGATGTGTGCCATATTTTTAATCAGTTTTATGTATTTTATCATATTTTATATTTACTGTTGTTCCCCGCCTCAATCCAGACGGAGAGGCGGGTAACAAATAAATTTATTATTATTATTATTATTATTATTATTAAAGAACCAAATACAACAATAGAATATCCAGCTAAGAGAATAAACTCTGAAAGCAAAATTTATATATATTATAAGCAGTCATGCTTATAAAACTCTGACATCTTGTAAAGGTGTTTTCTTGGTAATTGTTTCATAAGGCTTCCTTAAAGGTTGCTGTTTTAAATAGCACATAAGTTTCCCCCCCTTGTCGAAATCTTGCTTGCCTAGATTTTTCAATTATCTGAATTCACTTCCTCCTCCTTTAGAGAGCCTCATGTTGACAGAGTTATTTCTACAAATGACCGTGATCCTTAGGACAATTCAAGAAATACCTATCATATTTGGGATGCGAGAGGTTGTTGTGCAGTTTTATGATGTGGAGAGAAGGCTTTTGAATAAAAATTACATTTTTGAAAAGCTTCAGCCCTCTGCTGAGGTGCAAATGCTTACATCCTACTGAAGGTAAACAGAATGGAAGAGGATACAACTATAAACAGTGTAGCGAAGCCAGATTTAACTGTCATTATGATCTGTGGTGAACAATCAGAATCCCAAACACTTTCTCTTCCAATATTTTAGTAAACTGAAGTACCATCAGTATTCATAGGATGTGGCAACAGAATCCTTAAGGCCAGGTGTAAAGTCCTCACCTTTTCAAGGGGGCTTCAGATCCCCTTTGCCCCCACTTAATCTGTTGTTTAAGAATGGGCCAGGAAAGCAGCTGTCATCTAGAAAAAGAAGGTTCTGAAAGCTATTGCAACTTTTCTCAGGAAACAGAAATTACAGAACTACTAAAACAGCATTATCAGTAAAAGGGAATGTCGGTGTGATAACATGTTGTTGTTGTTGTTGATGTTGTTGTTGTTGTTGATGTAAATGTTATTTTAAGAGGTTACAATTACATGGATTTTTGTTTGCTTGTTTAATTGGAACAGTTTACATGATTCCTAAATGCCGTAGAATACCTAATCCTAGCGAAAAGCAAGGCTGTTTATTGGCTATTAAGGACAGGAATTTTGTGATCATGAGAGTTGATGCAGGTTTTTGAAATTAGAGACTAATAAAAATATCACACTCTTTATGGCAGGGATTGTGTTTAATTGGCTCACAGTAGGAAACAACCAAAGAGTCAAGAATGTTTTCTTCTTCACTCAGAGGACTGTTGTGTGCTCTCTCCGTTACTTGTGAATGAGAAGCAAAAAATAATAATAATAATCTGTTTACAAAAACAACCAAGAAAGCTTTGAACATAACATAGTACAAATACTATGTGAATTGAATTTTAAAAATAGGTGTTCTGATGGTACAGAAATATGGAATATGAGAAGTAGGTTTTGAAATATATATCTGAAATAAACGCTCTGCTTGTGAAGTAATATTTTAGAACTGGACTCCTGTTTAAAACAATTCTACTTTCTAGCAATTAAGCAATTTCTTTTCAAGGGTAATTTTTTTAAAACAACAACAACAAACTTCTACTTCACTGGTATTTGCTCTTTCTAGGTTTTATTTTTAATAAGAGCTTGCTGCCTCTTAATTGTAGTTTGATGTATTCACATACTAAACATTTATAGATGGTTCAACATAGCTTAGACTTGAAGAATGATAAACAAATGCTAAGTGCCATACTTTATCCACATAGACATTCTTGGCTTTTTCACAAGTGCCTAACACTATCTTCAAGCTAGTTCTTTCTTCTAGGTTATACTTTACTGCCACCTTCTGTTTCAATGCCCTACAGCTAACAAGTCCATTGAAAGCAGAAATGGAAAAGCAAAAAAATGTGTTAGTTTAATATATTCAGTTTAAATCACACTATTTATGTCTTACTGAAATATGAGCTCTCCTACCCACCACCATTTGTGATCTTTTGGACAAAATGTTGTTGCACACATTTACTTTCTGATCAATGTAAAGGTAAGGTCTCTGCGGTTACTACTGAAACTCTGGTTTTCATTCATAAACCGGTTTTGTTGTTGATGGGGCAAGGGAAGGATGGTTACTCTTACATATATCCTGCTCTTCAAAAAAAAAATTCTAGGGTAGCTTACACAATTTGACAAAAACAGTAACACCATAAAAAATACAAATAAAAACTACTTATAAGAATGGAAGCAGGAAATCCAAGACAGCAAAAAACAACATCAGAGATAAAACTCCTATTGAAAATACGCCTGGGCAAATAAAAACTTCTTCACCTGATCCTGAAATAATAACAAAGTAGGCACCTGGCAAGCCACTCTGTGAAAAGAACTCCACAATCAAGTTAGTTGAGAGAGACATTGGGACTGGAAGGAAACACCTGATTATAATAGAAACTTGGAAAGGTACATAAAACTTTGGTACAGCTATTTTGAACAATGCACCTGCATTTGAGAAGCAAAAGAAACAATCCTATATGCTTCTGTGACTTAAACAAATTTCTAATTGGATTGGGCCTTTTCCACAGTAGCCCCATTCCTCTGGAATGCATTGCCATTAGGGGTCCACCATCGTTACAGGCTCTTTGGAAGGCCCTGAAGATTAACTTATTTATTCTGGCCTTCCTTTGATTATGTTTTATTGGACTGGGTTTTCACTGCAGTTGTGTTGTATGTTTTGTCTTATGTTGTAGTTTATTGTTTTTTGGGTGGATCTGGGGGGATCATCTCTTGTTTTATAACTGCATCAGTTTTTATTCTATGAATTGTATGTGGCCATGGGAGGGCTCCTGCCCTGAAAAGTGGCCTAGAAATATTATATCTATCTATCTATCTATCTATCTATCATCTATCTATCTATCTATCTATCTATCTATCATCTATCTATCTATCTATCTATCTATCTATCTAATCTGCCTAGGCTGACCATCTGAAAAGGAGGACAGGGCTCATGTACCTTTAACAGTTGTAGAGAAAAGGGAATTTCAGTCAGTGTCATTTGTATGCAATTAGTTCCTGGTGATATTCCCTCTTCATCACAACAGTTAAAGGTGCATGCACTATACTAGAGTGATCATATACAAAAGAAGGCAGGGCCCCTGCAACTTTAACTGGTGTGATGAAGAGGGAATTTCACCAGGAACTAATTGCATACAAATGACACCTGCTGAAATTCCCTTTTCTCTACAACTGTTAAAGTTATATGAGCCCTGTCCTCCTTTTCAGATGGTCAGCCTAAATCTGCCCCACTGGCTTTTCCTCCCTTCTAGGAAGAACTGTCTCTCTTGAATTTCTACTTTTGTGAAGGGCCGGTGCATGGTTGTATTTGCCATCATAATTCTGAGTCTGAAAAGCTCATGAAAATGTTCATGAAGGGACCATTTGAAGCTTCACTTCTTTCCTGCCCCTGATGACAGAGCACCAATAGTAGCATATTTTCAGGAACCACTTCACTTATATGACTTCTATTGTGATCAGCAGAGGAAACTCTCTTTTATTTGGATGTTAGAACGTAAGAAGAACCACGTTGGATCAGACCACGGGTCCAACTAGTCCAGCATTCTATTAATCAACCAGCTGCTCACAGGAAAACCACAAGCAGGACATGAGTGAAAGAGTACCCTTCCACCCACATTTCTCAGGAACTGGTGTACATAGTCATACTGGAGGAAGCATATAGCCATCAGGACTAGTAGCCATTGATGGCTTTATCCTCCATGAATTTGTCCAATCCCTTTTTAAAACCGTCCAAATTGGTGGCCATCACAACATCTAGTGGCAGTGAATTCCATAGTTTAACTATGCACTGTGTGAAGAAGGGCTTCTTTTTATCTATGTTGAATCTCCCACCAATCAGCTTCACGGGATGACCTGTTCTAGCATTAACAGAGAGGAAGAAAAATGTCTCCCTATCCACTTTCTCGACACAATGAATAATTTTGTACACCTCTATCATGTCTCCCCTTATTTGCTTTTTTCCCAAGCTAAACAATCCCAGCTGCTGTAACATTAGATAGATGCCAATGAATGCTTTAGGCATCTTTGTTGTAGGATTTTTTCTTTGAGCTGCCTTTTGGCTTTTTAATGCATATCTTTCTGCAGCTTTTTGTTTTATTGTAGTTGATTGGACTGTAATTATTGCATAGTATTTTATTTTTGCCTCTGTTTTGTTTTACGTCACCATGGGCAATCTGTTTTGGGGGAAAGGTGGTTAATGGATTAGGGGGATGTCCAAGCAGGGGTGTCCAGTCATAAAAATATGGTTTCCATTCTTGACCCTATGTAAATAAAAAAGGAGACATCTTCAGATCACCTATAACAGAAAGATCATTCTGGAGGGATGTATAACTTGTGCAACACTCTATGGTATGTGGTGTAACCATGGCAGTACGACAATGGGGCAAGGTGTTCATACAATAGGCATTTGTTCTATTGTAATGAAGAATTTAACCTTTTGTTGAGTTGTTTATGAAAAAATAAATGCAATATATCTATGTAAAAAGAAACTTAAAATTAGATTATAATATTTCATAGGATGAGGCCATAAACATCTAAGAGTGCAGGCCAGACGCACTTACCTGTAAAAGTTACAAACTTTTAAAAAGCTAACCACGGAAAGCCTGCCAAATTTCCAGAAAAGTCTGACGTTACTTTTAGAAAATGCTCTGACCCAAGCCATGGCAAACCTCCAGAAGAAGGGAGTTCTACAGCTGCAGAACAGCCCTCATAGAGGATGCCTCTCTATCTGATTTTGCTCTTCTTACTTGGCCCATTGATGGTGTCATCAGGAGGTCATTATCAGCAAATTGTAGCAATCACAATCAGACCATAAAGGGAGTGGCTATCTTTCAGTTTAAAATTTACGTTTTCATAAAACTATTCCTTGAAGTCAAAATCTGCTATTGTTCAGGACTCCAATTTGGAATTTGAGAACAAAGATACCATTTCTGCGCAGTGCTCCATATTTATATTCTTGGGGTGTTAGAAATTTCCAGCACCGTTATGGTAATGGGCTTTTTCGTTTTAGCAAATGTTTAGAGAAGTTTATTTAATCTTCTTTAGAATAAGAAATTTAATCTCTTTTTTCCATATCATCATAGCACATTCAGTCTTGCTCTTCCCTTTTTTTTGGCACTGTCAGGAGTTGCTATTAAGACAAGGAAGTGCAGAGGTTTTCAACATTGTTGGGATCTTTGTGCACAGATTTGCTGCCAGTTCAAGCACTGGTGGAGCTGAAATGAAAAAGCTGCCCATGTCCTTCATTGATATAGATCCTGAGGATAATGTCATTCATAGAGACACTATCAGGTAATAGGGAAATAAAGAGGTGGCTGCTCTCACTGGCCATTTTTTTAAAATGCACACAAAATATGTACATATTTTCATGCAGATTTGTTTTTTTAAAAAAAAATCACAATCCAATGTGGAATCAGGACAGAATGAACTTAAAAGTGAAAAAAATGAGAACCAGAGCAAAATTTAACTTTGTAGATTCACCCATCCTGCATATTACAGAGGGCTAGACTCCAAATAGGTTTGTTTAACATAACATAAGTCAGCTATTAAAAACAGTTCATGAATAAACCCAGATTGTCTGGTTTAACTGGCTGAAGGTTGTATCATATGCAAGCTTTCATTGGGAAGCTTTCAAGATATAGAGAAATTGCTCTTCTGTTTACTAGTGAAATGCTGAGTGGAAAAGGGGTATTGAAAACTGACTCTGTGTCAGAGAGGTAACCCCCCCACACCTGCTGACACATTTGTGCATACAGTTGTAGAGTTGTAGACTGTTATCCTCCGAGATCAATAGTGCAGGTGTCCTGCAAAGAAACAATCACCCTATTCTCTGGTTATGCTTCATCTGCTTTCTTATACCTAATGGTACTCATTTGTAATGGATAAGAATGTCAGGAAAGCATTAGCACTGCTCAACCACGCTGGTCACAACAAGGAAACACCTGGAATTTCCCAAGGGGATCTATGTTCCTGGTTAGAAAACTTAACGTTTTGCTTAAATTTATTTAAATACCCTAATTTATTCTTACTAACTTTTTTTAAGAGCTAATTTTTGACAGGGATTGGAATGGTGGAGAGAATATATGTGGGTTGGCAGATCATTAATGATTGGCTGAATGGGGGGAAAAAGCCACAGGAACAAGAGAAATGCAGAATTCCCTTTGAGAGCTTGCAATTCCCATCATCACCACCACCACCATTCATCATCATCTCCTTTTAGCATTAGATACATTTCAGGTCAAAGGATCTTTATAGACTTTATTAATGGAGACACAGCCGTGTCTCCATTGTTAAGGGCTGTCAGTAAAAAACACATTCCGCCATGTTAAAGTGATAATTGGGGGGGTCATTCTAACAGCCATAAAATCAAAAATGTTTCATCAACCTTTCTGAAATTTACAGGTGCCAGAAAGAAATGTTTGTTTTACATTACTTGAAAATTTCAAGAAGATTGGTGAAAGATTGAGGGAAGGAGAGCAGTTTAAGTTAGAAAAGGAATACAAACCTGTCTCCCTGCTTTTGTAAAATTTACTTCCGGGTTGCTACTTTTTGTGCTCACAATTTGCATAATTTCTAGAGCCTTATTAAGTAATCCAGTGGTGGGGTCTTCATCCTCCTTGACTGTACTTGACGGAATAATAATAATAATAATAATAATAACAATTTATTTCTTACCCGCCTCTCCGTTTTTTTTAAAATTCCCTTTGGTTGACTTTTAAGGACTATTTTAACCTCTCATTCAAGTCAATGAGGCGGCCATCTTCCCTCATAACGCGACACACTCTTCCCCCTCCCTCCTGCCTTAGAATGTGGGGTGGGTGAGTGAAATGGCCGCTGCCTCTAGCACAGACCTTTTGAGTGAAGAAGAAGCAGAGTTTCTCTTTTCTCTTCTGGAACATGCATTCCTTGGGCTCTGAGAGTATTTTGGGCTATCTTCATAAGGCCAGTTTGCTCTTTTGCTCCCTGGTGAAGCAGGGTGTGGTTCCTCTGGATCCATGGTAACTTGATCTTCAGATCTCTCCTGGGAATAGGTAGCTATACCTTTCTTTTAATTTCCCCCACCCCACTCACACACAGTGCTCCTTCCCTCTTTTCTAAGAGTTTGGTCCATACTGCTATAAGTTGAAAGCTTCAAACACTTCATTTAATTAGTTTGGGCCGGTGTTAAGTTTTAAGTACAATGCTGAAACCTTTCAAAGTGCTTCTGGGCCTACAACATTGGTTTCGGCCTAGTCACCCTGTTTTTCTAATAAGGTTTAGAAACAGTTGAGCTGTCGTTTATTTTGCATAGTGTACACACATGGATTTTCTTTCTAATCCATGCAGTCTACACTGGCTTCCTCCTTGATGTGTTTTTGGATGCAGACAAACCCTTTTTTGTTCCAGCAGGCCTTTGGCAAATAATCTGGACCTCTGTCTATACCTTTGACTTTTAAATTGTTATGTATTTAAAATGTTTAAAATGCTTTAATATTGAAAAGTATTTAATTTTATTTTTAACTTTTGTATATTTAGGCTGACCATATGAAAAGGAGGACAGGGCTCATGTAACTTTAACAGTTGTAGAGAAAAGGGAATTTCAGCCAGTGTCATTTGTATGCAATTAGTCCCTGGTGAAATTCTCTCTTCATCACAACAGTTAAAGGTGCATGCACTATACTAGAGTGACCATATACAAAAGAAGGCAGGGCCCCTGCAACTTTAACTGGTGTGATGAAGAGGGAATTTCACCAGGAACTAATTGCAAACAAATGACACTGGCTGAAATCTCCTTTTCTCTACAACTGTTAAAGTTACATGAGCCCTGTCCTCCTTTTCATATGGTCAGCCTAGTATATTCCTATTTATAGGTTTTAGCTGTATATGTTTTAGTTTTGTAAGGCTGCCCTGAGGCCCAGCATTGGGCAAAAGGCAGGATACTACTTCTACTACTACTAGTAGTAGTAGTAGTAGTAGTAATGTTTCAGATTTCATTTCTGCATCTGATGTTCTTTTGCATTTACTTTTCTTTATAAACCATTCATATCTTAAGACTTCTTGTGTGGCATGTTTTCATTGGTTTAACAAGTTAAAAGGGGTATTCACTGTTTTCATGCTTATGTTATAAAATCTATTTTCAACAGGCCTAGTAACTTCAAGAGTAACAGAGTTGGGGAAAATCCTTAATCTCTTTGCTATCAGAGGCACTGAGTAAGGGACCCCTGGAGATAATTTAGACTGACCCCAACCACAAAACACTATTCCCCCTTCTGAAGAGATCTGGACCACAGACTACTGAAGACAAACAAAGTAGCAGGCCATAATAACAGTTCTCATGTGGCCATTTGCCTTATGAGGCAGGTGCTCTGTGGGCTACCAAATGGAGGGACTAACAGGCCATAAAGTTGCCTGGCTGGGTCTGCCAGAAATCCAGCCTCAACACTCCTGGAAGGTCCATGTTCTATAGCACTTGCTGTCAGATGAACCTGAGGGAATCCCACCCTCCACCCCTGGGTTTAATTTACTGGCTTCCCCTGGCTGGACCTTGCAGGAAACTATAGGGACAGACAGAGCAGGCATTCATAGCACACATAGAATGCTGAGACTGGCAAATCTAAAAGCAAGTGTGTTGCTTTTCAAGAACCAAGGAAATTCAATGGGTCTTACTTTTGAGTAAATATCTAGGGATGGATATGCAGCCTGTGCAAGAACTGAGTAGGGTGACCATATTTGGGAAACCAAAAAAGAGGACACCTAGTGGGGGGGCAGGAAAATGGCTTTCTGGGGCCACTTTAAAGTCCCCAATTGGAGCGGAGGAGGGGAAAGCATATCATTCTAATCCCACCCCACTGCTCCAATCAGGCCCTTTTCTATAATGCCTGGGGATGACACGTTTTTCCCTTTTAAGGCCTTGATTGGAGCAGTGGGAGAGAATGACACACCTCCAGAAAGCATGTCATTCCCCCCTGCCACGCTAATGGTGGCCTTAAAAGGGAAAGTGTGTAATTCCAGGTCATTATAGACTATTGCATAAAATCCCCCCTGACGCTGAGGATAGAACAAAAACCAGGAGAAATCTGGGGAAATCCTGACAGTTTTTATTATTATTTATTATTGCATTTATATCCCACCTTTTTTCCGCCAAGAAACCCAAGGCGGCATACATAATCCTCCTCCTCTCCATTTTATCCTCACAATAGCAACCCTGTGAGATGGGTTGGGCTGAGGGTCTGCAACTGGCCCAAAGTCACCCAATGGGTTTTCATGGCTAAGTGGGGAGTAGAACCCAGACCTCCCAGCTCCCAGTCCAACACTTTAGCCACTAGGCCACACCCTAGTGGTCACCGTAGAATTGAGCCATGCCAAGTTGGAAGCAGATCGGTTCGTGAATTCAGTGGCACTGGCTTCTGAGAAGACATGTGTAGGAGTCAACCTTCTCCAGCCTGGTGCTCTCCAGATGCATTGCACTGTAACTCCCATGTTATGTGTTATGGGGAAGACAAAAATCAATTCATACTTAATTTTAAAATAATACTTACGCATGAAAGTATTAGGTGGTAGCTCTGTCTTTGATCTCACACTGTTGAACAAGTAAGAGAAATCCTTTATCTGATATTCAAGAAACAGACATCCTATGCTATATGTTGAAAACTAATGTTGATGTCTGAAGGGCTATCTGGATTAGGTATTCAAGATTAATTCATTGTTGTTTCATTTGGTTTTGACAGTTTATTTAAAGTGATGCAGCTCTTTTGTAGTTCCTTGATTGATCACATATCTTAATGCTTGAAAACATCATACTTTAGTACAGATGTGGGCAGAAAATAGATCTATCCTGATGATTTGGACATCAACCCGCGGCATTCCTGATTACTGCCCATGCTGATAGGGGCTTTTAAAAGTTGAATTCCAAAACATCTGGAGATCTACTTTCTGCCTTCCCTTGTTCTTGAACAACATTCCCCAACCTGGTGCCTGTCAGATGTGTTGGGTTGCAACTCTCAACATAAGGAGATGCTCTAAGAAATGAGAAGTAGCTGGTCCTAAGTTGTTCATCATCATTTCCCACAACCCCACAGTCACCTCTGCAGATCAAATTGCATATCTAGATTTTTGAGCTGACAAGTCCCAGCATTCCTGACCATGGGACATACTGACTTGCAATGATGGGAGTTGTAGTCCAACACCTTTGGAGGGCACCAGGTTAGGGAAGGGCTGCTCTAAACAAAAAAAAGAAGTAGGTGGCCCTAAGTTGTTCGTGATCAGTTTTCCACAACCCCACAGTCACCTCTGCATATCATATTCTCCACCCTGTCCTCATGGTTTATCTGCTTTGGGAGAATGAGAATTTCACTTGCACTTTCTGCCTCCTTAGGGAGGATGTGGCGTTAAGGCTTGTGAGGCTTAACTCCCAATTTCCCTGCTTTTTGGTGCTTGGTTGGAATCTGTAGAGCCTCAACATTGTTTTTGTAAACCGTAGGTTTTTTGTTTAATGAATTTCATGTATATATTAACTTTATGGGCTCCAAGTAGGCTTCCACTTGTGCAATGAGACTTCTATCCTCCCCCACTTGCACCCCCATCTATTCCCATCTGTCTCACAACCTTCCAGGACAGATTTGGAAAGTGATCCAGATGAACAGATCCAGTGAATATATCCAGTCAGGCATCTCTCCATTGTGTTTGGATCCAGCTCCAGCTGAGAGTCCCCTTTTCTCCTGCTACCAATTGGTGTTGCTTAGGCTGTAAGAGGGAAAGGAAGCAGCAGTCAGGCATCCCTCCATCGGGCCAGGATCTGTATGAGGCTTTTAGAGGGAGAGGAAACATCAGTCCTTTCCCTGTGTCCATGACCTGTTGAACTGTGCTCCTAAGGATCTAGCGCCAAAATTTGTTTTTTGTTTTCCCCTTCTCCCAATTCCCCTTTCCTTTTGTGTCATTTTTTTTTAGACTGTAAGCCTGTGGGCAGGGACTGTCTTAAGAAATATCTTTGTAAGCCACCTTGAGAGTCTGTTTGGCAAAAGGGTGGGATAAAACTGCTAATAATAATAATAATAATAATAACAACAACAACAACAACAACAACAACAGTGTGCAGAGTCTGCAGGGGGGAAAGGTGATGGATGGGCACCATTGGATACAGCCTTGTATTGGAATGCAATATATCCTAGGAGGATCCTATTGGATTTTAGTTGACCCTTTTGAGTGTCTTCATGAAATCATCCCCGGAAACGTTATATGGCTAACTTATGCTGACATAGCCTTTTAATGTGTATGTGTTTATGGGAAATCTCAGGAACCCTGCAAGAAACTTAGACCTTGCTGAGCTTTGATTGTGGATTTATCAGTGGAAAGGTTGCTTGGATTAAACAACACTGAAATAATTTTCACACGTGTATTTACATGCAGAAGTATTTAAAAAAGTGTATCTCTGAATGCTGAATATTATTGGATTCTGTTTTAAAATCTCCCACTGATTTGCTGTCTTAAAAGGGAAAGCATAGGGAATAATCCCTGAAAGCATAAATAGTAAACTATCCCAGTGAAGATAATAGGGCATAAAGATGGTTCTGATGTGTGCTGTGAAAAGGATGTTTCATCCATGGGCTTCCATGACCCTGTTCAGATGACACATTAAGCCACAGTGGTTAAGCATTTTCAGGTAAACATTATGGCTTAGTGCATCGTGTGAACCATGACTTAGCATGTCATGTGAACCATTCCTAACTATGGTGGCTACACAACCACGATTTAAACAAGCTCACTAACCATTTGCTGCAAACAGCAGGCTAACCATGGCTTAGTGTGTTGTCTGAACAGGCCCCAAGTGTTCATCCAAGGGCTTGTGCATGTTCACAGTCACATGTGAAATCTAACGTTTACACTGAGGCCCAATCTACACTAAGCAAGATATAGCACGATGAAAGCGATATATAAAAGGTAGGAGCCACAGTACTGCTTAGGCTGACCATATGAAAAGGAGGACAGGGCTCATGTAACCTTAACAGTTGTAGAGAAAAGGGAATTTCAGCCAGTGTCATTTGTATGCAATGAGTTCCTGGTGGAATTCTCTCTTCATCACAACAGTTAAAGTTGCAGGCACTATACTAGAGTGACCATATACAAAAGAAGGCAGGGCCCCTGCAACTTTAACTGTTGTGATGAAGAAGGAATTTCACCAGACACTAATTGCATACAAATGACACTGGCTGAAATTCCCTTTTCTCTACAACTGTTGAAGTTACATGAGCCCTGTCCTCCTTTTCAGATGGTCAGCCTAGTACAGCTTTATACCAGTATTGAATTGCACTGACAACTGTTGGGGCCCTTTGATACATACCATATACTGCTTTCATAGTGCTATATCCTGCTTGGTGTGGCTCCTGCCTTTTATATACTGCTTTCAAAGTGCAATACCCTGCTTGGTGTAGATCTGGCCTGTGTCCTCACATTTATTGGTACATGTGATTGCAATGATTTAAAGAATCACAGGAGCATTTGGGGGCAGCTTTTAGCAAACACTGCAGTTGTGCATACTAATGTTGACAAGTACTTATCTGAATGATAGACATTTAATTATATGCTTAAGTCCTCTGCTTTAGAATTCATTGATTTCAATGAGGTGCCTATTTTCTCTGGAATGTACCTATAGTACGCTGCCTATTTTCCACATGAACTTGAAAAAAACAGGAAAATGTGGAGAAGCCATAAAAAAGCAAACAAACAAAGCAATACCTGATGGAACACCTCTCCCAACATGAACCTACCCGTACACTACGATTAACATCTAAGGTCCTTCTCCGAGTGCCTACTACGAGGGAAACTCAGAGGTTGGCAACAAGGGAGAGGGCCTTCTCTGTGGTAGCCCCCCAATTGTGGAACGAGCTCCCCAACAAGGCCTGCCTGGCATCAACATTGTTATCTTTTCGGTGCCAGGTCAAGACTTTCCTCTTCTCTCAGGCATTTAGCAATATCTGATGAGCCTGGGTTTGTTTTGTTTTTAGACTTATAGCTTTTTAAAGTTATTATAGTGGTTTTAAATGTGTGTGTATATATTGTATGTTTTTGCTGTTTAAATTTTTGTATATTGTTTTTAATTGTTTTAATCTTATGTGAACCACCCAGAGAGCTTCAGCTATAGGGCGGTATACAAATGTAATAAAATAAAATAAATAAAACAGAACTCAAGGTCACAGAGCCTAAAATAGATCCTGAGCATTTCTACTTGAGTAATTTATTGCATGCTTGTGATTGGCCACTCACAGAAGTTTGCGGGTCCTTTACATTACATTGTCAACCTCCAGGATGTCTCCCACCCTTAACCCCCTTTATCCCGCTTTCAAAAAGATTGGAGAGAAAGCAACAAGATATTTGCATAATATTTCAGCACTGCCATCAAGTGGCTATATAATTAAACATTTAGAATTTACTGAGACAGGAAGTCTTTGATTCAAAGCACATATCCATCCTCAGAAAGGAACTCATCTATCCTGCAAAGAATCTGGAAACAGAAACCCCAGTAAATTGGGGGGGGGGGAAGGTGAAGCCCCCTATCAACCCTATAATACTAAACCAAGTTCATAACTGTGGGTATTATTCTTATGTTGTTTAACATTAATTAATTTATTATTTGTTATTGTACTTGGGCCCTAATCTTTCTCCAAAGAGCTCAGGACAGCATAGATATCATTGCTGAGAAGTCCCCTATTCACACAATATTCCTCAAGACCAGACCTGTGTTTCTTCAGAAGCAGAACTGCATCATGTGCTTTAAGACTGTTCCGTGTTATTAAGAAGCAACACAAACCGAATTCCTTCATCTTGCATTGCCAATGTGTGAGGCAGTTCTTATGACGGAAGGCGTTTGGCATTTCTTCTGAATACTGTCCACAAGGCAGAATTACAGTTTTCTTTTCAGAACCGCTTTCAATTTTCATTTCAAAACCACTTTCATAATATATTTCAATGAAGATATCTTTTCTTCTTGAATGAGCATCATATCTTGACTGTAGGTTGCAACTATATATTTATTTATTTTTTAAAAAAGTTTTGTCTATTAAAATGTTTTAATTTTGATGATTTTTTTAAATTATAAAAATGTTTAACCTGTAAATAGAATGCTCTAAGAAAACTGCACGTCTGGAATTGTTTCCCCCAAACAACCAAGAGGAAAAAAGAGCCAAGCTGCATATAAAATTAAACCTATTAGCTGTGTGACTGGTTTTGTATAAGGAGCTTCATTTGGATCCTTTGGTTGTGGGCATTAATAAGAATTTTCTCCATGAACTCTTTCTTTCCTTGATCGTCATCATGCCATGGAAGTTTTCCACCTTCCCTTCTAACTTATGGCTCAGTGAGTTCACTTGCATCTGAATGTGGTTTGCACAGTACTACTGATTTCCTATCTTATAGAAGCCTTTGACATAGAAATACACATTTGTTTCTCGTACTCTGTTAATGGCCATATTATAATCTTGATTATCATAGCCTTTTACTATGTAGAATAATATTGCAGAAATGCGTAGATAAGGAGACTTACATCTCAGTGCATGTGATGGCTGTCAGGGCCTTTCGAGACTTATTATTCTGAGTCTATAAACATTGCAACTGTCCCTCATTTTTACTCTCTCTCTCTCTCTCTCTCTCTCTCTCTCTCCTTGGCTATAGATTTCACAGGTGGACCCTAAGTATGGAGAGGTTTTATGTCTATTCTCCATTACATCATGAAAAATATCTCATGAGCTCTAGGATGCAGAGAACAACGTAACGCAGTAACCTGAGCTGGTCTGCTCCTTAATTCAGAGTTTCTACTTTCAGCAGAAGCAGAAATCCCAAGATGTGGGTTAATCTCACCAATGAGGAAAATACACTCCTTCTCTGAAGCATTATTTACTAATCGCTAAAGCACTGATTTCACAATAACTAAGCCAAGACAGTGAAATATTTCTCCTAGTTTTAAAGAATCCTTTAATGGGTTGGGCTGGCTCTTTTTTTCTGGTTAGACATCTGCAGGCTTGTTTTGAGCACTCCTATTGGGACTTCAGGTTGTTTTAACACCCAATTAAATTAGAATAATTGGGATAGAGTTGCAATTCCTTTGCCTCCAGCTGTGAACCATAATCTGTTTAGCACCTGAATATTATTTCACTTTATTTTTAGTAGCCAGCCCATGGTTTGAAAAAAGTGGAAATGAATTTTAAAAACTTTTTAAAGGTGAAGATCGCTTATCACTAGTTTCCATGAGGTATTGCTCAAAAACCCTAGCTTTTGCCAAAAATATAAAGCAGAAAACTAATTAATAATATAATAATAATAATAATAATAATAATAATACAGTAAGCCAACTATTTAATGTTTAATGGGAAAATAGAAGGATGGAAGAACAATGATAAAAAAAATCCTGAATAAAAATAGATGGAGCTAAAAGTTCAGATAAATCATGGTGGGAGGATACAAATCCTGAAGTGTGGGGGCTTATTAGACTGTATTGCTTTCAGTGTGTGTTTAGAGTGCTTTGAATTGGCTCGTGTGGAAATGCTAACACTGAGCTATGATAATGGCTAAAATACTGTAGTCAAACTTATCGAGATCCTTAACTCCTCCATTATTTTTCTCCCTTTTATCTATTACAAGAGTTTCATGAACAATCTGTGCTCTTTCTCTCCCTCATCTGCCCCCAGCTCTTAATTTTCCATACAGTTAGAGAAAAACTAGAATCGGATTTCAAGTTTATGATAGTTAAGGGATAATACTCCCTCACACATTCTGAATTAGGCCGTTTCTACGCCAGGCTGTTTGCCTGGGATGGCAACCAGTTGGTCCCTGTGTGCTGATGGTGTGTATTAGGTACTTCTGGGATCGCCCTCCCTCCCTCTACACCCTTAAGGTGTAAAAAGGGCCTTAGACTCATCAAACTGGACTATTTCCTAAGAAATCAGGAAGTAAGCTTGGCTATTTCCAAGCCCAGTTCAGACCCCGCCATGCTTCCATGAAGGTCTAAATGAATTCCATTCCCTTTGAGTCCCCAACTTCCTTTTCTGGCTGCTGTCATGGCATTGGTGGCTGCTGCTGCTGCTGCTGCTGCTTTGAAAGCAGCAATGGAGAAGCCAAGGAGATTTCTTCCTTTCTCTCCCCCTCCCCTCTCCAATGCTTGAAGCTCTGCTGTGGACTGCACTTGCAGGCATCTTGGGAAATGTAATTTTCCCAGGGTGTTAGGCATCCTGGGAAAATAATTTTCTCCCTTGTACTGAGTGCTTATAATACTGCCATAGTAGCATTTCATATGCCAGATTGAGAAGAATAAGAGAGCAGAAGGCACTAAATCCACCCCACCACTATATTCCAAATTGGTTCATTACTAAGTTTGACAATATCAATAGTTTATGATCCCAGATCTGTTATGGGTTTCGGGACATAGCAAAAATCCTTTGTAGAGTCCATATGCCCTGCCGTCTTTTGTATCTGGTCATGCAAGGAAGGGTTCCTGCAGCTTTACCTTTTGTGATGAAGAGGGAATTTCACCAGGTGCTACATGCATACAAATTACATATGCTGAAATTCCTTTTCAGTACAACTGTTAAAGATACAGAAGCCCTGTCCTCCTTTTCATATGATTACCCTAATAATATATCAGTAGGATGTATGTAGTCTGATCCTATAATTTACTTGGAAGTAAGTTCTACTGAGTGTCATAGGATTGCAGCCTGAGAAGCATGAGCAAGATTAATCACCATAGATCATGTTTACTGAGCCCCAATTCTATACCCATATTATCTATTCAAAGTCTGTAACACTTTATTAGTAGCTTAACCAAGCAATCAGGATAATACATGTGATCCATGGAGCTTTTTACTTAAACGCATACCATAGCAGACACCAGACATTAATTATCAAGGTGTATCTATTTAGATTCACTGCAGAACATGAACAATGACTTGGAAAGCCATTCTTTAGGGAGATAAAGAAATTTGTCCACTGATGAATGAATAAGGCAAGTGCTTATTCTTATTGCTGGTAAGCACATTACACAAACTTAGGTTAAAATATACTATTTATAAAGTTTTCAGGTTTGCCTTTATGTAAAACTACAGAGAACAGCAAGTCCATTGGACCACAAAACTGCTCACTGGCAAAACAATGATTCATGTAACACAGGGCTGCAGAAACCACCTTGCCAGGCTCCCTAATCCAAGGGGTGTGGGGGGGGGGGAACCCCACTGAGGAGTATGAGCAGCACAGGGGAATCCTTACGGTATCTCCAATCTCAGATCAGAGATAGCTGAGTCATTTTGAGTGGCACCAGCATCCTAAGGGGATGCTGAGTGCTGGGCAAAGCGAGGGACTTAGTCGGAACTGGGATGAGTGGCTGTTCTTCCCAGTGGTGGCCAAGTCCCTTTCTCCATTCTGAGAGAGGCATGGAACTGTGCCTTTCTCAGCATATAAAATATGGAAATGGGGAGGGATGGGGCAATGACACCAGTGTGCTTGGTAATACTCACTTATATCAGTGGGTGTCGCTTTCTTCATTGTCAGCATCCAGCCCAGCATCCAGGAGGACCTGAAGGGGGGCAAGTGTTCTCCATCCCTGATGTAACACATGCAACTTAGTGTAACTAGCCACTAGATGTTACTAAAGAATGGTCACACATAGTGCACCAGCCTAAGCCACTCTCAGCCACCACTGCTGCCTGGTCATCCAGATACAACGCAACCAGGTGCACCTTCAAACTGAGAGCTTGGATTTTCAAGGAGATTACAACACCTACCCCAAACAGGCTGAATCTTCCAAGAGAACATCTCTCTTGTCTAGATTAAGCTCCAATTTGTTATTTATTTATGTATTATTGCATCTATATCCCACTTTTTTTCTTCCAAGAAACCCAAGGCAACGTACATAATCCTCCTCCTCTCCATTTTATCCTCACAACAACAACCTGTGAGGTAGGCTGGGCTGAGAGTCTGTGACTGGCCCAAAGTCACCCAGTGGGTTTCCGTGGTCAAGTGGAGACTAGAACCCAGATCTCCCGGCTCCTAGTCCATCACTTTAGCCTAGCGTGACCAGATAAAATCCAGGTCAGGGCTCATGTAACTTTAACAGCTGTAGAGAAAAGGGAATTTCAGCCAGGGTCATTTGTATGTAATTAGTTCCTGGTGATATTCCCTCTTCATCACTACAGTTAAAGTTGCAGGGGCCCTGCCTTCTTTTGTATATGGTCACTCTAGTATAGTGCCTGCAACTTCAACTGTTGTGATGAAGAGGGAATATCACCAGGAACTAATTGAAACAAATGACACTGGCTGAAATTCCCTTTTCTCTACAACTGTTAAAGTTACATGAGCCCTGACCTGGATTTTATCTGGTCAGCCTACTTTAGCCACTTCACCACACGGGCTCTATCTAGCCCATTGCCAGCTCCAGGCACCAGTCTAGAGCCTAAACAGCATCCTTGGTATTATAGGAAAGTGGAAATATTGCTGTGTGTCATCAACATACTGGATGCACTCCAAACCCTCTCCCAGCAGTCCCAAATGGGGTGGGGGGAATCACTCCCTCAGTGATATACACCAACAGCCAATGAGTTTTCCAACATCACTTTCTGGAACCGGCCACTGAGAAGGACTAGAACTACTATAGAACAGAGTCTCCCAGACTCATCTCTACCAAATATTCCAGGAGGGTACCATATTTGATGGTATCAGGCTGTTGAAAACCAACAGAAGTGTACTTCCTCCATCTAGTTTTCAGTATAGATTAGTGCTGGGCCAAATCCTGCCCCTTATTTTGGGGAATTTTCTCTTTCCCTGTGAAAGAGACATTTTTTTTCCTGCCTCTTTCGCTGGGAGGGGGGGAAATTCAGAGAATTTTCTCCTTGGGGATAGGCCAGAGTTTACAGATATCTTTTAAAAGTGTAGCCAGTTGCTGAGAGAACTTATTTTTTTTAGTTTAAAAAACAACAATGTTTTCCTGGGCATTTGGAGGAGCCCAGCAGTCCTAAGTGATTGCTATTGGAGAACAAGTAACCTCACCCTCTCCAATAAGCATTCAGGAAGAACTCCTGGGCTCTTGAAAATGTCTGGGGTGTTTTGAAAAATAAAAAGAAAGGACGAATACGCCTCAACAACTGGCTACATTTAAAAAGGTATGTGGACATCCTGTCTCCTCTCCAAGGAAAAAAATCTCAAATTCTCACCTTTTCCAGCCCCTTTTGCCTGAATTTTCGTTTTCCCTCCACCCTCAAAGAAATGTCAAAAATGGAATGGTTGAAATTTTCAGCCCAGCACTAGTATAGATCATTCACCAAGATGACCAAAGCTGTTTCAGTTCCACTGTTTGAAGTTCCATCCTATCTGTGGATAGTAAGACCTGTATGGAGTTTTTTTTTAAATAACATCTTAATCGGCATATGAAAGGGTTGGGGGTATTTTTGTAACAGAAGATGGTTTAAGAGCATGGTAGACCAAATAACTCTAGTTGTCCTTTTGCCTAATAGAATTACTAGAACCAAATATAATTTTAACACAGCTCATGGGTTTGAAAATAACATAGCACATGCTAACAATGACACTAGAAAATTGATTTATTGATTATGTTTTCAATCAATCTAACAACAAACTAAAAGATAACAACACAATACAGGCCAAATGGCCCATTAAGCCTCCAGATCAGAACATCTCAATTGGCCCTCAATTAATTGGTCCTTTGGGAACTGTAGCAAACTATATTTTAACTAGATTGTGAGCTGTCTACATTAACACCCCTTTTGTTGTCTTACTGTAATTTGGCACAATGAGCTTCTCAAATGCAGGGTGTTCATTTACAGTTCCTTCTTGATCCTTAGGGAGTTCTGGTCCTTCAATTGATGTACTTTCTCATTATTTGTCTCATCAGCAATAAAATAACTTAGCTCAGTAAGTACAATTCTATTCAGTAATGAATACTGAGCTATCATTGTTGTGTTTGGAAGCATCAGAGCTGGGCTATGTCCTGCTATCTGTTGCGAATCAAACTAGGAGCCCTGGAATGAAGCCAGGACCAACGAGCAAGTCAAGACCAAGGACAAACGAGTAGGCATGACTGAGGAGCAAGCCAGAAATCAGGACCAAATGACAACCAAATGACACCAGAGTGTGCCAGAGCACAAGAAGCCCTGCTCCTTGGAACAGGGATCTCTACTGTCATCCTACCTGTCCAGCTTGGGTGTGTGGGGTCAGTCCAGGGCCTGATCCTATTTTATTGGCCTAGGCATCCTTCCACAACCTGATGCCCTCCAGATGTGTGGTGGGCTTCAAGTTGCAACATCTATCTAGACCAGTAATGCTGACTTTGGATGATGGGAGTCATAGGCTTCATCCACACCAAGCAGGATATTGCACTATGAAAGCAGTATGAAAGCGGTATCTAAAAGGCAGGAGCCACACTACTGCTTTATAGTGGTATTGACGTGCACTGACAACTGTTGTGTACCATTGACATATACCATATACTGCTTTCATACCGCTATATCCTGCTTGGTGTGACTCCTGCCTTTTATATACCGCTTTCACGCCACTTTCAAAGTACAACATCCTGCTTGGTGTAGATGAGGCCTATGACTCCCATCATCCAAAGCCAGCATTGCGGAGCGAAGGATGAGAAATGAAGAGGCGACACAGAGTTGGGATTTAAACAAGGGCCACTTTATTTATTTACAAGAAAAGCAAGCATAAAGGGGGGAGGTAACCTAAGCGGGCATTTTGCATGGCCAGCCAGGCCATTGAAGGGGTCGGGCGAGACATTCACAGCCCGGGAAGTGGTGCCTGCTTTTTCGCCGCCCCCCGAGCTTCCCCAATCTGAGGTGGGGTGGCCTTCCGGTGTCGTCTCCCCTCGTGCCGCAGGGCTCCGAGTAGACGAGACGGGTTGGCCCCAAAGGTAAGCCTTATCCCCCCAACTGATACCGCAGGGCTCTCAGTGGTTGGCCCTCAGGCGTTACCAATCACTTGAATAGTGCCCGTGAATGCTCACCATTAAAAACATAACAAATGCCCGCTCCTACCGCCACAGGGGGAGACAAACCATTACTCAGTCTCCCCCTCCCCCTCCCCCCAGAAGCAGAACACTACGTAGCCCTTCCTGAGTATCTGCTAAAATAAATTGTTACCAGGCTGAGACAGGTGAACCCCGTCGCGCCTATACAGCTCCCTCCGAGAACGGCAAATGCTAGGGTGTTGAATGCTAATATCCCCATGCTGAGCCAGGGCCTTAAAGATCTCCGTATTAACCCGTTTCCGTGCCTTCTCAATAGCAAGGGGATCACTGGACACCCTCCAGTGTATCCGCGGCAAAATGCATGACCGTATGATCCGTATGCAGGGCCAGCGCTGGCGTATGTACTGAAAATCAGCAAAGCTTGCAAAATGAGGGCCTTGCCCGTCATTAAGCCCAAGTCGTTCCCCCCTAAATGAATAAGCAAAACCAGTGGGGGGAACCGAGCAGAATGCTGCTGCAGCAAGGTAGGGATGAGCTCATCCCACCGCATACCACATTTTCCGAGCCAACGAATGGTTGCGTGTTGACTCAAGCCGAGCTGCGATCCAAAGCTGGAATTGGCTGCATGCTTGCTGGCCCAGAAGACCATACTGTGGCTGCATACGGAAACCCGCATGGGTGCCGAAGCCACTGGCAGATCTAGAACAAACATGAAAGCATTAGCATCCGCTGCGTACAGCTTAAGTGTTTACATGCCTCACACATGTTTTGAATGCTGTGGACCGCCATCTGCCTAGCGCCTGAATCTGAGGAGAAAATCCTAAAGCCGCTGCTGTAGACGCTGCACCGATGCGAAAGGAATGCGTACCAAACATTGCTGCGCGCAGACCCATATGATCAAGAGCCCCGCCTAGCTATTGCCCAGAATTGGTATTTCGTGAGGGGCGTGCCATCCTGATGGCAAAACAGGAAACCAGCATCGTTCCCACGCAGGGTTATAAAAGCTGCTAAAGGCTGCAGTGGGCATAAGTCTTCGTTGGTAGAGGGGAATAATGAAATCCAACGACCTAACCCGTCTGATCTGTTTATGAGTATCGAAGAAGCAAACGGGCCTCTGCGCTCTTTAAGAAGCAAATCAGAAAATTGCAACGCCCGTGTGGAAGTATCTAGCTTAGATGAGGCCAGAACCTCGGATATCCTGAATGCCCCAAAAATGTTGTTAATGCTGCTGCGAGGAATAAGCCTGGTTCATATTGGGAGTGGCAAAGTAGCGGCCACTGTGCCCGTAGCCCGAGTAAGATATCTGGGGATAATGGAAGCCTAGCATCGGGGTGCGAGGTGAAGCGTTTGCCCAGCCGCTAAGGGCCCTGCGTACCCGGAAATCCGAGGTACGATCCTCCAGGCCGTGAGCTTTAGCCCTAAAAGCTAAAGCTGCTAGCTTGAGAGAAATGGTGCGTGTTGACAAACCTTTACGTGTGGCATGTACACAGAATTGGAGCACATGCTCCACCGGGATGGGCCACAGAAGTTGCAGCTGATTTGCCATGCGGAATGCCTGAAATTCCCTACCTGCGTTTCGATAAGCAGCCCTGGTGCTAGGCGCCAAGGACTGCCAAATAGCCTGCTCTATCTCCTCCTTCCAAGGAGCCAAAGGGATGGAGGCATGTTCTCCGGCCTTGGGAGGGCCCAGGAGCCAATTCCCGAAACCTCTGCACCTGATGTCGGGACACAGCATCTGCTATATCATTATTCAGCCCCAGAATATGCTTTGCCCGAAAAAGAATGTCAACTTAAGACAGTTAAGAGTAAAGGCTCTTACCAAGCTCATGACGCGGGGATTATGAGAGGAAAGGGAATTGATTACCTATACTGTGGCCTGGTTGTCACACCAGAACAATACAGTGGAGTTGGCTAAATCATGCACCCACACATGTGCTGCCACAACTATGGGGAATAATTCAAGGAATGTAAGGTCCCGGCATGTGCCGTCGGACCGCCATTTTCCAGGCCATTGTTCTGCACACCATCTCTTTCCCCAGATAACCCCAAAACCCCATGAACCTGATGTGTCAAAATGTACCTGCAAGTCTGCCTTTACCAAAAGTTCTTGCCTCCAAAATGATACCCTGTTGAAATGTTCCAGAAAATCTAGCCATACAGAATCTCGGCTCGCATGGCCTGTGTAACCCTAATGCGATGATGCGGTTTACGCAAGCCTGACATAGCCCAACAAAGGTGTCGTAAAAAGGCCCTTCCAGGGGCGATGACCCTGCAGGCGAAATTAATATGACCCAGAACTTCTTGCAATTTCCTCAACAACATCTTTTATTGCCTAAAATGTTCAGAAGTTTACTGCGCAATATACCTAGTTTATCCATTGGCAAATGACAGCATTGCGAGTTAGGATCTAAATCGATGCCCAAAAAACTTAAGCACAGAAGATGGGCCCTCCATGTTCCCATGAGCCAGAGGTACCCTCAACTCCTCGCATAATGTGTGGAATTTTGACATCATGTACTTGCAATGCGGACTTCCTGCCGGGCAGAAAACAGGAAGCCATCAAGATAATGAATGACATCCCGCACTCCTGCCCTCCATTTGAGGGCCCACTCCAAAAGGAGCTGAACGCCTAAAACATTGCGCAGGAAATAGAGCATCCCATGGGTAGGGCACGATCCACATAGAATTGCCCTTGGAAGCAAAAGCCTAATAAATTAACATCTTCGGGGTGAATAGGCATAATGCGAAAGGCTGCTTTTATATCGCATTTGCCCATCAACGCCCCTGGCCCATTTTTTCGCACCATATGCACAGCCGAATCAAAAGAAGCATACCTAACTGAACTTAAATGCTTGGGAATTGCGTCATTTACGGAAGCGCCCTTTAGAAAGGACAGGTTGTGTATTAACCGGAATTCACCTGGTGCCTTTTTAGGCACTATTCCCAATGGTGACACTCGTAAATGAGGAATGGGGGGGGGGTCAGAAATGGCCCCAAAACCCTACCTGCACTAACTTCTTTCCCTATCTTTTCCATCCTCCATCAGACTAAGGGATTTCTGATTTTTAGACAATGAACTACATCTAACTCCTTGAAAAGGGATGCGAAAACCTTCCCTAAAACCTAAGCTAAGATACAAAGCCTCCTGCCGTCTGGGGTACACCGCCAGCAACTTGTTGAGTGGCTTAAGCTTGACCGGGTTGGGTCCCTTCGGGAAGAGGTTGTTGCCCCCCAGGTCGTTTGGGGCCCTGTCCGTCCTTAGCGGGCCATTTTCCGCTCTTGTTTTTAAAACAATTTGATGCGGCGTGATAGCCTGAGCAAGTTTGACATTCGTGCCTGAATGTGCATGGGTTGCGCGTGCAGCTTCCTTTGTTGAAGTCCCAGCAGAGCGGGCGGTGTTGAACCGCCTGACCCGCATACCCCCTGGAGGTGGACGCGGGCTGTTGCTTGGCCAAAATATGGCCGCTATCCGCCCTGTCGCCAAATCCTGGCTGGGCTGGCGTCATGAACTGCAACCACAGGTCATGATCTTTGACATCCCATCGAAGGGCGTGATCAAATGCCGCCCTTCGACGGAAAGATTGGTCATAAGCCAGCCAGGCTCCGCCCTCGTATTCAGAAACGCTCGATAAATCATATCGAGGTATTTTGTTAGAATAACCCCTTTCCCTGGGAAATGTTGCAATATTAACCCCATGTAAATAAGGAATCCTGGCAACCAGTTGGCCCAGGTGTGAACCACTTTCTTCCGTTTAATCCGTTCTGCCTGTTTGTCTGTTCCCTTGTCCTTATCTGTGCTTTCTTGCTCACGGAATAGCAAGGAGAATATGTCAACATATTCCCCTTTGCATATCTTTTCCCTAGTGGCAGGGAGCAGATGATATCCCAAAGGTGCCGATGTGCTTCCTGTAGGAATACTATCGTGCGAAGCACCAGCGTAAGGATCCCTAACCTCCTGTGAGGCGCCAGTCCCTGCCGTGCCGGCAGGTCCCTGCCATACAGTAGTGCAAGCGGCCATGGCCTCTGAGACTTGGGGTTGTGGTAAACCCTGTTGACCAGTGTTGCCAGAGGCAACAAGCTGCTCGGACCGTGCCGGACCTGCTGGTGTAATCCCAGCCTGTTGAGGAGTAAGTGTAGAGGCAGGGGGGATACCCGGTACGGTAATCGTATGTGGAGACCACACTGGCTGAGCAGTGTTTCCCATCTGCATAACATAGCTTGTGAACCAAGGCGAGAATCCCCACTGAGCAGGCATATACCCTGTTGCTTGTGGCACCGGTGTAGTGTAATGTGACTGCAGCTCACCTTGAAGCGTAGGCCCGGGTCCCAATACCGGGGTGGCGTATTGAAGAGCAGGCTCGGAGGGCGTCACAGTGCTCCAGTCCGAGTTGGCAGCGGTAGATACCGTGGCTGGACTTGCCTCCGTAGCTGGCAGTTCGTTAGAAGGTCCGCCCGAGGAGCTTTCTATCACTGTCAATCGAGCTGAAAGAGTGTTCAATAAGTCATCCTGTCTTTTTTTTCGGGTATGCCTGCGCTCAGTCTGAGTATGTGGTGGGAATGGAATTGGGGTAGCAGGGATGCCTTTATCTTTTTCCATTGTTTGTAATCTGGCGACAATACTGGAAACTTGTGGGTCAAGTTCATCCTCAGAGGAAGAATTTTCAATGGGCCGTCTACGTTTGGATGATTGTGCGGGAGCCTTTCCCTTGCCCTTATTCCCCCCCACTCCTTTCTTTGGAGGCATGATGTTTTACAGATACCACAGAAAGGGAGGTTGTTTCAATAAATAAACCTAAGATACCAGCCGGATTGGGAAACTCAGATGGGTCCTAGGAGGCTAAATACTAATAATTAAAGAGCAGCTTGGTATGGCCAGTATACAATCAGAACCTATAAAACCAGGAAAAAAAGGGGGGGGGGGTTATCAAACAGCCCAGAATTGCCAACACTGACTAAAATATTTGTACACCAACAGGCGAAAGTAAACTAGGAAAATTATATCCAATATATGACGACTCTTGCCCCCTCCCTCCGGAAATCTCCTTGACTGTTTACAGGCTGGAGCTCCCTGGAGTTCCCAAGCAGCATCAGCACTAGCCTCCGCTTATTGACCCCTCCACCCCCTGCTACCCTGAACCTGCAAGGCCAAAGGCCTGGGGATGATGAGGCCGTAGAGGGACTCCCTTGGTTGCTGCTGCTCTGCTGCAAATAGCTTCACCGCCTGCTCCTCTGCCGCCCACCGCTGAGTGAAGATGAAGTGGCCCCTAGCCTCCACCGGGCAGCGCTGCCTTCAAGCCCCAGCTGCTCCTTTTCCCCTGCCCCGCCGCCGCCGAGATCCCTCATTGCGGCTAACTCCGCTGACGCGCTGATTTCCAGTGGGGGGGGGGGGGGCTTCAGCCGTCTCTTCCGCCTGCCGGCGCTGAGGGGAGGGCGGTAATTGACAGGACCGAGGCTTCCTCCTCTATCCCTAACCACTGCTCTCCCACCGCTTCCCTGGCCAATGCTGCTACAGCCGCAGCAGCACCGCCGATTTCCTCGTTGCCTTGAGCGGCCGCCGCTGCCCAGCTCACAACCGCGGGAGCCGGATGGTGTGCCTCTTTGTGCCGTCCGCTGTGCAGCACAGCGACTCTGGGCGCTGCCGCGAGTCCCGCTGCAGCCGCGTCACCGCCGCGGAGTCCTCCGCCTGAAGGGTCGTCGCTTCCGGCGTCCGCTGCAGCCGCAGCCGTGACCCGCCCAGTAGACCCTGCTGTTGTTGTCGTCTCCAGCCGCCGCCAAAGGATATTGGAGCTGCCCTGGGGTTCTTCCGCCGCCCCTGTTGGTTGGGCTCAGCTCCGGTGAGTCCTTTGCGCCGATTTGCGGCTCCCGGCAGCCGCTTGAGCCGCTCCGTACTTCGGAGCCCCGTCCGGGGCGCCTCCTGCTGTGTCTGCTTGAAGTTGGTTTACTGATTTCAGCTCTTGTCGACCAGCTGCGCAGCTTACAGTGGAGATTTGGAGGGGTCCTGGTCCCCCTTAAATAGCCACAGACCCCTCCTATCTCCAGTGGCACCACCCTGGGCCAGCCTATGGTGGCCCCCCACGTCACCTCTCCCCATCCTCGCCCGCAATCTCCTCTCCCCATCCCAGCAGGCAGGGTGGGGAAAGGTCTTTTCTGGCCTAGACAGATGTTGCAACTTGCAGTTTATTAGCCCACCACATGGCTTCTGCTGGAGCTCCGCAGGCAAACCCAATGGCTCCCATTTGAGTTCCAGTAGCTCCAAAGATGAATTCCTTCTTTTGTTCTTTCAAACACAGTGCAAAGATTAGGATAAAATAATTTTTCAAGTAGGAAATGACAACACTGTGTCTGAGAAGCTGATATTTGGAGGAGGCTTTAAGGAATACAGAAAATTCAGGGGGATGTAAGAAACCCAGCTTACTTAGGCTAGTGCTGAACTGAGTTTATGTATTTGGTAACATCTGACTTACCTCCACAGGTTTTGGTAATTCACACAATGTCAGAAGTCCTTTTCAGAATGAAATGCTAGGTTACAGATGTTATATTAGTATAACATAGTTTAGAGCAGGTGAAATATTGCCATAGTTTCCAGCATAATCAGAATTGGGGAGAACTGTAAAACATTTCTCCAGTGAAGTGAAGAAACACTGCACTATAGAATTCCAGGTAAATTTAGACCAAAAGTAAATAATTTTTTTAAAAAATAGAATGCAGGAATAAAAATAATGTGCAAGTAAATTGGTTTCTCTAAAAATATCCTGATTTAAAAATAATAATAATAATAATAATAATAATAATAATAACAGGTATTTTAATAATACTAATAATGATGATGTATGTATGTCTTCTTAGTTTCCTTGTATGGAAAATGTTTATTTCAGTCCACCGATGTGGTTATGTCATGTTTCTACCCTGTTTTTCTATTCAGTACCTGTGCTGTATCCATGGCTTTCCTTATTTGTGACAAGTCTAGTAACTGGAGCCATTTGTACCTGAACAAATAATATAAAATCTGAATACTTTATAAATATTTACACTATTTGGTGTGTCTCAGTCGCACATCAAATGCAAAGTAGAAGTAGCAAAATAAGCCAAACAGAACCTGTGTGTTACCTTACCATAAATATTTACTTTACATATTATTGAATAAACTTTCCCATAAAGCTATTGTGGGAAAGCCCACAGCATTGTTTCTGTCAAGTTTTCTATATTAAAATTGCCTCAATGAAAATAAAATGCTACATGTAAAGGAATGATTGATGCCAAGAGATTTCTTTCTTTCTCTCCCCCCCCCCCCCCAATAGCACAAAAAGAGGGTGGTTTTTGTTTTGTTTTGTTGCAGATGTGGATAGTGAATTAGACAGGAGTTTGGGATTTTCTGGTGCAGCTGCTGAATTCATTGGAGTAAGCCTGGAAAAAACATGACCTTTCATGACCTCCGATTTCATTCCTTCCCTTCCCCCTCATCTCTGAGTGCAACATCTAATTGCAAACATGCTACTTGCTTCCTGCATTGAATGTGAATTGATCTAAAAACAAAATAAAACAAACAGCATTGAAGGAATGTAACAATGTTCCAAAGTGATTTATTCTATTTTTTAAAATAGTTTTAATCCTTTGGATGCAAGGATGTTCACTCAAAAGAGAATGAAAGTCATGTTATGGAAACTTGATTTGCACCTGCAGACACAGGATTTCAAATTTTGGGTGTTTTTAATGTATCCATTATTTATTAGTGTACTTAGTTCCTTCCAGCCCTTTTGGTATGCTGAAATTGAAATGAAAGTGTGGGGGCATGAAACTGGCTTAGAAACGGTGCTTGTATTTTTGAACTTTCATTGGCTTCTACTATACTCAGCCTCTCTGAAAAATTTTTTAGTGCTATGCTGAAACATTCAGGACAGCTTCTTTGTTTTTTTCTTCTAAATTTGGGGTGGCAGTCATGGAACTAAACACCCTCCCCAAAGATTGGGGACCATGGACAAAATCCATGAGAGAAGTGAAAATTTAAACCAGTTATGAAATCATTGGAGAAAACATTTTCAAGCCATTTTGCATAGCTTAATATTTGCTAGAAAATTTCCAATGGATATATTCCTAAACCTGATTATTTTTCAAGCACTCCCAAATGCTGCTAGATTTAAAAGAAGGCTCTGAAGGAAAAACAAAGTGATAAAGTGACTTGGCAAGCAAACATTACATTCATAGAATCATAGAATAGTAGAGTTGGAAGGGTCCTAAAAGTCCGTTGAGTCCAACCCCCTGCTCAGTGCAGGAATCCACCTTAAAGCATCCCTGACTGATGTTGTCCAGCTGCCTTTTGAATGCCTCTAATGTGGGACAGTCCACCACCTCCCTCGGTAATTTGTTCTATTGTCGTACTGCTCTAACAGTCGGGAAGTTTTTCCTGATGGCTTCTTGTAACTTGAGCCCATTATGCCGTGTCCTGCTCTCTGGGATGATCGAGAAGAGATCCTGGCCATCCTCTGTGTAACAACTTTTCAAGTATTTGAGGAATGTTATCATGTCTTCCCTCAATCTTCTCTTCTCCAGGCTAAACATGCCCAGTTCTTTCAGTCTCTCCTCATGGGGCTTTGTTTCCAGACCCTTGATCATCCTTGTTGCCCTCCTCTGAATTCCCTCTAGCTTGTCTGTATCCTTCTTGAAGTGTGGTGCCCAGAACCGGACACAACACTCAAGATGAGGCCTAACCAGTGCCGAATAGAGGGGAATCAGTACCTCACACGATTTGGAAACTATAGTTCTATTCAATGCAGCCCAAAATAGCATTTGCTTTTTTTGCAGCCATATCACACATTCATCAGCAATGCCATGATAAGATTTTTAAACTTCTAAGGCAGATTGGAAAAGTGAAATTCTAAAAAAAATTAAATGAAAAGTTTGATTTCTAGTTTCCAGTTTCTGCCAAATGTTGAATATGTGCCAAATTTAGTTTTAGCTTTGAAGTTAAGCTTGAAATAAAGGAAATCAAGTTCTTCCTAGGGACCTCTGTGACTCCCCTCCTCCAAAGAGGCCAAGTATACATGAGGAAGTATATCTACCAAGAATGGGGTGAGTGTTCAAAAGGGATATGCTCAGAATGTAAATTTGCCTCTCAAGGCATTCCCAATTTCAAGAGAGGTAAGGTCTAGGGTGGCCACTTACGCATTGCTAAAAAAGAGGAAATACATTACCAAAAAAAGAGGACAAAAGACAAAGACAATTTGCATAACGTTTGGGTATGATAATTAATATGTATTCAAATTTAGAAATAATAACAAGAATTGAAATTGAAATGATGAAATTCCTCACCATAGTGAGAAAGACTAACCAGGAGACCTGTGTGCCTGCTCAGCCTACTGTCCAGGTGCTAACAGTTATGTGCCACATCAAAGCTCCTGCTCTCTGACCTTATGGTCCTTTAAACTGGACTTGGACTGGACAACTGTTCAAGTAGTACATGCATTCAAATAGACTGTCTTCTCATAGCTCTTTGAAAACTGTCCTCTATAAAGTAAGATACTTGGCCACCCTATTAAAAAGGTCTGTTTGGACTTGCCCAGCGTGAACTAGGTCTCCCACCTTTCTTAGCTGTTGTTTGCAATTTGGGATCATGAGGGATTGCAAGTTTTCATAATCCTTGGCTGTAAGTGACAGTTTGCTGGGGGGCTATGGAACCATTAATTGCAGCCCAAGATCATGTGTACTTGCAAACATTCACACTCTCATGTAATGAAGGCCAGCCCAGAGTTGTCCCAATTAAGAATCCTCTGGGTTGTGACAAGCTAGCTGCCTGCCTCAGCCCATGATTAATGGCTTTATTGTGTGTATTTATATATTACTGCTATGATAGAAATCTAGACACTTTTGATTGTTGGTCTAGCAAAAGGGTGCTGACAACATTTTTTGTTCCATCTCCATATATAGATGGATAGCTCGCTTCATCAACCACATGCAAGTCCAAGGGAGTGTTGGGGCCCTCAAGAGAAGAACTCAGCCCACAGAGCAGCTGTCAGCTATGTTTTTGCCCACTGCCTTCAATTTTCCTGTGATGCTAGGATTATGTATCTGCCTTAGGCCTCACACACATGGGAAGGTTGCCCCAGAGATAGATACCTGACTAGCAATGGCTAAGTATTTACAGCATGAATCTTAGCGCCCCAGAGCAAATTGGCACTTGCCCTTGAGCAGTTTACTTGGTAGTTGTTAAGGAGCAGATCGCCCCAAGGAAGTTGCTCTAGGGAAGTTGCCTGTGTGCCTGCCATTTGCAGAGGAGTCTAGTTGCCCCCCCTCGGAAGCATTTGACTCACTCGGAAGGCAAAATGCCAGGTGAATTCTACACCACAGAGGAACAGGCCACAGGATTTGAACTTTGGAGTAACCCTCAAAATTTTAAGAATGGTCTTGGAGGCGCTTACAGGATTGGCTCTCCTGGTATTGAAATCGAACATTGGATAATTGGGCGGATACACTTCTGTTCAATATGGCCACATTTCCTTGACACTCTATGCCTTTGGAGCCACATTGACTTTCCTGTATCCAAATAACCAAGATTAGAGATTGCTTTGGACACTATTTAATTCAGGATTTATTCACATTAATTATATTTATAAACCAGTACCGTCAGCTTCCCATTTCATTTTATTCTCTCTCTGGAAAGAATCATATCACTGTAAACATCCACTCATTCATTTTGTTGAAAGCCCAAAAGACAGAAAGGAAGAAAAATGAACAGTTAAGCTACAGATGTCTCTTTCACTGCTTAACTGTGGTTTTCCTTCCTTTCCCTCACTCCCAACCTCTTTTTTCCCCCTCAGAGCAAATCTTTTTGCAAATCTTTCCCCTTGAGACACCCAGCTGAGCTCCCCCTACAAGTCATTTAATTCCCCTGCTGTCAGCTTGAACCTTGCTGATTATGTGGGTCTGGTTCAGCTTGCAAGAAAACTTGATTCAGCAAGTTCATATTCCTCCACCCCCTGAACCTCCATTTCCCACTGAAGCGGACCTCTTTTGTATTTGCAGAGCCCTACTCACTGTGAATAGTAGATTGGAATTCAGAAAGATGGTTCAGGAAGAGGGTACTTGTTAAATCACTAGACTATTTTTGCAAGCTTTAATCCACCTTTATCCCACCCTATCTAAGGATGCATATGATTCAGAGGTAAAAATAGTCCACCATTTTCTCAAAACTAGGAAAGTTTGTTTAAAGAGAATGCACTGCTTCTCCTAAAGCAATGCTACTAAAGCATTGCTTTGTCCAGTTCTCTGTTTATTGAACATTTTAATGTGAATAACACAAACTAATGTGGTATGCCTCTTGTGTCATATTGAAGATCCTAGTTTAGAAATTAAGGCTCTTCCCATGTATGTGAAAGAGCTGTTGAAGAGATTTAGTGTGTGTGTACATGGTGCACTAAGGGGGTAGGGCAAAGAGACAGCTGGTTGATATCTCTTTGATATCTATGTGTACACTGAGTCTGGGGGTCCAGGTACTGCTGGTATGAATGTCTGGATGTCACTTTGAATAACTAGAATTTTGCAAGCTCCTACAGTCTTCCCAGCTACCACCAGGGATGTAGCTTGTGTTTCTAGGGCTGGCAGCATTCGTGGATTTCATCACTGATTTGTCCCTAGTGTTGTGTTTGCAGGCATGGGCTTTGTAGAGACCAAACCTAAATGCAAGGAGCCCATATGACACAGGTAGGGTGACCAGATAAAATCCAGGTCAGGGCTCATGTAACTTTAACAATTGTAGAGAAAAGGGAATTTCAGCCAGTGTCATTTGTATGCAATTAGTTCCTGGTGATATTCCCTCTTCATCACAACAGTTAAAGGTGCAGGCACTATACTAGAGTGACCATATACAAAAGAAGGCAGGGCCCCTGCAACTTTAACTGTTATGATGAAGAGGGAATTTCACCAGGAACTAACTGCATGCAAATGACACTGGCTGAAATTCCCTTTTCTCTACAACTGTTAAAGTTACAGGAGCCCTGACCTGGATTTTATCTGGTCACCCTAACAGAGGACTCTAATCTTCGAGGCTGTTCTGTCCAAAGCCCTACCAGGCTCTTGCCAGCAAGGGGGAAAGAATGGTTTTCTGGTGGGGAGAAGTCGCCCTTCCATGGGGCTTCTCCCCACCAGAAAACACAAAAATGTCTGCTCCATGTTAGGGGCATGGTTGGGTGCTGAGAGGGCTGTGGATTCTTTGGATCCATGACTGCTCCTTCCCTGTCCACAACCACACTCCCACATGCCCATTTCCCAGCCCCATGAACCACTGCAGAAATCTTCACAGTAGCCCGGAGAGGCTCCAACATCAGAGAAACCTCTTTGAAACTGGAGCTTTGACTAAGATGTCAGATTGCTCTTTTAGGAATAAGAATCTGGATTCAGACTAAACGTAGGAGATGTAATTTTCTTTTATAGTTTCCCTGCATACAAGTATAATAATCAGTAGTATTCTTTCTTCCAGAATCTCCCATGCATTGCCAGTCTAGTATAAGTCCTAGTCTGTGTTTAACCTATAGCATTCTGTAATCCTGGCCTGAATACTTTCTGCTTGCTTTGGGAGTTGTGGGTGCTTTAGTGCTATGAGTTTGTTTTGATATACCCTTAAAGTGACCCTATTTAGTCAAGATGGCTACTTTTTCAGAGCTCTGTTGCAGGGAATACCCTCCCTGCAAATCCCGATTTTACGGAAACAGCTTTCTTTCTTTCTTTCTTTCTTTCTTTCTTTCTTTCCTAGAGGAGGAATCACAAAGATGTTGTCTATGCATAAATATTGTCTTTTTTTAAATAAAAAATATTGCCATGATACCAAAAACCTTAATAATTCATCACATAAATAAATTGTCACTGAGACAAGCAAATGAACTGATATAAAATGTATGATTTTTTCCCCCTTACTGAACTTTCTTCCCCAATTGTTTTATAAAATATAGTGAAATAGGGCTGTTGGGCAGAAATTAATAACTGAGGCTTTTCCCATCACTTATACCCATAGCATGTTAAAGCATCACTGTTGATTTCTACCTGATTCACAGCTGTTAAAGGCCCAGTGTGATTGTCCGAAAAATGGCAGCAAACCTAAAGTGAAAAGTAGAGCTTTCTTTCTTTCTGAAAAATAGCATATAAATATGAGATGTTGTTTTCCTTCCTTTCTTCCTTGCCCCTTGCTTTTCTTCCCTCCTCTTTCTTTCTTTCTGTCTTTCTTTCTTTCTTTCATCCCTTCCTCCCTTCTTTCCTTCCTTCCTTCCTTCCCTTTTGCCCATAGAAACTCACTGTGTGTGAAACTCTACACACAGCTGCACTCCTGACATACTTTCACATAGTTTCTGACAGAGTGTGAAAGGTTAACTTACAGTGGCATGTACAGTATGCGAGCCAGATGTTCCTGCCATCTCTTGGTTTGTTCTCATGCAATTAGTTCCATTAATGAGAGAGGTTATGGACTGGCAGACTAGGGAAGTGAAGTCATATGGGAGAGGTTAAACAAAGGCCATTACTGGCCTCCATGAGCTCAGTTTACACTCCTGCGTGTTCCTGTTTGAGAACTGTTGGGTGTGGGGAATATGCTCACAAGGGTTAGGAATGTCTCCAATTTCTGCCAGGTGCCTTCCAGAGTTCCTATGAAATGTGGCTCTAGGAATTCTCCATGGTGCTTTTCAGGGTTTTATGATAGGAAAGATGCAATAGTGCATATGTGTTCTGAGAGGGTGCCTACCTGGCTCTAACCATCCTGAAAAGTGGAAAAACCATGTGGTCCAACAGTAACAGCCCATTTGATCTGGACAGATCAGTAACAAAATAATCCACAACTTTGGGGATGACCTGAGATAGCATATGAAAACAAACAGTCACTTTGGTTGGCTTAAGAGTAATATGGCTTGATGTGTATATATGCATGCATGTATGTATGTCAAAAGAGAACTTAGATAATAGATCAGGGACAAGGCAATTGAATTTCCCCTAGCTTGTTTAGGAATGTTAATATTGCAAGGATAAAGCAGAAGACAGTAAGGGAACATCAAGCAGGACAAAAAGAGGGGAGGGTATGTTGGGAGACTGAAAAGACTAGATGTAGCACTAATCACTATCATTAGCCAGTGGAGAGATCAGGTAACAGGAATGATGAAGTAGCTGCGAGCAAACATTTTTTATAGTTGAAATTGTCACCTTGGGTTAAGTCATGTGAGCAGACATCCACTTGAGCATCAGGGCTTCTGTCCTTCCCTTGCAGCCCTCTGCATGCTCCCCAAATCTGCTCTGGATGGTCCCCCAGCCCTCTGGAGCAGAATTCAGATTAAATTCATTCTGCTAGCAGTTTCCCCCCACTGGTGGAACAACACCATTAGATACAAAACATTGTCAGTGGCTAGAATTTTAGAAAAACCATATACAGTACATACAAAAGATTCAGGATAACTTTTGTAAACACTGTCAGTACTTAAGGCATTCAAAGGGATGGCTACATTTGTCAGTATTGCTTTCTCCCACATTAGCTTTTATGTTTTTATAAATCTCAAGTTCTTTCTATCCCATTTATGAAGAAATTTACAAATATGGGTAAGTTCTTCTATTTAAAAAAAACCCAAAACAAACAAAATTCTCACCATCTGCACCAGTGAAATTCTATAGCTGCAGTTATATTTATTCCCAGTAGGGATGTCGCGAGTGTCTGATTGGGTCCGTGAGGGCAGTGGACCCCCCCCCCCCCCCCGCATGTCTGGCTCTTATGGACCCAACTGGACCCACCCTGCACGAGGGCAGACCCACACCAAAGCACTCGCGAGCCCCCACAAACTCTCAGATACCGGTCTGCCCTGGCTTCCAGGATTGTGCCCTTTGCCCCTTTGCCCTCACTGTGTTAATGGCAGCCACTATTAATGCAGTGGGGGGAATTGCACATTTTCTGGGGACTCCGGAAAGCGCAGTTCCCCAAACCCTGCTCCAATGTGGGCCTTAAAGGCTCTCTTAAAACAAGGGTAATGGTGTACCCCTGTGTTGAGAGTGCCTTTAAGTGCCCCATTAGACCAGAGGAGGTGAATGTATGCTTTCCAAAACCTCCAGAAAGTGTGCAATTCCCCCCACCGTGCTAATGGCAGTAGCCATTAGCATGCCAGGGGAAATTGCGCTGTTACCCCCTGCTCCAATGGGGGCCTTAGAGGTCCTCTTAATGCAAGAGTAAACCTTTACCCTTGCGTTAAGAGGGCCTTTAAGGCCCCCATTGGAGCAGAGTTGGAGAAGTGTGCTTTCTGGAGCCTCGTTGCATTAAAAGTGCTTGATTGGAGCAGTAGGGAGTGGGAAAGCATGCATCCTGGAGGCTCCAGAAAGTGCACTTTCCCCTCTTCTGCTTCAATCAGGGCCTTGAAGACCCTCTTAACATAAGGACACCTTGTGTTAAAGGGGCCTTTAAGGCCCCCATTGAAGTGGGGGACGCAGCAAGTCAGTGTGGGTGGGTGCTGAGCACTTGGGAGCCTCATGAGTGCTTGGCAAAGGGTAGCAAGTCCCATTTTTGGGGGGCAGGCTGGAATGGCGGCAGGATGAGTGCTCACCAATTTTGGCAATCCCTAATTCCCAGTACGGAGAAGACCATGTTGTACCTCTGTACCATGTAGCTCTTAAAGATGATGAGCATATCAGAAGGGATAGTGATCCCAATTCACCACCACAAGCATGGCTGAATACATAAGGATTCAAACCCAGACTTTTAGGAGCTAAGCACTTACAGCCCTTTGCCTGGATGAAAGAACCTGCCAATTTTGCTTTCTCCCATATTCAGATTTTTGAAATTTCAAATTCTTTCCATCCCATTTGTTAAAAAAATGTGAATTGTGAAAAATTGTCGAACCCTAGCATATACTATTGGATTTGCTTCGCATCACTGAATTTTGTCTTTGGCAATATCCCTTCAAAATGTGATGTTTGCTACCAGCAAACACTGCATTTAATGCATCTTGAAGCCTGTATGCATCTAATAAATCTATATCTGACTTGTCAAATGTCATTCCCTTGACAAATTCTCGGTTATTTGTTGTGCAAGATATAGAAACAGAAATCTGACCTGCTCTGTTTTGAATGTTAGTGCCTACAGTGAAAATTCATGTTCATTCCAAGGAGGCTGGAGCTTTCATTTGGAGGCTAGATTATGAGTAGAATATCAAACATTGTTATGAGCTACTTTAACAATAATAAATCGAAATAGAGGCTCATTATTTGCAAACATGCCAGGAACAATCTTTATGGATGTTGCAAGAAAGATATAAACTGTGGCTTTAATTTTTTCCTTTCTATCTCTCTTCCATGCATATAAAATGAAGGAAAATAGTTTGTGTGGTGGGGAAGATGGGTGGGCTTGCCATTTTGCATTTTAAAAGATCAAGCCATGGGAGTAACCACAGCTTGCCGTGCAAACCTGGCAAGGATGGGTTGTTGGGGTTGTTAACAAACCACCCAGAACCCATAGACTGTTTTAGGGTTGTGGGTGGCTTGGTAACAACCCCAACAATCCACCCACACTGCAGCTTAAATTTTCAAAATGGTAGCTGCCGCTGCGACAACACTTTTTATGGGGAAATTGATCCATCGTGGCTTCTCATTACATGTGAACCATCTCCCTGCTCTTCTCTCTTCTCTTTCTGCCAATACTAAAATGGTTTCTATTATTTATGTATTTAATTTTATTTAAATTATATTTATATGGCCTCTGAGGATGGCATACAAGATTAAAAACAATACAAAACTATGCAAAACAAATACAATAGAAAAATCAGTATATGTATATTCAATTAAATATACATATATATTTAATTGAATATACATATTCAATTAAATATACATATAAAGTATATGTATATACTTTATATGTATAAAGTATATGTATAAAGTATATGTATAGATGTATATTCAATTAAAAATTCTATAAAAACTACACACATGCACTTTACATCAGTTCCTCCCTTCAGTTGAGTGTGTTTGTGTTTGCGTGTGCCTTTCTCAAACCTCTGATTGCTAATACTTGAGAGATCTTCAGATAGTTCCCAACCATTAACTCTCATTGGGACTGTTTTCATGACACACCAGGCACCATGGACTATTTAACCCATTGTGAGTTCACGGCATGTGCAGACAACATTTTGAATATGCAACCCCACCCCCACTAAGGCTTGTTGTGTCATGTGAACCCTCACATAACTTATGTTTGTTGGGTTCGCATAACAAGACAACTCCTGAACTGGGGTTGGAAATGGAACCTGGAAATAAACCATGATGAGCCATGTCATGTCATCTGAACTCAGTTATTGAGAAAATGCCATCATTTGCCCCAGGCATCAGCCAATAAGCTGTTTAAGAAAAGTGATAATGGGCCACTTATAACAATATTTTCTTTTTCTTTTTTTGAAACTTGTATTTTTTTCCAAGAAATAAAATAATTAAACTAAACAAAGTGAAAACATAAATCCAAAGAAGATGAGAAAATACACATATAAGGAAGACTAAACATTGTAATTAGAACAGATTTTCACAGAGCAGGCATTGGGAACCTCCAGCCCACAGGCTCTGTCCCTGGACTCAGAAGAGGAGATATGAAGCATCTTGTGGGACCTCAGATGTTGTCTAGGGTCCATAGGATTGCTTTCTAACTGTCTCCAACAGAGTTCTAACTCTCTCAGACATCTAATTGACTTTTTTTCAAATCTCCTGGCCAATAGGCTGACCATCTGAAAAGGAGGACAGGGCTCATGTAACTTTAACAGTTGTAGAGAAAAGGGAATTTCAGCCAGGGTCATTTGTATGCAATGAGTTCCTGATGAAATTCCCTCTTCATCACAACAGTTAAAGTTGCAGGGGCCCTGCCTTCTTTTGTATATGGTCACTCTAGTATAGTGCCTGCAACTTTAACTGTTGTAATGAAGAGGGAATTTCACCAGGAACTCATTGCATACAAATGACACTGGCTGAAATTCCCTTTTCTTTACAACTGTTAAAGTTACATGAGCCTTGTCCTCCTTTTCAGATGGTCAGCCTACTGGCCAATCATGTTCCTTATGGAATGTCTAACTGCCAGTCTCCTATATTGACCCCTCTGACCAATCAAAACAATTGACCAGTCTCCCTAGATTCAAACACAGTTTGAAGTCTTCCTTCATAGCAACTGTAACTAAGGCAGCCATAATTTTGTTAGGCCCAATACAAAAGGGCAAAGCCTGGCATCTGGCCTACTCAGGCACATTAAAACATCCCTCAGAGGTCAACAAAACATAGGCATATATAAATCCACTGTTTCTCCATAGTTTATATTAAAAGTAGTTATATATTTAATGGTTCATTCATGAACTTTCGTCTACATCCAGTTCAGTGTATATCCCCTGCATTCTTAACAAGAATACACAGAAGAAGAAAATGTGAATTACACCATGATTTTTAAAGAAAAGTCCTCATCACCATTACAATAAACCTCATTGGCATTAATTTAATTTGTTTAGGGCACATGTTTGCATGTTTGAACAGAAAAAGTCCTACAACTCCTAGCATGTCTGGGAAATTCTAGGAGTTGTAGTACTTTTTTCTGCCTAAATACACAAAGGATTGCACCCTCAATGACTTAATCAAAACTCATCTGGACTACTGTGTCCAGTTCTGGCAATGCACTTTAAGGAAGATGTAGACAAAAAGAAACACGTTCAGAGGAGATCTCTATCACTTCCCCCTTACTTCCCTTTTTTCTAAGCTAAACGGTTCCAGCTGTTGTAACCTTTTCTCCAGCCTCTCAGATATTTTACTTACCCCTTTCTGCCTTTTTTCTAGCCCTCCAAGGTTCTTTTTTAGGTGAGGTGTTCCAAGTCTGGTCATATCATTGATTTGTACAAGGGAGTATGATCTTGGTAGTTTTATTTTCAATTCCTTTCCTATTTATGCCTAACAGCCACCTGAGTCAACATACCTAAAAGATTTTACTTGAAATGTTTAATTTGATGTCTCTTCATATCTTTCAGTGTATTTCTTGATTTTTAGATATCATTACTGAAATCAAGTTTCTGAAGAAGAATGAGGATGAGTTACATTCTGAGAATGCATTCCATAACAATGTGTTCCATAATCTAACATTTAAATTAAGTTATTCCCTTGAGCTTTCTTTTTCTAATCATTATGTTCTGCTGATCCGTACTCCCCCATTTCCAAGCCATTCAGAATGACAGTTTATTGAAATATCATATGGATATATGATAAATTATCTCATTTTAGCTCAGACTTTTTAAGGGTCCCTTCAAGGGGAAAATGAAGGTTTGAACAGTAACCGAATGTATTTAAAATTCTCAATGACCCTTTCCTTTCAAATGCAAGACCCAGCCATTTTCAAAAGCCCCCCTGAAGTGAAAAGAACTCAGGAGTAGGAGAGATTCTATTTCAGCAGCACTTAAGCGGAGGAAACACCCAATTGATTCAGAAGCAGAAGTGTGAAATAATTTACACCGCCAAGAGCCGATGGAGGCCATAATGCCAAGCGTTCCTGAAGTATCCATGCCTCAAAACAAGCCCAGCTGGCTATTTATAATCATTTCCCACTCTCTCAATAGGAAAACACCACATTTGTCAAAATTGTATGCTGATGCTTTCAGATTTAGTTCATTAGCTCTCATTGTGTCAACGGGGATGGATAGTTTCGAACAAGCACCAAACAGCCTCCTTGAGCTATCTTAATTATATGTCAGCACCTTTCCAGCAAAGGAGCTGCTCCTCTCTTCTCTTTCTTTACCTATGCAATTTAACATTATTTCCAAGAAAGAAACAATGGGAGGCAGAGAGCAAAGACAATGCATCTCCCCACTAAATTGCAGGGCTAGGTTGTCCCCTCCCAAATGGACCCTTCACTGCACTGCATCATAATTCCACCCATTAAAAATAATTTGAAAAGACCAGGAGCCTATCTACACTACTGCTTTAAAACGGTTTAAAATGGTTTAAAATGGGTTATAACAGTTTTGAGAACTGTTGGGGCCCAGGACATTGAAAACAACGGTTTCAAAGTGTTTTATCCTGCATGTGTAGATAGGCTCCAGGTTCTGGACCCTAAATGAGACCATTGTCCCAGACCAGCACCAAGGAATTGTGTTATCTCTGCTAGGACAGGGTCTCTATGCTGAAGGGGAAAAGAAAATGGTCTCAGCATTTTATTTTTAAACTGGATCTATTCATAGATGAAATGAAAAGGGATTATTTATTTATTTATTTTATTCCATTTATATACCACCCCTTAGCCGAAGCTCTCTGGGTGGTTTACAAAAATTAAAAACATTGAACAATTTAAACACCAATATACAAAATTTAAAAGCATAAAGCATAAAAACAAGTTAAAGGATTTAAGGATATCCAGACCGCTATGACAATACAGTTAACTTCACTCTACTCCATATGTGATTCATCAAAATGAGAGCTAAAGTAAAATTTTGCAGAAATCCAAACGCTCCACAAAAATTCAGAATTCAAGATTTAAATGATGACACTTGAATTGCTCCTTCTGAAAATTGACTTTGACATGCTAGGCTTCCTTCTTTAATTGGGGGAAGGCTTCTACTATGCTACTCATCCTTTGCATATCCCGTAGTACAAATGGTTTGGCCTATGCTGCTGAACCAGAAGTGTATGTACAATTGGCTTAGCAAAGTCCAGGGAGCTGATGTTGCTAGTTCTCCAACTTAATTACTGAATATTCTGAACTGGAAAAGTGCAGTGTGGTTTTCTCTTTTCCCCCTGCTTCAGGTGGAATCTAGAATGCTAGATGAGAGCAGAAAGACTGACCATGTGGTACAACATGGCATGCCTTGTATCTTTTCTCATGAAACCTAAAATGAATCTCATGTACTGACAATTAGGGGTGTGTACGCCATAAATTATCGTCGTTTATTGTTATCGTAATTTCGGACCAAAAAAAAAATATCGTCTTCATTCATATCATAGGTGAACCATATTGTCTTCATGATAATTATCGTGAAAAAATAATATTTTTTGCAGCCCTATTTTTAAAGAAAAAAATCCCTATAACTTCTGTATGTTGCTATACATATGTGCCAAATTTGAGATCGATCCCTCCAACCTTTGATTTTATATGAATTTATTAAAGATGGTTTCAGTTCTGACAGATCAGAATGACAGCTCGCCACGTGCGTTCATTCAGACCTATCAGAACGGAAATGATCTTTAATAAATTCATATAAAATCGAGGGTTGGAGGGATCGATCTCAAATTTCATACACATATTTAGGCTTACCCCATAAGCACTGTGACCAGGTTTCAAGCCTCTAACTTTTAAAATACATAAGTTATAGGTATATTTATATGGCAGTCTGATAAAATGATAAAATCGCCCCAAAATTATCATCTCCGATGATTATTGTAGGTTTTTCTATCATATCATCATTGTTAAACACATGCACGATAACGACCTTATAATATCTTTATAGTATATTTTAACGATACAATACACATCCCTAATTTATATGGCAGTCCGATAAAATGATAAAATCAACCGAAAATTATCGTCTCTGATGATTATCGTAGGTTTTGCTATCGTATCGCCATCGTTAAACACATGCATGATAACAACCTTATCGTATAGTTATTGCACATTTTAATGATATGATACACATCCCTACTGACAATGAACTCAGGAATGTCCTATTACACGTCGTAGCGTTGTGAAATTTCATACTGCAATCAAGTTTTGTCTCTGTGCTGCCATGACCTCAACAACATGTAATTGCACATAGATCTCTTCCTGCAGCTGCAAGTCTAGATGGGAAGGGGATTCGTTGTAGTAAACACGGAGGCTCAAGGTCTGTCTGATTTCCTTCTTTCTGCTTCGTGAAATTGCAAATCGCTCTGGCATTTTCTTACCATCTTCTATTTCCTCTTAAATAATAGCCAATTCTTCACTCTTTCTCCATTATGCATCACTCATTTCAGCCGGCCAGAAAAGGGCCTATCCCTGCTACAGTTCAGCTCTGTCACTAATTAGGCTGAGTAACCATATCTTTAGTTCCATCTCGTGTCAAGGCTGGAGTTATAATTGCAGGTGACACATTTATGAGTTCCCATTGTCATGCAGAAGAGGGCTGTGAGCAGGTTATCCTCATGGCTATGCTTGGATTATTGAAAAGCAATTTGTAGGGGAAGTCTACAGGGGAAAGGTATTTCACCTCACTAAGCCTAAAAAAAAGAAAAAGAAAATCACTCTGGTGATAGATAGCTTGAGGTCTCTGAAGCAAACGTGTTTAACAAGGTCTATTAAAAAAAATCACTTAGCATATCAACAACCATATTTCTAATGCATGCACTGCTAAAGGCAATATTAGCTTTTGTGACATGTTGTTGTACCAAAGTGCTGTTGCAGGATATGTCATCTTTTTCAGCAGACTCAGTAGGGAAGTCAGGTGAGATCTAGAGAACTAGCCAATGGCTTTATATCACAAAGTGCAGCTCCTCTAGCCAAAAAAGACAATTTCCTACAGCTCCATATATGAATCCTCTGGTACTAATTTCAATCATGTTCTCTGCAAGAGAAAATGTTACAAACAACAGGTTTTTTGAACAAGTATGGCCATCCTAGGTAAGTGTGCATAGAATATCAGCTTTAGCTTTTGTACATGAAGGATGTGGTACTTTTGAATATCTAGTGGATAAGGAGGGCAGGGCAAAGGGGAATCCTGTTCCTGCATGAGTGCATGCTTACACACACACACAATTGGCAGGCAACACACTCACATCATCTCAAAGGCATGTACCCATCCCTTCTTAGGCCCACCATACACATTCAAATGGAACGTTTGTTAAAACACGCATTCTGGAGCTATGCATGCTAGCTTTGTCTATTCTCTTGTAAGGATGCATGGTCCCAATTCAGTTCAAGACTGTAGCACTCTTGGAGAGGAGGATTTAAGTTCCCATCCACCCACTTTTTCAAGAAAATTTGTCCCCGCCTGCATGTGTGTGTGCATTTAAAACAGTGTGGGAAAGCCAAGCACACCTTTCCATATCACCCACTGTAGCTGGCATAAGTCAGCTGATTGTTGGAATTAGTGGAAGATATAATAATAATAATAATAATAATAATAATTATTATTATTATTATTTATTTCTTACCCGCCTCTCCGTCTGGATCGAGGCGGGGAACAACAACATGATAAAATACATAAAACTGATTAAAACATGACACATATTATTAAAACTGCATTAAAACATCCTAAAAACATCCTTAAAACATTCTAAAATTCCACTGGATATGCCTGCCGGAAGAGAACAGTCTTTATAGCTTTCTTAAATTCTAAAAGACTGTTAAGTTGACGAGTCTCCTCCAGCAGGTCATTCCACAGTCTGGGAGCGGCAGAAGAGAAGGTCCTCTGGGTAACGGTTGTCAGCCTAGTCTTGGCCGACTGCAGTAAGTTCTTCCCAGAGGACCTGAGCGTGCGGGGCGGATTGTATGGGAGAAGGCAATCCCGCAGGTAACCTGGACCCAAACCATGTAAGGTTTTAAAGGTAATAACCAACACTTTATACTTCGCCCGGAAACTAATTGGCAGCCAGTGGAGCGATTTTAAAGCTGCCGTAATATGGTCACCCCTAGATGTACCGGTGACCAACCTGGCTGCCATATTTTGAACTAGTTGAAGTTTCCGGACTAGGCACAGAGGTAGCCCTATGTACAGCGCATTGCAGAAGTCGAGCTTCGAAGTTACCAGCGCGTGCACTACCATCTTTAGGTCTTCCAACTCTAGGAAGTCTTCCAACTCTACCTCTTCACCCACCCTTCTCTCCAACGCCCCTCAGGATCGCACTTTGAGTTTATGGCTATTTATATTATTCATCCAGGGACTGTCCATAAAATATGTTAAAACTGTGTTCCACCTGTCTAGTACAGACACACACTCCCAAAGATAGCATTTTATATACTTGTAATACGTAACTGAGGCTACAATCCTAGACACATTTCCCTGTGAGCAACTCCTCTGGGATTTATGTGATGGGACGAAGGATGTTTGGATTTTGTAAAATTCCTTTCCATCTGCATTTCATTCCATTGTCCGCTCATTGGTGGAATTAATTTTCCCCAATTTCCTGAATTTGTGCAAATTCACATTTGCACAAAGTCGCACTTGTGCAAATGCACAGATCTCCCCCCAGAATGTGCAATCTCCTTCAGATGTGCATTTTCATGCTTTAGCCTGTGGGGGAAATGCACATATTTGGCCAGTGGTTTTTTTTTTTTTTTTTTTACATGTCTTTGATGTATAAATATAAATAAAATTCTGGAAAGTAACAAAAAACAGTCCACGAATCCACAGAATCTGTGTGATTCGAGAAAAGCCAGTCTGCTGTGAAATCCACAGGTTGGATTCATAGAAATCTGAACTCATTTGATTCCATTGTGGATTTATCCAACATCCTTAGATCGGACTTCCTTCTGAGTAGACATACATGGGGAATGCCTTTTTATTGACAAACAGAGAAGTAAAATGATAAGCATCCGAGTTGAATGTGAGATCATAGTCAATGATGGGAATCAATCAAGGGCAAAGATTGCACAAATAGCCTTGCACAAATAACCTTGCACAAATAGCCATAATATTGCTAACTGCTTCTCACTGGCTTGGTGATATTCCATATGAATAATTTCCCTTTTCAATGTAGTGATACAGGTGCTTTTTTCTTTTGTACTGTGTAATGGTTCTTGTATTCTAGTGGTATATGTTGCTCTGTTTTGCCATGTGAAGGTTATGCTCTAAAAAAATTTATACTTGGAATGATTGCTAAAAATGGAAAACAATAAAAATATGCTGTGGGATGAAGAAAGAAAAGGGAATGCTGTATTATTCTGATCTTGCCCATGTAGTCTATTGTGGGAGTTCCTTCCCAGTTACTATAGTGTAGACTGGCATTTTGTCTTCATTGTGTGACAGACACATTGATAATCATCACGAAGTCTTCCAACATGATGCCTGTGGGCACCACTGTGCTTGCAGACACCTCTCTCACTAGGCTTCTTGCCCCTCCTGATTTTTGTTTCCAAGAATGTCTCTGGGTCCCATGTGTTATTCTTGGTCAAGTTATTTGTCTCGAAGCCTCATCAGTTTGTGCAGAAAACAGTGGAAACAATGGATTGGTTTTATGTACTTTTATATCCCTTTGGGTTGTGATGCCTGAACTGTAGGAGAATTGATGCATAGAACAGCCACTACAATGTTAAAAACAAGCCCTGCAAAAATGTTGCAGTGTAAAGTGCTCCTATTCATTGTTCCAGCCAGCCAGCCATACCCTCCCTCATGATTCCCCATTCCATTCCTCCCACCCCCAATTCAGTTTTCTATTCTCCCATTTAGTGGCCAGTGATCACACACAATCTTTATTGGGTGTTTTTGTGGGGGGGGGTTCCCCTACTTAAGCTTTCTTTCTAAATAATATTTGTACTTCTGCAAACCTTGGGGTTCTTTGCCAGTCTGTTCATGCTACCATCTTCTTCATGGGAAATGGCATTTTGGCTTCATAAGCAATGATATTCATGCTTGAATATCAGAAATAGAGGTAATGTGGGAATAATCCAAACAAATTAAGTTAGCTCTTATGCATTTTTATTTTGGACTACAACCTCACTGAACATAGTTGAATCTACGTCCAAGGATACATGCAAAACAATGCATATATCCCATTGGTTTAATTAGGAATCATATACTTGGCAAGGCTTCAGGACAAGGACATTTCATAGTTATATAGCAACCACTATACGCCTGAATGTCTTCATTCAGATATGGTGCAGATATGGAATAATGAAAAATAAGATAACTTTCTTTAGTGATGGCTGAGCTTACTGCAAATGAATTCTTATTTCCTTGGAACATAATAAATTCACCTGTGTAATCTCAATGAGAGTTCTCCTTTAATTCAAAATATAATTTTGTGTATACAAGTTTTTGCACATGGGCTATATCAAACTGTACCTTGGGAGCTGTAGTATGGACCCCGTAATGTGTCATGACATCATGTGTCACCACATTATGTACCCCTTCCAGATTGGTTGTTTCCTCATGACGTTTCTACGTAATGTTTACTTGCCATCATCAATCAGTATATGGAGAAGAAAGAGATGGATTGGTATCTGGAGGTGAATGCAAACTATGTGGCTGTTTCTTTGAAGGTTTGTGGAAAGAGTTCAAATGCCAACTTTTCCCTAAAGGATTAAAGTGACATTATCAAATTCCTTCCTGAAAGAAAAGGGTTAAATGAACCAACTCAGACAATGCACAGAAATGCCATAGTTTAGATGCAGGCTGAACATGCTTCAAAACTTGCAATCTATTTCAGAATTAATAATGAATTCATAGGACAGAGATCCAAGCTCACTACTAAGGTGAAAGCACATGTTTCAATTAGCAAGCCGATGGCATCACTAATTTTCTGCATAACTGAATATAATAATGTAAGGGAAGGGTATTGTACAATCCTAAAAGATTTAGGGGCTTACAGGCAGAAATCATCCTGATCTGTTCCTAAGAGCCACCAGGGAAGTACAGAACATGGTGTTCTCCCCCACCCCTCTAAGATTATCCAGACATTTGCCCAAAATACTTTCACCCTTTCTACACCAGGCGTTTTGCCTGGGATAGCCCCTAGGTGCTCCCTGTGAGTCCAAATGATGCACAGGGAGTCCCAGGGGAGGGGGTTGGTCACGGGATTTTCCAGGTTTAAGGAAAACCTGAAAAATCCCAATTCTTCCATGGGTGAAAGATGTGCCTGCCCGTCGTGGGCGCAGCTGCGCTGCAAAATGGGCATGGAGATGCACCACACGGCTCTGTGTCCATCAGGGGAGGGGGTGGCACTAGTTTTGCCACCCCTGGGAGGACAGGGAGGGGGAAGGGGGCCTGCACACAAGAGTTTTTTTTAAAAAAAGACTTACCTTTTGCGGAGGAGCGCTCCTGCGCTCTTTCCGTGTTCAGAACAAAAAAAATGGTGGCCGCAACATGCGACAGCCCGGGACAAACCCGGGCCATTGCACAATTACATGTGCATTAAGGTGACGAACCTGGAAGCAGGCACTTCCAGGTTCGCCACCTCTCTGGCCCTCTACACCCCTCTGTTGTAGAAAGGGCCTATGACTGCTTTGAAGATCTCATAATAGGTAATCCTTTTTAATGTGAGTATTGATATTGAAGCATTGAAAGTTGACATCCTCATAGTGCAGTTGTAACATTTCTTTAGTCCAAATAGCTAAGTGTTAAGTCCTACACTTTAAGAGAGAGAGAAAGAGAAAACAAACGTTCTTCCTCTCATTTAGAAGAGTGCCTGTGCTCATGTAAGGGTGAAGGGGAAAAAAGGGATCTTAGATCATTCTACTAAAAAGGAAACTATAATATTCTCTTTTATCTGAAAGAAGAAAAGATGTTCCACCAAACTCTTTGACAGAGACACTCCAACACCTGTCCAAGACAAGACGGATTTAGAGTGTCTAAACAAAGCTTTAAAACGCCAGCCCTGGAGGTACATTGCAGTGTGTATCCTGGGATTTTATTTTTTCTTCTTCTTCTAAACAGAGAAAAATCACAAACAGATCCACAACAATCAAATTCCAACAGTGAAAACAATCAGTGCTGGTCCACCTCAGGAAAAAAATGAATATAAGTCTGTCAAGGGGGACTCACTCTTTCTGCTGCAAAAGCTCTTTAAAAGATAGTTGCGCTCTTGCTAAGCATGGTTGTGGGATATTTTTGTACATGATCTTTCAGTTCAGAGAACTAACTGATCATTCCTCCTATCTATCTGGTCTTCCTGGTGTTATTTGTATTATTGCTCCATTCCACTTGGCCCAATGATATGAAACGTAGAACTGAACATTGTAGATTGATGCTGCCATCCCCTATCTTCCAAAGAAAAACCCTACTGTTCCCTGATAGAAAGCATCAATCCCAAAGCTACCTATCTGTACATTGAATTTATTGTTTTATTTATTTTATTTATTTGTGGCATTTATGTACTGTTGAACACAATAAAATATGCTAATATTGTATCATAAGACACCTTGAAAACTCAGGGAGCATTATTTATTTTTTACATTTCTATCCTGCCCAATAGCTGAAACTATCTATATAACATTAAAAAAAAATAGCAAGGTGAAAGAAAGTCATGAGAATCTAATAGATGCCTTCTCTTCTCACTAACATCACTTACAAAAAAGTATTCTTTGTCTGTTCATTAGCTAGCAGTATAATACCATACTAATCAGTGGAAGCCTGATCATTCCTTACTCAGGAAACAAAAAGCGAACATCCTTTGTGTCATTGTATTTGGTATGTGCCTTTGCCCTCCCTATAGTGGGGGCTGCCTTGACAGCACCGGCCTGCCTCCCGTTTTTAGAAAAAAACTACACTTTCACTGCAGCGAGGTGGTGTCAGGTGGTGCAACGTGGGCTTTCCACTCCCTGCCTCCTAGCCCAGTTTCTGGCGACCAATAGGTTGCCTTCAGTGTGGGAGGAAAACTCAGGGTAAGTTCTCAACTTTTTCAGCATGCAGCTTCACAGTAAAGCCCCACAGGGGATGCGAGGTAGTTGTTGCGTCACGTAACTGATGCAGCGCCACCACACAGCCACCACGGGGCTTGTAACCTGTATAAACAGCCCCCCCCCCCAGTTTAACTTAAGAGGGTTGCTATTCATTCTAATGGGATGTGAATTGGAGTTCCTGTTTATGTGGGTGAGAATCGAGTGCAGTATTTATACATCACAGTGCCAGCAAGTTAGCTAAGGGTGGGGCTTCAGTCACCAGTTGGTAAATTGCTTGCTATATTGACATATAACAAACAGTTGAAGAGGCTTGATCTTGCTAGGCCTCTCAAAGAACTTGATCTGCAGTGACTGCTTTAGTAGAGGACAAGGAGAGGCTTCCTTTGTAGACCTGTGCAGGCATTCCCTTAAATACGCAAGCCTAAAAGTGTGTTGGGGGACATACAAGCTCCACCCCCAATGTGCCCATATACACGGGGTTCTCTTTAGACCTTTGCACATTCCACATGAAGGTCTAAAGAACATTTCTAAGTGAATTTGGTTGAACACACTTAGAAGCCTCTGCGCAACTGGGAAAGCAGTGTTCACAATCATGCAGACGCTTTGAAGTGCATTTAGCTGAACAACATGAAAGCCAATCTACACATTACACTAATCATGTCATGTGTAACTGAGGCTCGTCTTACTTTTTACTCCTTGTGTAAGAGTGCATGGCTCCAAGGCTGTCGGTCCCAAGGCTGCCCGTCTGTATATTTAATTCAATATTGTATCATAAGACATCTTGAAAACTCAGGGTGCATTAGTTATTTGTGGATGATGATGATGATGATGACGATACATTTCTATGCTGCCCAATAGCGGAAGCTATTCTCCATATCAGGACAATGGTACTCTGGGAGGGGAAGGTTAAATCTGTTTCCCCCCAAAATCCCTCCTGTGTATGTGGGAGGGGGGAGTCTCCCTTGACTCCAGTGGAGACCTTTTTTCCCTTTTTTTAACCCATCTCAAGGGGGGATTTTAGGGGAAAAGGTTTGACCCATGCATCCCAAAGTACTGTGGTCCCAATCCAAATTATGAAGTGGTCTGTTGGGCAGAAACACCACAGAGAGGGAGCCACTGATAAGCCCTTCTCTCATGATTTCACCAAGGGTAGCTTTGGACAATTGCCCACCCCAGTCAACTTCTTCTATGGTGCCTTACACAAGCAATGTCCCCACTCCTTTTTCTCTTTTTTAACATCATACCTGAGAAAGAGTTCTGTGAAACTAGAAAGCTAGCCGTGTTGGATGACAGCTTCCGTTTCCCCCCAGTCAGCATGATTGCGGAAGGTAGTAATGAAGGTGTCATGACTTAGAATTTCTTTCTCACAGGCCAACATAGTTACCTACATTCTTGTCTACTTTAATTGATTGCAGAGATGGCTCAAACTACAGCAAAAGTGGTGATACACAACACCATCCACATTCCCGTGCATCTCTCTATCACTGTTTCTTTTTGAAGCTGGCTGTCTTTCTGGAGTTTTAATTTTAAAAAGCATGTGGGTGACGCATTGAATTTCCTGTGGCTACAAGGAATTGGGTCTGGCTGATTGTAATAAGGGACATCTAAATGAAGCGCTTGGACTTGCCTAAGGCTCTTCTAACCACAGGTGCAGGGGAGACCTCGCCAATAAGAATAACTACTTGGAACATAAATGATTATTTAGAGCTGAGCCGAGCCAAAGGCTGTGCTTTTCCTTGCAGCTCACAGCCTGTGGTCTCCAACAGGAAATGTATTTTGGTTTTTAATTCCTCTCAGAGTAAAGTTCCATCAAAATAGCAATAAATATGTGGATGTCCCCCTCCCCATTATGTGGTGAGGGGGAGCATGAAGCTGGGTTTCACCTACAATTTGCTATAACTCTCAACCTTATAGAAAAGGATTGGGTCGTTACGTGTGAAACCAAGAGAGGGGATTCACCATTCCCTCCCTTCCCACCTCCTCCTTTGTCAAAACTCAATGAATCACTGATGTGATGTTTTCCAACAGTGATCACATAGGGCTTGTTGTTTGATCCTCCTCTTTTCTCAATTTGTCATTGATTTCCCCATCAAAATAGCTTGTGCAATGACGCCCAGCTGTATCCCTGGCATTCAGCTAGCCAGTAAATAAAATCCAAATGTTAATTCTTTGGAGCAGAAGCTTCAATGCCAAGGAATGAATAATCTGTGTGAGGATGAACAAGCAGTATATTGACGGGGAGGAGTTGGGGGTGCAGGTGGGGGGTGACTGAGCCGGAGAGACAGACATGCAGAAGCATAAGGGCTGCAACTGGTGCATCAAAGGGTCTACTGTTCAGAGAATGAACCACACGCTATTTGTTTTTTGTCCAATAATCTGGTTACATGTTAAACTATTAATATCTACAAACAGCGACTTGGGCCTTCTTAAATACAAAGACAGCAGGAAGGAAGGCAGAGCTATTCTTCTGCATGGGAGCATTCAATGTTGGTCTTTAAAATATCAGCAAGGAAAGTGTAGTGCTAGGAAATTTGAAGACACAGATCTATGCTTCTTTTGTAAATTGGATGACTCTGATATTTAACATCTTTCAATGGGAAAATATAAGGAAAATGCCAACATCCCAGGTGAGGAACAGGATGCTGAACTCATGTAAGCAATTCAACCTAAATTCTCCAGGCATTTATTCTGGAAGCATTTGCTATTTGAGGATCACAGCCTTTTTTTAATTGCCTAAAGATACAGATTTGATGGCAGGAGAGGAATACAAATCACCTGATCCCCAGTTTACTATTATATCTTCTAGACCCATAAGTGACCCATTTCTGGATTAGATCAAGGAATTAGTGAGCCCCCATTAGATTTACTAAGGTTAGATTATCTCCACAGTATGATTGAATGAGTTAGTACATGGCTCTCTGCGAATACTTCTATAGATCCCTATAGACAATTGAGGTGATGTGTGAACAGTTCAGACATAGCCCCAGTAAGCACATTCTACATATGGTAATTTGTGAAATGCTGTGAGACTAAACAGATTCAAGTTCTCTTGTTAGGGTTTATCATCTGAAGGCTAAGGACTGGATTTTTATTGTATATCTTTGCATTGAGCAATGATGATAGATCTCATGATTTCTTTCTAAACACAAGTTAAATTGATCAAGGAAATAATTTCTTTCAATTGTACCTTCATTTTAAATAGAATATTTCTATATAGATCAATGTATAACATTAGTACATAATACATGGAGGTCATACTTGATTGGCTCATAAGCACAAAGAAGAACATTTTATTGTTTAAAGTCTTGTAAATTTATAGAGTCAATAATTTGCCAACTTTTATTATATTTTAATGAAAGTAGCATTAAAATCGTGTGTGTATTCCTATGGCTACAAGGAATGGGATCTGATTGACTGTAATAAGCAAAATTTGAAGTGGGGGGCTATAAAGACAACAAATGGTGGAGAATGGCATTACATTATTATAAGAAAATTAATAGTGTGTGTAACTGTTGTAATTTGTGAAGAAATAAATTGATGCATGGGACACCCCAGCCACACTCAATAAGTAAAAGTCTGTGTGCTGGCTCTTCCTGAGAACAAGTGATGCTGGAAGCACAGAGTGTTGGATGTGGTCAGAAAAGTAGTACAGATTGGGCTCCATTCTCTTCCCTTATAGAGTGAAGTGCTGGTTAGTTGTTGATAGAACCTGTTGCACCAAGGTCTAGAAGAAATGAACTATTTTACTTAGCTTTGTAGTAGAGATTCTGTGCTTCACTCCTATTGTCTGAATGTACAAATAGATGGGCTCATCATTCCTGGTTGAAATCACTATTAGTTTGGGAGCTTTTTGAGCTCCATTAAGCAACTTGGATCTTGCTTTACAATTCTTGTTGGCTGAATCTGCAGAGACCAGAGGGAGCTACAGGAGTATTTTTGCTGCCACCTGTTGGTTGGAGTACTACAATTCACTAGATTTGCTGCTGCCACCTGTTGGAACAGATGCATCACCCTTAAATGTTGTATCTTGGAGAATTAAAGATGCCCCAACACACTGGCTGCAACCTTGAATGAACCATGAGTAACAGCAAAGTACATAGACTTTCACTGACACATCTAGAGGAGGAGGTGGGGAGTTTTGAACACGGGAATATCTTTGTGGTTTTGCCTATGTTACTAACCTCTTGTTGATATTACTGTTTCTTAATTTTAATAATTACTGTTGTATGGCCATATCTCAGGTGTGTGTGAGTGTCACGGGAGGGGGGAGACAGCAATCCAGACTTCAAATTAGAGTCCCAGATTTCTCTGGGTGGGAGCTTGAGCCAGAATTGAATATAAAAGGGACATAACCTCTAGATGCCGCACCAGTCCTTGGGTCCAGAATCAAGGGTTACATATCATTTCTATATATATTCATCCATTTGTTCATACATGTATTCATATTCATTCACATATGAATGTGTATATAGAGGGAAGAAAGGAAACAAAAGGAAAGGCTTTGAATGAATGATGATCTGGTGGGGGGCAGTTAAGTTTTGGTACAACCAGATCATATGAGAGAATTATTTAGCAGCTTGTAAAAGGTACCATGGCATCTAGATGATCTCAGTTCCTAACTTTGCATGGAAAGTGCGTAGACAGCTGAGATTCATGAGGTTGAGATAAGATAGGGCATTCACAGAAAGCCATAAAATAAGCAATAAACACACAAAAGGAAAGGACAAAAAATGTTGATCAGAAGCTCTTTTTTGCCTTCATTTAATTTGTGTATTTCAGTTCACTCATGCCGTGTGGATAATACTAATGTCACTTGACTAATGCTATTTTAACAGGAAGACTGCTTCAAATATGTCATTTGCTTTTTGAGATGCTCCTTGCCATACAGAAAAACATCTCCATGTTTTCTTTTACATTATCAGCAGAAAGCAACCAATTCTCACTTGTAGGGTATCTGGTAACATAGGGTGTCTAAAGTAAAACATCACCAGAACTGATGGCCCTGAACTGAATGTGTGAAGCCACCATGTGACTTTACAAGAAAACCATTCATTTGGAATAGCAAGCAAATCCATGCATGACTTACTTAGCCAGCCAGCCACCAGCAATGTTCTTTCCTTGCTTATGCATTACATTTATATCCTGACCTTACTCAAAGGAGCTCAGAGTGGCTTATATTGTAGTATTCTCTTTTATCCTTCTAACAGCACTGTAAGATACGATATCTGAGAGACAGTGACTTACTGAAGACCACCCATGAGCCTCGTGATTGAGTTGTTTCACCCTGTACGAACACAGGAAGCTGCTTTATACCAGGTTAGAATGTTTCTCCATCTAGTCTAGTATTGTCTGGTCTGACTGGCAGTGGTTCTCTGAGATCTCAGTCAGAGATTTTCCCCCTAACTGCTACATGATCCTTTTAATGGAATGAACCTGAGACCTTCTGCATGCAAGGCAAGTGTTCAACCACAGAGCCATGGTCCCTCCCAAAAGCATAAGGTCCATATATATCTCCATCCTGGACCTCTGCTTCCAAAATCCTCAAACAAGGCAGGGGAGGGAGACTTGATGGGGGAGGTCTTCAATATACATTCTACCTTAAGGACTCCAATAATGACCCTGCTCTTGGTTGTCTCCTCCCTGTTTCTCAAAAGATCCCATAAAACCAAGAGCAACTTCTTAGAAGAAGGCTTGCTTGAGTCACACTTGGCGGTCCAAATTACAAATAGCAATATACCTACAAAAGTAGTCCACATAAAATATTTCTGTTGTGATTTCCAGAGGGGTTGCTGTGTTAGTCTGATGCAGCAAACACACCCACACACCCACACCTGAAATCCACTTCACCTGATGCATTAAGTGTTATAGGTACATATACATATGGGGGGGGGGGTCCTGTAAACAGTCAAGTCAGAGGGAAACTAAATTTAGAAAGTAAAGAAAGTACAGAAAGTACATATTTATTACATATTTATACTGCCCAAAAGCGAAGGCTCTCTGGGCAGTTCACACTTAAAACCATGATATAAAAGGTCAATTTAAAACTTTAAAAATTTTAAACATATAATATAAAACCGGAAAAAGTTATATGCTAGGGAAAGCAAATATATATTTTGTCAGGAGGCATTTGAAAGATGTTATATTTCCTGCCTCCTGAACCACATGAGGGAGGGTTTTCCAGAGGGTGGGTGCCACTAGAGAGAAGGCTCACCATCGAGGCCCATGTCATCTGGGTATGTATAAGGGAAGGCGGCCTGTTACGTATCCTGGTCCCAAGTTGTTTAGGGCTATATAGGATAATACCATAACCTTGTACATGTCACAGTAGCTAACAGGCAGCCAGTGCAGATCTTTTAGCACAGGTTTTATGTGGGCGAAGCTAGGTGTCCCTGTGAACACCCTAGCTGCTGCATTCTGCACAAGCTGCAGTTTCCAAACCACACACATGGGTAGCCCCACATAGAGTGCATTACATTAGTCTAATCATGAGGTTACCAGTGCATGAATGACCATGGTTAGGCTATCCCTATCCAGGAACAGGTGCAATTGGTGTACCAACTGAAGTTGATAATGGGTGCTCCAGGCCACCTGACTCTCCAGTAACAAAGATAGATCCAGGAGCACCCCTGAACTATGGACCTGCTCCTTCAGAGGGAGTGCAACCCCATCCAGAACAGGCAAACACCCCGATTCCCAGACTTGGGAGCCACCAACTCATAAGGTCTCTGTCTTATCGGGATTCAGCTTCAATTTATTGGCCCTCATCCAAGCCATAACTGTATCCAGAACATGCATGGTCTCTCCTGATTCAGATGTTACAGAGAAATAGAGCTGGATGTCATCAGCATACTGGTGACACCTTACCCCAAATCTCCTGATGACTGGTCCCAATGGCTTCATATAGATACTGAATAACATTGGGGACAAGATGGTGCCCTGTGGCATGCCACAGTTCAGCTGCCATGAAGCTGAAGGGCAATCACACAATGCAATTTTCTGGAACTGAGTCAAACCACTGTAGAACAGTGTCTCCAACTCCCAACTCAGAAAGATGGTCCAGGAGGATGCCGTGGTCAACAATATCGAAAGCTGCCAAGAGATCGAGTAACAGGGTCACACTCCCCCTGTCTCCCTCCCATAGAAGGTCATCCATTAGGGCGACCAAGGTCGATTCCATCTAGGCTGACCATATGAAAAGGAGGACAGGGCTCATGTAACTTTAACAGTTGTAGAGAAAAGGAAATTTCAGCCAGAGTCATTTGTATGCAATTAGTTCCTGGTGAAATTCCCTCTTCATCACAACAGTTAAAGTTGCAGGGGCCCTGCTTTCTTTTGTATATGGTCACTCTAGTATAGTGCCTGCAACTTTAACTGTTGTGATGAAGAAGGAATTTCACCAGGGACTAATTGCATACAAATGACACTGGCTGAAATTCCCTTTTCTCTACAACGATTAAAGTTACATGAGCCCTGTCCTCCTTTTCATATGGTCAGCCTAATTCCATCTCAAAACCAGGCCTGAACCTAGACTGGAATGAATCCAGCTAATTAAGCACTAACGTGGTTGAATGCACAGGGACTCAAACCCAGAGCTAAACACTCAAAGCCCTGGGCCTGGATGGAGAAGTATCAGTTTTGGTTTCTTGCTCATATTTAAATATTTTAAATCTCAAACTCCTTTTGTCCCAAATACAGAGAACTTTACAAAGTTTGGTAAATTCTTATCAAAACTGAGTGAAAACAAAAGGACAATAAAAGGGAAATGTCATTGTCCAGGATGGGCTGTAGACCATTGATGATACATTGGAGTGGATACATTCATTCGCCATTTGCTGCAAAGGGGTTAGTGGCCTAACCGTGATTTAGCATACCGTCTGAACAGGCCCAGTGACTTCTTTTGCCTCAGGACAAATTCCCTAAACCACCCTAGCCAAATACAGTTACAACCAGGTCCAGTCTTGGGTACTGACTTCCAAAGCTCCTCCTGTTGTATATCTGGTTGCTTGGACTGTTTATTTGGGTTTAATGTCTGCTTGTGTAACCTTCTTCTGGCAAGATTTTAGGGCAGCCTCGTGGTATTACACAACCACCTGCTCAGGTCACTCTTGATCTTCACCAGCCCACATATGGTTATCCCAGATATAAGGAACAGCTTAGTATCCAGGCGTTAGCTATTTATTTTCTCCTCAGCTTTCTCCTAGACTATATATAGATAAAGTGGAACATATGTGAGTGGGTTTGTATGTCCAGAAATGTTTACCCACTCCTAGGAGCTACAAACTTGAAATTTGTGATGTTGATAGGTCTTCCTGTACAATGTACCAAAAAAATCCCAAAGCCCACATTTTTGTGGTTTAACTATTTTTAAAGAATTTAAAACAAATCCTACACTGACACATACAACTCCCAGCATGCCTTCAACTCCCAGCAACTGTTGAGGAAGCACATCTCAGAGGATGTGGTCACCTGCAGTATGCTCAAGGCATGCTGAGAGGTCTAGGCTTTTCAGAGATCTCAGGGGATCACATGCAGCCACACCTCTGAAATGGCTACACCTCCCAGAGTGTATTGCCCAGAGCTGCATGCATCCGCTGAGAATGACTTCCCTCCACTCCTCAGCAATGCTGCTCTTTGAGAGGAGCAGCATCAGTGAAGAGCAGAGGGAAGCAGATTAATGTTATTCAGGGACCCGAGCAATGCTGGAAATATCTGCTAGTCCTTCTATAACACCACCTACCAACTAGCAGCCCTTCTCCCTCACTAACTACCCACAGGTTGACTCTACCCCTGTCAATTGTCATTTTCCATCAACCCTTTTCCATCTAATAGTCTTGCCAGCCAATCAGAATTGAATTTGCCTGATCTACACTTCATCTAAAAATATTACAAGCAATTGTCTCGCTCTCTTCCCCCTTCAGAATGTCAACAAGCAGCTACTACTAAAACAGGCCTTCAATACAGTGACAACACTTGGCCTTAGGGGTGTGCTCTCCACCCAGGAATTATCTGATAACAGTGAAAATTCGTGGTGCATTCAATCTTCCAGAGCTGGGATTGGTCGCTTCTAAACCAATGGAATCATTTCAGAGCAGAGACGTGCCCAATGGGAGCTTCAAACATCTCCTAAATTATTCAACTATTTTGTGTGCGTGGTCGGATGTCTAATTGAAAACCTCCCAATAAGGAACATGGGGTGATGGGGTGGGGTAGTTTTGAGAACTCTACTGAGAACTAGGCCGCAAAGCCTGTTTCTCAGTAGATCGCAGCAGTGGACGGAAGCGGGCGCCCCGGCAGGTAAGGAGCATGAGGGGGAGGAGGGGGAGGAGGGGGAGGGCCCCACTTACCTGCCAGGGCACCTGGTTCCCTCTGCTGCTTCGATCTACTGAGAAACAGGCTTCGTGGCCTGCCTCTCAGTAGCGAGCCAGGTGATGACATCGGAGCAGTGGACGGCCCTGGCAGGTAAGGAGTGTGAGTGGGGGGGAGGGACAGGGAGGGGGGAGTTAGGCCCCCACTCACCCACCCACCGCCATGTTTTCCATATAGGCTTGCATTGGGGGAAAGCTTTCTTCCCCCAATACAAAGCTATGGCAAAAACACCAAAAATGACGTCCGGTTTTCGGATTGGGATCGGGTCCAATCCGATCCGAGGGACATCCGATGTTGTCCGAACAACATCGGAGGTCCCAATCTGGGTCCCGATCCAATCTGGGGGGTCCGTGCCCATTCCTTAGGGTTGTGCAGTGCACACAAGCAGTACACAATTAATAAAACACACTTTGACAACATTCCATCATGAGGCCTGGGAAACACTGACTGCTGCTGCTGGTTCTGGCCATTGGGGGAGAGGGGGTGCAGGGCTGGTTGGTCACGCATTTCTGTTTGGACTCAGAAGTCAGCACAGTGTGGAAGTGTTGCTGGGCTGGCATCGTGAGTAAGCTTCTACACCTGAGTCAGGCAGGCTGTTTATTTCATTTAAACTATTACTCCTATTGGCTGGCCCTCCTCTTCCAAGCCATGTAGCCTCCTATGGGGAAGCTGTTCTTGCCTTGACTCCACTCACTCCAATGTACTTGACTGACAGTAGGGGAGGGGTGCCTCCTCCTCTTCGTCCTGCAAGCCTCCTGTCCTCTCTGATGGTCAAGCTGTGTGCTGCTGTTGTGGCATTTATTAATATATATTTACTTATTTATTACTGCACTAAGCACTTTTATCCCGCTGTTTCGTTTCCCTCTCCCTCGCCATACAGATCAAAGCATGAGAGGTGCCTGAGAGGACATTTGAGTTCAGACTTTAAAAGTTCCTTATAAATCACTGCATCCAAACTTGGCATGCCTAAAGCCCTCTTTAAAAGCTGTTACAGTGCCAACTTTCATGTGTTTATCTTTAAAACTGACTGAGCTGTGAGCATCTCTGTTAATTCCCACTGCCAAGAATGTACCAGTGACCATCCGGCAGAGCGGGGAGAGAGACCCACTCCAGAAATCAAAGATGCCTCAATGGAGCTCTGCTCCGAATTTTGGAGTGAAGACCGCTGTGCACACTTCTACTTGGCCTCAGGCCTGCACAGATACATTATAACCTCTCAGAACAACAACAATAATAGATATGGCATTTCTTCACACTTCGTGAGATGGCTTACACAGCAAAATCTCTTGCCACATTTTGCATCTTTTGGAGGCAAAGATGACATGTATTTGAGTAGAGCATTTGATTGACCCATCAGATGATATTTCTGTTTCTGAGGCTCTACTGCAGTACTCAAGAGGAAATTCCCAGTTTCCACACTCAGATTTGTTAGCTTGATTTTTTAGTCCTGCTTGTGGGCTTTCCATGGGTGTCTGGTCGGCTACTGTGGGAACAGAATGCTGTTCCACACACACCCGAGAGAGAGAGAGAGAGAGAGAGAGAGAGAGAGAAAACTAATGCTCTTGTTCTCTTTGAAAGCAGACGGGTACTGAGATACGCTACCAGCCTCTGTCATTTGAGGGCACCCTGTGCTTTGATGTGGGCTGCAGTTAGCTGCAGGAAGAGCACAGTGGCCATCTCTCTTGATGGCAAAGCTGCCTCTCATTGAAATGTTCTGTTTCTCCCAACCTCCTCCAGGTCAATGCTGCAGGGACATACTTTTTTATTGATAGCGGGAGCACACACAGAGCTCATAGATCACCAGCCTTATTGGTGCACTGGGGATTGGAGGTGAATTGCCTAAAGGAGGGATGCACTAGCATGCCAACCTCACTATTGATTAATGCTAATTATCATTTAATTTAACTTCCAATTAGTTTGAATCAATTGTCACTCTCTAGTTTTGTCATTCTCTCGCTGGATTTTTCTGCACTGATGATTTATAGCAATAGGAACAATTGTCTGGACCCTTTCTAGCGTTCCCAAATGGCTAGTTGCCTTTCCCTTTTTTCCTCTTTCATTTTTAATAGTGTTCAGTGAATAATTCATTGGTTGAAATTAGCCTTCAGGTCTATCTGTGAGCAGCTTTGGATTTATTCATTAGTCAAAAATTATTTGTAAAATAATTGAGATGAATCATTGCTCTGTATTGTAGTTGCAATCTGTTGATAATAATGAACTAGCTGATATATGTGACCACGCGAGCATCACTTCCTTATTTTTCACTTGCTTCTTGCATGGGGCATGTGATATCACTTTGGCTTGCTGATTGGGCATGCTGACTCAGGGAATGAAGAATTGGATTAATTTGTGCCTGTGAATTGAGAATAAGAATTCTGCCTTTGAGAAATCCTTTATTAGAGTTCAGCCAGAAAGGTGGCATTAAAAAAAACCAAGAATGACCCGCATCATTTATTTTTACAAAGGATCAATTCTTTCAATTTTGTGTGAATGAATAGTGTTCAATAACCATTCCATCAGGCTGCAGCAGAGAGAGAGATGGAATGCAGGTTCAACTGAGAGCCTTCGAACTGATTAGAATAGAATTTTCTATTCTAGCTAGTCATTATAAGAACAACTAAAAACTAGTGACTGAGTTTGATTTTTCCCCCTCCCTTCCAATCTGTTTTTCTTTTGTGTTGTATCCTTTAGACTGTAAGCAAGGGGACTGAGCCTATCTACACTACAGCTTTAACACAATTTAAAATGGTTTAAAATGGTTCAAAACAGTTTATAACAGTTTTGAGAACTGCAGGGCCCAGGACACACTCCATATACAGTTTTCAAAATGTATTCAAAGTGTTTTATCCTGCGTGTGTAGATAAGCTCACTGACTGTCTTATTAATGATCTTTGTAAGCCACTGTCAGAACCTTTTTCGGTGAGGTACAAATGCTTCAAGTAAATAAGTAAAATGTGAATTTCTGAATTCAGCTACAACTATTAGTCCTGCAATAATGGAGTTGCTGACTCAAAATGTATCATTTCCCCATAATTATTATTTCTTAATTTTCTGTTTTGTCCTTTAGTCAGTGGATATAATTACTGACAATTCAACACAGTTGAAGTGAATGCTGGGGCAGGGGGGTGTCATCATTTTACTTTTATTGCCAGTAATAGTTCTAGCCCACACATTGTACTTCTTATCAATACTACTATTTCACAAATGCTTGTGTTATACCATGTTTTTTTCTTATCCAATATGCTAGCACTGGTACATCACCCCTGCTGGCCAAAAGCTCACTGTGACGGCAAAAAGGAAAGTTCATCCCTAAACCCCTGTCTTCCTTATCTATGTTCTATCTATCTATCATCTTTTTTTATTTCCACTAATATGCCACTTTTCAACTTTTCAGTTGTGGACAAATTGCTAAATAGTCCTATCTTGTTATTACAGTATTCAGCTTAGGACTGAGCAGTCTATTGCATTTCCTGACAGTTTCTCATGTATTAATTCATAAATCTGTTCTATCCTGTATTCCTTTAAACCTAAAAATCATACTTTCCATGTTTTTATATGTATTTTGGAGTGTTTTTGAGCTATGAACTGTATCACAAAATTTGAAGAAGTGCAAAAACTGAAGGATAACTGCAATCTGGTCCACATACTGTATTAGTTTGGGCAGTGCAAATCAAGTTGGTTTTCTTAAAAGCAAAATCCTAAACCAGCCCTAACTGAGCTGTAGTAACCTTTTACCTAGTATTCTGCAGAAGACTGTAACAGTTTTAAAAAAAAATTAATGATAGCTAGGAACTGAGTTGTCACCACCTCTCCTGAAAGCAGAATATTTCAGTGTACAGAAAGCCTGTCCTATGCTAAAAGTATCTATCCCACCTCAGCTAAACCAAGCAAATGAAGCCATAACTCATTTTAAGGAACAACAAACAGGCCTTGAAAATCACTGACCATCGTAACAGTAATTATATGTTTTTGTAACTAAATCTTTTTATAGTTATATTTCAGTCACATTAGGATAAGAGCTATGGAAGTAATAACAACTGCTGCTACCGTAACTGATCTTTTTGTTAGACTTTTCTTATTTTCACTCTGTGCTGTACAGTTGCTCTAATGCCACTAGCTGCTATTGTTGCTACTATTACGGGAGGATTTATATTGTGTAACCCTTGCAGAAATAGTTATATTAGTAGAAGTTATAGTTATATAGTCTGCTTATATAACTAATATAGCAATAGTCATATTAGCAGAAAAGCATAATACTAATATAATAACTATTCTAATACATCTACTACTATATCATCGAATAAATTGCTAATATTACATTACTTGCAGTGAACATTACATTATATATACAGAACGTGAAGACTGAAAGAAAGATTAGTAGAAAAGATAGTTGGTCAACAGGTCTTGGTAGTAGTACTGACAGTATCTGTAGTAGTAATACAACTACAACTAGACATCACTATAGTCTTGTACCCAAAGATTCAAATGCACGGGTAGAATATGCTTCTGGAGAGCTGCTAGTAGCATTACCTGCAGTCCCTCCACCCCTGACAAAAAGCTGCTCCAGAGGGTTGGGAGACACTGGAGCAGCACGTGATCCAGTGCATAGAGAAAGATAATTGGCAGCTGTCTCCCTGCGTAAAGCAGAAGTGCCTCTTATGCATGGAGATCCCAGATCTCTAGATATTCTCCATAGTGTTTAGGACTCCACACTCCAGTAATCAATTTCAATCAAATTTTGCATTAAATCCTACAGGTTACTGTAAGGGCCATAAAATTGGAATTTCATAACCATATTAAAAAACATTTAAATAAGTAAATAGTTCCATTTAAAAGAGAGAGAGAGATTTATATCCAAGCACATCAATTCTGCTGGTCAATAGAAATGAAAACTTACCCTGCATTTGCCCTACATGTGACAGAAGAAAAGACTAACACTTGTTTTGTTCAAATAAACAGTTGACATTCAGACTGACTCTTCACAAAGCTTTGACTGGGCATCAGAAGAAATGTGAGCTTTTGTGCAACATTCCCCTGGCATAACTTGCCGCTTTCAGTCTCATTATTATTGCATTATATGTAGCACATCTGTGGCTGGTCAGGAGCCAAAGTATTTAATTCTATTAGATACATCTATACAGCTAAGTGATAATCTATACCAGGTTTACAGAACAAGCACTTAATTCTTGGCAGGGAGCAGTCGAAGACTTGATACAAGAGCAACAGAGTCTAAGCAGCACAGTTGTAGATCAGTGTCAGAAACTGGCCAGAAATCACTGCTGCATTCCTTGGCATGCAGGCATCCCAGTGTGGGAAACTATTCATTCAATTTATTGTTCTAACATCTGTAAGGTTTGGGTGGGGGTAAAGCAAGCAAGACTGGGGAAAACATACTGAGGGGAAAACATTTACCTAACATAATACTAACTCTTTCAGGGGCTTTCACGTCAGCACTCTTTAAATAATGTAGTTTTCGGACAGACATCTGGTAACACTTAACCAACAAAGGTACACAGAGACACATTTCGGTCCATAACATCTGTGTACGGATAGGCATGGGCATGCACTTTGTTGCTTGTTGCACTCATTTATTCTAAGACTGCTTACCTTGTGCATCTTCTGAAATGCTGGTCCTGCCTTATCATCTGTAGCGCACGTCATGCACACGTACAAAGAGTGCATTTTGAACTCACGATAGCACAAGCAAAGATATTCAACATGTATAACTTGAGTTATGACTAACAAGTGCAGATGTAGGCCAAATTCCAGGGTTCTGTTTTCTAAGTTGTTCAGCCAACTCTATGGATCTTCTCACAACCAGTTCACACAACCATTTTAAAGGTGTAGGATGTGTGTTCAGTCGGGGCAGAAACAGTTGGGCTGGGGTGGGGAGGGGGTTGTGTGACTGACTCTTCTATACACACACCCATATGTTGCTTAAAAAACTGAAAGAAGGGGGGGGGGAAACAACCTCTGGGGAAAATATTATATCTATTCTTTCACCTGTGTTCTATTTTCTCAGAGCTTTTAATGTATTTTACTGGTTTGTAACTGTGAACTGCCCAGAGAGCTTCAGCTATGGGAAGGTATAGAAGTATAATGAAACAAATGAATGATTCAGCCCCTAATAATATATGAAAGCACCCCAAGAAAAGCACCCCAAGGACCTATATATCATCCACACCAGAATTAGGAATGGTTAAAGCAAACAGAGGTTATAAGATATAACTTGACTTTTGGTGTGTTACTTTAAACCTGAAAACCTACCTCTTTTCTGCTCAGTAACTAATTTCTATATGGCTTTATATTTAATACAATGCTGATAATTGTAATTTGTTTATATGATATGTGCACGTGGAGAAAATCGCATATCATACTAACACCATAGCTCCCATCGGAATCCCAAACTATATGGGTTCCAAACTGCATGGTTAGCCATTTTAAGAGAGGTTGCAGGAATGGTTACAGCCAGTCCAAACCATGTGGGCAATGTTTAACACACAAGCAGCTGATGGTGTAGTTTCACACCCCAACAGTATCTTGGTGATCACACTACTCTTGTCTGAACCAGTTCACATTTTTATGATTTAAAGTGGTGACACTTAACAAGTGTTCCACCTATTATTTTACTGGCAATGAAAACTTCTATTCAAAATGGGGGAACAAAGGATGTGTTATCTGAACGCTGGTGCACAGAGAGGCAGAGTGACAAGCATTTAATTTCCAGGGCTGTTGGATGGATATGTTTTCATCCTGTGGGAGAGATGATGTTGTAAATGGAATCCCCCAAGGGGAGTAGCTTGATATAACTTATCATTAAGCCTGGAAACCAGATGGAAGAGCTGAGTTCAGTGCTCCATTCCTTATACTGAGAGCACATTTTCCTTTGCTCTCTTTCGCTCCAACTTACTCGGTTGCAATGTTGAGATGATGAGTTTCTCTTCTTTGTGCCACATTTCCAAACCATAAGATGTTTCGGACACTCCTTGTTGCCGTTCGCAATCTATTTGGACAAGATATAGGAATACAGAAAATCAGGAGTTACTACTGAGCCCATTGCAATTAGTCCCCTGGCATGCACTACAAAACACTCCCACTGACAGAAGATTGTCCAAGAATGATTCCATAAGATTCCTAGAGTGGCTCCTAAATATTGCCTTTTAAACTTTTAATAGTTTAAATTTATTGGACACTGTTGTATTTTATGGTTTTAATTGTGCACTGCCCAGAGAGCCTTGGCTAATGGGCAGTATAAAAATGTAATAAATAAATAAATAAATAAATATGTGGAGCATAGTCTGCTAAGCAGCAAGTGTTAAATATTCAAGGGGGGAGCTATGAGTGTGCCATTTTAAATAAATAAAGTATGCTTCAACAGTGCTGGGTATGTAAGGTAACTAAATGATTAAATCATGAATTGAGACTCTGAGCCAGAGCTGGTGCACAAACACGAGTGCAAAGGAAGCATGTAAGGTTTACTCCCTGCCTGCCCCTACAAAAGATGGTCCCCAGGTGCCACTGTATCTTTAGGATAGTAGAAACAGAAGGAAGAGAAGAAAATAATGGAGGTAAGCCTGATTAGTTAAGCCAATGGTGGCTGCTTAGAGAAAAGCTATTCTTTATAACTTGTATATCTTGTCCAAAACACACAGCTTTAAGATAGAGGCAGGGATTGATCATTTAGTTCAGAGCTGAGCAGAAAGTAGATCTCTAGAGGTTTTGGACTTCAACTCCCAGAAGCCCTTACCAGCATAGGCAATCGTCAGGAATGCTGGAAGTTGAAGTCCCAAACCTCTGGCGATCAACTTTCTGTCCACCCCGGTTTAGTTTTGATAGAGAGTTAGATAACTAGGGATGGGCGAATATTTTGTTTCAGTTCGGTTTTGATAAGGATTTACCAAAATTTGCAAAGTTTTTCATATTTGGGTCAAAAAGAACTTGAGATTTCAAAAACCCGAATGTGGGAAAACCTGAAGTTGATGGATTCATCCATCCTGATCCAGGACTTGGAGTGCTTAGCTCTTAAAAGTCTGGGTTTGAATCCTTATGTATTCAACCATGTATCTCAGAAACAATGTTGTGTGATGATCTGGAAGACAAATGCATGTTTGGGGGGGAGTAATTCAACCGGAAATGGTTTGTGGGAATATCTGAAAGAAAAATGAATTTGGAGATAAAATTAATTGAAAGTAGAAGTTGTTTGGGGAATCCGCGATGGAAATATATATGTAAAGAAAGCAAATATTTTCAGTACATGCAGAGCAAAGCAGCAGTAATTAGATATGTTTCACTTCTGTCTTTTATACCTTGCCTTTACCACTGCTTTCCAAGACAGCTTACAAATAAAAACAATAACAAACAATATAATCACAATTAACACATCCTATACATTTCTACTCAGAAGTAAATCTCATTGAATTCACCAGGGTAAGTGAGTATATTACTGTGACAAAACCATTAGCACAAAGAACAGTAGAGCAGTTATAGGGAAAAAATCCTTTCAGAATGAAAACGTTGTTGATGCCTGTTTAAAAGTGAAAAGAAAGGGAGATTGGCAGATTTCCTGGGAAGAGAATTCCTTAGCAATGGTTCCTATACCAAAATGAAGAAAAATGCATCGACCAAACAAGAACACAAAAGAGGACACAGATTTGTATAAATGTTTCTTATGCTTATGCAACTGTATAGATCAGGGATGGGCAAACAGGGCCATGCACCACATGAGGCCCTGCTGATCCCTGGTGCAGCCCCCACAGCCTTCCGAATTTGGCAGAGATGAAAATTTGGTGGATTTAGCAGTACTGAGCGCCAGTGGGGTCAAATGTAGCTTGCAAACAAATGAACTTTCTTTTAGTGCTCCATAGTGCTATGAAACGGTATGCTGCCAAATGTCTGCAGCAACACGCTGATTTTTATTTTTTCAGATTGCAGCCCTACGAACTCCTGCAGTTGCCCACCCCTAGTATAGATGCAAGTTCAGAAAGAATTACTGTATTTAAAACAAAAATACAATGCACCTTGCCACCCTGGCAAAGTCTGTAACCAGCTGACCTGTGTGCCTGCCCAGTTGCTAATTGTTGAAGGGCAATTTAAAGGCTCCTGCTCTTCCATTTTATGATTCTTTAGCATTAAACCAGACTTGGACTGTACAGCTCTTCAAAGAGAGGACTGTAAAGTAGAACACATGACTGCCCTAGCCCCATCCCTATTACCCACCAACCTATCCTTGCCAGTATTAGGCCAGAGAGCAGAGCCTCTCATATTTGGGCTGAGTAGGTTCATATTGTTGCACAAGATGATGCTTGCTAGCTCAGAACAAGGTGCATCTAATTCAGCAGCTTGTTTCCAATAGCTGCCATCCTGATACCTCTGCGATTTCACAAGCCAGGCATAAAGGTGATGGCCTTCCCTTCTTGTTTATTCCAAACATCTTTTATTCACTTCTATACTGCTTCTTAATTTATATTTATTTATATGTCATGGGGGTGACGAAAGAAAAATCTAAGACATTGTCTCAGAGAAATGTCTTCTGAGAAATTTCGACTGAGCTCTATAAAACACCAGTCCAAAATATTTCATAATAATCCACTTCCCTTAAAAACACAGCAACTTGTTTCCCTCCACTTAAAGTGCAGTATCTGGGAAGGAGTGGGAAGTGGAGGAGGGGAGAGAAATAGAGAGGAGAGGGAGGGAGGGAATGTGAGTTGGGGAGGAATGTTTTCCTAGATCTACAGACATTAGCATTAATTGGTGGCTGTCTATAGCCTGGGTTTATTGCTCAGCTTTTAATTAACTGTTTCCGGATTTAATCTCACAAATGTTCTATCTTCGTCCTTGTTTAATCCCGCATTCTAACAGTGGGCTTATTTATGCAGATCAATACTGTTTACAAACATGAAAGCTGCCTGTCCATTTTTGAACTTTAGAAGGGATGGCATTGGTTATCAATAGCTAAAGGAGCCTCAGCAGGTGGCATGTCAATGTGCAGGCAATCAATATTCACAGAGCAGAGAAGATTAAAACTTTTGGGGTTGGGGAAACAGAAGGTGCTTCTTGAACTCCTTGCCATGTTGTCATTTAGGATTCATTCTGGCCCCGCAGCCCTGCTCTCAGCTCTGGCCTGTTTATTTTGTTTATTATTTTATTAAATAACCATCTGAGCATTAGCCCATGTACTAATGAGCATAGTAGCTGCATGTGAGTCTACTTTGTATTGTCTTCTTCATCCGTTTCCTCCTAACTCATTAACCACACATCCCTTTAGACCACCCATGACTTTCTACCCACTACAAAATAGCAAAGATGGCTTTATTTCCATTTATAATAAAATTAGATGTGATGTTAATTATGTGAATGCAATCAATGTGCACATTTTTTTTAAAAAATGATATAAATAGCTGTGGACCATGGGGTGTGTGTAAGGAGAGTTTTATAAATGAACAGCTGTTGTAGAGAAGCCTGAGTAGGCTCAGGATTATGGGATGGTGGCACTGAGTTTGACTCTTCCTTTCCTTACCACAGTCGCAAAAAACGTTTCTTCTAGTATGCTTCTATTTGCATTCCAAGATAGAAAATGCTTTCAAAGCTTTATTATGTTCACTCTTGATAGGGTGACCATATGAAAAGGAGGACAGGGCTCTTGTATCTTTAACAGTTGAATAGAAAAGGATATGTAAACAGGTGTTATTGTTATGCATGCAGCACCTGGTGAAATCCCCTCTTCATCACAACTGTTAAAGCTGCAGGAGCCCTGCCCTCTATTGTATCTGGTCACTCTAGGCAGGGCTCCTACAGCTTTAACTTTTACGATAAATAGGGAATTTCACCAGGTGCTGCATGCATAACAATAACACTGGTTTACATATCCTTTTCTATTCAACTGTTAAAGATACAAGAGCACTGTCCTCCTTTTCATATGGTCACCCTATCAAGAGTGAACATAATAAAGCTTTGAAAGCATTTTCAAATTAAAAAGTGTATATATGATATATTGTAGCATTACTGGTAGTAGTGCTAGCTTTTCAAGTGAATGCTGTTAATCATAAGGCATATTATTACAAAGATGCAGTGGCACATAGGTCTCTGCAAAACTTACTGACTGTGGAAGAATTTGATCCAGAAATAAAATGCCTTTAAGATCTCACCGTTTTTCTTCCCCTTTCCACTCCTCTTCTACTTGCTGTCACTTTTCACCTGCCCCTCATCGTCTCTCTCAAGTCATAACAGTGCCAATGTATCAGACGACCTCAGCTGCCAGTTTCTCAGACATTTTTCCTTTGAATGTGACCCGGCAGCAGCTTGCAGGAACTTTTGAACTACTTGCTATGTCATATGCTAGAAGAAGTAAAAGAAGCTGAAGCATAATGACTCTACTGAAATATATGATTCAATGCAAAGCAAAAATGCTCTCAGCAGAGAAGTGTAAGGAAATGTACCTAGGTTGCTATCTAGAAAAAGATGAGGAGTATATTATTTAATATCAACAATATGGCAGTGATCCAGTCCAATACAGGCACTGCACGTACATGCAGAGAGATCCTCACCAGACATATCAGAGTTTTATTTTCCCCTCTTGGGCAGTAACCACTAGGGATGTGCACTGACCCCCCGGATCGGATCGGAATTGGAATCGGACCTGGGGGGTCGGATCGGAGGTTGGGCGGATCTGATCCAATCCCGATCTGCGGATCGGATGTCCGATCCACAGATCGGACGCCATTTTGAATGCTTTTTCCCATAGCCTAGTATTGTGTTACAAAAATGCCTATAACTTTTTCATTTTTAAAGATAGAAGGATGAAACTTGGGCACTTTGTACATGGGTTAGGGGTAGTTATCTGTGAGAAATTTCAGAAAGATTGGTGCAGGAATTTTATGGCAATTATTTTTTTAATAAAAAACCAGGAATGCCTATAACTTTTTCATTTTTAAAGTTCCACACATGAAACTTTGCCACTTTGTAGGTGGTACATTGGGACCTACGTGTGTGAAATTTCAGAAACGTAGGCGCTTGCCTTGTGTGGCAATTAATTTTAGAAAAATGGGTAGTAGTGGGGTAAATACAGTTATGCCTCCAACTTTTTTATTTTTAAAGATACAAACAGGAAACTTGGGCACATTACAGGTAACACTTTGCTTGATATGTGTGTGAAATTTCAGAAAGCTAGGTCCAGGCATGTGGTGGCAAGGTATTTTTGAAACAATGAGGAAAGAAACACCTATAACTATTTATTTTAAAAGTTAGAAGACTGAAAGTTGCTCACTTTGTAGATGGGTTAGGGGTAGTTGTCTGTCAGAAATTTCAGAAAGTTAGGTCCAGGCATTTGGTGGCTACGAATTTTTTAGATTAAAAGTTACAAAAGTTTTTCCACAGAGGCTTGGGCTGTCAATTGCACCCCCCCTCCCCCTCCCCCTCCCTCTTTTATCTGTCAAAACTCCATGTTGTTGTAACTTTTAATCTAAAAAAATTGTAGCCACCAAATGCCTGGACCTATCATTCTGAAATTTCTGACAGAAACTACCCCTAACCCATCTACAAAGTGAGCAACTTTCAGACTTCTAACTTTTAAAATAAAAAAGTTATAGCCGTTTCTTTCCTCATTGTTTCAAAAATACCTTGCCACAAAATGCCTGCACCAATCTTTCTGAAATTTCTCACAGATAACTACCCCTAACCCATCTACAAAGTGCCCATGTTTCATCCTTCTATCTTTAAAAATTAAAAAAGTTATATACGGTTTTGAAACCGTATATTAGGCTATGGGAAAAAGCATTCAAAATGGCATCCGATCCGCCGATTTTTTCCGATCCGGATTGGACCTCGGCGGATCAGATCGGATTGGATCAGAGGGTTGGTCGGATCCGATCCAATCGGATTGGAATTTTCCGATTTTGGGGCGGATCGGATTCGGATCATGGATCGGATCTGATCCGATGCACACCCCTAGTAAGCACATCAGGCCTCTACAGAGAATGGGCATGTCTCTGTTCGCTTCCCATGTGCCCATTAAGCCCTCTCTACCGCTTTGTCAAGGAGCGCTGCATTATGACACTCGAAGCACATGCAACTCTTTGGCAGTTCAGTTGTGTCTCTTGAGCTAACAAAAATATCAATGTATTTTGCAGCTCCTAGTGTCTTCCCTGAGATGTTAACAGATCGGGAAATCCCTGAAGAAGTGTGGATAGCATGTAGGAGAGAGAAGAGGGTGGAGACTGCTGAAGAAGTATGGAGCGGGAAAGAGACAGAAGAAGCAGATGCCTAAGTCGAGCTTTGGACAACATGGAAAGCAATAAGGGAAGGCCCAGATTAAAAGGAAAGAACACAAGCCTAGGCCAGAGAAAAAAGAAAGAAGCTTACTTTTTTTAAAAAATGTTTTTATTGGTTTTATATAATATACACACACATAAAAACCACATCACTTACAAATCATATATCCCCTTACAGTGCACCCCCACACCAGGATCAGCTACAAAACTTCCCCCCCCCCCCCAAAAAATGCATAGATTCTACTTACCTGGCAGGGGAGACACCATGATCAGAAAGGAGCTTACTAAGGCATGGAGGACGAGATGCCAATCAGTCTTGTTCTATTTTGGGTATCCATTTCATCTTGCAGGAAGTAGGCTCCGGCTAATAAGGACCTTCCCCTTACCAAGCTCTGCAAGTCTCACTTAGGATGGGAAGATTAATCTGCCACTTCCAAAGCCTTTCTCTTTTCACAGGACATTTTAAAAACAATAACAACAACAGCACACACACTTCCTCTGCTCTTCAGGTTTTGTTTTGTTTTGTTTTTTAAAAAAACCTCCTAATGTGGCCTACAAAGATTAGGCACCACCACCCCAAAGGGGGGGGGGTGTTAAACTGCATCTTTCCCAGTTCATACTTCCATCGGATATTTGTGGCTGCCTTACAGGAGGTAGGTCCATGTTATCTAGGGTGACCAGATAAAATCCAGGTCAGGGCTCATGTAACTTTAACAGTTGGAGAGAAATGGGAATTTCAGCCAGTGTCATTTGTATGCAATTAGTTCCTGGTGAAATCCCCTCCTCATCACAACAGTTAAAGGTGCATGCACTATACTAGAGTGACCATATACAAAAGAAGGCAGGGCCCCTGCAACTTTAACTGTTGTGATGAAGAGGGAATTTCACCAGGAACTAATTGCATACAAATGACTCTGGCTGAAATTCCCTTTTCTCTAGTACTGTTAAAGTTACAGGAGCCCTGACCTGGATTTTATCTGGTCACCCTAATGTTATTGTTATTTGGCCTTGTCGAAGCCTTTCCCATTCACGCCATGCACTGTAGGTCTCACTTGCACCCTCCAGGCCTTTCCTCTTATAAAACGTACAACCAGCATGTAGACACACAAGGCCTCTGCCTCTAATCAACTGTGATATGGTAAATATAAAGTTTATATTATTTTATATTAATAATATTTATACTTAATGTGTGTAGAGCCTGTGCGTGTCTTGTGGCTTTCAAACATTAAAAGGTCTGTGATTCAGAGGGTATGAAACTTTGGCCATTCCTGATTTATGTTATTGTTTTATATGATAACAATGTATATGATCAATAATAGATCTAATAGGTGAATCCCCATCATCATTCAAAGTGTTTGCTATACATTTTATTCATTCTTCCAGATTTGTGACACCCAAATGACAGGTTTTCATCATTAGACCAATAAGTAAATAATATTGTAGTTGAATTTCAATAAAATAAATGACTACTTTATTTCAAACATGTTTAGGCTGTTTTATTAAGTAAAACAATATTCCAAACTCCATACTTGCAAAAAATAAAAACAGCATCAACAATAAAGGCAACAAGGGCAATAAATAATGAACATCTCAATTTAAACAATAGATCAGGAAAAGTAAAATGACAGCAGCATGATAAGAATGTGGTTTTTAAAAACTTTTACGTAAGAAATGAACCATTAAAAGTTGTAGCAAACAAGTAGGTTTTAACTTCTGAGTGATAAAAAAGGTTTGGTGGCACAGACTTGTCAGAGAAGGGCACCATAGAAACAAGGTGCTGTTACTGAAAAGGCCCTCTTCTTGGTAACCAATGACATTATCTCACCTGACTGGAGCACCCAGAAAAGGGCCTCTAAGGCAGAGATTCTTATCCCCACATGCCCCATAGACACAGATTACGTTTCTTTATAGTGTCTGCCTGTGCTGTGCTCCACGATCTGGATGATCAAGTCCGAAATTGGTTTTTGTTTGTTGTTGTTGTTATCAAGGATCTTGCCTTAAACTATATATTTCAACAGTTCAACAGATCATTCTTTCAGCCCGACAATTCTGCAAATATTAGGGTGAGCTGGTAATAGTTTTTGAAGTTAGTGGTCCTGTTCAGAAGACACCTTAACCCTGCTGTTTAAGGCTTTTGGTTAAGCAGCAGGTTTAAGGAGTCTTGTGCGATGCGTTTTGCTGAACCTTGCTCACTCAATAATCACGTCAGACTGTCGGCAGCATGGCTTAAAGTGTTGTGTGCAAAAGCACGGCTTGTGGTTAGTACTAACCCCAGAGAGCCACAATTTCGCTAACTGCAGAGCCTAAAGTGTCGTCTGAACAGGCCCACTAAGTTATTTGGAAATGGATCAAAATCAATGTGGGGAAACGTCTTGCACTACAAGGCACATAAGACAGATGTGTATAGCTCTTTGGGAGTATTTCTTCTGATGACACAGTGGGTCCCACCCAGTTCCTCCAAGGTTCTGTGGTAAAAGCTATGCAGTTGTCCTTTTGCCTCAGTTTATCGGTAATAAAACAGGAACCAAAATGTGGATGTTTCATTTTAAAAATAAGCCAGCAATGTCCTTGGGGCTTTACAAGACACACACAAAGGCAATTCTTGCCCCGAGGAGCTTACTACTTCTTTGCCAGCTCCCCAGGGTGCCAGGTGGCTTAATGAATTAATTTTGCCAAGCGCTTTGAGATCCGGGGATAAAAGCCTTCACAGAAGTGCAAAGTATAATGATTAATTGCCTTTTCTTGGTGGGAAGTTGCCATCCCCCCTTTTCACTTTCTGCGGCTCGCAAACCGGAGGGAGTATTTAACTTTTTTTATATATATATAAAAAACATCTTTACAAAGTAACAAATTAAGATGCAAATCGGGAGGGCTTTTTTTTCTTCCACTAATTGGCTGATAATTAATGAATGTGGAGCTGACTGAGCAGATGCTCCCCTTGAAAAGAGAGAGAGAGAGAGAGAGAGAGGCAGATTTGGAGTTTCTCTATCTCTCATTTTTAAAAACACATCAAGAAGACAGTAGCATGTGGCAGGTCAGGAATTAAGCAAAGGTAACTCTATAGACTATAAAGAACAACAACAAAATTGAATACATGTATGAGCTTTTCCGTTCTCGTTCTCGTTCTCGTTCTCGTTCTCTCTCTCTCTCTCTCTCTCTCACACACACACACACACACACACATCCTTTTATATTAACTTCAGTTCCTTGATCAGTGTGTTAGTATTATATGTGTGTGTATGTCTATCTGTCTGTCCCTATAGATACAGATATATAGGCATATAGATATGCTCATATTCTGCTGCTGCTCATAATTAGCAGCCAGGCCTCTGGGACCTAATTAACCAATTCAATTAACAAAAAAAGCATACAAGTCACCCTGACATTTGTCAGCCATTAGGAGGGATGTTGGGCTGGCAGGTTTTGTCAACGCATTAATGATGATTAGCTCATTTGCAGCTCACTTTTACCCCAGGTGTCCACCTGGAGAGCCTGGCAAAAATAAATCTGCAAAGAGACAGAAAGAAAAAGGGCTCAGGAAAGAGGAGAGCTTGTTGAAATGATGGTGACCCTCAAAGGGAGTCTTGACCTTTCATTGAACGTATAATCAATAAGGGTGGTTTTCCCCCTCCCTCAGTTAAGAGAACTACTGTCCCTTCAACTGGCTTCGGCAGTGGAGAACCTTTAGAGGAATGGGAGCCTCTGAGAGCCAAGGGACTGGTATTTGCTCTGAGGGCTGAACAGTCTTGTTTTCAACTTCTTTAGTGGGAGAGACCTCTACCTCACAGACATTTTCTTGTCAATAGCGCTGTTTGCTAGCGTTACCTCAGCAGGACTCCTTCACTTGGCAGGGGTTGTTTCTCAGCTCAAGCCAAGCTCTTTGTTCTCGGGGATTGATTAGTTACAGCACTCTATATAATATAGGCAGATATTTATATAGTTTTCTCTTCTGATCTCTGTTAATTGAATGCCATTCCCCAGCAGCTCTGATTTAATAAGTCACTGATTGTTAAGAAAACAAAACACCCCAAAAGTTAGGGGTGAAGATTTTGTTTGGCAGAAAGGGAAGTTTATTGTTAGTCTTCCAAGATCTTCAAATTAACACCTGTAAAGGATTTCTTTTTCTTTTTTGGCGGATGGGGGGTTGTCCTAAGCCAGGTGGTCATCTCAACCTGATTTCAGACCATTTAAATACAATTTCAATAATAATATATGCGCTTGCTATGAACAGCTGCTTATAGAATCACTGGAATGTTCTGCAGCACTCTGTCAAAAAACCTGCTAAATTATGCGGTTATTGCCAAGTTCTGCAAAGGCTATTCTAATTTAGGGATACTGCTGAAACTCATATCTGCTTCTTAAGCTGAATCTAGTATATTTGTAATTCTTGAATATTTGAGAAGCCTTCACAGATTCAACAAACTTTAATTTTTTTAACTCAAGCCAAAATCGATTACAACTGCCTTTATATTGTATGTGCCTGCGTAGTCTCCATGGCTGGTATGACTAAGAAGCGCAACTCCATCACATGCTCAGCTAGTTGGTTGCTGTAGCCCTTTAGTTAATACAAGGAACTAAAAAAGTTCCATTAGTAATGCACATGGACTGAATGATTTTACTGTAACCCTTTAGTTAATCTTGTCAAAGGAACCATTCAACTAAAACATTTGTATCTGAAACTGAATTTTGGATCGTTTCATTTCTGCACCTCCTGCCTCTGCCTGTGGTTGCTCTAAGGCAATCTACTCTTATTGTAAACAAAGCACATGTGTTAATAACCAATCAGAGGAGGATATGTCTTGTCACATAGTGTTGTGATGCTCATGGTGGAAAGTAGGGCTGTAACCGGATCTAGATCCTGAATCCAAGTCAGATCAGGGTGATCTGGACCTCCAGATCCCAGTTCCAAATTGGATCGAATCGGGCCAGGATTGGGCCAGATCGGATCTGCAATCCGGATCCGATCTGGATCCAGTCACAGCACTCCCTCCCACTCTCCCCACTCTCTCCCTCCCCCCACTCTCTCTGCTTACCTGCTGCCTCCTCCATGTCGTCCTGCCTTCGTCTTCCATCCTCGCTGTGGGCTGCCGTATTTCCTGATCGTGGCAGGTGATGACGTCACCTGCTGTGACCGGCAAATGCGGCACTCTGCGCTGCATTTGCCAATTGCGGTGGGTGACAGCATCACCTGCCGCAACCAGGAAATGTGGCAGCCCACAGCGAGGATGGAAGACGACAGCAGGACGATGGTGGAGGAGGCAGCAGGTAAGCAGGGAGAGTGGGGGGAGGGAGGGGGAGAGAGAGCAGGGAGTGCGGGAGGGAGTGCTGTGGATAGACTCGGATCTGGATCCACGTCGGATCGGGGGGTCTGTTCACAGCCCTAGTGGAAAGGGACCCATATCACTCATGCAACTTCCCTAAAATGTTGCACAAAAATTCAAAGATACTTCAGAATCTCATAATAAATAGAATGTTCATCCAAGTTTATAACAATAGATATTTAATTCAGCAAGGAAATTACAAACTATGTCAAAGTCAATTTGCCCATCACTATTGTAAATGCAGTAGTGCAGTCCTGTTGTATCTGTATTGTTATTATTATTATTCATTCAATTTATACCTCACCTATCTACAAAATCCTTAGGTGGCATACGAAGTTAAAGCAGTTTAAACAAAATAAAACAATAAAATACCATAGGTAGCATAAAAATATTAAAAACAATTTTAAAAGATAAAGAAATAAATAAAACCATACAGCATTATATAGTGATACGATTCTAAAAATGAAAGGCCTGCTGGAATAATGGAGTCTTTAATGTCTGCTTAAAGACATTCAAAAAAATCAGCAGACGCATTTCAACCAGCAGGTCATTCCACAGCTGAGGAGCGGCAAAGGAAAAGGTCCTCTGGCGTGTGACTCCCAATCTCACATTCAGCAATCGCAACAGATACTTTAGCAGCAGATACCACAGAATTCTGGTCATTCTGTGGACTGTTTCAACGAAGAGATTTATTTTCTATCCATGGTAACTTTTCAAATAACCCTAAACTTTAAATTTAGGCTTTGAAGTGGGTCTTGAAGACTTTGCATGGCTGCTGTACCACAGGCACAGATTCTCATTTAGTGTGTCCAATTTAAGATGTCAGCAGAATCAAAATAGGTGCTCTGTTGGGAGGCATTCAGACGATACCTTCTTGATGTCTATATCCAGGCTGAGGGGAACATCATCATTATGGACACAGAACCACACTGCATCTGGTGGGGAGTGCTGAGTTGGCTTCCAATATTACTGGAACAATTGTAGCCTACGTACCAGCCCATCATTCTCTTAACACTGATTTTTCCCCAAATAACCCTTAGGAGCCTCTATACTGGGCTTCTTTCAGTATATGGGAAAAGTATGGTTTCTTCCTGGGAAGATTTCTTCCTGACAATATCAACTGTTCCCTCACTAGATCCTGGAAAAGCAACTTACATAACACCAAGGAACAATATATACTGATGAATCAGTTCCAGTACAGAAAAATACATGGCGTGTATCAAAGAAATACCACCCATGTTTAATTTGCCTTCCTCTTATCCGCCCTTGCATATTCACTAATTGTATTGGGTTAAAAAAAAAAAGCACGACATGTATCAAGAAGCTTCTCTCTGTGCAGATGGAACCAAACATTTCACACAGGAAAGCTACAGAGGACAAGATAACTATATAGAATTGGGACTATTCATGTATTAACAATATAGCAGTGGCAGCCCTTTATTGTCACACACATTGTTAAATCCACAAAGAGCAACTGGTAGGTTAAATCTATTTTAGCACGGAAAGCTTGACAAAAATCCTTGCCACCGAGCATTTGATACTGATCACAGTGTCACATCAGGGAACAAGAGCTCAAAAGAAAAAGTCATTTTTTATTTCTGAACTTTAGACGCAACGGCTTCTCCTCTGCTCTGGCTCCCCAGGTCCTAGTTCTCTTAGTAGGAGGTTTTTTCCCCCTTGTATGCCACTCAACAAGAGTAGGGTTTTTTTTCTCCCCTGAAAAGGAAGAATCACAATACCGCACACAAGCAACAGAGGTGAGCTCAGAACTCATTTGGTGTTCATCCAGTGGCTCTCAAGGGAAATCAAACCAAATCCAAACCTGAAGAATTACACCAAAAGGTGTGGCTGAAGGCTTTTCCTCTTCCTGTTGTGTTGACACTTCACGGCACCCTTATGAGATATAACTATAGATTAAAACCAGACATATGAACAGGATTTACTATTTATATATTTCAGTCTCAGCATTTGGGCAGTAGAGAAGTTTTAGAGGAACACTTCCAACAAGTTGGCAAGAGCCCTGTACCCTACTTCCTCCACGCACTATCAGCCCTGCTAATTGCCCATCACAAACATGTTCTTTATTAGCATACATACATGCAAGATATAAACATATATGAACAGACACAGTGGCATGCATAGAGGTTAAAAAAACATCTGAAGCAGCCATTTTTACATTAACCATAGCAGCTCAAAAGAAGGAACTACGGTAGTAGTTAGGTCACAATCCTGTGCATGTTTAGATGGAAAAAAGTGCTACAATTCCCAGCATTCCTATCTTTTTCCATCTAAACATGCATAGCATGTTGCCCTTGGCGAAGCAGAACTAGCGACAACAGAAACGGGGGCATCAGGAGATTTTGAAAATACCTTTGGAGCAAATTCAGAGTTTTGGAATGGAATGTAGCTCCACCAGAGGAAATTCTGTGCAAAGCAAAGTAGCCTGTTGGAGAAAAAGCTAGTCTAGAATCCTCATCCCTGACATCGGATTTTCTATGTGCAAGGCATTTGGGGTGGGCGGAAGGGTATGGATCATATGTCCCTGCGTGTGATTTGAAGTGGTACAATCTAGACATTTAACGGGGCAAGCTACAAATCGGGGGGTGGGGTGGGGATTCAGAACTATTGGGAGTAAATGAGGGGCAGCTGAGATTTTAGGCAGGCCCAACATTAAGGAGTTGGCTGATGGCCATCAGGCACGAGAGTATTATTGAGAATCTGTATTGTATGCATATTGTCTTTTTATGCCCTATTTTTTTTAATTTGTCGCATGGAACACATTTCAATACTAGTACTGCATACTTGGTGCGCAGTAGTAGATTAAACATTATTAACAGTTTTACCAATTGTGCTATTTTTAGGAAAAGGGCTATTCTATCTGTACGATTTATGTCCATTTCAATAGAACAATTCTGTAATTGCTCAGTAATTTATAGCCCCGGCCTGTATATATGTATATGGCTGTTTTCTCATGTACAACGGTCAATAATAGAAGTTGATTACAGAAGTAAAGAAAATGCCCTTTTACAAAAGGAGTAAGAGATTCATTAGGAGAAGCCATTTAGTCCACAAATCTTTATGGGAAAGTGGAAACTACCAAAGGGGAATTTTTCAAGTACAACAGCCAATGAAATTTGTTATACAGTCCTAGTTATGTGTTGAAATTGAATAAAATGATGGGGTGGGAGTGGGGGAATTACTGAATGATAAATTTCAATTGGCCGATAATATTTGCTGATAATCTCATATGTCATACAGCCATTCATCATGGCTGCTTCCAAACTGGAATACTTTAGTGCAGCGGGGATAATTGCTTTTCTGAAATTTGCTGGAATTGGAATCCAAATGGATGTTCCACTCAGTACTTAATATATCTCCATATTATTCAGTCTTGCCCTTCCCCATAGCCCAAATCCTTCTATAATGTCTAGTCCCCAGTAAGTTTGCAGGTTCAGTCCCTGTTTATTGCTTCTTGATGATTTTGCAAGGTGATTAGTAATGAATAGCCTAATAGCCTCTCTAACAGCGTAATCCTATACATGTGTACTCAGAAGTACAATGGGGCTTACTCCTAGGTAAGTAGGTATAGGATTGCAACCTAAATTGTCTGAATGCCAGTTTCTTTTGCTTCAGGATGTGGGGAAGGTTTAAATACATATGTGTTGTCATTTTTCCTTTTTAAAATAATAATAATAATAATAATAATAATAATAATAATAATAATAATACTGCACTATGTCACCATTTAAAAAATAAAATATAAAGTAATCTAAAAAGTATTTGGAGCCTCCTTGCCCCTGCAGGAAGAGAAACTGGCATGGGGGCAAATTAGTGTGGGACAAATCAGATGCTGGGACCAATCAGATGCTAGTCATTAATCACTATTCTCCGAGCCTGGATCAACAGGAAGCAATACAATGAACACTACATTATTTGTGAGTATTTCTGAAACGATGTGTAAAATGATCAGATTCCCTAAACTGCAGCCACAGAACAGCATTAACTGAAGTAGAATAAGAATTCTGTGTGTGACTGTGTTGCTAGTGCAGGAAACATCTGGCTACCAGTGAAGCAAATATTTTCACTTGAGTTCTCAAAACCAGTCAGGGCTCTGGGAAAAAAGGCTGGTGTTACCATGGCCTGTGTGTTATTGCACGCTCCCTGAGATATTCAACAACTCCTCAAAGGGTTGATTGATCAACAGACCACCAAACCACTACTGAGAAGCAAGGTGTTTGGCAAGAAAAGCCACATTAAGGAACTTGGCTAATACCATATTGCTTGTGTTAGAAACATTTATTTTGTGTTTATTTTGCAAGCTGTTTGTTATCGTTTGAATTTTGTGGTTTAATTCACCAGAAATATGAGATTTATGTGGAAAAAAACCCTAGCCATGCTCCATTTGAGCTGCCCTCTTCAGCGTCATCTTTTTACCAACACACACAGAAACATACGACACACAATTATATGGAACGTCCAGGAATCAAACATTGCACATTTTGATCATACCCACATGTTTTTGCAAAGGAAAATACATTTGGACCAATATTATAATTTTGGCAGAATGATCTTTTGTACAGAACTAGTTGTGATTTTGAGCAATAAAGACAGGAATTTTAACAGCCCAATCCTAAGCATATCTACTCAGATATGTCCCATTGACTTCAATAGATTTACTTTTTTTTAAAGTACCCAAATGTACATTTGTGTGACTATCAATTCATTGTGTATCTGTTTTTTAAAAAAACAACAACGTACAAGTTATTTTTACGATGTTCTAAACTGCTGTGTCTGTGTGTGTAGGGACTAATATTGTTAACCAATCTGCATTGTGTAAGCTGACTCTGATGCACAACTAGCAAAACAGGTTTGTCAGGTCTGCAGGATAGTAAGTGTGTTTGTCAACAACACAGTGAGTGTACATCCAGAGTGCAACTTTTGTTTCCTGTGTTCATCCATACGATCCTTAAAGCCTTTAAGAACTTCCCCACTTTAAGAAATTTGAATATATTACACTACAGATAAGCAGTCATCTAGAACTGAACAATGTTTTGCACAAATTCAAAAGTTTGGCAAAAAAAAAAAGCCCCCCCCCCCCAAGAATTTCAACTTACACTTGAATTTTGAACCTTTTTAATTGTTGCTTTTGGGGGAAAAACTTTAAACAGTGTTTGAAACTTGTTGAATCTTACATTTTGATAGGTTTTTAGGTTATATTAAGAGTGTCAGATTCTGTGATCGCTTTCCAGCTCTGTGAATGAAACACTGGACAGCTGGATGTGCAGTTCTGACACTAACAGTGAGATCCTGTCTATCATCTATCATCTTTCTGCCTATCTATCAATACACATTCACTTACTCAGAAGCAAGCGCGATTGTGTTCAGTCCCTGATAAAATAGAGAGTTTATTATATTCAGTATACAAATATTATTAATAAAACAATAAATAAAATTGCATTGATAATCCCCTCTTCCTCTCTTCCCCCATCTCCCAAGCCCAAAGAGATAATTGGTGCTATTGGTAGTGGTGAATTGGGACTATGTGTGTGCTGTCTTGGCTGCTGGTTATAATTTTAGTACCAGGTTGAGGTGTACATTCATTTTGGAATGAAAGAAAAATGGAAATGAATTGGGCCCATTCAGTTCAATTTTAATTTGCTACAAAACAAATGCTGAGAGGAACAAATGAGTAGTAATCATAATCCCATTTGCACTCATTCCTTGTTTGTACCATTCAGATGGAGAAGAACTTGTTAACAGTGATGGTGGCAAGAGATGACGTCAGTGGCTGCACCTGTTGGCCATCACTCCCGCATCCCCAAAATACCCTGGATGTTGGGACAGATCTACACCAAGCAGGATATAGCAGTATGAAAGTGCTATATAAAAGGCAGGAGCCGCACCAAGCAGGATATAGCAGTATATGGTATGTGTCAATGGGCCCCAACAGTTGTCAGAGCACTTCAATACCGCTATAAAGCAGTAGTGTTGCTCCTGCTTTTTATATACTGCTTTCATGCCACTTTCATACCACTATATTCTGCTTGGTGTATATCTGGCCTGGGTCATTCTAGGGCATTCCAGGAAAAACAATGGCAGCCATCTGGATTTTCTTTTTTCCATTCTAGAATGTGCAGGAATAATGCAATTTCCAGGACATTCCAGGGTAAAAAAAATGGCAGCCATCAGGAGGAGCTGCAGAAGTCACCTCTGTGCCACTGCCATTGTGTGGATCAACATTTTTTAGAAGGGGGACCTTAACACATATATGAGTAAAAACAGACGAAGTATAAATGAATGAGAACCCACCTTAAAAAATGCTGTATTATTTTATTATTAGCTGTATACAAAATTTAAAACCACAAAAACATGCAGCATACACAGAAACGTACATCTAAAAACAACTATAACCAACTTTATAACCAACTATAAAAACAGATTCAGGATTGATGAAGCTCATCACATATTGCTAAATGCCTGAGAGAAGAGAAAAGTCTTGACCTGGTGCCAAAAGATAACAATGTTGGCGCCAGGTGGGCCTCGTTGAAGAGATCGTTTCACAATTGGGGGGCCACCACAGAGAAGGCCCTCTCCCTTGTTGCCGACCTCCAAGCTTCCCTCGGAGTAGGCACTCAGAGGAGGACCTTAGATGTTGAACGTAGTGTTCGGGTAGGTTTATGTCAGGAAAGGCGTTCCACCAGGTATTGTGGTCCCAAGCTATGTAAGGCTTTATAGGTTAAAACCAGCACCTTGAATCGGCTCGGAAACATACAGGCAGCCAATGCAAGTGGGCCAGTGTAGGTCTTATATGCTCGAAACTTCTGGTCCCAGTTATCAATCTGGCCGCTGCATTTTGCACATGCTGCAGCTTCTGAACCACCTTCAAAGGCAGCCCCACGTAGAGTACATTGCAGTAATTTAACTTGGAGGTTACCAGAGCATGGACAACTGAAGCCAGGTTATCCCTGTCCAGATAGGGGCGTAGCTAGGCCACCAACCGAAGTTGGTAGAAGACACTCCGTGCCACCAAAGCCACCTGAGCCTCAAGTGACAAAGATGGTTCTAGGAAAGCCCCCAAGGTATGAACCTGCTCCTTCAGCGGGAGTGCAACCCCATCCAGAACAGGTTGAAGACCCTCCATCCAGTCAGAAGAACCATTCACTAACAGCATCTCAGTCTTGTCTGGGCTGAGTTTCAGTGTATTAGCCCTCATCCAGTCCATTGCCACAGCTAGGCACCGGTTCAGCACATCCACAACCTCACCTGATGAAGGTGAGAAGGAGAAATAGAGCTGTGTGTCATCAGAGTACTGATGACAACACATTCCAAAACTCCAGATGACCACATGTAGATGTTGAACAGCATGGGGGACATGCTCGTTTAGCAATATACAAAATTGGTGATGCTAATTTGTTCCATTGCAAATAAATTCCTGAGATGTTTTGGTGAGCACCCTCAGGAAACCATGTTTTGATTCCTTTAACATAGAGCAATTTAATAGCTTGCACATCCTGTTTACAGTTGGAGCTTTTTTATTATCTGTAATGCAGTTTAAGTAGCACATATATATTTAATGCACCCCGAACTACTTATAGTGTCATTGACATTTCTTATGTTAACGATGACCAAAAGAAAAAGAAATTAGGAACAAAAAGATGTAGAATTTTAATATTGGATTGAAAGATAACCTAAAAGATCATGGAAAGCACTACTTTTTAAAAAACTTAAGATAAAATACAACTCTGATCCTTCTTTGAAGAAGCAAAATGTGCATGTTCTGCTTCTGTTGTGGAAAAGTCGTCCCCATAAGACAGTTAATGCTTTATTTTCATCCTTCATTCTTTTGGCCCTTTGTACTTCTTTGATTATTTCTGGGTCTGTAAATCCCTTGGTTGTTTAAATCCATGTCAGATAAAGGGACATAAATCTTTTTTTAAAAAAACCAGTTACTGAATCTTCATTTGAAGGGCAAACTGTTTAAGAGCCTGGCCACATAGAAACCATTGGTTTCAAAATATGTGTTAATGGACATCTGAAGGGGCAGTAATGGTTTCACAGCAGCTACAAGAATATATTTTCTTTTGGGAAGTATTTGCTTGGGGCAGTGAGTGATTTATGGAATGCCAAGATAAGAGAAAAGAGTGACAAAGTTACTGAGTAAGCATTCTAGTAAGTAGGACTGTTTATCAGAGCTAAACTATCTGATATACCTTCAGGTGCAATTGTCTTGAGTTGAGATACACACATAGCTACATTGTTTTGATTTCAAGAATTTGACATATCTGACTTGTTTCACTTCTGATTTTGAAACGGATGTTTAACTAGGGTGTTAGCCAGGTGTCCTACTTTACAGAGGGCAACCCTCTCTCCATTTGAAGAACTGTCCAATTCGTATGATCCCCTCTTTTGAAAAAGGGCTTTATTCACAGCACAGTCCTAATTCTATTTAGAAGTAAGTTCTACTGAGTTCAATGGGGCTTCTTCCCAGGTAAGTAATTATAGGGTTGTAGCATCAAATGATCTCCTAAGCATATTTTTAAAAACAAAGAAAAAAAATGTAAGGTTTACTTGCCCTCTCAGATAGCCTTGCAGAAACCTAACTAGAGAGGGGCATGAAGAAAAGGAAAGGGTTGAAACCAGCTCTTACAGACTACCTGCATCCAGAACAATCTTCAAGCCATTTTGATAATTAATGATTCATTTATATTGGCTAAATGAGGCCTCCTTCATCACTAGTCCTCATGCAAATATGCAAATGAATGCCAAGGCACATCACCTAAGTGATCTAATCATCCAAATCCCCCCTGCTACCTTTAACAATGAGATGCTTTCAGGCCTAGCCTTGGGTCATCCCTTTTGGCCACAGGCCAATGGCTTCACAGGGTGTTGCCAACAGAGTGTGGTGTAACTGCATAGCCCCATCTGTGATGCGCAAGAAGCAGCATGTAATTTTTCTTGAAGATAACCTGCACATTTATAGAGTCCTTACTGTACTGTCCTCTGCTTCTATCGAGATAATGAATAACTACACGTTGGGTTGGAGTTCCATGATCATAATTTCATAAAAAATATACAGAAACCAGTCACAGGGGCAAACAATTTAGATAGATGAAGGCCATGTTGCAGGACTGGAGAATCCAACCATTCTTCTGTATTGATTCAAATAGTGCCTCTGCCCAGGGTCTTTAGCTACAGTACATTTTACCCCACAATGGCTGATAGCAGGGTTGTGGGATAACTTAAGTTGGGAAATCCTAGGATGGGTCAAGGATTAACCTCCCCCAACACACACTGCACCCTGGCCCCAAACCAAATTGGACTCCATCCAAGGCTAATTTTTGAAGAAGAAAATTATGTTGGAAGTTCCAGTTATGAATCTCCAGTGTAACTTGCAGTTTGGCTGATATATTGCAATCTGTTATATGTTTTTCTCACAATCACCCCCTTGAAATGATTATGTATTGTGCATTGCAGAGTAGCAGATAGAGGCCTGATACCTCTTACTTCATAAGAGATCTGTATGAAGCCATTTGGATTACTCAGGGGGAAGGAATGTTAGAACTGGAGCCTCAGTAAACAATCAATACTTACCCACATATGCAGTTTCAACATCCTTCTCCAAGCCTCTATAATCACAGGCCAGCCATCGTGTCTTATAACGAATCTGTCAAATTAATTACATCTCATTTCACCATGTAGTGACAAGTAACAGTATGATGAGTTGCTTGCACACATGCTTGTAGATAAAAAGAAATTTTAATAGGCATTTTCAGTTTTATCTGCTCTGGAATGATTCATTTTATACATTTTTATCCTTTGCTTTCTAAACACAAGCATAAGAAATAGCTTCACCTCAGGCTACATCTGTTTTAAAAGTGTTTACCATAGTCCCAACAACACCAGACCCATTTTTATGTATAAATCTACATAAAGGACTAATTTTTGCTGTAGGCTAATTGTAAAATTACATTGGATGGTAGTACAAAAAAAAATTATCAACTCCTTAGTGGGAAAGCGAGAGAAGGAAAAAAAGAGAGAAGAAATGTTTGAGTGAAAGCTGCTTTGTCCTAGATGTGATAATGTGAATGTTATAAAACAAAATGAAAATTGTAAAAATAACAACCTACCAAAACGCCCTAATACTTGCAAGGAATTAGTTAAAATTTCACTGCAACATACAGATAAATTACATATTATTTTCTAAGAGCTATAGTCCTACTTTCTCCATCCCCTAGTATACATTCTTTGCGACTGACACTTTTTTAAACGTCGTCTTGCACCCCTTTACTATGGGTTCTGACAGGTTTCGGCTACTAAAAGTTTTCCAGTTTGTAACCCACAACTTATTTTACAGTAAAAACTTTAACTCTAATTGGCAAGTTCACAGCAGTTCTTGGATAACTCTTAGCAACCTCCCTATTGCTTTTCAATCTTTTCCACCTCCTGGAAGTTTGCAGCATTTCTGATGGTAAGTTTAGTTTCCTATGTTATCAATAGTGCTGAACCAAAAATTCCTCCCACTTTTTTTTAACCATTCTCATTTATTTTGATAGAAAAGAAATTGCTTTCATACGGAAATTCAGTGGTGAGGAAAATTTCAGAGAAACTCTCATGGTTGGGTTCAGGTTTCCTATGCTTGCTTTACTTAGGAGCTGGCCAACAAGTTTGAGTGAGTGTCCTGTCTTTCATTGTACAATCATCTCGGGCTTCTCACAATTCAATTAAAGCCCAAGGGAAGACATAGGCTAGATCTACACTACTGCTTTATAGCGGCATTGAAGTGCATTGATAACTGTTGGAGCACAATCCACATTCCATATACTGCTTTCATAGTGCTATTTCCTGCTTTTCCACATTCATAATGATTTGACACAAGGAGGCAGTCTAAAAGCTTGGAAAGCCCCAGAGTGCACGGTGAGGCTGTGTCAATTATATGACACCATTGCAATAGCACACCCATCCCAGGGCTTCCTGCAGAAGCTATGGAAAAAAACCCTGCATCAAGACAGCCCCAAAGCCTTGGTCCAGAGTTGCAGCGGAGGTGTGGGCAGGCAGGGATTGATGGAAGGCAACCTGCGATTGGTCGCCTTCCACATGAAAAGGGCAGGGGCAGCTCTGGCTGCCCAAAAACTCTAATCTCCCTCTTCTGCATGAGGAGTACCCAACGCCACTCTGGGGGAGAGAAAGTGCAGGGTTTCTGAGGGACTTGGCGCCTACCAGGTGATGTGAAGACACCCAAGGTGTAAATCTGGCCATAATGAGGTAATTTCTCCCACAGGGCTTTTTCAGCTCAGGACAGGTTGCAGAGCAGTGGAGAGAAATGTAATTAATGGAGGCACAGTCGTGCCTCCATTGTTAAGGGCCGTCAGTAAAAAACACATTCCGCCATGTTAAAGTGATAATCGGGGGGGGGTCATTCTAACAGCCATAAAATTGAAAATGTTTCACCAACCTTTCTGAAATTTACAGGTGCCAGAAAGAAATGTTTGTTTTACATTACCTGAAAATTTCAAGAAGATTGGTGAAAGATTGAGGGAAGGAGAGCAGTTTAAGGTAGAAAAGGAATACAAACCTGTCTCCCTGCTTTTGTAAATTTATTTCCGGGTTGAGACTTTTTGTGCTCACAATTTGCATAATTTCTAGAGCGTTATTAATTAATCCAGTGGTGGGGTCTTCTTCCTCCTTGACTGTAGTTGGTGGAAAGCTTTTCGTTTTTTAAAAATTCCCTTTGGTTGACTTTTAAGGACTATTTTAACCGCTCATTCAAGTCAATGAGGCGGCCATCTTCCCTCATAACGCGACACTGACACATGCTCAGTAGCATCGCTCTCCCCCTTCCCTCCTGCCTTAGAATGTGGGGTGGGTGAGTGAAATGGCCGCTGCCTCTAGCACAAACCTTTTGAGTGAAGAAGAAGAAGAAGAAGAAGAAGAAGAAGAAGAGTTTCTCTTTTCTCTTCTGGAACATGCATTCCTTTGTCTCTGAGAGTATTTTGGGCTATCTTCATAAGGCCAGTTTGCTCTTTTGCTCCCTGGTGAAGCAGGGTGTGGTTCCTCTGGATCCATGGTAACCTGATCTTCAGATCTCTCCTGGGAATAGGTAGCTATACCTTTCTTTTAATTTCCCTCTTTTCTAAGAGTTTGGTCCATACTGCTATAAAGTTGAAAGCTTCAAACACTTCATTTAATTAGTTTGGGCTGGTGTAAGTTTTAAGTACAATGTTGAAACCTTTCAAAGTGCTTCTGGGCCTACAACGTTGGTTTCGGCCTAGTCACCCTGTTTTTTTAATAAGGTTTAGAAACACCTGAGGTGTCTTTTATTTTGCATAGTGTACACATGGATTTTCTTTCTAATCCTTGCAGTCTACACTGGCTCCCTCCTTGATGTGTTTTTGGAAGCAGACAAACCCTTTTATGTTCCAGCAGGCCTTTGGCAAATAATCTGGACCTCTGTCTATACCTTTGACTTTTAAATTGTTATGTATTTAAAATGTTTTAAATGCTTTAATATTGAAAAGTATTTAATTATATTTTTAACTTTTGTATATTTAGGCTGACCATATGAAAAGGAGGACAGGGCTCATGTAACTTTAACTGTTGTAGAGAAAAGGGAATTTCTGCCAGTGTCATTTGTATGCAGTTAGTTCCTGGTGAAATTCCCACTTCATCACAACAGTTAAAGTTGCAGGCACTATATAGAGTGACTGTATACAAAAGAAGGCAAGTAGATGTATTTCCCATTCTTTTAGGGTGAATGAGCACAATGACTTGCAATGATGGGAGTTGTAGTCCAACACCTTTGGAGGGCACCAGGTTGGGGAAGGGCTGCTCTAAACAAAAAAAAGAGAAGTAGGTGGCCCTAAGTTGTTCGTGATCAGTTTTCCACAACCCACAGTCACCTCTGCATATCATATTCTCCACCCTGTCCTCATGGTTTATCTGCTTTGGGAGAATGAGAATTTCACTTGCACTTTCTGCCTCCTTAGGGAGGATGTGGCGTTAAGGCTTGTGAGCCTTAACTCCCAATTTCCCTGCTTTTTGGTGCTTGGTTGGAATCTGTAGAGCCTTAACATTGTTTTTGTAAACCATAGGTTTTTTGTTTAATGAATATAAAGAAAACACACACTCAGAACCTTTGTCCATCTTGCAGTGATTAGGTAAGCTCACGAACATCACAAAAATAAATGAAAGAACATTTCATTCATGAGGCAGACCAATGGATGCCTCTTTCATGGGGGAAGGAAACTTTCAGGATATTAGAGGAATGATTTAGGCACTGCACTAGGTCCACTTCTTCCCTGGAACTAGACACAACACTGCCCCCCACTCGAATGTGCATTGTGGGCCAGCCTGCCAACACAATAACCAAAAATACCTAGGGAAAAAAATGAAGAAGCTGTGCTATAACCCTTGACAATGATGAGCCCTACTTGAGAGAAAGTGTTGAGAATTTCTCCTCCCACTGGAACAATTCAGTGAAATTTCTCCCCCTCCCCAATTGCTCTGCTCCCCAAATAGGGTGGATAATTTTGAGAGACTCTAGTTATCAACCAGCATAAATTAGCAGGTTAAGCTTCTATTACTGTTAATTTCTGCAAAAAGCCTCCTTGTCTCTCTACTAAGAAGTAGTTTTCCTAGTCAGGAAAGTGTTCCAGAAAGAGTCAGACATCTTTTTACAAGGATCTGAACAGAAATTGCTTCATCTTTCTGGGAAAAATTACGGAACTGCAAATGATTATTTAAATGAGATTTTTTAATGCTGCCTTTCATAACAGACATTCTCTCAAGGTGGTTTACAATTAATATAATTGAAAAGATTTTTTAAAAAAACAAACACTGCCCAATCTCGAATCATGTTCCCCAAACTCAAAGACCACCATAGATAGCAATGAAACAGTTTCATAGTTCAGACAGCATTTATATGATACATTAACTTGTTTTCTCCCTTAGTTCTCAGAACTTGCAGTGCATATAAAGTTCTTTGTACCTAAAAGTGTAACTGGTCTGCTAATGTCTGGTTAGGTCATTGTAACAACATCCTATTGAATCAAAGCCTGGCTACTGTACCACCACATTTGACTGGACCACAATAATGCACTCTACTTGGCCTGCCTTTAAAGGTGATTGATATTGTCTTTGAAGGTTATGGTTAATTATATTGCACATTGATTATTTGGAGGGTCTATTTTTTTTAAAAAAAAAATAAGGTTGCTTTAAAGGTTATAAATAAATCCATAAACAACACCAGTTGTGCGAATTGGTTGTTGTCGATCAGATTAGACCCATGTGGAACCACATTGCCCTGCACATTACAATACTATATGGATTGGAAACGTTGCAATAATATATGAAATCCTCTAAAAAAGAAAATGTGCCTGTCCCAAATAAATCTACTTCTTTGAAGTAGGTATGGCAAGTATGGAGGCAGGAAGTTGGATAGGGAGGGGTTGTGCTGAACAGAAAAACAATGTAGTGATTTCTGCCAATGGTTTACATTCTATTTGTGGAGCCAGCTGACAGACTAAAGAGATCACATTTGTCCTTGCTGCATTCGGCTCCAATCCCATCCACTCATGGGCATGCTTCAAGAGTGTTTAACATGATTAAACACCATTGTTTACATTTTGTATTTACAGCTGTTTGCATGTAAAACCCAGGCTGTGTAATCCAGGATTGTAATCTTACATTAGGTAAACACATGTTTAAATGGGGACCTTTTCAAATGTAGGTTATTTTATTATCCCTAAGGGCTGCAGCATTTCCTCTGGAGATGCTAGAGCTTAGCTTTCCGTGCAGAGTCAAGTAGCTAATAATCCTTTACAGAGGAAGGAAAATGAAGTCGCTGTGTACACGCCAGAGGGTTTAAGTGCAGTTATTTTCCCCTCTCTGAACAAAAGCTCTGCCATCCACCCTCTTTCCAAAAAGCTCCCTTTTATGTATCTCATTACCTAACACCTTGTTTTAATCTCTTCCCACTTTCGGCAATGCCTTTACCGTGAAAGAAAGATTGATTTCTATTGGAAAATGAAAGCTGTGTGATAGCAATTTCTCTCCCTTTCTCTTTCTTCTCCCTGGGTATGTTATTGAGAATATATATTTATATCCTAAATCAAGGGAAAATAGATGGTTGATTGGTTTTGAATAAGTTGTTTTCTGTCTTAGTCTTCCAAAGACCCACAGGCTTCATACAAAACTAAATGGCAAAAGGGTAGGAGAATATCACCTCTGGAATTTGGAGGTTTGCCAGCCTTTTTGCCCTATTGTTGTGCCTTCAACAACAGCTTGAATTGCAGGCATTAGCAGGTGATCTTGCTTATCTCTATGCTGTAAATGCGCCTGCTGATTTATGATGATCAGGTTACTGTGTTAAATCCACAGGAGCAGATCAGACTGTTTCCTTTCTGGTCAGTTGGTAACCCTAGTACTGGGCTATATGGAATTAGTGCAAGACAGCTACAAAAGCCCAGGAAGAGGTGCTTGTGCTTGTTCTTAGTGGTATACGAAAATCCTTTTCTCATGGATAATTGAATAATTGAATTATTGAATAATTACCACTGCTATCAGTCCTGCAGTGTTGCTTGAATACACACATACACGGTAAGAAGAAACCACTCTGGAGGGAGTATGCTAATTATCTGGTGCACTACTGTGTAGCGTAATGATTAGAATAGCGGAGTAGGACTGAGGAGACTGGGAGCCAATGTACACACTAACTTTATAATGTTTTATAAGGGTTACGAAAACTCTTTGGGCTACATGACGCACTCCCTTGAACATTGTATACCCAAGGTTTTTTAAAACTCACTTCAGCTATATTTTATTTATTTATTTATTTATTTATTACATTTTTATACCGCCCCATAGCCGAAGCTCTCTGGGCGGTTCACAAAAATTAAAACCATGAAATCATTTTAAAAATATAAAACAAGCCACAATCTAAAAACACAAAATAACGTACAATATAAAAACACAACCAGAATAAAACCAAGCAGCAGGAATTAATACAGACTAAAATACAAATTTAAAACAGCAAGGATTAAAATTGAGTTAATTTAACTGTTAAAATACTGGGAGAATAAAAAGGTCTTCACCTGGCGAAGAAAAGAGTACAAAGTAGGCACCAGGTGAACCTCTCTGGGGAGCTCATTCCACAGCCGGGGTGCCACAGCGGAGAAAGCCCTCCTCCTAGTGGCCACCTGCCTCACTTCCTTTGGCAGGGGCTCACGGAGAAGGACCCCTGTAGATGATCTTAGATTCTGGGCAGGTACATATGGGAGGAGGCGTTCCTTTAGATAACCTGGCCCCAAGCTGTTTAGGGCTTTAAATATTAGTAACAGCACTTTGAATTGGGCCCGGACCTGGATCGGCAGCCAGTGAAGTTGGAAAAGGACTGGCGTAATATGGTCTCGTTGGCTAGTCCCCATTAACTATCTGGCTGCCCTGTTTTGTACCAGCTGAAGTTTCCGGACCATTTTCACATATAACGCATTGCAGTAATCCAAACTTCAGCTATATACAACAGTTTTTTACTTTTAATAAATCATTTTAAGTAAAATAATGTGTCTTTCCTTACCGTTTGTGATTTGTGGGGGCAGTGCTTTGTTTACCAGCGCCCAAACGCTTAGCCATTGATTGGTGGGGAAGAAAGAGGGGCTAAGGAGGAAGTGTGTGAGTGAACTACAGCACCCACAATGCTTAGCCCTATACTCATTGAAAGCTAGGAAATGAAAGGGGAACTAAGGAGGAAGTGGGTGAGTGAACTACAGCGCCCACAATGCCTTGCCCTAAACTCATTGTAAAAACAAAAGCGAAAGAGATGAACAGAAGGGTGTGAGACCGCATACACTGCTTTGAAGACTGAAGAATTTTTCTCCTGTAATGTGAGTACTCCTTAATGTGGCCTAAGATGTTTTGGAACGCACCAAATACTATTTAAAACATTCCAAGGTACTGTGTAGATAGGCTCCTAGACTCAGATCCCCATTCAGCCATGAAGCTCACTGGGTAACCTTGGGGCAGTCACTATCGCTCACACTAAACTACCCCACAGGATTGTTATGTGGAAGAGATGGGAGAACCACATGTCCCTCCCTGATCTCTTTGGAAGGAGGGTCAGCAAGAGAACATTTAATGAGTAAATAAATAAAATACTGCCAGGGAACGATCATTTGCAGGATGCTGTGACCCCAGTCCCTGAACTGATGATGAGCAACCTTGTAAAAAATAATTTCAGCAAAATTAAAAAAGAAATATTGGGTTTTCATGTCTTGGGATTACATTTGTATTGAAGACATGAGGCAATTGGAAGGAAGGAGAGGGAGTTGTGTCAAAAAATCTCACCATAATCTAAAAAGAAAACAGAAAAACATAGCTTAGATAGCATGATCAAGTTTTAGGCTGGGATTAAGAAGCTTTCCCAGAGCTGGTTTAGATCAACTCTGGCATTGCATTTTTTCTCTCCCAAGGTTGGGGAGCATCGCTAGCCTTGGCCTTTGGTCCCTAGAGCCTTAAAACTTTCCCTTGAGCATCTTCGTTTTGCTCTGTGAAACTGATATCCAGAGCATACTTAAAATCTATGGAAAGCAAGGAATAGGGGCATACGAGAATTTTGTTTCTGTTTGTTTAAGTACGGAACTTCCCCTATTCATACCCCGAATGTAAACACAACTGTGAGCATATTTTTCAAGCAAAGGTCACAGATTCCTAATGTGTACTTTAGAAAAAAGTGCACTTTTAAAATGCACTTTTTGGGAAAAGGCGCACTTCTATTTATTTATTTATTTATTTATTACATTTCTATACCACCCAAAAGCCGAAGCTCTCTGGGCGGTTCACAAAAATGCTTTAGACAATGGGGGAAAGTATTCGTTTGTGTGGGCACTTTTTAAAAATGCGGACCCAAATGCATATTTAACACTTTCAAATTGGGGGGATGGGGAAGCTCACAATTGGGAATGGGAATGAGGCAGACCAAGCTTCAAGGTCGAACTCGAAGAATTTGAGCAAGGTCAACCCTTGATGATTCTCCCTCCCCTCGAAAGAAATAAGAAGGAATGTGTAGCTTGCCATTTGGAGCTCATTTGTTTCAAAGCAATGGACCCCATTTGTTTCATTTGTTGAGAAATAAATCTTCACCCCTAGCTGTTCCTGGGAATTCTGAGTTAAAGGAGCAATTGCTTTCCATACAATGCATCACATAATATGAGCTGCCCTTGATGACGTGGAAAACAGGTGGTGTCTCTAGATGATGGTACCCGCTGGAAGAAACGATGGAATTGCACAAACAGGTGGTTTGGCACTGAGAAGAAAGAGGTTGCCGCTGCTCACTTTGTGTGTTACTTCGAAAGAATATGAATCAATCTAGTCAGCTGGCAGCAGAAATAGAGCTGTGGGGGAACAAAGACAGCTGGCTTGCCTGCAGTGCCCTCTCTTGTCCATAGCTGAGGGGCAAGCAGATCACAGGAATAGGGAAGGAGAAGACCACATCAGCCCAAAGCATGGTTTAAAGAAGGTCTCAAGGGAAGAACCAAAAAACTTGCAAATTATTCCACTGATTCTCAGTACTGACAATCAACATTAAGGATTAAGGGACATGGCTCTCTGTACTGTACTGATCGGAAAGGAGAGGGTGAACACTGCTTGAATACAGTCAGAGGCCATCAAGGTCATTACGAATCACGTCACTTCTGGGCGGTGAAGACATTCTTTGAGTGTGCCTACATGTGGTGAGAGCAGTTCATCCTGCTGTAAATTAGACTTCTTTCTGAAGTGTTAAATACTCATTCTTGGCACACGAGAACAAGGTGCTGCCACACTAGCTATTTTCTTTGGAGTTGACATAATTAATTCACTCAATTATTACTGGAGCTAAGCTGAAATTTCACAAAAAGCTTCTTTTTCTGAGAAAATTTCTGAGCTTTTTCTTTTTCTCACAGCTCTAGGAAAAGAAGGCCACTTTTCAGATTTTTTTCTGAATATTCTCCACCATTCTTTTGTGCCACCCCACCCCACCCCCGCCGACCCACCCACCCACACATACATCTTATGTCACAGAATAATGCTAGGTCTGGGTCATTGTGAGGATGCAGAAGGGTAGACTTGCAATGACAATGAAAGAACACTGGGGGTGGGAGAGAAAGAAGCTTTGTTATTGCTATGGCTAATGGATGGTGGTATCCTCTGAAATAATGCTAGGGAATTTTTCCTCCCCTGGAGAAATTCTCTGAAATAGCTCCCACAGTTAGTAATATTACTCCCAAAATGTTAAAATCCCAATGTTTTCCATGTCTTCTCCTATCTCTCTAAGGGGTTACACACCTAGAGAAAGGAGAGGTCCATGAAAATGTTGGTGATTTAATTTCTGCATTAATTGCCCTGCT